>CM060929.1:761129189-762392111 GCA_030765085.1 Allium cepa
GATTTTGTGTTCTGAAAGTAATTTTTGGAAATCGATTTGGAAATTGATTTAGTGTTTGAAAGTAAATTTTGGAAATCGATTTAGTATTTGAAACTGCGTTTTGAAAGAAGGATGAGATTATGGAATTTATAAACTGGATTTGTAATGTGGAATAATATATATCAGTGGATATTTGGAAAAATAAATTCACGATGGGAATATATAAAGGAATGGGAAATTTGATTTAAAAATAAATGGTGGTTGATTATTAAAAGTGCGGAAAGAAAAGCTACGAATTTGGGATGTAAATTGAGATAAATCGAGAAGGATTTATTAATTAATTTAAATGGACTATTTTGAAATGGATAGTGTATTTACCCTGGAAAGCCGAGTATGTTTTCAAAGTACCTTTTAAGTATAAATTAGAAGTTCTAAAGTTGGTTTTAAAAAGAATGTTTTTGGAGAAATTATTTTCTTAAATTGTTTTTAAAATTTTAAAGTAAATTTTTACTAAGTTAATTATAGAAGTGATTATTTTAAAGATTTAACTAGTATCTGATTTAGAAGATGGTTATTTAAATAATTATACTCTATGTAATAATTTTATTTTAGGAATTAGTTTGGGCTTAAGTTTTACATGAGATATTAGTATAAAATTTCATAACTAATATTTTAAATAAAGTGTTTAAAATAGTTTTTATTTTAAGTGTGACGCCCCACCTCTATACCCACGCTAGCCAAGAACACTACGGTGTAGTGCTGTCAACTAGCGCGGAGAATAAGGCTGTTGAGGAGCGACCATCCATGTAATTTCTTATCACACGGTGGCTATAAAATAATCTTCGGAAACAAATATAGAAGTAAGCATAACATGCGAATCAATCACAGATATCCATATCACAAAGGCGGAAAGAGATATGAATATATATCACATAAAAGTGTACATCAGAGTAGTGGTCTAAAAAGATCCACGATAATACAAAAGAATAGCAACGCGTGCTATACAAAAGAATACAACTATGAGTCTATATCTCAAGTGTAATCAACAAAAGCTGCTAATCTAAACAAGTAGCCAAAAGTCTGAGTAGTGAATCACTGGGGGAGGAGTCAAGCAGTAGCACCTGTAACATCTCGGTCTGACCCGAGTATTATTTATAAGAAAATAATAAACGGACCAGTCTAGCTATAAATATCAGATGACATGATATAAAATAAAAGATATGGCATAAACATAAAATATCCATACTGACATACTACTATAAGTATGCAAATAATGATCAACAGGAAATCAACCGATAAGAGATAAATCAATATCACAAGAATCTTCTCAAAGATCCAAAGAGGGCATCATACCCTAAACTTGTACTCATGACAAGTCAAAGAGATAAATTCCAGAAATCAACACAAGAAATCCAGAAATCATAAAAGGGGAAAGAGGCCTATCACATGACGGTCCGAAGACCATGGGGAGCTACCCCGCATGTGTGAATGGAATCACACAGATTGAGGTCAAGACTAACCAAAAAGCAGAAAGGTATGTGTGAATGGAATCACACAAGTGGTGTCTAGTCTAACCTTGCAATGAAAGAGACATCGCGCAATTGCTAGTCTAATTCATAAAGCGATCATCAAGATCAACGAGAAGTGTCAATTACACTAAGCTAGTAAATATAGAAGTTTAGCCTCATGTCCTATAACCACTTGCTTAACTTAAATATTTACGAACAAACTGTAAATCTTCACTAATAAAATTGTCACAAGAGGTTCAATCGAACAAGTCCAAGAATTAACCGACGAAGTGAACGCAAGCGTTTCATACCACTTGTTTTACTAAGTCGTTTAATTAGATTTCTCATCCGAGTGAGGTAAAGGCTTGTATATACTAATAGATTGGAAAACGGTTTAAGAAAAGAGCTTTGTTATTAAAAATAGAGTTGAAATTATTTGTTAAAAGAGTTTTGATATTTACTACTAGTATTGAAACCTTTATATTATAAAGTGACAAAACACAGAAGCAATTGTAGAAACAATCAGTCACAAAAATCGCATACGGAGATGTGAATAAAATCCAAGGAAATCAGCTCAATGTTTTTCAGATAAGATCCCCTACGGAGGGGGGGCAGAGGGGGGTGGCAACCCCCCAAGGTGGGGGTGCGGGGGCAACGCCACCGCTTACGGGGTGCGGGGCAGCGCCCCGTCCAAAACGGTACGACTTAAGTGAAGACAAGCGGCCTACGACCTAAAGTAAAGTGAGGTCTAACGACCTAAGGGTTCACGCGGCCTAACACAATGGCTGTGCGACCTAAGTGGAGTTAAGGGAGGCAGCGCCCCCGGCGGGGTGCGGGGCAGCGCCCCGTCCAAAGCGGTACGACTTAGTGAAGACAAAATGAGGTCTAACGACCTAAGAGGGATAGGGTCGAGCGACCTAATGGTTGCGACCTAGGGGTCTAAAGGGCACAACCTAGTGGTCCAGCGACCTAAAGGGTATAGGTCATGCGACCTAAAATGGGTTCGCGACCTAACAATCAAACGACCTAAAGAACTTAAGGAGCCGAGCGACCTATAAGGAGCAGCGACCTAAGAAGAAACGAGGCCCAACGACCTAGGGGTTAGGTCATGCGAGTTAAGAAGGTCAGCGACCTAACAAAGACACGCGACCTAATAAAGAAACGCGACCTAAAGGCATGCGACCTAGCGACTTAAGAGGTGAGCGACCTAAGTGTTACGGCCTAAGAGTCGAACGACCTAGCGTGGAAGCGGCCTAAAAGCCAAACGACCTAACGACCTAAGGTCATACGACCTAGCGACCTAAAGCCATACGACCTAACGACCTAAGGTCACACGACCTAGTGCAACACGCGACCTAAAAGGTACGCGACCTAATGCGGCCGAGTGGTTTAAGGTCAGAGACGACCTACGACTTATAAAGATAGACGGTTGAGCGAGCTAATGAAGTCCAGAGTCGAGCGACCTAGCGACACGGTGTGTTGAGCGACCTAACGAGGTCAATGTTGAGCGACCTAACAAGGTCCAGAGAAGGGCGACTTAAAAGAGGCGCGACCTAAAAGAGGCGCGACCTAAAGGAGCGGGACTTAATGGGTTATATGACCCAACGACCAAAGCCACTAACTCGCGAGCGACCTAAGTCCTAGGTCGTGAGCGACCTAACTGCGAGTGAGCAAAAATGGCCAGAGTCAAAGCAGAGCGACCTAACGACCATACGACCTACGACCTAAGGTCCTAAGCGACCTACGACCTAAGGTCCTGAGCGACCTAACTCCGAAAACACGAAAATGGCCAGAACGACCTAAATGCAGAAATTTCACCAAAACACCAAAAATCGGAGTTTTTCGCCAATCCAATCCAAACCAAATGTAAATGTGCATGCAAAAGTGATAGGGAATCATTCCCAACAGTCCAATATAGTTATAGACTAGATTTGTGAGATAAAAATCTCACCTTTGCACTAAAGTTTATGAAGATGAAGCTTGAAAGCAAGGAGAAGCAATTCAAAGCTTGAATCCAATATCTTCTACTTGAATTTGGAGTTGAATGTTGGATTTGCAATTGAATTTGTGCTTGGAGTTTTAATTTCCCATTCTTTTCACCATTAATGCCCAAGCTTGAGTTAGTTAGGAAATTTATGAAGAGTGAGGAGAAGGGGGTTGGAACTTGGGCTTAATAGGCTAAACTAACCCAAAGTCCAAAACGGGAAAAGTCAGTGAAATTTCGCTAACTCCAAACCTATCGATGTTTATACTTAACAAACTTGTAAAGGGCATTTCGAACTCAATGGAAGTGGTCTCGAGTCCGAATTTGACCGTTTGCAAAAAGTAGCTTTTCGGACCAATATCCGATTAACGACAAAATATTTAAACAAAATATTTAAATGTAAAATCGATAAATATGCGGGTTGTTACATTAAGTGTTTCCAAGTATATATTTGGGATAAGCGATTTAAATTATTTTAAAAACCTAATCGATTCCCACCGGTTTCGACATAGTGGTTGTTGCTACATTGTGTTGTAGTGGCACCGGATCGATTCCCAGCGGCCACAATAATGAGACATAGTGCGCGACCACTTTAAAACCGGCTTAACCAAAGGTCAGGGCGACATAGTCTCCCTGTCCCCAAAGTTTAGAAATTAAAACAAACTTTAATGGCAGCCGTTTATCCATCGTATCCATCCTTCTGACCCTTTCCATCACCATGCTTCCTGACATATCCGTGCCCCCTATCTTCCACGTTCTATCCTCTCCTGTACCCATCAGCCCTATGTCAGACCTTGCAACCCTTCCATCTACGTTACCCACCATCAGCTCCACCTCCCATCCTGATGACCCCCCTACGCAAATCCCACAACCTATCCAACCATCCGTACCCTGTCGTGCTTGGACAAACCTCTTCAAATCCAAACCACGCAATGCTGATTCCTACTTGCCGATCAACATCAACCTTGAATTCAATGGTGAAGCCATGATTCCCCCTGAAGACGTGCTGGCAGCAGGTAAGGAAATTTGGCAAGACTATATAGTTGGTTTCTTTCTTGACAAACCACTGTCTTTCACCACTGTTGTCGAATTTCTCAAAAAAACGTGGAAACTGGAAGGATCTGTCAAAGTTAAATATGATGGTGCTCTTTTTCTCTTTCATCTCTCGTGTGAAGAGGACAAAATCAGGATTCTGAGAAGTGATCCTGTTTTTATAAGAAACAAGATCTTCATTATGCAACAATGGACCCCTGAGCTTGGCAATGTCAGAGGCAAAATCAAAACTGTTCCAGTATGGCTTCAACTATCCAACATCCCAACTACGCATGGTCACATCTTGGAATAAACTGGCTAGCGAATCGAATTGGTAAATTGATATGTCTTGACGAATCCACTGAAAAATTGGAAAGAATAAATTATGCTAGGTGTTTAGTTGAAGTTACACCAGAATATGAATTAGTTGAGAAATTCCCAGTTATGCTGTTGGATGGAAGTGAGCAAAACGTGCATGTCAACTATTTGTGGAAACCCGAGATTTGTGTAAACTGTAAGATGTTTGGCCACATATTTGTTGTGTGTGATAAGATTGTGATGCAAGAGATTGTGAATCAACCCAATCAAGATCAGGAAAACATAATGCAAGGGGAAAAAACTCAGAAAAAAGAAATAAGTACAGGAAAACAACCTTGGAAGAAGATTACAAAAAGAAAGCAAATGTACAAGAATAATGAAAGTATAAATAAAAATGTGATGACCGGAACAAATTGCAGAAATATGAAAGATTCTAGTGAAAGTGAGCACCATGGAAAAACTGCAGAGAACAATACAAATGACCCGAGTAAAAACATGGAAAACACAACAATTCCCCGAAGCAAACCGAATGATCAGTTGACAAACTGTCATGCAGATGTATTTACCCCATTCAAACAAAACGCTGATACTACAAACATGTCCAACATTGTTGTTGAAAATGATCTGGGTGATTTCACAGGGAAAAACAATTTTTCGGTTTTATCTTCACTGGTTGAAACTGTTGCTGAAGAGGAAGAAACAAACATAGAGATCACAGTGGAAAATATTAATACCAGCATTTCATGCACAGGTGATACGTGCATGGATTTGCTACATGCGCTCATTACCACACAGCAACCAAGCAAGTCAACCGCAACCAATCCCATTCCCAACACACAACCTAAGAAGTCATCCACCACCCCTTTCCACATCAGCAACGATGACATAGTCCTGAACGTTTTATCCACCCCCCCTGAACCTTACTCCAATATTATTGGTCCTCCTGGTTACACTGACATGATAACCCCTTCCCACAAAGCTTCATCCCCGACCTCAAAGCCACACCACTACAAAAACAAAACCAAACTTAAATTCAGGGGCAACAGTCATCGTGCATTTGTACCCAATATTGACTCAATAACCCCAATATCACCACGACAACAAGAATCCTCCCTGAAACCAGTGACAGCCCATCTTCTGCAACCAAAAGCAAGACTAACCAAAGTACCACTTCAAACAAATTACATCAATGACACAAACTTTTGCTGTATGGAACATCAGAGGAGCGCACCTTGAAACCAAATTAATCCAAGTTAAAAGCATCATTTCCAAGTATAACCTCAGCCTTATAGCCATTCTTGAAACCAAATTAAACCATGACCTTAGCCTTAAAGCTGTGCACTTCATCAACCCGATGTGGAAAGCATGCCACAACCTAATTGAAGCCCCTTATGGCAGAATATTGATCTTATATGACCCAAACATGTACACTCTAACCCCGATCCTATCTCACAAGAAATTCATCCATTCTCACCTCACTCACAAAGCCCACATCCAAATCATTATATCTCACTATAGTGCATGCTGAAAATTGTGCCAGTAGCAGACTTTCCCTCCATAACTACCTACGACATTTAGCCCAAAACACTCATCCATGGATTGTTTCAGGGGACTTTAACTGGCTCTTGTCCATAAATGATCGAACCGGTGGGAATGATGTCACTTTGCATGAGATTGCACCCCTCAACTCTTCCACAAATGTTGCTGATCTCACACATGTTCCCTTCTCTGGTGCCAGATTCTCTTGGGACAATCGACGTAGATCTGGCAGGAGAATTTACACCAAAATTGATCACTCCTTTTGCAACATTGAGTCGCTTAACACTTGGCCAAAGTTATCCATATTCCTCCCTCCCCCACTACTCTCTGAACACTCCCCCCAAATCATTCAAATGGAAAATGGTTGCCCATTAAGAAAGTCTTCTTTTAAATTTTTTAACATTTGGGCAAATGAGCCTGATTTTTTAAGTATTGTTAAAAACGCCTGGTGTACTTACTATTTTGGCAATCCCATGTTTGTTTTGCAGCAAAAAATGAAGAATTTGAAAAGAGCACTTGGGAAATGGGCTAGAAATAGATTTGGCACTGGTGACCTTCTATCTACCACAATTGCAATCTCTCTAGCTGATGCCAGGAAACAAGCTATGCAGACTCCTAACAATGTTGAATTAGCCAATGCAGAATACAATTTACAACAACAATACAGTAAAGCTCTTGAAGTGGAGAACAATATGAGAAATCAGAAACTCAGATACAAATGGACAAATGCTGGTGATAGGAACACAAAATACTTTCATGAAAGCCTTAAAGTCAAGCATTCCAATTCCAACATTCAATGCATCATTGATCATTTGGGTAAGACTTCTACCACCCCTCTCGAAATTGACAATGCATTCCATGACTACTTTTCCAACCTTCTTGGAAATGATGTTGATTTCCAACCCAACCTATCAATCATTGATAACCTGGAACTTCCATGTCTAAGCCCAGATCAAGCTGCCTTCCTATCCACCGTAATTACTGAAAATGGAATCAAACAAAGCATATTTGAAATGAAGAAGGAATCGTGTGGTGGCCCGGATGGTTTCAATGCTAACTTCTTCACCAGCTGCTGGGACATTATTAAAGTTTACTTAATCAAGGCAGTGAGCAGCTTTTTCAAGCATAACAAAATGCTAACTGGAATAAATGCAACCAATATCGCCTTAATACCCAAGACCGAGTATCCTATCAGTGTCAGTGATTTCAGACCAATATCTTGTTGCAACACCACTTACAAATGTCTTTCCAAAATAATTGCCTCCTGGTTGAAAGTTGTTATCAACCATCTTATCTCCCCCAACCAAGCAGCTTTTATTTAAGGGAGAAGTATTCTTGACAATGTCCTGTTAACTAATGAACTTCTAAAAGACTACAACAAATCCACGACAAGCCCAAGAGCCATGTTGAAACTTGACATAAAGAAAGCATATGCTACTCTTCAATGGACCACTATCTCTAGAACCCTTGCCAAAATGAAATTTCCCCCCACTTTGCCTCATGGATCTACACTTGCATCTCGACAGCCCACTTTTCAATTAATCTCAACGGTAAGACTGTCGGCTACTTCAAGAGTAGGCAAGGAATCAGACAAGGGTGCCCTATGTCTTCTTACATCTTTATTCTAATCATGGAAGTGCTCACCGCTATGATTAATCATGAAATCACATGTAAAAGAATTCTCACCCACCCCAAGTGCAAAGACCCCCTTATTTCCTCGCTCATGTTTGCTGATGACCTTATTGTCTTCACCAAGCCTACTTCTCAATCAATTAGCAATCTGATGGATTGTCTCAATGCCTTTCACAAGTTCAGTGGGCTTGCTATTAATCTTGAAAAGTCCTTAATCAAAGTTGCTGGCATTGATGCCGCTGCAGTCCTGACCCTTGCTAATGATTGTCACCTGCCCCTTGCTCCTGATGATATCTCATACCTAGGGATCCCTATGACATCCTCCAAAGTCACTACAACTCAGTGCATAAAACTATATGACAAGATAACGCATATCATGAAGGCCTGGGCCAACAGGTTTCTAACTCAGGCGGGAAGACTCACCCTTATTAAATCTGTGCTATTCTCTTTCACAACATATTGGTCCAGAACTTTCATTCTACCCAAGAAGCTCATTCACATGATTAGGAAGGCCATGTGTAATTTTCTTTGGTTTGGTAGCATACACTCTAATAAGCTCAAACCCATAAACTTTGGCAAAGTTGAAACCAAGAAAAGCATGGGTGGCCTAGGCATTATTAACATACGAAATTGGAATTCTGCCGCCTTTAGTACGCATTTTGATAATCTGCTTAATTCTAAAAACAACATCTGGGTGTCGTGGACGAAGAAGCACCAGCTTAAACACAATTATTTTTGGTGTATGGACATCGCCCACGGCAGTACTTGGACCTGGAGATCCATCCTCAATCTTCGGCCGCTGGTGCTTCTACATTTAAAACACATAGCGTCTCCTGGTGGCAATGTGAGCTTCTGGAATGATCCCTGGGCTATGCATGGTCTCATTCTCAGCAAAACGATGACATACAACCAAATGCTTCATACTGGTATTCCAATGGATGCCAAGGCCAAGAACTTCATAAGTAATGGAGTCATCTCATTGTCGGTTACCAGCAACCAATCCACACGACAACTGTGGCGGGAGACCAGCAGGCAACAGTACCCTACTGTCACTTGTGACAGGGTGCTGTGGTCTCCTGATCTTGTCGTTCACTCCATTGCCAACATATATGATTGTCTTTCCCACGTCACGACCGTTCCTTGGTTTGCCTGGGAAAAAAGAGTTTGGGATAGTCACTGCAAAGAAAATGACAACTTTCTGCTTTGGAAGGTCCTCAGAAATGCAATGAATTTCAAAGACAAACTCCATCGCATTGGCATGGTTTCTGATGCTACATTCTGTTTCTGTCTTGAAGAACCCGAAACTAATCTTCACCTATTCTTCAGTTGCAAGGTTATACATATGTTATGGAATAGGGTTTCTGCCTTACTAGGTCATGGTAACAGAACTAGAGATAGCAATAGTGAGTGGTGCTTTCTATTTAGCGCCACAAGATGGAAGAATGACTCTGGTACAATGCTGCTTCTAGTCCTCAAAAAATTTATACGTGTAATTTGGAGGGAAAGAAATGACAGAGTATTCAATAGCAAGAGCAAAACTGAAATAGAATTATGGAATCGGCTGATTGGCTCCATCAAAGATGGTGTTAGAAACTGCACGTTTCAGTTCACCGCTGATGTAAACAGCTTTTGGATCTGATTGTGGGCATGTTGTCACAGTTTGCTTTGGTTATTTTATTTGGTCTCTTGTTTTTTTTAGTTGTTCTTTTCCTGTTGCTCCATAGAGTTGTTATGGTGCAATTTTCATTATTGTTTACGCAATAAACTGGTTAGGGCCAGACAAACCCGCTTAGCTTTGCTAAAAAAAACCTAAAGTATTTGGACTTGGCAAATTTTCAGTGGAAATAAGCAATAATTGAAAACTTATTCTTCGAAAGAAAAGTAGTTTGAAAATTGTTTCAAAGGGTTAAAGTGTGGAAATATATCTTGCAAAGATATTTTTAAATAAATAAATAATTTAGGGAAATTATATAAATCTGATAGTTGTTTATGGATGTTAATTGATAGTTAAATAACCGACTATCAATATTGGCTTTTAAGGCGACACTTGAATTTCGATAAGACCGGGGGTCGGATTTGAAATGGTTATCCGAAAATCACATCGAATCTTAAAGGTGGATCTTTTGTTTAAAAGATCAAAAATGGAAATTTGTTTTGACTTAATTTAGATATGAATGTATCCACTTGTTTTTTAAAATAAGCGCTCATTGTTCGGATAAACCGGGGGAGGACATTAAGTCATAAAACCCATTTCGAACAATGATACGACAGAATGAAATTACATTTGAAGACAGTGGTTGAAGACCCGCTATTTTCGAAAATGAAAGGATTACCTGTTCATTGTCTCTACACCAAGTTGCTCCGGTATAGAGATTACCTTATGCGATGGGGAGTCGAGACGTGATTAGAGGATACCCGGATTTGCAAGGACTTCTTTCCCTAATTGGACGAAGTGCCTTCGGTTCCATTCAAACCCAGAATGGACTTGTATGGATGTTTGTCTGACATTACACTTTGAGATATAATGCTGGTTTCTATAAAATACATTTCTTCTTGGTGGCGGAGAATTTATTCGCTTAGCTTAACACCCTTCTCTGAGACGTACGAGCTCAGAGGTTATGTAGTTGATGGTTATTAGTGATATAGTCCCAATTTGGTAATGTGGCATGCTAAATGTTGATCATTGGTTGATCGAAGCATGGCTTTTGTGAAAAGCGTAGGTTTGGGGGACGAGACTTCATCAAACCTCATACCCTGGAAATGGTCGAAATAGGAAGGATGCGGCAAGGTTATGGGAGTCGCGCCCCTTAGTGTATATGCGTTTCCTTCTGGATAAAAAGTGTATTCTGGTATGGAGCCCAGGTATTTAACTTGTGTGGATAAAAAGTGGTACTCTGGTATGAGCCTAGATATTTACTTATGTGGTTATTGGAATTTGAGGCGCCTCGGTAAAGGTCGGTTACGAAATCGGGATGGCATACTTATGTGGTTGATTGAATCTTCAAGTTCAATTCAAAATTTCCAAATCTATAAGCAAAAAATACCAAAGCCTGTAAATCAAATTCCAGTAAAAGCTTAAATCAAGAAATTCAAAGCAAGGAAGCAAATCTGCAACAAGTCTTCACAGAATTAAGCAAAAGTCAGGAAACTTTCTCAGATTTAAAAGCAAATAAAGCAACTTCAGTCAGGCATTTCCAGTTTTAAGGGTCTGTAGTTTAAACTTTTCCAGATTGTAAAATTTTAAGTCTCTGCTTTTAAACAAGTATCAGGTGAGTAAACACATATATTTAAAAAAGATTTACAAAGTTAATCTTCTGCATGTGATTTCTATGATGAATTTTAGCCTGCATGTATATATTCGTGTGTGTGTACGCAAACTTCTGTAAATATGAATGTTGAATCTATGCATGTTGTAGTGTGTTCATTCTCCTCTGTTTGGAAGTACAGAGTCCAAAAACCAATAAAAATTTCAAATTTCCTTATCCAATTATTGTTGGACTTTAAGTTTCAAACAAATCATGATTTTATAACCATAATCTAAGTTTTAAAATTGTACTTAAGGATTTTAAGTTTGAAAATTTTCTGAAATAAAGAAAAGACAGTAAAATCTTTAAATTTGACAAAAATCAAACATTATATTTTCTAGATTCAAGCATGCAACTTGAATCGACATTGTAAAACTAGATTTTTGAAACAAAAATCTCGAATTATAGTTAAGTTTTGGGATTGCATTTCTGGGTTGACCAGAAATGAGTTTTTGAGCAAATCTATCGATTTGGGTGATTCTGGAAGACAGGGCTGTGTGTGGAGATGGCATGGTGATCACCGTAGATGGTAAAAATGGTGGAGGTAGTGTAGAGTCGTCGTGGCGTCGACGATTGGCAATTTGGGTTCGAAACCCTAATTCTGTTATGTTTTGAAAAGTGGGTTCATCGGTGCTTTTATGGTGCATCGAGCTACACGAGATTTGGGGTAGCGATGGCGCGTAATCTAAAGGTGTCGTTGGCGAAGTTTCAGTGGCTCCAGTGACAGGCACTGGTGGTTCGAGGAGTTTTACGGTGGTTGTGTGTTTCCAGTTTCAACTGGAAGACTCAAATCTGATTTGGGTTTTGCGACTTCGATTTGAGGATCGAAAATGGATGAGTGTTCGATCACCGACGTGTGGAGCGAGTCGCCGAAGGTAGCGACGTCGTCGATAGCACGTGCACGTGCACGGCATCAGGGTTCGTGTCAGGAGATTGGTTCGCGTGCAACTCGAAGTAAGGCTCGAGTGTAAAGAAAGATATCTCGGGTTGGAACCCGAGTTCGTAGGTGTCTTCCCTGTTTTGTTTTAACATGGAGATAAACTTAACAAAAAAAGAAAAAAGAAAAGGGGAGACGAAGATAGGAACTTGAGTTTGTCTCGAGTTTGGGTCAGGTCGAAACGAAGTTGGTTGAGTTTTTTTAAAAGGTGAATCAAACTAGTTTTAAAATTTAAATTTAAATTGTTTTAAACTTCTGTATGATAAATGTTTAAAAACTATTTGATTTTAAAGTAGTTTTATACTTTGATAACTAAAATTTGAGATGCTTAAATATTCTTTTAAATATAATTTTTAAAGGTACTTAAGTTTTAATAGAGGTGAAATGTTTTAAAAACATGTATTAATTGTAAGTAATTAACGAAATTGTTTATTTTAAAAGTTAGTTAAGTTTTTATGATTAAAGATTACTTTAATTAATAAGGTAATTAAAGTTAAATTAATTAATAATTTTGGATTAATTAATTTATAAAGGTTTGGTTAATTAATTATGGATTAATTAATTGATAATTAAGAATTAATTTAAGTAAGTAATTAAGATTAATTTGTTTAATTAATAGTTAATTAATTAAGTAATTAAAGTTTAGTTAATCAATGATTAATAATTAATTAATTAGGTAATCAGTGAATAATTAATTAACAATTAAGAATTAATTAATCAAGTAATTAGGATTAATTAATTAATTAATAATTAATTTATAATTAATAGTTAATTGATTTATAATTAAGAATTTATTAATCAAATTATTAAGGTTAATCAATTATAATTAATTAAGTAATTAAGATAAATTAATTTATAATTTACAGTTAGTTAATTAAGTGGTTAAGAATTATTTAATTGATAATTAATAATTAATTAATTAATAATTAAGGAATGATTTATGTATAACTAAGTTTTATTAATTAATAATTAAGGTTATAAATTAATAGTTAAAGGATAATTAATTAATTAATTAAAGATTAATTAGTTGATTATGAATTAAGAAGTGATTAATTAATTAAATGACTGTAATTAATTAATGATTGATTAAGCAAGGTTAAGTGGTTAATTCTTAGGTAATTAATTTAATTTGAATTACTTAAATTAATTATTATATGGATTAAAGATATGCTTGCTTATGGATGATTTTTTTTAGTGGAATGTCTAGATTTGGTTGATATCTATTGGATGATAATCTGGGATATTCTATGATGTGATGCTGAATATATGTGCGATAGATGTATGTAATTATCTGTGGATAATGTTGTGTGAATTCAATGTGTTAAATTGTATTGAATTGTTTAAATTTTTTAACAACTTGACGTTTAAGATGGCGTTAGGATTTCAATTAGATCGGGATCGGAAATCGAGTTTGATTGTCCGAAAACCACATCGATCCAAGTAAAACGTTAGGTCATGGCATCTCAACTGCAGATCGAGATGGAGATTCAGAGTGCAAGGGTTATTGTCCTTAACTCTGAGGGTGATTCCAAAATGAGTGTAACGAGATAATGCCTTCGGTTTCGTTCGAACCCGGAACGAACTTGTATGGATTGAATGCTTTCAGCACATTGTCAGGTGGACGATGAGCATTCTAAGATAGATTTGTTCTATAAAGTTAATCGCAGCCTCAACCCTCATCAACCGAGAATGTCTAAAATAGGGGAGGTGCAACAAGGTTAAGTGGGTAGCACCTAAGTAGATGAGATTTACCCCTGTCTAGAGGTCCCTCTTATTTCGGCTCTGTGGGAAGTTGTTGGCCACAACTGTGGGGTTGTCTCGTTCGGGACTGTCCAGTAAGGGATGGTTCCGGCCTTGTGTTGCAGGGCATTTAGGGTGGATCCACGGTACGGTGATCTAAGCACCATACTGTGATGGGTGGTACCCAGTAGCCTTGCCATTGATGGAAACCCATTCTTTCTACGTGCTCTTACGGTTTTGATTGTATAACACGCTTTGTGGCTAGTATGCTAGAATTTAATGAATGTAACATTTTCTATTTCTTATTTACTTTAAAACCCGAGACCCTATTATGATATCACTGGATTTCCTATCAAATGTTTTGGTTAGCGTAAGGTAAAAACTTACCCGTGTTTATGTGTGGGAAGTCTTGCATGATACCTTTGTTTTCAAATGATTTTAAAGTTAAACAACTTTAACCCGTTTACTCACACCAGACCTATGTTTGACCCGGAGTTTATTTTGTTTCTTTCTTAAACTCTTGGGAACTCAAATTTTTATGAGTAGCCAAGTGATCAGGTTAGGATTGTCAAATGTTTTTGGAAACTGGAGCTGATGACCAGACGTATCTATCTATGTTTTTCCACTATGTTATAACTATTGAATGATGTATTTTGGATGTAATGGTTAAGCAGACTCTTATAACTTTTAAATGTAATGAAGTCGTATTATTTTGTGTACTCTGATATGTAAATCTACGTGACGGATATATGTGATATTATATTTTGTTCCGTTTCTGCTGTGAGATTCTGATGTTGTAGTTGTTTTTTTCTTTCTATCTTTTCTATCTCAATCTCTTTTCTTTCTTATTGATGATACATCTTTCTGTCAAATGAATGAAGGGTCGTTACATAAAAAGTTGTATTCTGGTATGGAGCCCAGATATTTACTTATGTGGTTGTTGGAATTTGAGGCGCCTCGGTAAAGGTCGGTTACGAAAGCGGGATGGCATACTCGTGACAGTTAGTTACCCAGTTACAGAGGTAACCCCGCCTTGTGTCGGTAGAGATCTGGTTAGGTTCTCGGGGCATCCCTCCAGATGCATACCCTTCGGATAAAGGAAGTTCCTTAGCCTTGACCATTTGTTGGAAGTCCAATCACTCAATACGAGCCCTGTACGGTTTTAGTTATAGAACCTGCCATTTAACATGGTAGCCATAGTAGGTATACTATAATGGTACGTATGCTGGCTAAGATTAATATTATACTTTTGAAATGTTTTTTCACACTATACACTAATAATTATATGCAAAGGATTTGTGCGTATCAAGCATGTTTGACTACTATAAGGAGAAACCTTCCCCAAGTGTGCGATTGCATTGTGTGTGTGTGTCGGGAGACCTTATGGTAGTTTCATTATCCAAAAGCATAAAAGGATTTCTTTTTATTTCTTTTTTGTGCAAATAACTATTTTTAGATCTCACACCAGTACCATGACTGACTCGGAGTTTATTGTTCCCCTTTCTAAACTCTGGGTGCCCCTAATTTTCCTCACGGGCTGCCTCAAGTCAGGTTATCAGTAGGTTCTGGAGCTAGGTCAGGAAAGTATGCTATGGAGATCAGGAGACAAGCTGGATGACGAGATGTATCACATGTATATGATGTTTATTTTTCCATTGTTGTGTTGTATATGACTCTAACGATGTAATGTATAAACAGATAAAGTTCTTTTGTTTTAAAGATTAGTTATTTAACTATTATATATTGTTCCGCTACAATTGTAAGATCCTGATACTGTTTCTATTACTTCTTCTACCTCCTTCTTCTTTAACACTAATGATTTGGTTTTCTGGCATTTAATTGTTCGGCATTTGATACAGTGGACGTATTGATGTCGATTTTCGGGCGTTGAAAAATCGGGTCGTTACATTATATGTATGTAAATACATACTTAAGCATATCCATACCTATATATACATCGCACCCCTAAAACAAATTTGAAATTTCCGTATCCCTACTCCATCACATCAAGCCAAACATGCATGTGTACCCTTTGCCTTTTTTGTCTCCCGTTGATGTGCCTATTTTCAATTTTTTTATTTAGTTGCCAAAGTGTCACATCATGATTATCTTAACTTAGTTAACTTAATTAACACTAATTATAGCATCTTAAACCATATTATACAATTAGCCTATGCGTGCATATATATATAAGAAAGTATGCACAGCATTTCAAATAACTTTTATATAATGAAACGTCGAAAATTCAGAAAACGGTTTTCGGTCACATTTTCTATTTTTCATCGAACTATATTTTTGTTAACACATTCTAAAACTATTTCACCATTATTATTTATCATATAAAAGAGTTTTATTTTCATTATAAAACCATTTATTTGAATATTTAAAATTAATTAAATATTCGCATATTGAAGCAGTGAAATTTGGGTCGTTACAATATGGGTTGTAGGTGAGGATTTTAATGTAAACAGATTTCTTTGAGGATGATCAGGGATAGAAGGGACTTTTCTACTATGGAAGCACTTGATCAGTTTATTGTTAATTGTCATTTGATTGAGTTACAACTAAGAAATATATGATTCACTTGGTCGAACAATAGCGAGGACCCATCTATGTTACTTTTAGATAGATTAATTTTGTATTAGTGACGAAGTGGAAGATAGATACTCAATTTTTAATGTTGTTGGAGTTCCAAGTATTTACTTAGATCATTGTCTCATTATTTTATCTTGCCAATCAAAATTTCAAGAATAAAATTTTTAGTTTCGAAATAATGTGGTTATTTGAAAACAACTTTACCGTTTTGGTTACAAATAAATGCTTTTTACGTTAAAAATAACTACATATTTTAAAGAAACATATGAAATGACCCTACTCGACCTTCGAAAATCGACACCCAAATACATCACCCGTATTCGAATGCCGTAGATTCAAACGTTAAGTGTGGTTAGTCGGAGCTTATAACACATTAAGTACAACAACACAGCGGAAGAAAAACAATATATAATTGGTACGAATCAATCAATACAACATCTCTACAACCATTTGTCCCACATCAGAGAAAATATACATTTACCACAGCGGAATACAATGGAGGAAACATAACTTCCACTTGCTTGAACTACCAAACCAGCTCTATAGTTTTGCATCCCATCTCCAAAGCTCAAAAGCAAAAGCCTAATCCAAACGTTCAAAATCCTATTATGATGAACTTAAACAAGTCCGGTGCAGAATTATTGAAGTGAAACAAATGCGATACCGAAACCACAGACTCCAAAGAATTTCCAAAAGCTACACCTACTATCTAACTATCTGCAAACCTGACTCTAGGCTACCCATGTGGAAAATTATGGGCATCAAGAGTTTAAAAGGGGAACAATAAACTCTAGGTTAGTCATGGGACTGGTATGAGCAAAAAAAAGGTTTATTTGAACACAAACAAACAAAAGAAGTAAAAAAGAAAATCCACAATGCTTTTTGGAAAATGAAACTACCATAAGGCCTCCCGCCACACACACAATGCAAATGCATAATTAGAGGAGATTTCTCCTTATGATAGTCAAACATGCTTGATACGCAAAAATCCTTTTGATATTAATATTAATGCATAGTGGAAAACATTTCGAAAGTATAGTATTAATCTTTGCCAGCATACCACCATTATGGCATGTTCAATAGTAGGATACTGCCACATTCCATGGCATGTTATACAACTAAAACCGCACCGGGCTCGTATTGTTTTGTTTGGATTTCCAACAAATGGTAAGGCTAAGGAACTTCCTACACCACATGGGTACACCTCTGGATGGATGCCTCGAGAACCTAACCGGATCTCTGCCAACACAAGGCTGGGTTACCTCTGTAACTAGGTATCTAACTGTCACGAGTATGCCATCCCTCGGTCGTCACCGACCTTTATCTGAGAGCTCTTAACACCAACAAATTTGCAACAACCACATAAGTTAAGTATCTTAGCTCCATACCATGATACCACTTTTTATCCAGAAGGAAATGGACATACCCTAAAGGGCGTGACCCTTATAACCTTGTTGCATTCTTCCTGTTTCGACCATTTTCGAGGTGTGAGGTTCGACGTGGTCTTGTCCACAAAGCTATGCTTTTCACAAAAGCCATGCTTTGATCAAAAAATGATCAGCAGCACTTAGTATGCCACATTACCAAAATTGGGAATGTATCACTAGTAACCATCAACTACATAACCTCTGAGCTCGTACATCTCAGAGAAGGGCGTTAAGCTAAGGGAATAAATTCTCCACCACCAAATAGAAATGTATTTGATAGAATACATCTCAAAGTGTAATGTCAGACATACATCCATACAAGTCTGTCCCGGGTTCGAACGGAACCGAAGGCACTTCAAAGAAGCCCTTGCAAATCCGGGTATTCACAATCCCGATCGGACTCCCTATTACATATGGAGATCTCTATACTGTAGCTACTCAGTGCAGAGACATTCGATAGGTAACCCTTTTATTCTCCAAAATACCTGGTCTTCACCACCGTCTTCAAATGCTATCCATTTCGTCGTATCATTATTCAGAATGGGTTTTATGACATAAAGTCCTCTCTCGGCTAAACCGAATAATGAACACTTAATTTTAAAAACATATGGATATATGGGATCTTATTTAAGTCACAACTTTTAGCCCAAAACCTTTCTTTTTGAATGGTTTAAACAAATTTCCACTTTTAATCTTTTAAACAAAAGATCCACCTTTTAATCTTTTAAACCTAAGATCCACCTTTTAATCTTTTAACAAAAGATCCACCTTTTAATCTTTTAAACAAAAGATCCACCTTTAAAATCCACCTCAATTTGAAAACAAGGTTCACTCAATTTTTAGCAAAGATTCATATTCATTCATAGCTATCCAATTTAATTCACCCATAGCTTTCAAAACTATTTGTAACAACCCGATATTTTCAGCCATTCGCATCCACACATGTCGGACTTGAAATGCTCAAAATACCGCATCGTGAATAAATTTGGAGAAAATGAAAAAAATCACAGAATCATAGACACGGAAATATCAGAATAACTCGCAGCGGAAATTAAAATACCATAGTAGTTCATGAAGCTACTGTAACAAAAATCTCAAAACAGATTACATAATATCAGTCTGAAACATATACAATACAAATCCAAAATACATAGAAGTCTATAAATACAAGAGATAAAATAGACAGCTGAAACTGAAATGGATAGATAACAAGATAAGCAAAATCTCCAGCGATTCCTAGCTCCAGAAAAGAAATCCAAAGCTAAGCTGTAAATACTCAGGCTGACCCGAGCATCATGTAAAACACAAAACACTCGAGTTAGGACAAACATACTTATGTAATGTAAACCAACTCAAGTGAAATGTAGTAGTAATGCACAATAACTTAAAGGATGCTTAGGATCGCCCATCATCTAAGGATCAGTTAAACCATAAATTAAATACATCCCGTGGTTAAAATTCAAAAAAGGTATTTTATACTTCTAAATCAAATATCATTTCAAATTCATTTAAAATATTAAAATATCATATCCTTCCAAAACCTCATTCATTTTATTTAGTTTTAAAATACCATTCAAATCAAATATTCCATTTAAAACCAATTAAAATGAAGTTATTATACTTTAAAAATCAAATATTCAATTCTAAAAATTTAGTCTTTTCAGAATTCATTGATTCACTTAAAGTTATTGAACGGTTAAATTTCTACTTTTGCAGCATTTAGAAAATGCTACGGTAAGTTACATTTGAAAACAATTCAATTTAGCAAAGACAGCATTTACAGAAATGCTGTAATAGTTCAGGTTTCAAATAAAAGCTTTAGTTCAATTATGCAACTACAGCACTTACAAAGTGTTGTAATAACCCTTGGTTCATTTTTGCTTTTTAGTTCATTTGTATCAACTACAACACATAGAAATGCTGTAATATCCTTTATTTCGGAAATGATAGCATTTCTGAAATGCTGTTAATTAAATTCCAAACTTTCAATACAATTTCATAAATAATTAAAATTTAATTTAAATCATTTTTAACTACTAAAATTTAATAATTTCACTTTAAAAACAATAATTTAAGTACCCTTTAATTTATGATTTTATAAAGTGCAATTTCACAAATAATTATCAAATTTTAATATATAAAAATCACTTTACAATTTTATAACATTTAATTTACTTTATATTTTAATTAAATTTACCATTTCATAAATTAAATTGTAAATTCCATTTTATTTCCTTAACTTAACTTTTATTTTTAAAAACACATTTCACATTTTCCAAGTTAAGTTATATTTCAAATTTCAATTTTTAAACATTTATTTATTTAACTATTTTTAATTTATAGAAAAATCAATAACACTTTATAAAAATCATTTTAAATTAGGTTTAAATCAAATTATCATATCTTCCTACTTAACTTAAATTCCATTTATAAACAAAATCATAAATTCCAAAATTTACTTATATTTCAAATTCTACTTTACCATTTATTTATTTCACTTATTTAACTTTAGAAAATCACTAATATTTACATAAAAATCATTATTAAATTTAGATTTAAATCAAAATATCATAATATTTACATTTTTAAAATATTTTATAAATTCTAGAAAAATATATATTTTAACCATGGGTCTGTATAAAATTTTCTAACCTAAGTCAAATGATACGGTAATATATCATTTCAATCCGTAATTTGCAAAGGAAAAATCCGGGTTCTATTATTTCAAACCCGCACTCCCAAGTAAAATAAAATAAATAAAAATTACTCAGGCCTATCATTTCCGCCCATAACGATTTTCCATATTCTAAAGTCCGTTCGGGTATGTATCATTTCAGCCCATGGTGATTCTATTCCACAGGGAACTTGTAGTGTGATAAACTGATATAAATAAACAGTATAGCATTATATAATAGTAATAGATGATATGATAGGTGTATAAATATGGTGAACATCATATGATCATATCACAGACAGTCATAACATGATAATAAAATCTACAGATTCAAATGGTGTCAATTTACTAATTATATAAGTACAGATGTTGTGTGAGAATCACTCACCTCTACAAGCTGGAGATAACAGATTCAGAAAAACAAACAAAAACCCGGAAAGCATGAAAGCACGACTACGGATACAAGTGATGGGAGAGCCAAAATGATTATCTTGTACATAGCAAACAAAACAAAATATTGAAACATGAATTTCAACACAAAATTATTATTAAACAACCTAGAAATAAAGCACCACAAAGAACCAAACAACTTGCCCTTGCTTTCACCCATCCTATGCTTGGCCTAGGGATAATATTGCACGACCATGGTGGTGATTGGGTAAAGTATGGGTCCATATAGGCTTGGCCTAGCAAGGAATGAAGGAGTTAGTGGCTTATGGCATGAAGCAAAAACAAATCAAGAAAAAAGTGATTTTTGTCACATTACAAGACACGACTATGGCTCCAAGTGGCTCGGCCATGCTTGGTGGAGTTCAAATAATGGTGTAGCAGTGGCCTAGGGTCAGGTAGAGGCTGGAGTAAGTGGTGCTAGTGGTGGTCGAGAGGGTGTATGGAGTGGTGATGCATGTAGAGGTCGGCTATGCTAGATTTCAAGTGGTGCATGCATTTTTTTGCAAACTTTTGCAACTTTGGGGTGCATGGCCATGAATGGTCAGTGGAGTTGGAAGGGTTTATAGCCTAGTATGTGGTGGTGGAGGAGCTATGGTGATGGAGGAGCTCAAGGCCGAGCATCATGGGTGAAAGCATGACATGACAAATAAATAAACAAGAAGAAAAAAGTAAGAAAAGAGAACGAAACCATTACCAAATAATTTTCAGAAGTTGATGGCCGAACTTGTGATGAAGGGAAGTTTTCTTTTATGTGAAAGAAAGTGAAAATGTTCAGCTGAAAGAAGAAAATAGGGTCGGCTAAATTCAATGCAAGTGGCAATTGAAATGAAAAGGTAAAAGAATATGAAAAGGTTAAGGTAAATGAAAGGTTATAAACTCTTCATATTTCCTTTTCTTTTCGTTATTTTAAACCAATGAAAATGTGTGTAAATAAAATAGAAAAGAAACAAAATAAAGTAAAAATGAAATAAATAAATAAATTTAAAAAAATATAAAAATATAAAAAATATAAGAAAATAGTTATTTATATGAAAACTAGTAATTAAAATTGAAAACAAAATATAATTCGTTCTAGAAAAATAACTACAATACTTTAACATGTTTTAAAAATAAAAATATATACCTAACATGTCATATAACACATATTAGAACATGATATGACAAATAAAGATATTATTTATATAAACTAAAACCAAAAATTTTATTAAATAGATCAATCTACATACAATATTGTAAAAAGTGTAACTTTCACAATATAAATCGGATTTCAAGGAATCGATAAGCAGTATACTTAAAATTTAATCTTTTTTCATACTAAAATATAAAATTTGAAAATTCAAAAATTTAAATTTTAAATTTAAAAGTCAAAGTTTGACCAGATTGACCAAAATTCACATTTTTGGAATATATACAATTTATTCATGTTTGGAATCACATATAAATCAAAATTTATATTTAATATAACAAAAATTTATTCATTTTAAAAATCAAATAAAGTTTTTAAATCAGCGATTCAATTTATAATAATTAAAATATACAAATAGAAATAATCATAAAATACAGGGTTGTTGCACTCTCCCCCACTCAAATCTTTTCGTCCTTGAAAAGAACAAACAAGGAAAATAAGGAAAAACAGAATCGACAATGCAAATAGTACCCAAAAAAAATTTCGGATTCGAAGCATGAATGCTCTCCTCCATCTCTCAGGTACAATCCCGATCATCAGTACTTCACTATACTTTGATCAGACTAACAAATTTTCTTCTTAGCTGCTTCATACCTCTACTGACAATACGAAGTGGCTTACTCTCGACAGTCAGATTAAGCTCAATATCCAACTATCAAAAGCATAAGGCTGAACAAGATGGGTCATGAAGATACCAGAGAAGATGTGAGACGTGGAATACATCATGCACTCAAGAAAGCTTCTTAGGCAAATCCAAACGATAAGCCAAAGAACCAACTCTTTCCATAATGCGGAAAGGACCATCGAAGAGGAAGAAGGTAGGAATAGCTAGAAGGGAAAGTAGGTTGAAAGATAAGGATGAACCATTATTTTTAAAACTATAAATTTCAATTTAAAAAATTGTATATTTAACATTTTAAACATTTTATAATATGATGAATAGTCATTTAATTCAAATTTGTTAGTTCGAAGTAAGAATATTTAAAACATTTTTAAATTATTTAGACAAGTAAAATAAATGATCAAAATATCCTTTATATAATAATTTATCAAAATAATTTTATAACTCGATGTCTTACCAAGTTTACTTTCATTCCTGCAGACTTTGGTCATGCATTGATCAGGCGCAAAGCTAGAATTCTCCAAGAACATAGTAGACTTGTTTCAACACCTAGTGAAAATACTGGAAAACCTTTAAAACAGATATGGAAAGTACAATCCAAAAAAAACAACTAAACCAAAACATGTTGATCATGGATCGCGGATACACAAAGGTTACGCCTGGAACCCCTAGGAAACATCCGTACCTGTAGGCTGGCTACCGCAGCCCTGCGATTACGCCACGAAGACTGGTAGTACCACAGATACACAATGGTTTCGCCTGGATCCCCCAGGAAACATCCGTACCCATTGACTCTCGCAGCCCCTACGGATTATGCTACCAAATACGACCTACATAGATCGCAGATACAAAATGGTTACGCCTGGATCCCCCAGGAAACATCCGTACCCCTAGGCTGTCGCTGCCCCTACGAATTGCGCTATGCAGTCGCGCTCATAAGACCATGGAGATCTCCATGGAATTCGATGGACACTCGAGTATCATATCCGAAACCCCAAATTAGAGAGAATAATATCGATAGAATGAATCCACAATGTTGCCACAAAGCGGATATCAAGCAAAAGACACTTTCCATATCTTTATGTCGAAAATATTTATCATGTAGTACCTTTCAAATCACTTTCAATATCATACTTATACAAAGTCCATCATATATAAGATTCTATTTGCAAATCGAACACTTTCCAAGTCAATAGTATATCAAATCACACTTATATAGACTTAGAATATATAAGGTTGCTCTTTCCAAATTGAGTACCTTACCAAATCAATAGTTTTCAAATCAACTTCATACTTATACAAATCCATTTTATATAAGTTCGATAACTCCCAAATCAAGTATTTATTCAAACAAGGTTCTAAATTCCAATTCCTTTCAATAACATTTTAGTTTCAAAAACATATATGATTTCGTCAAATCATTTCTTCCAAATTATATATATTCAGCTTCAAAGCTTCCAAAACAATAGATTTAGAAAATAATCCAAATTTCCAAATCCACCAAAATTTAGGTCAAACAAATTCATTTCAAAAGTCATCATGTAAATACTGGGTTTAAATTTCTATCTATTTTCGAAACCAAATTTTTTCTAAAAATAAATTTATACCCAAAATGATTTCCAAGTTTAATCCCTTTAAAACCTTTTTAAAATATTTATTATTATATATGGAAGATCCAATTTACCCTTTGAAAATTACTTAGCTCTAAAAAAAATTAAACCGTGATTTGGAAGTGCTCGAACTTTTTAAAATTAGTCGAAGAAATCATATTTAAAATCCAAAAATTGGAAATCACCAACAAATCAATAAATCAATTCCAATAGATAAGGTTATACCAAAACAATCTGAAACTCGAGGACTGAACAACGGCTTACTTTAAATTATTCTAAATATATATATATATATATATATATATATATACATATATCTTTCGAACATCATACCATACTTCGAAATCTAAAATAAAAATTAGTTTCGCAAAATCACTCGCACAACAAATCTACTAGAGTGGACTCTCCCCCACTTAGAAACTCGAAAATCAATGTCGATGATGCATGCATTCATCACCGAAATTATTTTCCAGCGACATAAGTGGGTTCTTGACTTTTATTTCCCTGAAATTTCTTTGAAATCTCTTCGAAACCATTGGAATTCACTCAAATATATTTAAAACATTTCTTATTCGAAAAATATCTTTAAATCATATTATTATTATATATTTTCCAAATTCTTAAAACCAATTTCAAAACACCGGAGTTCAATTCCTCGAAATTCAAATTTAAAACCCTTTTTTTAAATCATTTTTATATAAGTCGAATTCTTATAAAATTTTCAAAATTTCAAATCCTTTTAAAGTTTAAAATTTTCATTTTTAAAAGGTATATAATCCTTATCGAAAACCTTTTGCTTTTATATAAAAAGTGGTCATCCTTATCAAAATAATTATTTAGATTTATGCACAATTTCAAATACAAACAAACACAAATTTCCAAGGGATGATTCAAGGATAGATTTCAAACAAATAGAGATTCAAATTTAGAGGAACTCTAATCAAATAGAATTCTGGTTCGAAGATAAGCTCGAACGAAGATGAGATAATTTAATTACCAAATAAGAGATGATAAGCCTATATAAATTGCGGGCGACCCTAACCGAATCAACCGTGACTTCAGGAATATAATAAATGTGAAAATCTAAGCAAATCGACATTTGATCGCCAAAGATAGAATCCAGATATAGAAGAAGATAGATAGCATCGAAATTCGTAGATACAAAAATCTCCTATGAATCAATGCCAATTGTAAAGGAGTTTCACCCCTTTACAAATCATTCATAGTTTTGCGGAATCACTAATCTTTATAGAGGTCATTCCAAAGTAGAGTTGTGGAATGTCCCAAAATCAAAAGGGTAAAATAGTGAAGAAAAGACTGGATTTCAGAACAAGTGGGAGCATTCCAAAGTTCAAGGAATCCTAATCGATAAGAATCCTAACCAAGAGATTACTAACAAGGTGGATATAGAAGGAATGAAGCTTAGAAAATCTTGATTTCAAAATAAGAAAATTTTTGTACCAAAATAATCTTTGAAACTCCTTTAAAAATCATTTGGAAATCATTTTATACTTCAAAAATACGTTCTCTTACAAGGAAATGATTATGAGATTGAATTCACTCATTCTAGGGTATTTCTACATTATCTCTAATGAGTTTTTGCTCCGCAGGCAATGGTTTGCCTAAAAACCAAAGCTCTGATATCAACTATAACAACTCGATATTTTCAGCCATTCGCATCCACACATGTCGGATTTGAATTGCTCAAAATACCGCATTGTGAATAAATTTGGTGCAAATGAAAAAAAATCACAGACACGGAAATATCAGAATAACTCGCATCGAAAATTAAAATAACATAGTAGTTCATGAAGCTACTATAACAAACATCTCAAGACAGATTACATAATATCAGTCTGAAACATATACAATAGAAATCCCAAATACATAGAAGTTTGTAAATACAAGAGTTGAAATAGACAACTGAAACTGAAATGGATAGATAACAAGATAAGCAAAATCTCCAGCGATTCTTAGCTCCAGAAAAAGAAATCCAAAGCTAAGCTGTAAATACTCAGGCTGACCCGAGCGTAAAGTAAAACACAAAACACTTGAATCAGGACATACATACTTATATAATGTAAACCAACTCAAGTGAATTGTAGTAGTAATGCACAATAACTTATAGGATGCTTGGGACCGCCCATCCTCTAAGGATCAGTTAAACCACAAATTAAATACATTCCGTGGTTAAAATTCCAAAATGGTATTTTATACTTCTAAATCAAATATCATTTCAAAATTTAATATCATTTCAAATTCATTTAAAATATTAAAATATCATATCCTTCCAAAACCTCATTCATTTTATTCAATTTTAAAGTACCATTCAAATCAAATATTCCATTTAAAACCAATTAAAATGAAGTTATTATGCTTTAAAAATCAAATATTCAATTCCCAAAATTTAGTCTTTTCAGAATTCATTGATTTACTTAAAGTTATTAAAACGGTGAAATTTCATCTTTTGCAGCATTTAGAAAATGCTACGGTAAGTTACATTTGAAAACAATTCAATTTAGCAAAGATAGCATTTACAGAAATGCTGTAATATTTCAGTTTCAAATAAAAGCTTTAGTTCAATTCTACAACTACATCACTTAAAAGTTCTGTAAAAGCCCTTCGTTCATTTTTGCTTTTTAGTTCATTTGTATCAACTACAGCACTTAGAAATGCTGTAATATGCTTTATTTCAGAAATGATAGCATTTCTGAAATGCTGTTAATTAAATTCCAAACTTTCAATACAATTTCATAAAAAATTAAAATTTAATAATTTCACTTTAAAAACAATCATTTAAATTCCCTTTAATTTATGATTTTATAAAGTGCAGTTTCACAATAATTATCAAATTTTAATAATTCACTTATAAAAATCACTGTACAATTTTATAACATTTCATTTACTTTATATTTTAATTAATTTACCATTTCACAAATTAAATTTTAAATTCCATTATATTTCCTTAACTTAACTTTTATTTTTAAAAACCCATTTCACATTTTCCAAGTTAAGTTATATTTCAAATTTTAATTTTTAAACATTTATTTATTTAACTATTTTTATTTTAAAGAAAAATCAATAACACTTTATAAAAATCATTTTAATTTCAAATTTAAACCAAATTATCATATTTTCCTACTCAACTTAAATTCCATTTACAAACAAAATCATAAATTCCAAAATTTACTTATATTTCAAATTCTACGTTACCATTTATTTATTTCACTTATTTAACTTGTAGAAAATCAATAATACTTTATATAAAAATCATTTTTAAATTTAAATTTAAATCAAAATATCATATTATTTACATTTTTAAAATATTTTATAAATTCTAGAAAATTATATATGTTAACCACGGGTCTTATAAAATTTTCTAACCTAAGTCAAATGATACGGATAATATATCATTTCAATCCATAATTTACAAAGGAAAAATCCGGGTTCTATTATTTCAAACCTGCAATCCCAAGTAAAATAAAATAAATAAAAATCGTTCAGGCCTATCATTTCAGCCCATAACGATTTTCCCCAATCTAAAGTTTGTTCAGTTATGTATCATTTTAATCCGTAGTGTATCTATTCAACAGGGAACTTGTAGTGTGATAAACTGATATAAATAAATGGTATAGCATTATATAATAGTAACAAATGATATGACAGGTGTATAAACAGGGTGAACATCATATGATCATATCACAGGCAGTTATAACATGGTAATAAAATCTACAGATTCAAATGGTGTCAATTTACTAATTATATAAGTACAGATGTCGTGTGAGAATTACTCACCTCTACAAGCTGGAGATAACAGATTCGGGCGCACAAACAGAGACCCGGAAAGCACAAAAGCACGACTACGGATTCAAGTGAGGGGAGAGCCAAAATGATTATCTTGTACATAGAAAACAAATTTTTTTATTGAAACATGAATTTCAACACTAAAATTAATATTAAACAACCTAGAAATAATACATCACAAAGAACCAAACAACTTTCCCTTGCTTTCACCCATCCTATGCTCGGCCTAGGGATAAAAATGCATGGCCATGGTGGTGATCAGGTCAAGTATGGGACCATATAGGCTCAGCCTAGCAAGGAATGAAGGAGTTAGTGGCTTATGGCACGAAGCAAAACAAATCAAGGAAAAAGTGATTTTTGTCACAATTACAAGGCACGGCTAGGCTCCAAGTGGCTCGGACATGCTTGGTGGAGGTCAAATGATGGTTTAGAAGTGGCCTAGGGTTAGGTAGAGGCTCGAGTAGGCGATGCTAGTGGTGGCTGAGAGGGGTGTATGGAGTGGTGATGCATGTAGAGGTCGGCTATGCTAGATTTCAAGTGGTGCATGCATTTTTTGTGAACTTTTGCAACTTTGGGGTGCACGCCATGACTGGTCGGTGGAGTTGGAAGGGTTTGCAGCCTAGTATGTGGTGGTGGAGGGGCTATGGTGATGGAGGAGCACAAGGCCGAGCATCATAGGTGAAAGCATGACATGAAAAATAAATAAACAAGAAAAAAAAAGTAAGAAAAGAGAAAGAAACCATTACCAAATAATTTTCAGAAATTGACGGTCGAACTTGAGATGAAGGGAAGTTTTCTTTTACGTGAAAGAAAGTGAAAATGTTCAGCTGAAAGAAGAAAATAGGGTCGGCTAAAATTAATGCAAGTGGCAATTGAAATGAAAAGGTAAAAGAATATGAAAAGGTTAGGGTAAATGAAAGGTCATAAACTCTTCATATTTCTTTTTCTTTTCGTCCTTTGAAACCAATGAAATATGTGTTTAAATAAAATAGAAAACAAAACAAAATAAATTAAAAATGAAATAAATAAATAAATTTAGAAATATATAGAAAAATATAAGAAAATAGTTATTTATATGAAAACTAGTGTTGAAAATTGAAAACAAAATATGACTAGTTTAGAAAAATAACTACAATATTTTAACACGTTTTTAAAATAAAAATATATACCTAACATGTCGTATAACACATATTAGAAAATGATATGACAAATAAAGATATTATTTATATAAATTAAAGCCAAAATTTTTATTAAATAAATCAATTTACATAAAATATTGTAAAAAGCATAACTTTCACAATATAAATCGGTTTTCAACGAAACGAAAAATAGTATACTTAAAATTTAATCTATTTTCATACTAAAATATAAATTTCAAAAATTCAAAATTTTAAATTTTAAATTTAACGGTCAAAGTTTGACCATATTGACCAAATTCACATTTTGGAAAATATACAATTTATTCATGTTTAGAATTATAATTCACATATTAATCAAAATTTATATTTAATATAACAAAAATTTATTCATTTTAAAAATAAAATATAGTTTTTATCAGTAATTCAATTTAAAATAATTAAAATATATGAATAGAAATAACCACAAAATAAAGGGTTGTTACACTATTCAACAAAAACTGGAAATCCTTTCGTTTTATGAAAGTCGTTATCATTTGAAAACAAATGCTTTTCATTTTGGGAAAATTCGATTCAATTTACTCAAGTTATAGCCCTTTAAAATATAGTCAGAAAATCCGTGAACTGCCATACTCGGCAAATTATATTTAAAATCTTAAAATAATATATTTAAAAATACTTAAAATGGTTTAAGAATCCATATATATACATTATATAACTTATATAACCATTTCAAACCATAAGTAAAGTAATTTCAAAACTTTAACAAGATATAGTATATTCAAACTAAATTTTAATTTCAAACTTCCTTTCTAAAGATTTTCAAATTTAACTCAATTTAACTTCCAAACCATTTGGATTCAAAATTCAACTTTTTAAAAAAAAATTAAACTCAAATTATCTGTGATTTAACCGATTTTCTATGAAATCCATATTTGTGTATGTGGTGTAGTTTAGGGGTTTTGCACAAATAATAACATATCACAATCATCAATTCGAGCACAACAATATTGATAAGTGACATAATCCTATAATATCTTCATTCGCAGATTCACAAATAAATATGTAAATTCATCACATATAAATAAATCATAGTTCACAGCTCAATAGAACATTAAACAACAGATATATCAAACAATTTAGAGTATTCAATACAATCCAAACATCCATAATTAAGATCAATCAATCACCTGATTTATTTAAACCAGATTAATTACTTATGATTAAATTACTGATCCTGGTTAATTAATATTAATTAATTACAAACCATTTTAATTAATTATGCTTTAATCATTTATTAATTAACCTTTAATAACAAATTAATCAACCTTAATTAATAAATAAATCGACCTTTAATCATTAAATAATTAACCTTTAATTATTTAATTATCCTTTTATTAATTATCCTAATTACAATAATTAATTAACCCTTAATTAATTACCATTTAATTAATTATCCTTAATTAACTACAATAAGTGATTATCCCTAATCACGTATATTAATAACTCACAAATTAATTACATTGATTAATTATCCTTTAATGACTTGATTAATCAACTTTAATCATTGATAAATTACTTTTAATTAAGTAATTATCTTTAAGTAACTGATTACCTTTAATTACTTACATTAATTAATCTAAATTAATTAATTATCCTTTATTGTAATTACACAGAGTAATTATCCCTTAATTACATTAAGTAGTAATCATTTACTAATTACATAAATTTCATTAACCAATCATCCTTAAATTACTTTCATTAAATAATTAATCATTAATTAATTACATTAAGTAACTGTGTAACGACCCGAAATTTTCAATCTCGAAAACTTCAGATAGTAAGGAAAGAAAGAAAAGAGAAAGAAGAAGAAATAGAAACACAACACAGATTCTCACATTCGCAGCGGATCGAAATATAATATCAAATAATATCAGTTTACAAAAGAATACTGTATCTGTCAATTACATTTTAATACATCAGAGTTACAATATTTCACAGTAACTGGACATATACAAATTAACAATCTCAGATAACAGAAATATATCACAGCGGAAACACTCCATACGTTCTTGCCATCCAGCTCGTCTCCTGAGCTCCATAACGACCTTGCCTGAAAATCTGTAATACTCGGTCTGACCCGAGCAATACATCAATGTAACATCCGGGTCAGGCTGGAAACCAGCGTGAGTAACCCATCTAACATGAAAATACTAATGCAATATACTTATTTAAAACCTGGGTAACTCGTACCTTTACGAGTTCTTACCTATCATAGTCAATCACACCTTACAATCATAACTAAGCAACTAAATGACCAAGCTTACATAATTTATTTCATTCCAGCCTATTAATTCCAAAAAAAATATCAAATTCATAAAGGCTTATTTCATATTATAATTCGAAGTGGTTTTGGGTATTTACTGATACCCGACACCGGTCTCTTCGATTCCAATGTCATTTCGTAACAACTGTTTAAGTTTAAAACAATTCCATTTATCCCGAATTACATGTTTACATTGTCGTTCATCACAGATAGACAAACCATATTATCACAGTTTAATCCAACATAACATACCACATAACATCTCATATCAGAGATATCAAACCCAAGGCATTCAATATCACTCAATCATCTATAAGCAGGATTAATTAATCACACTATACTAACTAATTTAAATAAATTCCTTTAATCACTTTTAATCCTGCTTACTTAACATTAATTACAAACCATTAATTAATCATCCCTCAAATCCCCTTTGATCACATTAAGTAATTAGCGTTAATTAATAATACAAATTAATTAATCTTCACCTATTCACATTAATCACATTTATCCTTAGTTAATTACTCAAATTAATTATCTTATAATCACCCACGTGGATTAACTATCCTTTAATTAATCACACTCATCAATTAACTAACCTTTAATTAATTTCCTTAATCAATCAATCCTTTAATTAATTAATCCTTAATTAATAAATTTCTTGATTAATCAATCCTTTAATAAATTACACCAAGTAATTAATCCTTAATTATCTCCATTAAGTAAATTTCCATAAATTACTTTCATCCAATAATTATTCTTTTGGTTGATAATCCTCAATTAATTAACCTCTAATCAATAATTAATTTAACCTTTTATTCATAATTAAATTAGTTAACTCCTAACAAATTATTCTTAAATTGCTTACATCAAGTAGTTAACTATTTAAGTAATTAATCTCTAATTACTTACATTAATTGATCACTAATTACCAATTAATTAATCCCAAATTAATTAATTTATAACCCATAATTATTAATCCTTAATCAATAATAAATTAATTTCTCTTTAGATTTCTTAATTTTATTAATCTTTAATCACCAAAGTCCTTGATTTACTTAAAGATAACCCATTTACCCTTATTTAACACTTAATCTCTTGATAACACATAACTTAATCTTTTAAATTAGTTTCTTAATTACACACTTTAATTAAGTTTTAAATAAACTTAAGGATCAATTTATTTTAAGTAAAACCTATTATACAACTTCTTAAACCAATAATAATAACACTACCACACAAAGAAATAAATCTTTTAAAATCAGTAGAACCTGATTACTTAAATTTGAACTACCCTTATTTATATAATCTGTAAAACCCTGTTCTTCGGATTTACCCTGAAACCAACCCCAGTCCTTCCCATAGTTTACCCCGAGTCACATGCGTAACTTCCCACTTCAAGGAAAAAACCAAACTTACTCGAAGCAGACCCGAGGACACATCGTCTTCCCAAAACAATCATCAATTCAGACATGATTTCACCGGTGCACGTGCACCAATCCACAGCGTCGCTTTGGCCACCCATTCCACCTCCAGCAACTCACCGTTGATCACCCCGATCCACCCAGCTACCCAGATCCACCTCGAACTACCCAGAATCAAAATCGAAAGAACCGGTCATCACTGGGAAAAACCAGTCACAAATTCTCCCTGCTCCGCCCCTCTTCCGACCACTAGAGAAACCACCACTCCGTCCAGACCTTCCCCTCACTCTCCTCCAACTCTTTCCCAACCTCTGATAGTTCCCAGATCAACAATGTCGTCGCAAATTGCCTAATCTTGACATCGACCAATTTAGCTCCTAAACCCCACTCCTCTCCTACCGATCAACACAATGATCGGAAAAATCATCATACATTTTTTTCCGAGTTCTCTTTCCTTCATGCTACCTCCTGAAACAACCACGACTCTCCCCCTTCACTCCGATCATCAGGATAGCCCCTAAACCCATAATCTTCTCATCCCAAATTCCTCACTTGATTAAGCACAAAAAAATCTAGATTTGACCCTTAAAATTCATAATTTTAGATAACAAAACAAGTTATATACCTGAAAGCATGAATTGTCTGAGTCGAGATTTTGATATGTTAAAAATTTTCACTGACTTTCTTAATTTCCAGATAATTTCCAAACCTATTAATCTTAAGTATATTATTAAAACTTAGTTTATGTTTCAAAAAAACATATCTTGTTTGAATTTCACAGCCTATAAGAGGTTTAAAGATGAGATTTGAATTTTCCTTGGTTTTTAAAACCCTGTGAACAAAAATCAGAGCCGCAGACATGTATACTTATACATGTACAAAGTAGTTCATATTTATACATACATCCAAGCATAATTCACATCATACATTTAAAGAGCATCACAAGCATCAAGTTTTAAGCAGTTTGAAGTTTGTTTACTCACAGGCATTTCTGAAAAAACAGAGGAAACTAGGTTAGATTACTCACCTTAAAAAAAATAAACAGAGCTTTGTTTCAGAAAATAGAGAAGCTTGAAAACTGGATTGAACTTTGAAGACTTGACTGCTTTAATTTGAAAACTGGAAAGCTTGAATTAGATTCGAATCTGACCTATACTTGCTTTGTTTCTGAACTTGATTGTTATGCTGAAGCTTGTTTGATTCTAGATTGATTACCAGGTTTTAGGTTTTTGTTGAGATGATCTTGTATTCAAAACAGAATTGAAATTGTTGGAATTTGTTTTGATTTTAAAAATGCAATTGCTTTTTGGTTTTGCTTTGATGATTTCAAAGTGGTAGTTTGATATTTTCTTTTAGTTCATTCGAATGAGAGATTGAAGCAAAGCAAAGGTATATGTATGTATGCATAAAATAGAGGTGTGCAGAAGAAGCTAGGCTGAGATATTTTGTGTACAATTTCTCATATATTTTTTCTGATTTTTACAAATGTTGGCCTTATTTGGAACGAAAAGGTGAACTGATATTTTATGCTGATTTGATTAAATGGGTGCTTGCTTTAAATGCTATGTTCCCTAGTATCTCTACATACATATCCATTCATATGCCTACATATGTATATATTTATTTTATTTTTCTTCTTTTTATCTTGTATATATATTTTCCTCAATATGTCTATACCTATTTATATTTATATGCCTATCTACACATTCCTTGTTTGATTTGATCATGTATGTATACATTTCTTATTTTAAAATTCCCATGTACATTTATATATTTTTCTTACTTCTACATACTTATGCATATTTATCAATATATATACATATTTTTTTGTATTTTAAACATCATAAACTATCCTATATATGTATGGATATTTTATCTCGAATTTAAAGGGCGAAGTTTATTATTTATTTCTATGGGATTTATCATATACAGGGATTTTAAAATCCAATATTTAATATAACCTTTATATTAATTTATGTCAAATATCCAGATATTTTAAATTATCAGCAAATTTATTCGACTCGCAAAACCAGTAATTCAATAATTAAAATCAACTAATTTCTCAATCACAGACGTCCAGGAATCCGAGTCATCACATTCCTCCTCCGTTTAGAACTTTTCGTCCATGAAAAGGAACGAAGCCAGAATTATTAAAATGTTTAAAATCAGATAAATTTTCTATGATCAATTTTAAAATACTTTAAAAATCTATATATTACTAAAATAGTTTTTATAAAAATACTTTTATAGCTCGATGTCTTAACAAGTCCATCCTCGTTCTCATAGAAATTCGGTCATACGTTGATCAGGCGTAAGACTGAAAATCTATAAGTACTTGGTAAACCCGTTTTCAACTCCCAGTGAAAATACTTGGAAAAATAATTTTATTGAAAATATAGAAAATAGTTTTTGAAAATAGAGGAAATATCTTTGGTGAGAATGCTCTGGAAATCATCACCCCCATCCTTGGTCGCAGTTACATCCTGGGTTACGTTGTCATCGCAGAAAAAGTCTATGTAACTATAGGCACTCCGCGCCCCTCGATTACGCCATGGAACCGGCGGCAGATCGCGGTTACATTTCAGGGTTACGTTACCATCACAGCAAAAGTCCATGTAACTGTAGGCATCAGTGCCCTCGATTTTCGCTGCCAAAAATGAAACTTCTCCACTCCTACATAAGTCGCAGTCTACCGATGTAAAATCAAACACAGACTGTTGGCTCTCAGCGGCACACACGACTTTCGCTATGTTACCATAGGTCGCTGTCTACCGATATAAAATCAAACGTAGACTGTTGGCTCTCATCAGCACACACGACTTTCGCTATGGTCTGTAGTAGATCGCAGTGACATCGAGTTACACTGTTGTCACAGCATAACCCAAATGCCTCTATAGGCATCAGCACCCCACGACTTCCGCTACACACTACACATAATCCTCAGGAACTAGTTTTGTCCGGACTCCTCACAGGACCAACTTTAGAACCCCCCCTTAGGGTTCAAGGCAGTACCACCCTGTGGTACTCCTGAGAAGTTCATTTCAAGGCAGCGCCTTTTTCCCAGAGCCATTTTCAAAATACTTTATACTGTACACGTATAGTATCTTCCAAATCATACACCTAGTATGATTCTCTTATAAAGCTCCTTTACATAAAATCGATAATTCTCAAACTAGGCTTTCCAAATTCTAATATCGATTTTACCCAAAATTCAAAAGCCTTTCTAAATCCAAAGGTTCCCAAAACCTTTTTCTAAATTCCTCATAAGATCCTTTATATATATATATATATATATATATATAACTTTAAAAATCTTTGGATCATTTCAAATTTGTATAAAATTCCTTTTTATACCTCAAGTATTTCCAAAAATCCATTTTCTTCTGGCTATAGATTCAACAAGGGGAGTTTCATCTTATATAACAAAGATATATAGCTTTGTTTATAAGAAACCAATATTCAAATTTTGATTACTCTTTCTAATATCATTTTCAGTCAAATCCCTACGATTTACACGTATCATCCGTACGCTATACCAATCCGATCGCTCACTCGATCACACAATTTCACTTCCGAACTAATATCGCCCACCCGACTTTCTAGTGCGGACACAGATCTGGTTTCTTGATTAGAAATCATCATTCTCCTTGCATAGCCATAACCATGATTAAGAATATCCAGAACCAATCAATAATCCATATCCAGGTTCACCGTCGAAGATCGAGTGAAAAATTCCAACTCGGATCGATATAACTATCTCGAAATTCTGTGTTTGAATCTGGATCAAATCACTATGTGAATGGAATAATATACGTACATCCTACATATTTATTTTCATTGATTATTGACTAAATCAATTTCCTTTCCATTCACATGCACTTATTTACAATCGCCTTAATCCTCATTTGGATTATCACTTCAATTCTTATCTCAGTTGGGTATGTAATCAATAACAGTTTGAACTCCAACAAGTTTATATTTAGAAAATAGCTTGAAAATTTTAAAAAAATAGATAAGTAGTTGAAAAATAATTATTAGTTTGCAAAATAGCCGCAAAATAGTTAACTAATTGTAAAATAGATGGAAAATAGTTAAATAGTTTCAGAAATTTTAAATAATTGAAAAATAGTTGTAAAATAGTAATTAATTTGTAAAATAGTTGAAAAATAGTAATTAGTTTATAAAACAGTTGAAAAATTCTTAAATAGTTCCAAAAATAATCGTAAAACAAATATAAAATAATTTGCCTTTAAAAAGAAAGGTTGTATATATATTAAATTGCTTGGAAGAATAAGTTTATATTAAAACAATTTATATTGAAAATAGTCCAGAGTCAAAACTGTTCACTTCCTCATCAATTCAATTTAAATTTCCACTTCCATTTAAATTGACTCAATTCCAAGTTATTCAAATTAAATTAGACCAGTTATTGAATCCACTTCAATTCCAAACCATTTCAATTTCTATACGAGTTAACCCCAAATCCCATTTGAATTCGAACTCATTAAATCTTCGATTTTATTTCAAATTAATCTAATTCAAATTTTTCGTTTAAATTTTATACTTATCCATCTTCAATTCTAATTAATTAAAACTAAGTTCAATTTGAACTAATGAAATCTAAATCTCAACTTTAACCCATTCAAGTTAAATTACCAAATGTTGATTTAACCCCTTAAATCAATTAACCCTATTATTTTTTTAAATCAATAGTCCAATTCTTCAACAACTTAATTCTGAGTCCAATTTCCAAAAGTCCATTTTAAATTATCTTTTCTTAACTTATTTCAAAGTTCAAATAAGAGTTCAAAATAATTTTATCTTAAAAATTCAATTTATTACCCAAATTTTATCTTTCGAATTTGAAACCAGTTCTTAAACAATTTTAATTTACAAATGTAATTATTCAAATTTTCAGTTCAAAGTAATTCCTTATCCTTAATTTCAAATTAAAATGTAATTTTCCTTTTATCTCAATAATGGATATATTACCATACTTCATTTCTCATTTATTTAAACAAATCTGATCCATAATTTAAAGATTTTTATTAATAATAATAAGATGATATCATCCAAAACATCCATTCATTTTCAATTTCCAGATCTCAAATCCATTTTGAGATCAAACAAACTCCCAATTCAAATTAACCACTTAACTTCCCAAGTTCAATCCCAATTTCATATTGAAATTTCCAAATCTGGTTGTTCATTCAAACTTATTTAACTTCCTCTAAGTTAAATTCAATTTACTTAATCTGGCCAAATTTACACAATTCGAATTTTCCATTCAAATTTTATACTTCAGATCAATAACCTTCCCACTTAAGTTTAACACTTACTTGACTTTGGGTTTTACATCCCGTTCCAAGGAAAATTCAAAACTCAACCTTAGAGTTTATTTCATATTTATTTCCTTTACGCACCAGGTTACTTTTAAATTTTAAACCACCTTTGGTTTTAAATTCAAACAAATTCTGTTAAGATTTTCAAACGACTCTTGTTTGAAACAGGACCCTTCATTCAAATACATTAAATAACATTATTTATTATTTCTTCATCACTTAGAAACAATTTTCAAATTCTGGACCCAAATTTAAAACTTCACAATTTAGATCATCTTCAATTCCAATTTATAAGTCATACTTCCCTAAATGTTTTACTTCCCTAAAACATTTCACTTTGCTTACTTATTAATACACAATTTATTATCAAACACACAATCGTTTATGATAATAACCAAGATTATCATATCTGGAAACCAAATCATTATTATCTTATTCTGAAACTCTCTTCCAAATCAGCGTTTTAATTTCAATTTGAATCCATTTCAAACTTATCTTTATTCGATTTAAATTTGGATGTATTTCTATTACCACTTAATTTTAATTCCAATAATTTAACAACTAATTATCTTAATATTAATTAGCAAGAAATATTGCTTTATATATCAAAATATATTCCTATATAACATCATTTAAAATCTTTGTATAAGAAAATAACAAGTACTCTCTCATATATATACACTCAACTCATCCTAGGGTACCATTGACCCTATTCTTTATGAGTAATCCCAACAAAGCCAAGGTTCTCGCTTAACCTCGCTATGATACCAAATGTAACGACCCGAAATTTTCGATCCCGAAAACTTCAGATAGTTAGGAAAGGAAGAAAAGAGATAGAAGAAGAAATACAAACACAACACAGATTCTCACTTCGCAGCGGATCAAAATATAATATCAAATAATATTAGTTTACAAAAGAATACTGTGTCTGTCAATTACATTTTAATACATCAGAATTACAATATTTCACAATAACTGGACATATACAAATCAACATATCTCAGATAACAGAAATATATCACAGCGGAAACACTCTATACGTTCTTGCCATCCAGCTTGTCTCCTGAGCTCCATAATGACCTTGCCCGAAAATCTGTAATACTCAGTCTGACCCGAGCATTACATCAAAGTAACACCCGGGCCAGGCTGGAAACCAGCGTGAGTAACCCATCTAACATGGAAATACTAAGGCAATATACTTATTTAAAACCTGGGTAACTCGTACCTTTACGAGTTCTTACCTATCATAGTCAATCACACCTTACAATCATAACTAAGCATCACTACTTAGATTAAATGACCATGCTTGCATCATTTATTTCATTCCAGCCTATTAATTCCAAAAAAAATCAAATTCATAAAGACTTATTTCAGATTACAATTCGAAGTGGTTTCGGGTATTTACTGATACCCGACCCCGGTCTCTTCGATTCCAATGTCATTTCATAACAACTGTTTAAGTTTAAAACAATTCCATTTACCCAGAATTACATGTTTACATTGTCGTTCATCACAGATAGACAAACCATATTATCACAGTTTAATCCAACATAACATACCACATAACATATCATATTAGAGATATCAAACCCAAGGCATTCAATATCACTCAATCATCTATAAGCAAGATTAATTAATCACACCATACTAATTAATTTAAATAAATTCCTTTAATCACTTTTAATCCTGCTTACTTAACATTAATTAATCATCCCTTAATTATCCCCTTTGATTACAATAAGTAATTAGCGTTAATTAATAATACAAACTAATTAATCTTCGCCTATTCACATTAATCACATTTATCCTTAGTTAATTACTCAAATTAATTATCTTATAATCACCCACATGGATTAACTATCCTTTAATCAATCACACTCATCAATTAATTAACCTTTAATTAATTTCCTAAATCAATCAATCCTTTAATTAATTAATCCTTAATTAATAAATTTCTTGATTAATCAACCCTTTAATAAATTACATCAAGTAATTAATCCTTAATTACCTCCATTAAGTAAATTTCCATAAATTACTTTCATCCAGTAATTATTCTTTTGGTTGATAATCCTCAATTAATTAACCTCTAATCATTAATTAATTTAACCTTTTATTCATAATTTAATTAGTTAACTCCTAACAAATTATTCTTAAATTGCTTACATTAAGCAGTTAACTATTTAAGTAATTAATCTCTAATTACTTACATTAATTGATCAATAATTACCAATTAATTAATCTCAAATTAATTAATTTATAACCCATAATTATTAATCCTTAATCAATAATAAATTATTTCTCTTTAATTTCTTAATTTCATTAATCTTTAATCACCAAAGTCCTTGATTTACTTAAAGATAACCATTACCCTTATTTATCACTTAATCTCTTGATAAAACATAACTTAATCTTTTAAATTAATTTCTTAATTACACACTTTAATTAAGTTTTAAATAAACTTAAGAATCAATTTATTTTAAGTAAAACCTATTATAAAACTTCTTTAACCAATAATAATAACACTACTAGACAGAGAAACAAATCTTTTAAAATCAGTAGAACCTGATTACTTAAATTTGAACTACCCTTATTTATAAAATCCGTAAAACCCTATTCTTCGGGTCCCTTCCCATAGTTTACCCCGAGTCACAGGCGTAACTTCCCACTTCAAGGCAAAAACCGAACTTACTCGAAGCAGACCCGAGGACACATCGTCTTCCCAAAACAATCATCAATTCAAACATGATTGCACTGGTGCACGTGCACCAATCCACAACGTCGCTTCGGCCACCCACTCCACCTCCTGCAAGTCACCGTTGATCACCCTGATCCACCCAGCTACCCAGATTCACCTCGAACTACCCAGAATCAAAATCGAAAGAACCGGTCATCACTGGGTAAAACCCAGTCACAAAATCTCCTGCTCCGCCCCTCTTCCGACCACCAGAGAAACCACCTCTCCGTCCAGACCTTCCCCTTACTCTCCTCTAACTCTTTCCCAACCTCCGATAGTCCCTAGATCAACAACATCATCGCGAATTTCCTAATCTTGATATCGACCAATTTAGCTCCTAAACCCTACTCCTCGCCCTACCGATCACCACGATAATCGGAAAAATCATCGTACATTTTTTTCTGAGTTCTCTGACCTTCATGCTACCTTCTGAAACAACCACGACTCTCTCCCTTCACTCCGATCATCAGGAAAGCCCCTAAACCCATAATCTGATCTTCCCAAATTCCTCACTTGATTAAGCACAAAAAATCTAGATTTGACCCTTAAAATTCAAAATTTTAGATAACAAAACAGGCTATATACATGAAAGCATGAATTGTTTGAGTCGAGATTTTGATATGTTAAAAAATTTCACTGACTTTCTTAATTTCCAGATAATTTCCAAACCAATTATACTTAAATATATTTTTAAAACTTAGTTTATGTTTAAAACAAACATATCTTGTTTGAATTTCACAGCCTATAAGAGGTTTAAAGATGAGATTTGAATTTTCACTGGTTTTTAAAACCGTGTGAACAAAAATCAGGATCCCAGACATGTATACTTATACATGTATATAGTAATTCAGATTTATACATACATCCAAGCATAATTCACATCATACATTTAAAGATCATCACAAGCATCAAGTTTTAAATAGTTTGAAGTTTGTTTACTCATAGGCATTTCTAAAAAATAGAGGAAACTAGGTTAGATTACTCACCTTAAAAAAATAAACAGAGCTTTGTTTCAGAAAACAGAGAAGCTTGAAAACTGGATTGAACTTTGAAGACTTGACTGCTTTAATTTGACTGGAAAGCTTGAATTAGATTCGAATCTGACCTATACTTGCTTTGTTTCTGCACTTGATTACTATGCTGAAGCTTGTTTGATTCTAGATTGATTACCAGGTTTTGGGTTGTTGTTGAGATGATCTTGTATTCAAAAAAGAATTGAAATTGTTGGAATTTGTTTTGATTTTAAAACTGCAATTGCTTTTTTGTTTTGCTTTGATGATTTCAAAGTGACAGTTTGATATTTTCTTTTAGTTCAATCGAATCAGAGATTGAAGCAAAGCAAAGGTATATGTATATATGCATAAAATAGATGTGTGAAGAAGAAGCTAGGCTGAGATATTTTGCGTACAATTTCTCATATGTTTTCTTTTTTTTCTGATTTGTACAAATGTTGGCCTTATTTGGAACAAAAAGGTGAACTGATATTTTATGCTGATTTGATTAAATGGGTGCTTGCTTTAAATGCTATGTTCCCTAGTATCTCTACATACATATCCATTCATATGCCTACATATGCATATATTTATTTTATTTTTTTCTTGTTTTTATCTTGTATATATATTTTCCTCAATATGTCTATACCTATTTATATTTCTATGCCTATCTACACATTCCATGTTTGATGTAAACATGTATGTATACATTTCTTATTTTAAAATTCCTATGTACATTTATATATTTTTCTTACTTCTACATACTTATGCATATTTATCAATATATATACATATTTTTTGTATTTTAAACATCATAAACTAGCCTATATATGTATGGATATTTTATCTCGAATTTAAAGGGCGAAGTTTATTTTTTATTTCTATAGGATTTATCATATACAGGGATTTTAAAATCCAATATTTAATATAACCTTTATATTAATTTATGTAAAATATCCAGATATTTTAAATTATCAGCAAATTTATTCGACTTGCAAAACCAGTAATTCAATAATTAAAATCAGCTAATTTCTCAATCACAGACGTCCAGGAATCCGAGTCATCACAAATTGTTATTAGTAAATTACTAATGATCCTTAAATTAAGACCTTAATTAATCAAAATAAATCCTTTATCTTAACCGACCACTTAATTGCAACATTTAAATCTCATTAAATAAAATAAATTATCATTAACAAATAATTTGATTTTAAAACCTTTAAGTGAATTAAAAATCAAAACATTATTTAAGATAAACCATTTATCTTTTTTTAAATCTTATTTAAATAATTCTTGAAAACTAAATTAGCATATGAATTAACTTAAAATTCTTAAGTTAATTAAAACCATCATCTTTTACTACTTAAAATTAACATTTAAATTTATTTTAGATAATAAGAATTCATTTTAAAAACATAATGAATTAAAACATTTTAAATTAATTTATTTTTAAATAATTTAATTAAACTTTAACTAATTCCAAATCTAGTATAAATATTTATTATTAACTAAAAGTGTTTAAAACTTGATTCAATTTAAATTGGATGGACTTGTTTCAAATTTAAAAGTCAAAAACTGTTATATTATAACCCTGAGACTACTTCGGGTATGAACCCAAGCCCAAAGCAATTTTCCCAGAGCAAAACTTCGGGTCAGCTCCCTTTTTTTTCTAATGTTTAAAAAAAATTTAAACTGTTAAACCATATACACTCACGCGAACAACCCGGTAGCAATCTTGAGCCAACAAACTTAAACACCGAGTCCTTCTTCGAGTATGCCTCGTCTTCTCAACCCAACGGCCAACATAACAACCCACTGACTCATCCTAACATTCGTGCATGTGTGTATGCCTGAACGAGGCGATTTCGACCATAGTTCTGATTACAAACATGTTGTTAATGATCATGCCGATCCACCTGTGTACCTTGATTGACGAAATGTCCTGAAAATACAAATCGAGCTTATCGATTTCTTTCTGGAACAACACGGTTCACCAAAAACCAGCCTCACCACAATGATTCTGACCAGCTAAGACATCGTTGGCTTGACGAAATCTTCACCAGAACCCCGAGCTCCGTTTCCTCAGGGTCCGAACGACTCCGATCAACACACGACATCAAAATCACCTCCGGAAACTCCTCGACCAATATTGGGATAAAACCCTACTCCGACCAATTTCCACCGCCTGGATTGATAACCCACCTGAAATTTTTCCATAACTCGACAACTCCCAACAACCTCCAGTAGAGACTCCGACCGCCACGAGTTCACCGATCACCAGAAAAACCTCAAAATCCATTTTCTGGTCAACTTCGAATTACACCCTCGAGCTAGTATTAAAAATCTGGATTTAATTATTAAAATTCATGATTCTTGAGGGTGATTAAGATTGTATAAATGATTCTAAGAATTGTGATATTTGATTTTAACATGTTTCCATGGCTTCATTTTTTTATTTCCCTGATAATATTCAAAACTATCATGCTTAAATACATTTTTAAATCTTAGTTTAGGTTTAAACAACATAATCTATTTGAATATCATAGTCTATCAGAGTTTTAATAAGAAGAATTGAATTTTTACTTTGTTTTTAAACCCTGTAAAATAAGAACAGGGGGTATATATATGTATTATAGACATGCACAAGCATCTTTTAAATTTATACACATGCACTTGTATTTATAAATAAATCATTTTCAAATTAACACACAAATCCATTATCACAGGCAAACCAACATTTATATATACAGGTTTAAAAGTTTGCTCACCTGAATGGGTTTTGACAGAGAACAGACTTAAATACTTAAACCTAGAATGATTTTGATGATGAACAGATAAACATGCTTTAAAACATAAAACTGTTTGAACTGGAAAATGATTTGCTTTAGATCTGAAACTTTGTATTGATTTGCACTTTGATCTGCTTTGATTTTTGATTTGTTTCAGGTTGAAGATGTTGTAAGAATTTGATTTCATTGATCTCAGGTTCGAAGATGCTCTGATTGCTTACTTGATCTGATTTTCTTTTAACTTGATGTTTGAGTTTGAATTTTTGTTTTTTATGTTAAACTTTCAGGTTTTAGTTTAAACAGAGGTTGTTTATATTTGAATCTTTTCTGTTTTGTTTTGAATCACATTAAACTTTGAAAAACTGAGAAGAGAAGAAATTAATGGGATATATAACTTTGATTTAAAACCGGGATCGTTACAGATTCCTCTTTAAGAAAAATTTGTCCTTGAAATTTGCTAGATATGGAGACAACCAAAGAAAAGATAAACACGCAAAGATATAGCTTTCCAGATCCAAGCTGAATATTTATTCTGCATTTGGCTTAATAATCAGAATATCATCAATAAATATGAGAACAAACTCATTTGATACTTTATGAAATATTCGGGTCATCCGGTCTACGAAATATGCAGGGGCACTGGTTAGTCCGGAGGGATAACTAACCATTCGTAGAATATATCGGGAGCCAAAGAATAGACATACGGATACAATGCAATTTAATTTCATATTTTATTAACCAATTTAATCAACTTAAAATTTCAATTTTATTAAAGTTAAAATGAAAAGATTGATAAGAAACTGATGATTAGAATATGGAATAGGAATTAGAAATCTTTCTACAATGATTCGCAAGGCTACCACTACACCAAAGCCTCTTCTTGTAGCTGCCAGTAAGCAGTCAAAGAATTTGATATTGGATTATGATTAAAAGAGATTGATGAGAAAAGTTGTTTCTGTTTTTGTAGAGTATTGACCATTTATAGTGGTACTCCCCTGTCCGTTACCTCGTCCTCTTCTTGCACCCATACTCACTATCAGTGAATAGTAAGAGAATTTACAAAGGAATACGGGCGGATATCTTAGGATATACTCATTCTAGGGCATTTATATCCCTATCTCTAATGAGTCACCAAATGTGTTATACTCTTGAGCCAAAGTTCTCACTCAACCTTCAGCTCCGATACCAAATGAAACGACCCTGACTCGACCTACGAAAATCGACACTCAAATACATCACCCGTATTCGAATGCCACAGATTCAAACGTTGAGTCTGATTCGCCGGAGCATATAACACATTAAGTACAACAACACAGCGGAAGAAAAATAATATATCAATGATACAATTCCATGAATACGACATCTCTACAACCATTTATCCAACATCAGAGCAAATATACATTTAACACAGCAGAACATAATAGCGGAAACATAACTTCAACTTGCTTGGACTACCAAAACAGCTCCATAGTTGTGACGCCCCACCTTTGTGCTCACAATAACAAAGGTTATTATAAGGAATAATGTCTACTATTGCGAAGAATAAGGCTTGTTAGAAGCGACCATCCGTAAGTTATGCCATAGACGAGTATTGATTACATCGTATAGGAGTTGTGTAAATCACTCTCAAAGATATATATTCAATCCAAATCTAAAAAGAAACTACAGGTGGCTAAAGAAAAATTCAGAATAACTCATAATAACAACAACACAGATAGTATAATCACATCAGAACAGAAATATCAGATATATAGCGGAAGACAAATCTGGATACATGCTACAACACTCGATGGTTCACATGAACCAAATGTACATATACATAGATATCAACAAACATGAGACGATAGTCAATATATCAAAAGTACTCCTCGAAGACTAGACAAAAGATGGAGTGAAATCCCAAAAGCTGAAGCTGCAACTGAATCAGAGATAGGGACTATCCTGAAATAACTCGGTTTGACCCGAGTATTATTTAAAAGAAAATAATAAACGGATCATTCTAATTTAAACTTCAGAAATAAGTGTATAATAACAACACTTAAGCAAATAATTATAATCTCGAATGTGATTAACAATATAAATAATCAGCATTGTTTAAATGAAGAAATCTCAATTTAAACTCCATCAAAATCAACTTTCAAATTCATAAATTGAATTCAAAACTACAATACGCAAAATTATAATCTCGAATGAGACTATACACAAAACTATAGTCTCGGATGAGACTATACACAAAATTATAGTCACGGAGGAGACTATACAACATAGTAACCAACATTATTTAAATGAAGAAATCTCATTAAACATCATCAAATAAATTGCCAAATTCACAATTGAATTCGAAACAGCAATACACAAAAAATCTAGAAATCAATTAAGATAACTAGAAAATCAGCATTCACAAAATCTAGAAATCAAAATAAGATAAACAGAAAATCAACATAAAAGTTGATCGATCCCAGCAAACGGCAAGTTTTAGCTACGCCACACGTGCACCTCATATGGCCGAAGCCTGCCAAGTACTATAATTTTTGGCGCCCAACAAATGACCCAAAGGTCCAACAAATGACCCGAAGGTCTAGTACTGGTAATTGATCCGAAGGTCCATCATATGACCCGAAGGTCCAGCATAGTGGCTCGAAAGCCCAACAAAATCATCAAAATCATCAAACAACAGCAAATATTCAATTAACAAGTCCGAAATTAACCGAATTAGTAAAAGCGTAGTTCCATACTCCGCACTTTTGCTAAATCGTTTAAATCTCTTCATCGTTTCCTTGAAAATGCAAAATTGTGTATTCTATATGAATAAAATTTACGTTCTCAAACGAAAAAGTCCGGAATTAAGCGGATCAGTAAAAGCAAGGGTTCATAGTTCTCAATTTTGCTGAAGCATTTAAATCGGTTCCTCATTATTTTGAAAGCGCAAACTATGAAATTTTTGGAAACAATTTTTATTTTAAAATGATTTTTAAAACACGTGATTAAAACAGCAACATCTGTAGCAATTTCAACAAGAAAATTGTGCTTCACAAAGCACCGTAAAACGGATATCAAATCAGCATTGCGGGATAACCGCTTGAAAATTCACTTTCAATTGACGGTTAGTGAAGACAAAATAAAGTAATTTTTATTCATCAAAATGTCATCAAAATAACACGCTTTAAAAATATAATACAGGTGTAAAAGTTCCGTTATAAAAATAACGGCGCAAAATACATTTTAAAACTAAATGCCGATTCAAAATAAATTAATAAACAGTGGTCCACACTATTTATATATTCATCAAAATATATTGCATTGCCTGTGAATAATCTACATGCACGCACGCTAAATTGAAAAACGGCTAAGCTATATTTCGTGTAATGTCACACAATACTACATGCACACAAATTCTTGATACCAAACATGCATATATAAAATGAATTACAAATTAAAGCAACTTGGACTTGATTTATTCACGCATGCATGCTTGTACAGAAAAAGCTCACAGTAACGTGTACATTACTTTTGTATGCAAGTAATAAAGTAATAACCTGACTTGTACCCAATTTTTTTGCTATACTACTTGCACTCAAATGAATATATATGCATGGACACGTAGGTAAAATATAGAGGTGACTTCAACTTGATTTCATGCAAAGATAAAATGCATGCAAGTAATATATAAATTAGAAAATGACTTGGGCCTATACTACACAATGCAAAAATGGTCTAGGTTTGGACCCTATTTTCGTGCAAACCTGTTTGTATACAAGTAATCAAAAATAAGAATTGCAACCTGAAAATTCCTGACACACTACACTCTGCATGCACTTATAGTAATTGTGCATTTTTTTTTCTTCATGGCACTCACGTTTAATATCCACACGCGTTAATTTTCTATACAGGTGATTTGCATGCAGGTGATAAAACATGAATCAATTGAATGCAACCAAGTTAGAGAATCCAGACTTAGAAGAAAAAGAAAACTAGAACACAAATGACAGCAAAATTTCCAAGACAAAGCACGAAATCCCAAAAAGAACAATTTATTGAAAAAGCAGCTTGCATTTTAAAACTACTGGAGACGTTGTTCAACACAATGGGAAACGTGCCCAAGCAAGTTCAAAACACACGGCGGGGAAGTATAAAATTTAAACAACATGCTAAGAGGTTGCATGACTTTGCAACAAAAAGAACTGAGCAACAAAACTTTTATTCAATTTAAGATGAACTTAGCAACAAAACGAACACTTGGAGCATATATATGTGTGCACGCATTATAGAATGAAAGATGAATTTAAGGGGACCAGGAAAACTTTCGAATATTGCAACTGGACACACATTTTTGCTTATGCATGACACAGTACCAGGCATTGAAGAACAGTACACCCTCTAACTCTCATCTCACCAATGTGAGAATCACTGAACCTGGCAGTGCAATTTTTCACACGCACGCAAAATGAAGTAACGTTTAAATTAGAACTGTGAGATTATCCACTCACTATAATTTTCTTCCAAAATCTTTAAGCAACCCAGATCTGAAGAGAAAGCAAGAAATTCTTTTCAAACGCCATAAATAATTTGCAGAGCTACTGAAGATTTTGAACAAAAGAATGAAACTAAATTATGAAGCAGCTTACTTTTCTCTTCACATTTTTGTACACAAGTCAAAGATGAAGAGTGCGCTAGCAATTTTTTTTTGTACCCTTGCATTAAAGGCATAACGTGCCCATGAGAAGAAACAAGGACACAACTTGCTTTTACAAAGTGATTTTGACAAAGCAACGTGCAATGCCTACTTGCATATAACAATGAAGATGGCAACAGAGCTTTTGCTTTTTTCCAAAATATAGTGACAGCAAAGTCAAAGTATTCAAACATTGGTTTTAATAATTTTGTTCAAAGCAAAGGAAAAGTGTTCACATATTTTGCTTTTACAAATTTTAAGTGGTGACAGCAGAGTGTTTACTTTGGTTTTTAATAATTGGACCTATTCTTGTTACACATGAAAGACAATTGCATTGCATTTTAACGTGCACCACTTGAAGTATGCACTGACTTCGTAAAATGGATTGCACTATATATATATATATATATATATATATATATATATATATATATATATATTTTAATTTCTATTTTAAATTTTTACTTCGACGGTAATAAAATCACGATTTTCACAAACTCCCCCTTATAAAAATTGCGTCCCAACAATTTTCATACTAGAAGTTGTTTATAACACAAATTATTATCACAACAAAGATTAAAATAGAAAAGATGGATAAGAATGCTCACCCCCACCCGAAGAGGAGAGTAAACCAGGATAAGAACGCTCGATGAATTCTTTGGTTTCCCAAGTGCAATCTTTGGGATTTTCGGACAATTGAATTTTCACAAGCGGGACTCCTTTGTTCCGAAGGCGTTTAACCTCCAAAGCTAGCACACAAATAGGATTTTGCACCATAGATAAGTCGGGTGAGATCTCAAGATCTTGCAACATATGAGGATCAACAATAAAATCCGAATCTTGAGGGCATCGATGAAGCTGGGATACATGAAATACGTCATGAATTCCCAAAAACTGGATAGGTAGCGATACGCAATAAGAAACAGGGCCAATGCGTTCCGTAATAGGAAACGGTCCAACATATCGAGGAGCCAATTTCCCGAAGCTACTAAAATGCACTACACCCTTCATCGGAGAAACGCGAATGAATACGTGATCGCCAACGGAAAATTCTAAAGGCTTCCCACAATGATCGGCATAAGATTTCTGCCTATTCTGAGCCTCTTTCATTCTCTGTCTAATAACATCAATCCTCTTAGAAGATTCACGAATATAATTGGGGCCGAGAACTAACTTTTCCCCTGATTCCAACCAACAAGATGGTGATCGACACGGTCTTCCGTAAAGAGCTTCGAAAGGAGCCATACCGATACTAAATTGGAAACTGTTGTTATAAGAAAATTAAACAAGAGATAAGTGGTCTTCCCAACTTTATCCGAAGATAAGAAGCAGTCCGATTGGACTTGATAGGAATAAAATGGGCTGATTTGGTCAATCGGTCAACAATCACCCAAAAATCGGTACGGCCCGACCTCGAACGAGGTAGACAATCAATGAAGTCCATAGAAATTTGATCCCATTTCCATAATGGAATCTCAAGAGGATGCAAAAGACCGCTAGGACGCTGGTGTTCTGCTTTAATAAGTTGACAAGTCATGCAACAACTCACATAACTTGCAACATCACGCTTCATACCTTCCCAAAAGTATAAGCATTTCTTATCAGCATACATCTTACTACTACCTTGATGGATAGTCTACTTAGAACGATGACAGTCCTCAAGAATGTCATTTCTAAGATTAGAAACATTAGGCACGATCAACCTACCCTCCTTCCTAATGTAACCATGAACATCAATATCGAAATCCTTTAGATTATCACTTCGGGATTCCGATTTACAACTCTGAATGAGATAAGATAGATCTGGATGTTGTTTCTGGGCATCGGCGTTTCGATCCAACAAACTATGACGAGCTTCCATGCTAAATAAAAGCACAGGAAAAATCAGAAACTGAAGGACGGTTTCTAATATCACGATGAGATAAAGCTTCCAAAATATTCTACTCTGCTAGCATTATGGAAACAACAACTAGCGGCTTGCGGCTAAGCGCATCAGCAACTCGATTACCCTTATCAGGGGTATACTGAATATCGAAATCATATGAAGCAAGAAATTCGAGCCAACGCTGTTGCCTCATGTTAAGTTCTTTCTGAGTGAATAGATACTTCAGAGATTTGTGATCAGTGAAGAGAATAAAACGCTCACCCAATAGATAATATAGCCAAATCTTTAGAGCAAAGACTATGGCGGCTAACTACAAATCATGGGTATCATAACGAATTTCGTTAGGCTTTAGTTTTCTAGAAGCATAGATAACTACTATCTTTTCGCATGAGAACAACACCGAAATCAATACGGCTAGTATTGGTACAAATAATGAAGTCTTGGTTCCCTTCGGGAACCACTAAGATAGGAGCATCGGAAAGGAGTTCTTTCAAATAATGTTCTTTCTTGAAAAGCTAAAACTTCCAAAACTACAGTTTTGTTTATGAAATCATTTTCTAGAAAAATTTACTTTTTATAGGTCAATTTATTATTTCAAATCGTCTTATCAAAGCATTTAGGAGATTCCTATCGATAACGTTGAACAAGCGCATCGACCAGAATTCTTAAAGCACTCAATGGGCAATACAATCACAAAATCATCTTCTATACGATAGACAAAAATTCAATTACTTGTAAATAAATCTTATGAAAAACATTTGCAAAATTTTAAATTGTTGTTTTCATCCAAAATCAATAAATACACAAATGGAGTCATCGAGATATTCGTAGAATACTCGATTCATAAAATTGATGAAATAAGCTGGGCAAAGTGAATGATATAATAAGTCATTCATAAGAATCCTAACGAGTGCAGAATGCGGTAAGGTGAATGCTAACTTCCGCAACTCGCAGCCAAAAGAAAACCGGCGGTAAGGTCGAGTTGGGAAAAAAGCTTAGCGCCACTTAACTGATCGAACTTGTCGTCGATCCTAGGTAATGGATACCTATTTTTGATAGTGAGCTCATTAAGCTTGCGATAATCAATGCAAAGCCTAAGAGTACCATCTGGCTTCTTAACAAAGACAACAACGGCGCCCAAGGAGATGAGCTAGAATGAATAAAATGCTTGGCTTCCAATTCATATAATTGTTGCTTGATTTCCTCATTTCCTTGGCAGACATGCTCGTGGGAGGATGACTGACAGGATGAGCACCAGAGATAAGATCAATACGGAACTCAATTAGCCTCTTCGACGGCAAACACGAAATAGGCTCTAAGACATCAGAAAACTCACAAACAACCGGAATATTATCTACAACATCCTTCGATTTGAAAGAAGAAATGAGAGCATTTGAAGTATGGTCCATGCTTCGAAATATAATAGATAACTGTTCGATAGCATTGGGATGCTTGAGGTATAAAGTTCTTTCGGGACAAAGGATTGAACTTCATAACGGACGAGCCAATCCATACCCAAAATCATATCAAAACCAAGATGATCCATAACATGCAGATTAGCATGAAAGGAGAAACCACATAGAATAATCTCAACATAAACACATAACAAACCAAGGGTAGTGGATCCACAAATAGGATTCACAATCCTCACAGGGTTGCAAAGACTAACAACATCCAACGAAATAGCATCAACAAGCTCCTTTGCTACGAATGAATGTGATGCACCTTGATCGAAAAGAACTCTTATAGAACGACCACGAAATAAAATAAAACCTTCCAAAACAAAAGGAGTAAAACCTTTGGGCTGAGAAGAATCACCGGAAGCTTAAGCAACATTAAGCTTCCCATATTTGAAACCCTTAGGAGCAGTTAAAACAACTCAAGATTGATAAGGAATTTAACAAATGGAATACTACGGGAGTATGAAATTTATCCCTAGACATATTCCAACTCGTTAGAGAAGATAAAAGTCTAAGAACAACGAAGGAATAGATTAGAAAGGCACGAATAAAACCCTCGAACAGTTGTAACACATGTTCCATTCTACTACTGTTCTGTGTTTATTATAATTTGTTCTGAATCTCAGCTTTGATACCAAGCTATGACGCCCCACCTCTATGCTCACAATAACAAAGATTATTATAAGGAATAATGTCTGCTATTGCGAAGAATCAGACTTGTTAAAAGCGACCATCCGTAAGTTATGCCTTAGACGAGTATTGATTACATCGATAGGAGTTGTGTAAGTCACTCCCAAAGATAAATATTCAATCCAAATCTAAAACGAAACTACGGTGGCTAAAGAAAAATTCAGAACAACTTATAACAACAACAACACAGATAGTATAATCACATCAGAACAGAAATATCAGATATATAGCGGAAGGCAAATCTGGATACATGCTACAACACTCGATGGTTCACATGAACCAAATGTACATATACACAGATATCAACAAACATGAGACGATAGTCAATATATCAAAAGTACTCCTCGAATACTAGACAAAAGATGGAGTGAAATCCCAAAAGCTGAAGCTACAATTGTATCATAGAAAGAGACTATCCTAAAATAACTCGGTCTGACCCGAGTATTATTTAAAAAAAATAAATAAATGGATCAGCCTAATTTAAACTTCAGAAACAAGTGTATAATAATAACACTTAAGCAAATAATTATAATCTCGAATGAGATTATACAGCATAAATAATCAGCATTGTTTAAATGAAGAAACCTCAATTTAAACTCCATCAAAATCAACTTTCAAATTCACAAATTGAATTCAAAACAGCAATATGCAAAATTATAATCTCGAATGAGACTATACACAGGACTATAGTCTTGGATGAGACTATACACAAACTATAGTCGCGGAGGAGACTATACAACATAGTAATCAACATTGTTTAAATGAAAAAATCTCATTAAACATCATCAAATAAATTTCCAAATTCACAATTGAATTCAAGAAAGCAATACACATAAATCTAGAAATCAATTAAGATATCTAGAAAATCAGCATTCACAAAATCTTGAAATCAAAATAAGATAACTAGAAAATCAACATAAAAGTGGATCGATCCCAGTAGATGGCGAGTTTTAGCTACGCCGCACGTGCACCTCATATGGCCAAAGCCTGCCAAGTACTATAATTTTTGGCGCCGAACAAATGACCCGATGGTCCAGCAAATGACCTGAAGGTCCAACAAATGACCCGAAGGTCTAGTACTGGTAATTGACCCGAAGGTCCATCATATGACCCGAAGGTCTAGCATAGTGGCTCGATAGCCCAACAAAATCATCAAAATCATCAAACAACAGCAAATATTCAATTATCGAGTCCGGAATTAACCGAATTAGTAAAAGCGTGGTTCCATACTCCGCACTTTTGCTAAATCGTTTAAATCTCTTCATCGTTTCCTTGAAAGTGCAAAATTGTGTACTTTATATGAATAAAATTTACGTTCTCAAACGGACAAGTCCGGAACTAAGCGGATCAGTAAAAGCAAGGGTTCATAGTCGTCAATTTTGCTGAAGCATTTAAATTGCTTCCTTATTATTTTGAAAGCGCAAACTATGAAATTTTTGGAAACAATTTTTATTTTAAAATGATTTTTAAAACACTGATTAAAACAGCTACATCAATAGCAATTTCGACAAGGAAATTGTGCTTCACAAAACACCGTAAAAACGGATATCAAATCAGCGTTGCGGGATAACCGCTTGAAAATTCACTTTAAATTGATGGTTACTGAAGTCAAAATACAGTAATTTTTATTCGTCAAAATGTCATCAAAACAACATGCTTCAAAAATATAATACTGGCATAAATATTCCGTTATAAAAATAATGGCGCAAAATACGTTTTAAAACCAAATGCCGGCTCAAAATAAATTAATAAACAGTGGTCCACACTATTTATATATTCATCAAAATATACCGCATTGCCTAAGAATAATCTACATGCACGCACGCTAAATTGAAAAAGGGTTGAACTATATTTCGTGATGTCATACAATACTACATGCACACAAATTCTTGATACCAAACATGCGTATATAAAATGAATTACAAATTAAAGCAACTTGGACTTGATTTATTCACGCATGCATGCTTGTGCAAAAAAATCTCACTGTAACGTGTACATTACTTTTGTATGCAAGTAATAAAGTAATAACCTGACTTGTACCCAATTTTTTTCTATACTACTTGCAATCAAATGAATATATATGCATGGGCACGTAATTAAAATATAGAGGTGACTTCAACTTGATTTCATGCAAAGATAAAATGCACGCAAGTAATATATAAATTAGAAAACGACCTGGGCCTATACTACACAATGAAAAAATGGTCTAGGTTTGGACCCTATTTCCGTGCAAACCGGTTTGTATGCAACTGATCAAAAATAAGAATTGCAACCTGAAAATGCCTAACATGCTACACTCTGCATGCACTTATAGTAATTGTGCATTTCTTTTTTTTTTGCTTCATGGCACTCACGTTTAATATCCACACGCATTAATTTTTCTATACAGGTGATTTGCACGCAGGTGGTAAAATATGAATCAATTGAATGCAACCAAGTTAGAGAATCTAGACTTAGAAGAAAAGGAAAACTAGAACACAAATGGCAGCAAAATTTCCAAGACAAAGCATGAAATCCCAAAAGAACAATTTATTGAAAGAGCGGCTTGCATTTTAAAACTACTGGAGACGTTGTTCAACACAATGGACAGCGTGCTCAAGCAGTTCAAAACACACGGCAGGGAAGTATAAAATTTAAACAACACGCTAAGAGGTTGCATGACTTTGCAACAAAAAGAACTTAGCAACAAAACTTTTATTCAATTTAAGATGAACTTAGAAATATAAAGACTTGGACCATATATATATGTGCGCACGCATTATAGAATGAAAGATGAATTTAAGGGGACCAGGGAAACTTTCGAATATTGCACCTGGACACACATTTTTGCTTATGCATGACACAGTACCAGGCATTGACGAATAGTGCACCCTCTAACTCTCATCTCACCAACGTGAGAATCATTGAACCTGGCAGTGCAATTTTTTACACGCACGCAAAATGAAGTAACGTTTAAATTAGAATTGTGAGATTTTCCACTCACTATAATTTGCTTCCGAAATCTTTAAGCAACCCAGATCCGAAGAAAAAGCAAGAAATTCTTTTCAAACGCCATAAATAATTTGCAGAGCTACTGAAGGTTTTGAACAAAAGAATGAAACTAATTTGTGAAGTAGCTTACTTTTCTCTTCACATTTTTGTGCACAAGTCAAAGATGAAGAGTGTGCTGGCAATTTTTTTGTACCCTTGCATTAAAGGCATAACGTGCCAATGAGAAGAAACAAGGACACAGCTTGCTTTTACAAAGCGATTTTGACAAAGAAACGGCAATGCCTACTTGCATATAATAATGAAGATAGCAACAGAGCTTTTGCTTTTTTCCAAAATATAGTGACAACAAAGACAAAGTATTCAAACATTTGTTTTAATAATTTTGTTCACAACAAAGGAAAAGTGTTCACATATTTTGCTTTACAAATTTTAAGTGGTGAAAGCAGAGTGTTTACTTTGTTTTTTAATAATTGGACCTATTCTTGTTACACATGAAAGGCAATTGCATTACATTTTAACGTGTACCACTTGAAGTATGCACTGACTTTGTAAAATGGTTTGCACTATACATACATACATACATATATATATATATATATATATATATTAAATTTCTATTTTAAATTTTTACTTCGACGGTAATAAAATCATGGTTGTTACAATTGTTTTGCATCCCATCTCCAAAGGTCTAAAGCAAAAGCCCAATCCAAAAGCTCAAAATCCTATCATGCTGAACTTAAAAAAGTCTAATGCAGAATTGTTGAAGTGAAACAAATGCGATCCCGAAACCACAGACTCCAAAGAATTACCAAAACCTACACCTACTATCTGACTATCTAAAAACCTGACTCTAGGCTACCCGTGTGGAAAATTGTGGGCACCCAGAGTTTAGAAAGGGAACAATAATGTAACGACCCGTCAAATTAATAATATTTAATAAGTTAAATTAATAAAATTTCTAATTTGTTTAAGAATAAATGTAGAGATTTGGTATAGTAGTTGCAATTTAGTGTAACTATAAAATTTTATGACAATAGATGAGGATAATGGAAATTGTCACAACTTGATTTAAAGTTAATTTTTAAGAAACAAATAAATGTTGAATTTGTGAATGTTAGTATAAATAATAACTTGAATGGTATTCATTAATACAAAGATGTAATTTGTGTAGATAGTAATAATGTATGTCTGTAGTGAAAAGAAAAGAAAACTGATAGAAACATAAAATTTATTATTAGGTAAACAAAAGCATAGTTTGAACAAATTTATGAAATTTGATAGAAACAGTGTTTGTAATCAGCTTGGTTATTAATAATTGAAAGATGGAGATGCGTAAATACATTAATGAATTCATAATGGGAAAGAATGAAAAATTATATAATAATAAGCATTTGATTCAATTAAGGGAATTAAATTATAATAAATGGTCATTTAATAAATTCAACGTTTTGTGAGAAATCATAATAGTTGTGTAAAATGTGTACCAACTTCGATTTAGGAATTTATTTGATTTATAACGTTTTGTTATTAAGTGTATGAGTTTAAAAGTTATTCCATTTTGTAAAGTAATAGAAGAATGCATGTAGATATAAACAGGGCTTAATAGAATTGATACTTAATGAATTGAATAAATTGCCCATTAATGTAGATACGTATAGTGAAATAAATGGCCTAAGCAAATTAAAATGGAATAATCATTGAGAGTTGTACTATGAAAATAAATGGTAATGTTTATTTGCAAGTAATAAAAGCCTATTTAGGTGACTAGAATTTAGATTAAACGACTATTGTATGTTACCTATTCTTGTTTCTTATTAATTTAAACTTTGGAATCAAATTTAATTTATCCGCCAATTTACCGCAGTTAAAGTGAAATGAATTGGTGATTGAATAATGTTAAATACAAATAAGATGTAACCAAGGGAAATCCCATTTGTAATACATTATGTAGGATAAAGTAAAGGAACTAGGAAATGGAATTTTGGAAATAAATTGCCATCAATTGAATTTATTGCAATTTAATGGATTTAATATTCAATAGTTTATGTAATTATTATTTGGAAGAAATTGGAGTTATTTGTAAAGGTATGAACCTAATGTTAATTTTTCTATGGGATTGACAATTAATATGAAATGAAAAGAAGATAATTTGGGATAGTAAAATTTGGAATTTATGCATAATAAAATGGAAGTAAACGTAAAATATTACGTTATTGAATTTAAAATGGAATTGGTAAACAATTGAGTGAATTTAATAAATTTATCAAACTTATAATGTTGAATTCATTAAGATTGGAATGAATAAATAGTTAAGAAAATGAGGGAATAATAATTTGAAATCATTGCAATAGATATTAATGTAAGGTTACCTTAAATAAATTAAGGCAAGTAAATGGAGAATAGTGTAGATATATTTATAATACTATGAATTGTGAGTAAAGGGAATGGAGATAAAGTTTATGTAATAATTTGGAATTTGATTTAGGGTATAAGGGTTAATTGAAATCAAATGAGTTGATATGGAAATCAAGTTATTTATTTAATTGGATTTTTTTTTTCCAAATAATAAGAAGTGCAGATATTAAACACTGCAAACTAATATACTTATAAATTTTAATTCACATCCAAGCTTGTTAAATCAATTGGAATTGATTGAATTATCTAAGTATTGAAATTTGGCCAATATAAGAAGTTGAAAAATAAAATTTGATTTTTTTGATTTATTTAATTGATTTAATAAATATTAAAAATAGCCATTTTTGTCACAGACTTGGATTTCGACGAAACCAGTTTCATCGGATCCGTATCGGTGAATTATTATAGGGTTTCAATTTTCGTATCGATCGGACCTGTCGTTTGATCGTACGGACGCGAAACGCTTTGAAATCAATTTTATTAAAATCAATTTGAAAATCGATTTGGAAATCTTGTTTTCAGCATAACTTCTTCATACGATCGAATTTGGTCGCGAAACTTTTTCCATCGCGTTCAGAATATTTTAAAACACCTATTTGGATATATAGTTTTAACAGATTTGGTTCCGGGGTCAGAACGGGCTTTTTGGGCCAACTACCGTTTAGCACGTTCGTTATCCGTACCCACCTAGCCTTCTTCTATTTGTCTATATATATGCGATCATAAACCCTAGCCTCCTTTCTTATGACAATTGAATATACGTACATTTCTTCATATCTTTCTCCTCTTCAATGGTTGCAAAACCTAGATCTATCCACAGTTCAAAAAAATCAAAAGTCAAAAACTCAAAAATTTCAGAAAATTCTCAAAAAAATATATGTTGAAGTATTCGATACGCGTAATCTACTGGTATGATTCGTTTTCCAATTGGGGCTGTCGTTTGCTCAGAATAAATTCAAACAGTCCGTGACCTTCCATCACCATCGTCGAAAACTTCGTCAGATCGCCAAACCCTTTCTGGGTATTGGAGAGGGAACCGAGGGGATCGCATCTATATGGTTTGTTTGTCGTTTCAACGGTCGGATTGGCCCCTAAATTTCAACTAGGGTTTGTGTAAAGGGGCGGCTGCTGGTTATTGGCAAAGCTGGAGGGTGCCGCACCCACGTAGGAAGGAGGAGGGGACCAGGGCGGCGTTCGCAGGTGGTGGCGATGGCATCTAAAGGTGGCGGGGCGGAGTGTTTGGCGGCGGCTGTAGGTGGGATATTGGGTTCGGTTTCAAGCAAACGCGTGAGAGAGGGGGGTCGGGTTCGTGAGAAAGGCTCTGATGACGTGGACAATGGATGAATGTGAGTTTGTTTTGTTTTTAATTAATTTGATTTCAAATCGAATTTCCAACATAACTTTTTCATACGTGATCCGATTCACGCGAAACTTTTTTTGTTAGGATCGTAATTTAATTCCGGACTTGATGACGCTGGTTTGGACGATTTCTGAGACGGGCGAATTTTGGGGTTTAAATTGAATTTGAATTCAATTTAAATTCAAAAGGTGAGTGTTTTAACCCACTCACAATTACTAGAAGCTTTTATGTTTGTTAAATAAATTTTAGAAATGAATAGAAATTTATTTATGAGCTTTTGGCATGTTATTTCATTCATATCTGTTGAATTGCATTTTATTAAATTTAACTGTAAATTTAATTGATTTATTGCGTATTAATTGGCTGTTAGAAATTATTGTTTGCATATGAACTGCTAGTTAACAGTTATATAAATTATCACTGAATATAAACTGTTAGATTAATAGTTGATAAATATAATTTGAGATAAAACTGCAAATTATTACCTGTTGTATATTACCAAACATATATGGTTATTGACTGATATTGATTGATGTTTGTGATTGGATGATGGATGTGTTGTTGAATGGATGTTTTATTTGGATATTATTAAACTGCAAGTTAGTATGCATTTTTCATTTTTCGGGATTGTGGTTTGAAATGATAAAACCGCAAAGTTTACTTTTAAATTGCGGATTGAAATGATAAATATCCGTATCACTTGACCATAGGATAGAAAATTATATACAGGCACCGCGGTCTATATATAACTATTTTAATGTGATTTCTATGGTTTGGATGGAATACGGTTTATAATAATCTTAAATTTTATACCGTATAAATATTTTTCTTCCGTATTTATGTACATGAAAAGTTGGAAATTTTGAAATAAAAAGGTGTATAAATTCCCTTAGTAAAATGGAAGAAAATTTAGAAAATGGAGTTGGATAAATTTATATCATATGTTTAAATGTTAAGTTTGGAAATTTAAGATATGATATTTATAATTGGATTTTTCCCAAGATAAATTGAAATGAATATTCTAATATGAATTTGAATTGGAAAAATATTCTAATATAATTGGAATCGAAAAATACATATGTTTTATTACTAGAAATTGGAGTTCTTTAAGGATTTATGTGAATATTCAAACTAAATAATAAAACATTTAATTTGTTGAAAGAATATATTCCAATTTTAGTTTTTGAATATTAATACTCCAATGGATTTATATATATGGAAATTGAAATGGTTTTGGAACTTAAGAGTGATATCTAAATTATGGTTTTAACTTTAGATAAAGAAATATTTCCATAAAGCCATATAACTTATTTCTTTACAAAGTGACAGTAAAGTTAAGCCTTTGAAATTCATATACCGTTGAATATCCAAACCATTTGAGTTTTAAAAGTTATGGTTTGAAATTATGGATTTCCAAAAATATTATGCTTTGAAAATATTCGATTTTCAGATATTATGAAGTTAAAGCCTTTTTATTATTGGAAAGGAATTATATTTGGGATAAGTGGTAAAATATGGTTTTGGGTTTTGGAATGATATCGTAATATTATGGTTTTGAAATGGATTATATTCTGGTTTAAAAGTATAAACTGTTTTAAATAACCGCGGTGTTATAATAACGATGGGTTGGCAAAGAGACCGGGATCGGATATGGACATACTCTCTGTCGATACCGAAAACCACTTTGACTAACCGTGTACGCGGTGGAGTTCCAGAATGAAGTAGGTGGTGGCGACGTTTCTTGTAAGGTAATACGTGGACCCAACTCCCGTGAGTTGGCATAAGGTGGCTAAAACAGGAGCGATTCTCAGGCCAATGAGGTCATTCCTCTGATCGGACGCTCCTCTTCGATATTATACTTTGACTTGGATTGATTCAGTGGCCACTTCTATATTTTGATTTTGGGGGAGTTAGTTCGAGGTGGGCGGCAGCTGCGCGCTGCGCGTTACCATCAGCCTGGATAGCAATTGGTATATCTACCCTGGCATTGCCTAGTTGTGCCGTGTCACCTACCCTATCGCGCCTTGTACGAGTTTGGTTTTCTCCCGTAGCCCGTGTGATATCCTCTAGTGGCTTCCCGATCAGGAGGGACTATGATATTGGATGGACTACTGGGACTATTACGTGTTAAGGGCTATATGGGTAACCCCTTAACGCTATTAAAAAGTAAGTTTATTTTATGAATAGACGCTATTATAATAGCGCAATATACTATATAGTAAATAGTTTAACGGATCCTTAGGAGATGTAAATCCCGAGCATCTCTTGAGTTACTGTACTCATATTTATTTCTGTTTATTTAACTCACATAAGATATTCTAGCCTGACTCGAGTGTTTTTGTCTTTTCAAATTCGCTCGGGTCAGTCCGAGCATTTCAGGATAGCAGATTTAGCTTGGAGGACGAAGACGAAGATTCAGCATTATTTATATATAGTATTGCACCACACACTCTTTATATTCCGCTGCATTGTTGTATTGGTATGTGTGACTCTGATGTTCATTGTATAAGTGAAATAACTATTTTGTAAACTGTTTTGAATTGTATATTTATTATTATATTTTATCCTTCCGCTGTGAGATTCTATTTTGTTTTATTTCTTCTCTGTTTTTCTTATTTACCCCCATAACAATCCGCCCTTGCGTATGCTTTGAATCGGCATGTGTGTCGTTTTAAAGTGTGCGAAAAGGCGGGACGTTACATCTGGTATCAGAGCTTTGGTTTAGCGATAAACCTTGGCTTTGTGGGGTTTGACTCCTTGTTAATAGGGTAGAAATATCCTATGGGAGTCGCTGAGTGTATATATATGAGAGAGCGTACTTGTTAGTATTAATAAAAAGTTTTGATATTGTGTTAATCTGTTCCGCTTTGTATTTATAAATTCTGGTTGATGCATGGGACGCTATGCCATCAATAGGGATTTCTAAACACTTAATAGGACAGACCGACATAATATTTGTTCTTAATATAGGTGAATGAAATAATTTTGCCCATTATATTTTCTATATATATAAAAATATTTTTATAAAGATATATATATATTTGGTTGCTATAGATTGGATGTTAGGCAATAAGAATATTTGTAATAAATTGAAGCTAAGTGAAATCCTAATAAACCAAATTTGGAGATTTTAGAACTTAAGTCAGGGATTTTTGAAATGTACTTTCAAAGAATTTATGAAAAATAATGATTTGGTTTATAGGAAATTTCTTATATAAAAAGTATGATTTGGAAGTATAATAATATTGTCATATATATTTTCCGATATGAATATTCCGTTTTAAATTCGGGAAATTTTTTTTAAAAGAAGATTTTGGGGAAATAAATTCTGTACTTTCCTCTCTGTCGCTGGAAAATAATTTCGGTGATGGCGGCCGCATCATCGTCTTTCATTTTCGAGTTTCGAAGGGGAAAGGCCACTGCAGTAAATACTGCTGCAGATCTATTTTGAAATTTTCGAAAAATTTTCTTTTATTGTTCTAAATATAATTAGAGATATTGAGTTGTAAGAACTTATTTATCTATTATTTTGAAATAAATTGAAATTTGACTCGGAATCCGACTCTAAAATTCTCCATTAATTAATTGTTAAAATTTAGTGAAATAAAAAGTTGAGTAATAAATGAATTGAAACCTCTAATAAATAAGAGAATAATTGCAAAGCTATAAAGAAGAATTTGCATAAATATGAGACAAGGAGTAATGTGGATAAACATTAAAAATAAATTAAAAGAATGGAGATTAAACTTGTATAAGTTCAATTGCATTTTCTTTAGCATAAATAACTTACCTATATATAAAAGTTGAAATGTTAAATAAGAAACTAGAATTGAATATTTTACAAGTAGGAATTTTAGAAATAATGAAGTATTCAATAAATTACCGTTATAAATAAGAATTAAATGGTATAAAACTTAAGTGATAATCAAAATTCTATTGAAATAAAGTTAAGTATTATTAATAGGTGACATGTTGTAAGATTGTCTACTTAAGTATGTTTTGATCTCCCCTATTCTAATATAATAGAAAGTAGGAAAAAATTGAAATGACTGAAATCCATAGCTAATAGATAAATAAAAACTTCCACTTATAAGAATGAATGTTAGTAGATTTAAAGTTTAAAAGAAATCTTACAAGTGAAGAGATTCAAAATATTTGTTGTTATTAATGAGAATTTATTTTATAAACTTAAGTGATAAAAAGAAAACTTAAGTAATAAAAAGGAAATACAAATATAAATGAATTTTGGGATAATTGGAAAATAAAACTTGTAAGAAATAAAGAAATTCTTCCATAAATGAAGGAATGAAAATCAAAACACTGAATTATGAAACAAATGTATAATAAGCTATTTTGGTGTTGATTTGAATTTGATGTATGTTTGTTGGGTAAGGAATTGTGGAGTTGTTGGATGAACAAATAATCTATCTTTGGTCCATCTAAGGCTGTTGAGCAACGGATGCACTTGATAGTTATTCTTCATTCGTACAACTTCAGAATTTGAACCCGAACAACTGATTTTTTTTGTTTGATTGAATGATTGCTTGTTTATAGTGTGTGATGTTTGTTAAAATGTATGGTTGTTGCATTTGATTTAATATGAATGATTGAATCCACTTGAATAGTTCATTTTAAAATAAATATTTAACTTTTCAGACTATATAAGTGAATACAGGTGATGGAAGCCACTGCTACTGCTTTGGTTCCATAAAAATAATAAGCGTATTACCCGACAAATAGGTACGTTTTCGGATTACGTTTAAAGCGCTATTTTATATATTTTTCCCGTGTGGGATATTCTATTTTGGATATATATGTAATATATTTGTATATTTGGATATTATATTTTCTCCAGAGTCCCTCCGTACAAAGGAGACTCTGCCGAAATTTTTCGTAAATTTTGGACTTAGAATTTTGTTGAGAATATTTTTCCAACTTTAATAATTCAAGTATTAAAGGATATATGGATTATAAAACAAGTGTATTTCATTTAAGGAAATTAATCCAGTAAAATATCGTTTATAAGTAATATTTTGAAAAGATGTACTATTTTATTCTTCATTCTCCCTTCTTTTCCTTTTCGGGGACGAAAAGTTTTGAGTGGGGGAGATTGTAACGACCCGTCAAATTAATAATATTTAATAAGTTAAATTAATAAAATTTCTAATTTGTTTAAGAATAAATGTAGAGATTTGGTATAGTAGTTGCAATTTAGTGTAACTATAAAATTTTATGACAATAGATGAGGATAATGGAAATTGTCACAACTTGATTTAAAGTTAATTTTTAAGAAACAAATAAATGTTGAATTTGTGAATGTTAGTATAAATAATAACTTGAATGGTATTCATTAATACAAAGATGTAATTTGTGTAGATAGTAATAATGTATGTCTGTAGTGAAAAGAAAAGAAAACTGATAGAAACATAAAATTTATTATTAGGTAAACAAAAGCATAGTTTGAACAAATTTATGAAATTTGATAGAAACAGTGTTTGTAATCAGCTTGGTTATTAATAATTGAAAGATGGAGATGCGTAAATACATTAATGAATTCATAATGGGAAAGAATGAAAAATTATATAATAATAAGCATTTGATTCAATTAAGGGAATTAAATTATAATAAATGGTCATTTAATAAATTCAACGTTTTGTGAGAAATCATAATAGTTGTGTAAAATGTGTACCAACTTCGATTTAGGAATTTATTTGATTTATAACGTTTTGTTATTAAGTGTATGAGTTTAAAAGTTATTCCATTTTGTAAAGTAATAGAAGAATGCATGTAGATATAAACAGGGCTTAATAGAATTGATACTTAATGAATTGAATAAATTGCCCATTAATGTAGATACGTATAGTGAAATAAATGGCCTAAGCAAATTAAAATGGAATAATCATTGAGAGTTGTACTATGAAAATAAATGGTAATGTTTATTTGCAAGTAATAAAAGCCTATTTAGGTGACTAGAATTTAGATTAAACGACTATTGTATGTTACCTATTCTTGTTTCTTATTAATTTAAACTTTGGAATCAAATTTAATTTATCCGCCAATTTACCGCAGTTAAAGTGAAATGAATTGGTGATTGAATAATGTTAAATACAAATAAGATGTAACCAAGGGAAATCCCATTTGTAATACATTATGTAGGATAAAGTAAAGGAACTAGGAAATGGAATTTTGGAAATAAATTGCCATCAATTGAATTTATTGCAATTTAATGGATTTAATATTCAATAGTTTATGTAATTATTATTTGGAAGAAATTGGAGTTATTTGTAAAGGTATGAACCTAATGTTAATTTTTCTATGGGATTGACAATTAATATGAAATGAAAAGAAGATAATTTGGGATAGTAAAATTTGGAATTTATGCATAATAAAATGGAAGTAAACGTAAAATATTACGTTATTGAATTTAAAATGGAATTGGTAAACAATTGAGTGAATTTAATAAATTTATCAAACTTATAATGTTGAATTCATTAAGATTGGAATGAATAAATAGTTAAGAAAATGAGGGAATAATAATTTGAAATCATTGCAATAGATATTAATGTAAGGTTACCTTAAATAAATTAAGGCAAGTAAATGGAGAATAGTGTAGATATATTTATAATACTATGAATTGTGAGTAAAGGGAATGGAGATAAAGTTTATGTAATAATTTGGAATTTGATTTAGGGTATAAGGGTTAATTGAAATCAAATGAGTTGATATGGAAATCAAGTTATTTATTTAATTGGATTTTTTTTTTTTCCAAATAATAAGAAGTGCAGATATTAAACACTGCAAATTAATATACTTATAAATTTTAATTCACATCCAAGCTTGTTAAATCAATTGGAATTGATTGAATTATCTAAGTATTGAAATTTGGCCAATATAAGAAGTTGAAAAATAAAATTTGATTTTTTTGATTTATTTAATTGATTTAATAAATATTAAAAATAGCCATTTTTGTCACAGACTCGGATTTCGACGAAACCAGTTTCATCGGATCCGTATCGGTGAATTATTATAGGGTTTCAATTTTCGTATCGATCGGACCTGTCGTTTGATCGTACGGACGCGAAACGCTTTGAAATCAATTTTATTAAAATCAATTTGAAAATCGATTTGGAAATCTTGTTTTCAGCATAACTTCTTCATACGATCGAATTTGGTCGCGAAACTTTTTCCATCGCGTTCAGAATATTTTAAAACACCTATTTGGATATATAGTTTTAACAGATTTGGTTCCGGGGTCAGAACGGGCTTTTTGGGCCAACTACCGTTTAGCACGTTCGTTATCCGTACCCACCTAGCCTTCTTCTATTTGTCTATATATATGCGATCATAAACCCTAGCCTCCTTTCTTATGACAATTGAATATACGTACATTTCTTCATATCTTTCTCCTCTTCAATGGTTGCAAAACCTAGATCTATCCACAGTTCAAAAAAATCAAAAGTCAAAAACTCAAAAATTTCAGAAAATTCTCAAAAAAATATATGTTGAAGTATTCGATACGCGTAATCTACTGGTATGATTCGTTTTCCAATTGGGGCTGTCGTTTGCTCAGAATAAATTCAAACAGTCCGTGACCTTCCATCACCATCGTCGAAAACTTCGTCAGATCGCCAAACCCTTTCTGGGTATTGGAGAGGGAACCGAGGGGATCGCATCTATATGGTTTGTTTGTCGTTTCAACGGTCGGATTGGCCCCTAAATTTCAACTAGGGTTTGTGTAAAGGGGCGGCTGCTGGTTATTGGCAAAGCTGGAGGGTGCCGCACCCACGTAGGAAGGAGGAGGGGACCAGGGCGGCGTTCGCAGGTGGTGGCGATGGCATCTAAAGGTGGCGGGGCGGAGTGTTTGGCGGCGGCTGTAGGTGGGATATTGGGTTCGGTTTCAAGCAAACGCGTGAGAGAGGGGGGTCGGGTTCGTGAGAAAGGCTCTGATGACGTGGACAATGGATGAATGTGAGTTTGTTTTGTTTTTAATTAATTTGATTTCAAATCGAATTTCAAACATAACTTTTTCATACGTGATCCGATTCACGCGAAACTTTTTTTGTTAGGATCGTAATTTAATTCCGGACTTGATGACGCTGGTTTGGACGATTTCTGAGACGGGCGAATTTTTGGGTTTAAATTGAATTTGAATTCAATTTAAATTCAAAAGGTGAGTGTTTTAACCCACTCACAATTACTAGAAGCTTTTATGTTTGTTAAATAAATTTTAGAAATGAATAGAAATTTATTTATGAGCTTTTGGCATGTTATTTCATTCATATCTGTTGAATTGCATTTTATTAAATTTAACTGTAAATTTAATTGATTTATTGCGTATTAATTGGCTGTTAGAAATTATTGTTTGCATATGAACTGCTAGTTAACAGTTATATAAATTATCACTGAATATAAACTGTTAGATTAATAGTTGATAAATATAATTTGAGATAAAACTGCAAATTATTACCTGTTGTATATTACCAAACATATATGGTTATTGACTGATATTGATTGATGTTTGTGATTGGATGATGGATGTGTTGTTGAATGGATGTTTTATTTGGATATTATTAAACTGCAAGTTAGTATGCATTTTTCATTTTTCGGGATTGTGGTTTGAAATGATAAAACCGCAAAGTTTACTTTTAAATTGCGGATTGAAATGATAAATATCCGTATCACTTGACCATAGGATAGAAAATTATATACAGGCACCGCGGTCTATATATAACTATTTTAATGTGATTTCTATGGTTTGGATGGAATACGGTTTATAATAATCTTAAATTTTATACCGTATAAATATTTTTCTTCCGTATTTATGTACATGAAAAGTTGGAAATTTTGAAATAAAAAGGTGTATAAATTCCCTTAGTAAAATGGAAGAAAATTTAGAAAATGGAGTTGGATAAATTTATATCATATGTTTAAATGTTAAGTTTGGAAATTTAAGATATGATATTTATAATTGGATTTTTCCCAAGATAAATTGAAATGAATATTCTAATATGAATTTGAATTGGAAAAATATTCTAATATAATTGGAATCGAAAAATACATATGTTTTATTACTAGAAATTGGAGTTGTTTAAGGATTTATGTGAATATTCAAACTAAATAATAAAACATTTAATTTGTTGAAAGAATATATTCCAATTTTAGTTTTTGAATATTAATACTCCAATGGATTTATATATATGGAAATTGAAATGGTTTTGGAACTTAAGAGTGATATCTAAATTATGGTTTTAACTTTAGATAAAGAAATATTTCCATAAAGCCATATAACTTATTTCTTTACAAAGTGACAGTAAAGTTAAGCCTTTGAAATTCATATACCGTTGAATATCCAAACCATTTGAGTTTTAAAAGTTATGGTTTGAAATTATGGATTTCCAAAAATATTATGCTTTGAAAATATTCGATTTTCAGATATTATGAAGTTAAAGCCTTTTTATTATTGGAAAGGAATTATATTTGGGATAAGTGGTAAAATATGGTTTTGGGTTTTGGAATGATATCGTAATATTATGGTTTTGAAATGGATTATATTCTGGTTTAAAAGTATAAACTGTTTTAAATAACCGCGGTGTTATAATAACGATGGGTTGGCAAAGAGACCGGGATCGGATATGGACATACTCTCTGTCGATACCGAAAACCACTTTGACTAACCGTGTACGCGGTGGAGTTCCAGAATGAAGTAGGTGGTGGCGACGTTTCTTGTAAGGTAAATACGTGGACCCAACTCCCGTGAGTTGGCATAAGGTGGCTAGAACAGGAGCGATTCTCAGGCCAATGAGGTCATTCCTCTGATCGGACGCTCCTCTTCGATATTATACTTTGACTTGGATTGATTCAGTGGCCACTTCTATATTTTGATTTTGGGGGAGTTAGTTCGAGGTGGGCGGCAGCTGCGCGCTGCGCGTTACCATCAGCCTGGATAGCAATTGGTATATCTACCCTGGCATTTCCTAGTTGTGCCGTGTCACCTACCCTATCGCGCCTTGTACGAGTTTGGTTTTCTCCCGTAGCCCGTGTGATATCCTCTAGTGGCTTCCCGATCAGGAGGGACTATGATATTGGATGGACTACTGGGACTATTACGTGTTAAGGGCTATATGGGTAACCCCTTAACGCTATTAAAAAGTAAGTATATTTTATGAATAGACGCTATTATAATAGCGCAATATACTATATAGTAAATAGTTTAACGGATCCTTAGGAGATGTAAATCCCGAGCATCTCTTGAGTTACTGTACTCATATTTATTTCTGTTTATTTAACTCACATAAGATATTCTAGCCTGACTCGAGTGTTTTTGTCTTTTCAAATTCGCTCGGGTCAGTCCGAGCATTTCAGGATAGCAGATTTAGCTTGGAGGACGAAGACGAAGATTCAGCATTATTTATATATAGTATTGCACCACACACTCTTTATATTCCGCTGCATTGTTGTATTGGTATGTGTGACTCTGATGTTCATTGTATAAGTGAAATAACTATTTTGTAAACTGTTTTGAATTGTATATTTATTATTATATTTTATCCTTCCGCTGTGAGATTCTATTTTGTTTTATTTCTTCTCTGTTTTTCTTATTTACCCCCATAACAATCCGCCCTTGCGTATGCTTTGAATCGGCATGTGTGTCGTTTTAAAGTGTGCGAAAAGGCGGAACGTTACAAATAAACTCCAGGTCAGTCATGGGACTATTGTGAGCAAACAAAAACAGTTTTATTTGATCATAGACAAACAGAAGAAGTAAAAAAGAAAATCTACAATGCTTTTTGGAAAATGAAACTACCATAAGGCCTCTCGCCATACACACAATGCAAACGCACAATTGGAGGAGATTTCTCGTTATGATAGTAAAACATGCTTGATAAAAAAATTCTTTTGATGTTATTATTAGTGCATAGTGGAAAACATTTTGAAAGTATAGTATTAATCTTAGCTAGCATACCACCATTATGTTATACCTACTATAGCTACTATGTTCAATAGCAGGTTACCGCCACATTCCATGGCAGGTTATACATCTAAAACTATACAGGGCTCGTATTGTTTTGTTTGGATTTTCAACAAATGGTCAGGCTAAGCAACTTCCTACACAACATGGGTACGCCTCTGGAGGGACGCCCCGCGAACCTAACTGGATCTCTACCAACACAAGGTCGGGTCACCTCTATAAGTAGGCAACTAACTATCACGAGTATGCCATCCCCCGGTCGTCACCGACCTTTATTCGAGAGGTTTCAACACCAATAAATTTGCAACAACCACATAAGTTAAGTATCTGGGCTCCATACAATGATACCACTTTTTATTCGGAAGGAAATAGACATGCCCTAAAGGGCGTGACCCTCATAACCCTGCTGCATTCTTCCTGTTTCGACAATTTTTGGGGTGTGAGGTTCGACGAGGTCTCGTCCACAAAGCTACGCTTTTCACAAAAGCCATGCTTTGATCAAAAAATGATCAGCAACACTTAGTTTGCCACTTTACCAAATTAGGAATGTATCACTAGTAACCATCAACTACATAACCTCTGAGTCGTACATCTCACAAAAGGGAGTTAAGCTAAAAGAATAAATTATCTGCCACCAAACAGAAATGTATTTAATAGAAACCAGCTTTACATCTCAAAGTGTAATGTCAGACATATATCCATACAAGTCCATCCCGGGTTCAAACGGAACCGAAGGCACTTCAAAGAAGCCCTTGCAAATCTGGGTATTCACAATCCCGATCGGACTCCCCATCATAAATGGAGATCTCTACACCGTAGCTACTTAGTGCAGAGGCATTCGATAGGTAATCCTTTCGTTCATGAAAATACCCATTATTCACCATCGTCTTCAAATGCTATCCATTTCGTCTTATCATTATTCGGAATGGTTTTTATTACATAAAGTCCTCTTCCGGCTAAACCAAATAATGAGCGCTTAATTTTAAAAACATATGGATATATGGGATCTTATTTAAGTCATAACTTTTAGCCCAAAACCTTTCTTTTTGAATGGTTTAAACAAATTTCCACTTTTAATCGTTTAAACAAAAGATCCACCTTTTAATCTTTTAAACGAAAGATCCACCTTTTAATCTTTTAAACAAAAGATCTACCTTTAAAATCCACCATAATTTGAAAAACAAGGTTCACTCAATTTTTAACAAAGATTCATATTCATTCATAGCATTCCAATTTAATTCACCCATAGCTTTCCAAACTATTTAACAAAAACTAGAAATCCTTTCGTTTTATGAAAGCCATTATCATTAGAAACAAATGCTTTTCATTTCGACGATTCAATATACTCAAGTTAAAGCCCTTTAAAATATAATCAGAAAATCCATAAACTGCCGTACTTGGCAAATTCTATTTAAAATCCCAAAATAATATATTTAAAAATACTTAAAAATGGTTTAAAAATCCATATATATACATTATATAACTTATATAACCCTTTCAAACCATAAGTAAAATAATTTCAAAACATTAACAAGATATAGTATATTCAAACTAAATTTCAATTTCAAACTTCCTTTCCAAAGCTTTTCAAATTTAACTCAATTTCATTTCCAAACCATTTGGATTCAAATTCAACATTTAAACAAAATAATATTTAAATTCAAATTATCCGTGACTTAACCGATTTCCCGTGAAATCCATATTTTTGTGTGTGTGTGGGGTGTAGTCCAGGGGTTTTGCACACAACAATAACATATCACAATCATCATCAATTCAAGTACAACAATATCGATAAGCAATATAATCCTACAACGCTTATCTTCATTCACAGATTCACAAATATTTATTTAAATTCATCATAGATAAATAAACCACAGATCACAGCTCAATAGAACATCTCACAACAGAGATATCAAACAATTCTATGTATTCAATACAATACAATCCAAACATCCATAAGTAAGATCAATCAATCACCTGATTAATTTAAACCAGATAAATTACTTATGAATAAATACTTCCTAGTTAATTAATATTAATTAATTACAAACCATTTTAATTAATTATGCTTTAATCATTTATTAATTAACCTTTAGTAATAAATTAATCAACCTTAATTAATAAATAAATCAACCTTTAATCATTAAATAATTAACCTTTAATTATTTAATTTTACTTTGATTAATTATCCTTAATTACATTAATTAATTAATCCTTAATTAATTACCATTTAATTAATTATCCTTAATTAATTAAAATATGTGATTATCCCTAATCACTTATATTAATAAATCACAAATTAACTACATTGAGAAATTATCTTTTAATCACTTGATTAATCAACTTTAATCATTAATTAATTATTTTTAATTAATTAATTAATTAATTATCTTCAAGTAATTAATTACCTTTAATTACATACATTAATTAATCTTAATTAATTAATTATCCTTTATTGTAATTACACAAAGTAATTATCCCCTAATTACATTAAGTTATAATCTTTTACTAATTACATAAGTTTCATTAAGTAATCATCCTTAAATTACTTTCATTAAATAATCAATCTTTAACTAAGTACATTGAGTAATTGTTATTAATAAATTAATAATGATCCTTAAACTAAGACCTTAATTAATCAAGATAAATCATTTATCTTAACTGATCACTTAATTACAACATTTAAATCTCATTAAATAAAATAAATTATCATTAACAAATAATTTAATTTTAAAACCTTTAAGTTAATTAAAAATCAAAACATTATTTAAGATAAACTATTTATTGTTTTTAATCTTATTTGAATAATTCTTGAAAATTAAATTAACATATGAATTAACTTACCATAATCTTTTACTACTTAAATATAACAATTAAATTTATTTTAAATAAATTTAGGAATTCATTTTTAAAAATAATAAATTAAAACATTTTAACTTAATTTATTTTTAAATAATTTAATTAAACTTTAATTAATTCCAAATCTAGTATAAAATATTTATTATTAACTAAGAAAGTGTTTAAAACTTGATTTAATTTAATATGGATGAAATTGGTTCAAATTTAAAAGTCAAAAACTGTTATATTATAACCCTGAGACCACTTCGGGTATCAACCCGAGCCCAAAGCAATTTTCCCCGAGCAAAACATCGGGTCACCTCCCCATTTTTCTTATGTTTAATTTTTTTTAAACTGTTAAACCATATACACTCACGCGAATAACGCGGTCGCAATCTCGAGCCAACAAACTAAACCCCGAGTCCTTCTACGAGTCTGCCTCGTCTTCTCAACCCAACAGCCATCAAAACAACCCATGACACATCTTGATATTCGTGCACGTGTGCGCCCGAACGAGGTGATTCCGACCATCGTTCTAATTTCCAACATATTACTAATGATCACGTCGATGCACCTATGTACCCAGATTGACGAAATGGCGCAAAAATCAAAATCAAGCTTATCGATTTCTTTCTGGAATAACATAGTTCACCAAAAACCGCCTCGCCACGATGATTCCAACCATATGAGACATCTCCATCTCGACCAAAGCTTCGCTAGAACCCAGAGCTCCATTTCCCCTGGGTCCGAATGACTCCGATCAACCCATGATGTCAGAATTACTTCAAAAAACCCATTGACCAATATTGGGTATAAAACCCTACTCTGACCAATTGCCGCCGCCACGGTGGACTAATAACCCACCTGAAATTTTTACCTAACTCGACAACTACCCAACAACCTCGAGCGGTTCCTAGCTCCAGAAAGAGAAATCCAAAGCTAAGTTATGAATACTCAGGCTGACCCGAGCATAAAGCAAAACACAAAACACTCGAGTCAGGACATACATACTTATACAATGTAAACCAACTCAAGTGAACTGCTGTAAAAGTACAAGTAACTTAAAGGATGCTTGGGACAGCCCATCCTCTAAGGATCCGTTAAACTGTTTACTATGTAATAATATTACGCTATTATAATAATGTCTATAGTAAAATAAACTTACTTTAAAATAGCGTTGAAGGGCTACCCATATAGCCCCTAACACATAATAGTCCCAGTAGTCCATCCAGTATCAGCGTACCTCCAGATCGGGAGGCTACCCTAAATACTCCATTGGCTATGGGAGAAAAACAAACTCGTAGTAAGGCTCGCTATGGTAGGTGACATGGCACAACTAGGCAATGTCAGGTAGATATACCAATTATGCTTCCAGGCTCGTGGTAACGCATAGCAGCCACTACTGCCCACCTTGGAACACACTTTCAAATCAAAATCGAAGGATGGCCATCAAATCAATCACAAGTAGAGTATAGTATCGAAGAAGTGTGTCCGATAGGAGGAATGACCTCACTTGGCCCGTCGATCGCTCCTGTTTTAGCCGTCTTACGCCAACTCACGGGAGTCGGGTCTACATTCATACCTCAATAGGATCGTCGCCACCATCCTACTTCATTCTGGAATCTCCACCGCGTACACAGTTGTTAAAGTGGTTTTTGGTATCGACAGAGAGTATCTCCATAACCGATCCCAGTCTCTTTAACAACCAATCATTATTATAACCGGTGGTTATACATTTCAAAAATAGTTTATATTTCAAAACCAAAACCATTTTTATTTCAAAACTATATTCAAATCAAATAGTTTATCATTTCCATTTCAAAAATATATTCACCTTTCCAAAATCATAATACTTTCAAAGTTATAACTTTTTATAAACCAAAATACTTGAAATCATTACACTTTGAAAATCATAACATTTCGAAATCATACATTTGAAATCATGGCACCTTCCTTTATTTTTTACATTTTACAAATTTATTCAATTAAACCCAAATTTCAAATTTCCAATTTAATTAAATTAAAACCATCAGTTTCAATTCAATTTGACTTTCCCAACAAACCAATTTAAATATCATATCCTTTCAAAATATCATTCGTTTTATTTTAAATACCATTCCAAATCACATTTCAAAATAGTTTATATTTCAAATCAAATACTCCATTTAAGCCATTTAAAAGTAAAGTCATTATACTTAAAAATCGAATATTCAATTCCCAAAATTTAGCCTTTTTTGAATTCATTTATTAAGTTAAAAATATTAAAACAGTAAAATTTCAGCTTTCGCAGCACTTAGAAAATGCTACGGTAAGTAACATTTGAAAACAATTCATTTCAACAAAGACAGCACTTAAAAACTGCCGTAACAGTTCAATTATATACAAAAATCTCATTTCAGCCAACTGCAGCACTTATCAAGTGCTACAATAGTCCTTTTATTAATTTCAGGTTTAAATTTTAGTTTCTGCAACTATAGCACTTCACATGTGTTGCAATAGCCCTTAGTTAATTTAGCCTTTTAGTTCACTTGTATCAACTATAGCACTTACAAAGTGCTGTAATATTCTTTACAACAGTTTTTAAGTTAACTTCAGAAATGAAAGCATTTCTGAATGCTGTTAATTCAATTTCCAGATTTTCAATACAATTTCAGAAACAATTAAACTTTTATTTTAACCCTTGAAACTTATAAAAATCATATTTTTCCACTCAAAAATGTTCATTTAAATACCCTTTACATTATGATTTTTATAAAATAAAATTATAAATGAATTCACTTATTAATTTCAAGCATACAATTTTCTATTCTTTATATTTTTAAAAATTAACTTAACACTTAAGTTTTAATTACCATTTTAGAATATAAACTTAAATTTCCATTTTATTTTCTTATCTTAACTTTTAGTTTTAAACCAAATTTCACATTTCCAAGTCAAGTTATATTTCAAATTACACTTTAAAGCATTCATTTATTTAACGATTTTTATTCATAGAAAAATCAATAACACTTTATTAAATCATTTTAAATTCAAATTTAAATCCAATTATCATATTTTATTCACTTAACTTAAACTCCATTTTAAAAAAAATCATAAATTTCAAAATTAATTATATATTTAAAATTCAACTTAACCATTCATTTATTTCACTTATTTAACTTGTAGAAAATCATTAATTCTTTGTAAAAATCATTTTAAATTCAATTTAAATTAAAATATCATAATATACAAATTTAAAATACTATTAAAATTCGAGAAAAATATATAAAAAATAACCATGGGTCTGTACAATATTTTCCAACCTAGGTCAAGTGATATGGATAATATATCATTTCAATCCGTAATTTACAAAGAAAAATCTGGGTTCTATCATTTCAAACCCGCAATCCCAAGTAAAATAAATAAATAAAAATCGCTCAGACCTATCAAGTAACATCCTAGAATTTTTGACAATATCAATTTAATAATCTGTATTAAAATTAAATCGATATTGATATTTTTGTTAATAATAATTCAAATTGATTTAATAATCTTCTTCAAAAAAAATATTCAATTGGTTATTTTATCTTTTAAAAATAATAAATTGGTTTCCATTTATAATATAAATATAGTTTATATTATAAATAGATTAGCATTGCTTTAAATTTAATAAATAAAGCATATTTTCTAGTTCTAATATTCATAGTAATTTGAGAATTTGTTTTTATTTAATATAAAGCTTTTCAAAGTTATTAAATAAATAATCTTGGTTTAAACTTAATAAATGGATCTTGTTTTAAAATTCTAATATATGTTAATAATTTGGGAATTTTGATTTAATTTAATATTAAGTTTTCAAAGCTATTTAATAAATAAATATATGATTTTTAAATTGTTAAGAAAAATGTTTAAATGTTTAAAATAATTTGGCTTGAGTTTTAAATTTAAAATGAACTAACAAAAAGGTTTGTTTTGTTTCTTTCATAAAATATAGCTTAAATAAAATAAGTCTTTCATTAATAAAGACAAAATTTCTTTTGTAATTATTTCAATTTGATAATGAGATATTTCTAAAAACAATATTAATAGTGTATTGTCTTTATAAATAGATTTTGAATAAAAATAGCAATTGTTATTTCAAAATTTAATTTGTATTCATAACTTGATTTTTAAATATTAGATTTTGAATTTGATTTCAATTTAAAATCCAAAGTGTAGATTTTTAATTGTTTTAATTTTTATATACGTAAGCTTTATTTTAAGTATAATTTGTTGTTATTTCTTTAATAAATTTATAAACATATTAAATATTGACTAACAAATTAATTAGGCTTAACATATATATTAACTTGCAAATTTAAATACTAATTACTTTTAAATAGGACAAGTGTTGTATTCTTAAGCCTCATTTAAAAAATGTTATAAGATAAAACATTTCACTTGACAAATGTTAAAAAAATTGTACAAGTGGCCTCTTTTAAAATCAATTTTCTTTTATTTAATAAAATCTGAAAATTAACCAATATAAGAACATTCTTTCATTCCTATCTCTTTTTCTTCATTTTCTAATCAAAGAAAATTTTAACTTGTTTATTTTTCAAAACTGAAACCCATTTTTAGATATCTAGATCAAGCTAGAAATCCGTTTACAAACTCAAAATTTAAACTCTCATATCAATGAATCCTGTAAAACACTCTTCAACAGAAAAAATCCTGAATCATGTTCAATACAAAATCAAAACTCCTCAATTTAAGTTTTGTTATGCACCATTTTTCTGTAATCTGTAAACAAATCAGTTAGCAAAACTCTTCAATCACAATCAAAACCCTTCATTATCAAAAAGGTCTGCATCATTTTTCTTTTCAATCCGGAAAATGGGCTCTGCAAATTTCAAATCTGCATTCTTATTTCTACAATATGGTATTTGGCTCTGCATGCCACCTGAAAGCAAAAAGCATCCGCATTCACTCTTTCAACTTGAGTATTAAAAGAAGCCTTAAATTCATCAAGTTGAATCTGAATCTTTGATGTTATCTGCAAATTCAAAGGCATTATTGTATAGAGGCATGCAAACAGTTTTACAATCTGCAAATTCAAAAAGCCTTTCAATCAGAGGCTCTGCTTCCTTTAAAAAACAGTGAGTAACTTTTTGAATCTAAAGTTTAAAAATAGTTTGCATGCTAGTATATTGAAATGGAATAGTACTGCTTGTGTTATAGGTAATTGTTGATGTGAAAATGAATTGTGTGCATGCTGTTTTTTTTATTTGCCTGTTCTGTTTTATTTTCCCGGCACAAAATTTTACCAAAATACTTATGTTTTAATTAGTTTTCTAATATGATGAAATTGATGAAGTAAAGTAGTTTGACTATCTTATGTTAATAATTAAAACTTTAAGTAAGTTAAAACATAAGTTGTTGTCCCTGGAAACACAAAGAAATATCAGTGCCTGTTGATTTTTACCAAAATCCAAACATGTTAAATTTGCAATTCAGTATTAAAAATCGAAAGCATTAACAAAAACATGATTTTTAAATCAAGAACCATAATTTTTAGAAAAGAGTTGAAGGCACAGTATTATGATGAACTGAAATGGGATTATCTGCATTTTCTGGTGATCTATGATTAGTGGTGTCTCAAGGTTCTTCTAGGTGATGGAGGAGAGTATGGAGAAGCTAGGAAAAATTGTTGTTGGTGATGGAAATCATTGTGGAAGGTGCAGTTTTGAAAATTCATTTTAAACCCTAGTTTTTAAGGGGTTTTGAAGAATCGAACATTTCGGCTTGAAGGATTGATGGAGTGTTATGATCTTTTGGGAATTGGTAGTTGGTGCGTGGTTGAAGTTGAGGCCAGAGGGGCTGACCTTCAGGTGGTCGGAGCGGCGAGGATTTGGAGTTGACAGGTTTGAAGGGGAAACCTGATGGTTGTTTCCAGGTTTGGGAATTAGTGTTCGTTTTTGTTTTCGAGGATGGTTGTTCGATTTGATGGTCATGGGTGGTTGCTGGGTAGGTTTCATGAGTGTAGCGCTCATCAGCGACGACCAATGGGGGCTGGAGTCGCCGTGCATATGCATGGTGAAGTAATTGCACTGATGATGTTTTGGTTTGGTTTGGTAGCAGGGGAGTTGCTTGGGTTGCTCGAAGTAATTGGGTTGTTGGCTCGGGGAAGATAGACATTAGACTCGAAGTAATTTTGGGTTGTTCTCGGGTTGTATTGTGTTTCAGGTTTTACAGAAACCTGTAAAAACAGTTTTTTTTTTTAAATTTTAAAATCTGAAGCTTTTGAATGTAAAGAAGGTTTTAAACCTGGTTTTAAATTCAGGTTTAAATTTTAGAATCCAAGTTTAAATCTAAAATCTTAGTTTAAAACTAATAATAATAAAAGTAATAAAGTTTGAAACATTAATTATTAACTATTTTGAATAGTAATTATATTGAATGTTTTAAAACTGAAATTTTTAAAATACGAGCAAGTTTAAAATTAAATTTAAATCTAGAAATCAAAAGTTAAATATGAACTTCAGTTTTTGAAATTAAAAGAAGTTTTTGAATTTGAAAGATTTAAACAAAGAGTAAACTTAAATTATTGAATTTTGAAATGAAATTAGTTTCAAAGCTCTTCTAAATTTCATTTCTAAGACAAACACTTGTTTGTCTTGAAATTTTAAAAAGTTTTAAATTGTTTAAACTTTGGTTAAGTTTAAATTATATTCATTTTAAATTTCATATTTGAAATGAAATTTCATATTTGAAATGAAATTTCAAAGTAATATCAAAAGTAATTTGTTTCAAATTAATTTATTTTTAAACATAATTAAGAAATGTTTTAACTTAAAATTAAGTTAAGAATTAATGTTTTGAAATTAATTTAATTAATGGAGTAATTAAGCAATAACTAGTTAATTTATTTAATTAATTGATTAGGGTTTAGTAAATATTGATTAAGGTTTAATCAATTTGAATTTAATTAGATTGTTAATTAATAATTAAAGGTTTCTTAATTAAGCAATTAATTTATAATCAAGGTTAATTAATTAAATAATTATACTTTAATTAATGGATAATTAAAGATAATTTAATTTGTGTTAATAAATTAATAAAAATAATTAGAGAATGGTTAATGAAGGGCATTAACCAAGATTATTAAATAATTAATTAATGTGGTTAATTTTTAATAATTAATTAGATTAATTAATTTAAAAGTAATCATCTGTGAATTGTTGAGTATAATTACTTAATGAAGTAATTAAGAAATTAACTAGTTAGGGTAATTAATTAAGTTAAATGTGATTGTTTAATTTAATTAATTAAGTTTAATTAATTTTAAACACTTGATGTTTTGATGATAATTACTTAATATAATTAATGGATTGGAAATTTCTTAGTGAAGTAATTGATTAATAATTACAGGATGTAATTAATTGAAGATGTTTTAAAATGCAAGTAATTTGGATTAAATTACTTAGTAATTAATCAAGGGATAAATTAAGAAATTAATTAAGGAATAAATAATTTGTTTTAATGAAGTAATTAAGTTAGTTAATTACTGAATATGGTTAATGAAGAAGGATTAATAATTATGGGTTAATTACTTAAGGTAATTAATTTAAGAGCGTAATTTATAAAATATAATTAAGGATCGTTAATTAATACAATTAATGATGTAATTAATGTTAATTAATTATGATTAATTAATCATTGACAAGTGATTAAAGGTAATTAATTAATGTAATTAATTAAGGATTGATGTAATTAATTATAGTTAATTAATTAATTGAAGTGATTAAATGTTACTTTCTGTTTTCGGTTGAGAATAATTAATTTGTGAAATTAATTAAGGATAATTACTTGAATGTAATTAAAGGATAATTAATCAAGGGTGATTAATTAAGGCAATTAATTAGAATGATTAATGTATTGATTGTAATCAATTAAATGGTTAAGTAAGCAAGATTTATATTGATGAAGTAATTAATTTAATTTATTTTAAATTAATTAAAGATGAAGTAATTAATTTAATTCACTTTAAATTAATTAGAGATGGAGGTAGTTAATTTAATTCATTCTAAATTAATTATATTGTGATTAAGTAAATCATTGCTTATGTATGAATGGATGATGTTGATTGCCTTGAATGGTTGTGATCTTAGAAATGGGATAAGTAATGTTGTGTGGTATGAATGCTTGGTTTCATTATGATGATAATATAGATTATATATTGTGATGATAATGTGGATTACCTGTTTATTTGATAATGTTGATTATCAATTGTGATTTGTGAGTTATCTATCTGTGTGTATATAGATAACTGAATTGTTTTAAACTTTAAAACAACTTGGGCCTAAAAGATGGCAATTTGGATTTCAATGAGACCGGGATCGGGTTTCCATATTTGGATATCCGAAAACCACATCGATCCAAATTAACGATAGGTCATGAATCTCAAGTGAAGATGAAGATTCAGAGTGCAAGGGTTATTATCGTTAACTCTGAGGGTGATTCCAAAATGAGTGTAACGAGATAATGCCTTCGGTTTCGTTCGAACCCAGAACGAACTTGTATGGATTGAATGCTTTCAGAACATCGTCCAGTGGACGATGAGCATTCTAAATGATATGTCCTATAAAGATAATCGTAGCCTCAAGCCTCATTAACCGGGAATGGCTAAAACAGGGATGGTGCAGCAAGGTTAAGTGGGTCATGCCCAAGTAGGACGAGATTTTCCCCTGTCTAGAGGTCCCTTTTTATTCGGCTTTGTGGGCGGTTGCTAGCTACAACCGCGGGGTTGTCTTGTTCGGAACTGTTCAGTAAGGAATCGTTCCGGCCTTGTGTTGCAGGGGATTGGGAGCGATCCTCGGTACGTTGATCTAGGCCACGTACTGTGACGGACGGTACCCCGGTAGCCCTGCCATTGCATGGAATCCAAAATCCAATAAGTGCCGTATGTATTAGTTGTGCCCAACTATGTTGGAACGTGAGATGTAAGCATTCCAGCTATTTCTGTATTTTACTTGAAAACCCTACACACTATTATAATATCATCGGATTTCCTATCAAATGTTTTGGTTAGCGTAAGGTAAAAACTTTTCCATGTTTATGTGTGGGAAGTCTTACGTGATACCTTTCTTTTCAAAAGGTTTTTGAAAGTTAAGCAACCTTAACTTGTTACTCACACCAGACCCATGTCTGACTCGGAGTTTATCTTCTGTTTTCTTAAACTCTTGGGTACTCAAATTTTTACGAGTAGCCAAGGGATTCAGGTTGGCTTTGACGAATATTGGAGGAGCAATGGAGCAGGAGGCTTCTGCGAGTAGATATATATTTTTTCCGCTGTGTTGGATTCTCTGAGTTGTTCTTTGTACTGTATTGAGTTGTATAACTAGTCAGATGTTTATAACTGTCTAGTTTGTGATGTATATCTGTGTAACTCTGATAATGATTGTAAACTATGTAACATTTATGTTATTAATATAATTTATTCGTTCCGCTGTTTAGATTCTGATGTTGTTTCTTCTTTCTCTTCTTTCTTTTCTCTTTTCTATCCCTTTCTTTCTTCAAGATGATACGATTTTCTATGGTGAGAAAGTCGGGTCGTCTCAATTTGGTATCAGAGCATTAGGTTGAGTGAATACCTAGGTTCTGGAGTGGTGTCTTTCTTGAGAGAGCGTATTTGTAATTTTTTTTTAAATATATATACAAATATATTTATTTCTACCTATCTGTTGGGTTACCTATTCGGGTTTTCCAATATAAGTTATAAAGGTAGATGGGGTAGTGGTGTGTGTAACACGACTACCAATGGTTGGAGTTTGAATGTTTGAGGTTGGAAGTGTATCTGTCGAAGCTGTATACATAATACCGTCTCGAGTGAGCTTTATAGTAATGAAGGATTTCATCGATCTCTGAAGGAAACCTGTAAGGTTCGGAGTCTATTTTTGAAGTTGGATGAGTAGAGTTTGGATCTGTCGATTGGGCAGAAGCGAGTGATGGTATCTTGATACCTCGGGAAGTAGTAGCTGCGTGACGAGATGCAGTGACTATGGATGTTTCTGAAGAAGTTTTCTTTGGAACAAGTTTAAGGAAGTGAGTCTGCTTCGGTGTTGTGGCTGTGTTTAGCCGGTGTTTCTATTTGTTTTGAAGTCCGAGTTTCTCGAAGAGCTTTGATTTGGAAGTCTTTGGCATCTGTGATAGCAGTGCAGCTCGGAGTGTTCTGTATGTCGGCAGGAAGTTTTCTGGCTTAGTAGTTTCTGAAGTGGAGTTCAGAAGCAGTAAAGTGGACCCATTTCTTTGATGGATTGGCTAGTTAAGGTATAAGTTGTTCTGTTTGATAAAAGGAGAACAGTTTTCCTTGGATTTGGTTGGGATTGATAGCAAAAGTGACTTGCGATTGTTTGAGTGTTCTCTTGGGTTATCAGAGTTTTTTTCCGGATGTCTTCAGAGAAGTCAGAGGTTTGTTTGCATCTGGAGATTGAGTTTCTCTATCGACTAGAATTCCAGGAGTGCTACCGGTGGTTCAGCTTAATGGAAGAATGGTTCCAAGAGATAGAGTTTGACGAAGCAGCTCAGGTTTTAGTGGAGTTTTTGAGTTTTCTTTCATGGATCTAATGAACCATATTTCTGGGGTGTGTTGTCTAGTTTGTGCTCGTGATCTTCATCAGCATTTTCTTCTACTTCGGATCAGAGTTATGCAGCGAAAGCAGTTTGGAAGTGTATCTGCTTTTCTTTTCCAGATAGGTGAAGTTGTTGTCATGTGTTGTTTGAGGAGTAGAGTTTGGGTTCCTGGATCTTGGTTGATCTTGAGGAGATCATTTTGTTGAGTTGATTGGTTTAGGTTGATTTTAGAGACATCAGCAATGGATGAGCTGATCAGTAAGGTTGTAGGCTGCCCAGGATTGTCCGGATTGAGTCGGAGGAATTTGGATTCTGAAGTCGGAGATTTGATTTGGATAAGTTTTCTCCGATCGAAAGAGAGCTATAAGATTGGGTAAGGCTGGGAAGCTAGCTCTGAAGTGTTTTGGATTTTTTCTTTTAGAATAAGTGATTAATCTACAGGATTGGATGCCATTTTGGATAAATGAAAGTCGATGAGAGTCATGTACCTCCGAGGGAGTACGTGTATGATCTATCTTTGGTTGTGGAACCAGCAGTTTGGGAGTTTTGGTTGTTGAGTCAGACTCGTCTGTAGTCTGATATCTTGTCTAGTGTTGTAGATCTAGATGAATAGGAGCTCTGTAGCTTAATAATATTGATTGTTTGGATTCTGTAGAGCGAGTATCCCGGTATATAAACTTGGGGATACTCGAGGAAATTCTATCTAGAATTTTATCTGGATAGTGAGATTTATTTGATTGAATGAATTAGTTGCTATGGTTGTTAGCATCTGTTTAATATATGCTTGTGTTTTAAAATTAAATCTTTAATGAGATTATTAAATCACCTTTGTTTTAAATTTCGAGGACGAAATTCTTTTAAGGGGGGAGGATTGTAACATCCCGGAATTTTTGAAAATATCGATTTAGTAATCTGTATTAAAATTAAATTGATATTGATATTTTTGTTAATAATAATTCAAACTGATTTAATAATCTTCTTCAAAAAAATATTCAATTGGTTATTTTATCTTTTAAAAATAATAAATTAGTTTCTATTTATAAAATAAATATAGTTCACATTGTAAATAGATTTGCATTGTTTTAAATTTAATAAATAAAGCATATTTTCTGATTCTAATATTCTTAGTAATTTGAGAATTTGTTTGCATTTAATATAAAGCTTTTCAAAGTTATTGAATAAATAATCTTGGTTTAAACTTAATAAATGAATCTTGTTTTAAAATTCTAATATATATTAATAATTTGGAAATTTTGATTTAATTTAATATTAAGTTTTCAAAGCTATTTAATAAATAAATATATGATTTTTAAATTGTTAAGAAATATGTTTAAATATTTAAAATAATTTGGCTTGAGTTTTAAATTTAAAATGAATTAACAAAAAGGTTTGTTTTGTTTCTTTCATAAAATATAGCTTAAATAAATAAGTAATTCATTAATAAAGACAAAACTTCTTTTATAATTATTTCAATTTGATAATGAGATATTTCTAAAAACAATATTAATGGTGTATTGTCTTTATAAATAGATTTTGAATAAAAATAGCAATTGTTATTTAAAAATTTTATTTGTATTCACAACTTGATTTTTAAATATTAGATTTTGAATTTGATTTGAATTTAAAATACAAAGTATAAATTTTTAATTGTTTTAATTTTTATATACCTAAGCTTTATTTTAAGTATAATTTGTTGTTATTTCTTTTACAAATTTATATACATATTAAATATTAACTAACAAATTAATTAGGCTTAACATATATATTAACTTGTAAATTTAAATACAAATTACTTTTAAATAGGACAAGTGTTGTATTCTTAAGCCACATTTAACAAATGTTATAAGATAAAACATTTCACTTGACAAATGTTAAAAAATTGTACAAGTGGCCTCTTTTAAAATCAATTTTCTTTTATTTAATAAAATCTGAAAATTAACCTATATAAGAACATTTTTTTATTCCTATCTCTTTTTCTTCATTTCCTAATCAAAGAAGATTTTAACTTGTTTATTTTTCAAAATTGAAACCCATTTTCAGATTTCTAGATCAAGCTAGAAATCAGTTTACGAACTCAAAATTTAAACTCTCATATCAATGAATCCTGTAAAACACTCTTCAAAAAAAAATCCTGAATCATGTTCAATACAAAATAAAAACTCCTTAATTTAAATTTTGTTATGCACCATTTTTTTGCAATCTGTAAACAAATCAGTTAGCAAAACTCTTCAATTGGAATCAAAAGCCCTCATTATCAAAAAGGTCTGCATCATTTTTCTTTTCAATCTGGAAAATGGGCTCTGCAAATTTCAAATCTGCATTCTTAATTCTGCAATATGGTATTTGGCTCTGCATGCCACCTGAAAGCAAAAAGCATCTCCATTCACTCTTTCAACTTGAGTATTAAAAGAAGCCTTAAATTCATCAAGTTGAACTTGGAATGTTTGATGTTATCTGCAAATTCAAAGGCATTTTTGTATAGGGGTATGCAAACAGTTTTACAATCTGCAAATTCAAAAAGCCCTTCAATCAGAGGCACTGCTTCCTTTAAAAAACAGTGAGTAACTTTTTGAATCTAAAGTTTAAAAATAGGTTGCATGCTAGTATATTGAAATGGAATGGTATTGCTTGTGTTATAGGTAATTGTTGATGTGAAAATGAATTGTGTTCATGCTGTTTTTTTTATGTGCCTGTTCTGTTTTGATTTTCTTGGCATAAAATTTTATCAAAATACTTATCTTTTAATTAGTTTTCTGATATGATGAAATTCATAAAGTAAAGTTGTTTGACTATCTTAAGTTAATAATTAAAACTTTAAGTAAGTTAAAACATAAGTTGTTGTCCCTGGAAACACAAAGAAATATCAGTGCATGTTGATTTTTACCAAAATCCAAACATGTTAAATTTGTAATTCAGTATTAAAAATTGAAAGCATTAACAAAAACATGATTTTAAAATCAAGAACCATAATTTTTAGAAAAGAGTTGAAGGCACAGTACTATGATGAACTGAAATGGGATTATCTGCATTTTCTGGTGATCTATGATTAGTGGTGTCTCGGGGTTCTTCTAGGTGATGGAGGAGAGTTAGGAGAAGCTAGGAAAAATTGTTATTGGTGATGGAAATCATTGTGGAAGAAGCAGTTTTGAAAATTCATTTTAAACCCTAGTTAGGGGTTTTGAAGAATCGAACATTTCGACTTGAAGGATAGATCGAGTGTTATGATCTTTTGGGAATTAGTAGTTGGTGCGTGGTTGAAGTTGAGGCTGGAGGGGCTGAACTTCAGGTGGTCGAAGCGGCGAGGATTTGGAGTTGATAGGTTTGAAGGGGAAACCTGATGGTTGTTTCCAGGTTTGGGAATTAGTGTTCGTTTTTGTTTTCGAGGATGGTTGTTCGATTTGATGGTCATGGGTGGTTGTTGGGTAGGTTTCTAGAGTGTAGCGCTCATCAGCGACGACCAATGGTGGCCGGAGTCGTCGTGCATATGCACGGTGAAGTAATTGCACTGATGATGTTTTGGTTTAGTTTGGTAGCAGGGGAGTTGCTTGGGTTGCTCGAAGTAATTGGATTGTTGGCTCGGGGAAGATAGGCATTAGATTCGAAGTAATTTTGGGTTGTTCTCGGGTTGTTCTGTGTTTCAGGTTTTATAGAAACCTGTAAAAACTGTTTTGTTTGCACGAAAATTGGGCAACACCCTTCGAAAGTTTTTGAAGAGATAATAAATGAAGAAACTAAATTGAAAACGAGGATTATCTAACAAAAACTCCAAAATCACAGAAAAGTAAATTGCATGGAAGACAGTAATTTAGAGTGGTTCGGCATTTTTCCTACATCCACTATGAAGTTTTATCACTTTATTGCTTAATACTTGAAGATTACAAGTGTTTTAGAGTGAAGTACAGCAGATAATAGACTTAAATTCGAAATCAGCAACAGTGAAAACGATATGGAGTGATTCTGGCAGCGTCCGGGCGTGCTTTATCTCTAGAAATTCTCCGATCCCCTTTCTAAATGTCCAGGGGCTCTATTTATAGGTGTAGGAGGCCGATATTTCGCCTAAAATCCAGGGAGACCGCTTCTGGCACATGAGGGGGGCCCACATGCCCGGCCTCAGGAAATCCGGGCCCACTTTAGGATCGATTCGAACTCTAGTTCGAGTCGATCAAAAAAGTGTCCAATCGAGGTGAAATTTGGTGTGGACATTCTTCAACATGCATGCAAGCTCCTGTGAAAATTTCATAGCATTTGGACTTGTAGATCTCGAGTTATGATAGATTCAAGATTGCATTTTCGGTTGTCATGCTTGGTTCGAATCGATCCCCATCGAATCGATAGGGTCGAATCGATGGCTGGTGCATGTGAACGACGACGTGATGCGCGCACTTCTCGGGTCGATCCATCTTTTTCTTCGAGTTTACTGGGTCGCCTCCATGGTCTTAGCCGCCTTGACTTAGTGGTTTCGAGGTAGTGGGTTTGAAGATGTGTTCCTTCGAATCGATCGAATTGATGTTCCTTCGTATCGATCAGGGTACACGGTAGTTGATCGATACGAATGCTTCACAACTGAATGGTTTCAAGGCAAGTCATGGGATGGAGTCGAATTGAGGTTACGGGATGGATTCGAAGTAAGGTTACAGGATGGAGTCGAAGTGAGGTTACAGGATGGATTCGAAGTGAGGTTACAGGATGGAGACGAAGTGAGGTTACAGGATGGATTCGGAGTGAATCATCTGCATGGATTCGAAGTACTCTGCCCTACTGGATTTGAAGGTCTTCATCCTGAAGGATACGAAGTGAAGTAGCCCCATGGATTCGAAGTAAGAGATGTTTGATGGGTTTGAACCACGGCTTGGTTCTATGGATTCGAACATGGGGCCTGCTCTGATGGATTCGAACCTAAAGTTATTCCCTCCACTCTTCATTGGCGATAACTTGAGCATACGAACTCGGATTGACTTGAGATTTGAGATGCTGACTTTTACGATCTTTCTCGTCATGTCCCATCAATTGTAGCTCAATCTGGACTCGGACAAAATCCAGCGATACCCATAGTGAAGCATAGTATGACCAATCTTTGAGACGAACTGTCCTATGTTTTCAATCAATCTTTTGGTATCACGGCTTTGCCAAAAAGCGGGATAACATTTGCCCCCCAAAGTACGTCTTGTGGAACATGACGTGCTTTGAAAAGCTGCGGTTTCTCTCTTAACAATCATTACTCTTTTGTCGAAGGTTATAACATTGCTTTGATATGATTGATTGCTGCAGGATAGTACCTGGCCGCTGGTCGTTGTAATCGTAATCAGATTAGTATTCGATCCCTGTGAATGTTTAAACCGAATGTTAGTCCGACAAATATGCACATATGTTAGATTGACTCTTGTTAATGTCGTGTGTCCGCGAGTCGTTGTCAGTTCTGTCCGATATTGAATTTCGTATAGATTCTCTCCTGAACCAATTTGGAAATTTGAGTTGAGACAACGCTTTATGGTTGTTTTGAAAAGCCCCTTCATATCGATCCTCTCCTGAACCGATATAGAAGGTTGACAAGTAATTTTTTCATATCGAACTGATGCGTTCATTCTCGTCGATGGCTTCCGATGGATTCGAAGTGATTGTTCGAATCAATAGTCTTCGAACTGCTGCGAGTTGATGGCCATGAAGTTGGTACTTCGAATTGATGGGATGTGGCGACTTCAATTCATCTTTTGTTAATTGCTTCGTATCGATGAAGCTTCGCGATGATGTTGTCTTGATGGGTTCGAAGCTTTGAAGGGTTTGAAGCTTTGGTTGATTCGAACGCGACGGATTCCCAGAGCGTGTTTGTTTGAATCGATATGATTTATGACCGGTGGCAATCGGTCAGGTTGAACGGTGTAACGACCCGTATTTTACGTGTCGATAAATCGTAGAATTTCTAGGTCGTTAGGGTTGTTTAAGTTGTCCTTAGCCTAAGTCGTGTGGAGATTAGATCGTATGGAGAAGTTAACTCGAATAGAGGGTAACTCGTGGACGACATAAGGTAGCCTACGAGTCACGAGTTAGGGAATTACGAGTTAACATGTTATCTGATGAGTCGTTAGCGGGTTAGCATTAGGTCGTTGGCGACTTAAGTGTGTTGACCGAGTTAACGGGTTAAGGGTTGGACCGACTCATAGGGGGTTAACGAGTTACGACTCAAGGCTGGGATGAGTTAGCGTGTTAGTGCTAGACCGAGTTAAGGTAGTGACCGACTCAAGGGATAAGTGGCTTATAGGGATTGGCCGAGTTAAGGGGTAGACGACCTAAGGCTTGGGTCGTGTGTGTTTTTAGGTCGTCACATAGTTAAGTCGGCAATGAGATAAGTCACGTGTGTTGATAGGTCGGCTATGCCGAGTTATAGATAAGGTCATATGCGACCTAAGTTTGGTTCTGTGCTAAGAGTTAGGTCGGCATCATTGAGTCGTTAGGTCGTTAGTACGACTTAAGGAGATAGGATGAGTCGTAGGGTCTGACGAGTCGTAGGTCGTAGTTTCGTTGAGTCGTCCAAACGACTTAGTAGTAAAGCAGCAGTGTGTTAGGCTATGTGTTCAGGCTTAGGTCGTAGATAGTTGAGTCGTGAGTCGGCTATGTTGATGAGTCGTAACAGTTAGGTCGGAGATTTTCTTGAGTCGGCAACGACTCATGGGGCGACGACTCATGGACAAATCAGCCTATAAATAGAGGGGTTTGGCTCACTTTTTGGCACTGGATTTTGAAGCGACGAAGTGCTGCCATTTTGAGAGCTCGACTACAACATTTCTTCACTTCTTTTCTCCACTTTGATCAAGTGCTAACATCCATCCAAGATCGAAGATCAAGATTGAAGATTGAAGAGCCAAAGTTGAAGATCTTCGTCCAACGAAGCTAGATTTCATCATTTCAAGCGAGATTTCGACGAATCAAGCTTGAATCCTTGCTGTCCAGATTTGAAGTGGTTATCTTTTGAAGTGTTTGGGTGATTCGGTGAGTGGTGGTTATCTCTCACGCGGACCCAAAGGAGTATATTGGTTTGGTGGTTTGTTGGAGTGTTGTAGATAGTGATTTCATGCATTTTTCCTTAGATTCAAGTGTAGATCCATTGCTTATGAAGATGTTTACTTATACGAGTTCATTCATCAAGTTGTATAGACAAAACCCATGATTTATATATGTTAGGTCTATGCTAAAAACCCATGATTCATGTATGTTAGACTTATGCTCATTTATTTACGAAATTGCCATTATAGTTAAATTGCTTATTAGATCTGGTTTGAATGCTTGATTGTTTGGATGTATGATTGATTTGATTGTTTCAAGTTAGCTAGTAGTTGATTTGGAACAAGATGGTCGAAGATGATTCGAAAGCTAGGTGGAAAGGCTCTTGAATGGTGAAAGCTGCTTGTGGCATATGATGCGGATGATAAAGCTCATATGGATTGATTCGATGATGATGGACTTTGCTATGATTAGAGGAAGCGAAGCATGATGATGAGATGGACTTTGCTAAGATGTGATGAAGCAAAGTATGATGTGAGATAGTCTTGGCTTAATCTAGGCAGGGATCATTCCAAGCATGTTGATAACTTGAAGGGTAGTTCGAGTTGGTTGATAATGGTTGGCTCGAGAGGTAGCTTGGGCTAGGTTGAGAATAGTCGTCAAGGAGGATGACTAGAAGGCTTGGATTTCCTCGTTGTTGAAGGTTCTAGCAGACTCAAAGCAAGAGTACAAGGGTTGCCCTAAAAGACTACAGGTAGGTGGTCTGGACACCCTAAAGACTACAGGTAGGTGGTTGAGTACTCTGGGTAGATTCGATATACCTAGGCACGGGTCACGATGACGTGTGGAGTTATGTCTAGAACCGGGGTTACCATTAGCCCTTGATAGATGGCTCAGGAAGGAGTCGGTCATTCAATCAACGGTGATATCGAAGCAAGGTTAACAGTGATAGCCAGAGTCATGGATGTTTGGTTGTATTATCATTTGGTCTCAAAAGCGGTGTTTTCTGGGTGCTTATCTGATCTTGGTTTAGGCCTTGGGGGTTTGTATTTGGAAAACATCGACCTTGACTCGAGTGATTATTGCTTTACTTTAATTATCTGCTTTGCTATGCTTGTTTCTCCTTAGTATGTGTCTGGGGGCTATCACTGTAGAAAGAGGTGGAGTGGGATGGTTTGGGTTCCTATTCCTTTATCCTTTATGCTCTTTTGGTATGTTTGATAGTTGATTTACCGCTCACTAAGACTGTTGTCTGACTCAACGTTTTATGTCTCCTCTTATTACCTTGGGCTGTTCATCCATGTTTGGGATGGGCAGACTAAGTGACAGGTGACAGGTGCTGATCTTAGTGATTGACGATGCTGATGACGAAGACGAGCAGGAGGCTTGCGTATTATTTTCTTTATAATATGTACTGGATATTCCGCTGTTTGTTGTTACTATGAGTGCTATGTAGTGAGGCTTCTTGTATTGATGGTTTAGACCTATGTATAAAACTGTTATGATGCTTATATGATGATGTTCTGTTCTATGGAGCTTCTCTATATTATATTTCTCTATTGTATTTTATCCATGCGCTGTGAGTTATACGATAGATTCTGCGATGTTTATTCTACCCTTGACGGTCACCCATGGCTTCCTGGCACACTTTCAGCGCATCATTTCCTTGTTTTCGTGCGGGAGTCATGGGCGGTCGTCACATTTGGTATCAGAGCTTTGGTTAATCGATTTTAGCCAACGCTCGCTGACGTAACTACGTAAGAGAGACATAATTGTATTTTGATGGATGATTACTATATATAATATATAGTAGTTAGAAGGATTTGAACTCCTTATGCAATTGTTTCTCAAGGTGTTCTAAATCATTCCTTTTTGTAGATATTAAGGATGAGTCGAAGCGAGAGACAGGCTGCTAGGGAAAGCCGTGCTGCTGGGGGAGCTACTGATTATGCTTCAATGTTTGAAGCTATGATGACTTCTATCATGAGAAGGATACCAGCTCCAGGGCCATCTGTAGATGTGGGAGTTCAAGTTCAAGCTCCAAGACCGGTGGATTTTGCTAAGCTTTGTAAGGACTACACTGCTCTTGGAGGGAAGGTTTTCTTGGGGACGGAATTGACCATTGAAGTCCAAAGATGGATGGATGCTTGCAGAAGGATCTTTGGAGATTTGGGGATTGAGGATGCGACTAAAAGGAAGCTTGCATCAAGACAGCTTCAAGGAAGAGCTGCTGATTGGTGGAACTCTATCACCATAGATACTCCGGAGGAAGAGATTACTTGGGTGCAGTTCCAAGCTAGATTTGAAGCCAAGTTTATCTCTACAGCTCAGAAGTCTGTTTTGTTTAAGAAGTTTGTTGAACTCAAGTGGGGTGGGAGGCCGGTTCTTGAGTATGTTTCTGAGTTTGAGGCTCTGTCCAAGTATGCTAGATCATATATTGAATCTTCATACCAGAAGAATGAGAAGTTCGTGACGGGCTTGGACAATTATCTTGGGAGACAGTTGGTGGATCATTTGGACGATCCGTTTGAGAAACTTATGGAGAAAGCTCTTAGGCATGAGAGTTTGTTTCCTAAGGAAGGGTCTTTTGTTGCTGTGACCAAGGAGGAGTCTAAAACGCAGCAAGGTGGAAACAAGAAGAGGAAGCAGCAGCAACAGAAGGGAAAGAATGGCCAGAAGAAACCGAAGGGCGAAATGACTTGCTACAACTGTCAGCAGAAGGGCCATCTCTCCAAAGATTGTAGGAATCCCAAGGTGCCGGGAAAGTGTTACAACTGTGATAAGCTGGGGCATATCAAGAAGGACTGTCCAGAACCGAGGAAAGATAAGCAGATTGTGCAAGCTTATGCTTTGGGAGCTGTTCCATCGTCTTCGAAAGCTCCTACTATTGATGAGAGAGGGAAGAGTGTGGTGGTTCAAGGTACTCTTTCCATTTGTGGTGTTCCAGTTAGAGTGTTGTTTGATACTAGAGCATCGCATTCGTTTGTTTGTGATGATCTTGTAGGCCGGTTGGGTTTGGAACCGGAAATTGTTGATAGGCCATTGGTTGTGACTAATCCAGTTGGGGGTTCGTCGTGTTTGTGCATGGTATGTCGTGGTCTAGTAGTATCGAGTCATGATTGCTCTTTTGTTTGTGAGTGTTTTGTTCTGAACTTTGCGGGGTTCGGAATTATTTTGGGTATGGACTGGCTTAGGAAGTATGCGGCAAAGGTTGATTGTGAGAAACTGGAGGTGACAGTCGGGAATGTGGAAGGGCGAAAGGTTGTGATACGATGTAAGAATGAAGAAGGCGTCTTCATGGGCTTCATGTATTCGCTGGTTGTTCCACGGGATGGACTGTCATCGATGCCGGTTGTGAATGGATTTGAGGACGTCTTTGACGAGGTCAAAGGGTTACCGCCGCATAGGGAGATCGAGTTTCGTATCGATTTAGTTGAGGGAGCCAGACCTGTTGTGATGCCTCTTAGACGGATGGCGCCGAGAGAACAACAAGAGCTGAAGGTGCAGGTTGATGACCTTTTACGGAAAGGATTCGTTCGGCGTAGTGTGTCCAAATGGGGTGCACCAGTTGTTTTCGCAACCAAAGCGGATGGATCGTTGAGGTTGTGTGTCGATTATCGTGAGCTGAATAAGGTGACTAAAAAGAACAAGTATCCATTGCCAAGAATAGATGACTTGTTTGATCAGCTTCACGAGGCTAAGGTGTTTTCTCAGATGGATTTGGCAACGGGATTTCACCAGTTGAGAGTGGCTAAGGATAGTGTGCCGAAGACTGCTTTTAGGACACCATCCAGTTTTTATGAGTGGCTGGTAATGCCGTTTGGATTGACTAACGCACCAGCATATTTTGTGGTTCTTATGAATTGAGTGTTCAGAGATCAGTTGAACAAGTTTGTACTTGTGTTTGTGGATGATATTCTGATTTATTCCAGAACTGAGGAAGAGCACAAGACACACTTGCGTATTGTTTTGGAAATCTTGCGGAAACATCAGCTGAAGGCTAAGTTTTTGAAGTGTCACTTCTGGAAGAGTGAAGTGAGGTTCTTAGGCCATGTTATCTCTGGAAATGGAGTAGCGGTTGATCCCGCTAAGGTGGCAGCAATCCAGGATTGGATTAGACCTAAGAATGCATCTGATGTGAGAAGTTTTCTTGGATTAGCAGGATATTATCGTCGGTTTATCAAAGACTTTTCCACGATAGCTGCACCGTTAACAGGATTGACGAAAAAGAATCAGGTATTTATATGGGATGATAAGTGTGAACAAGCTTTCGTAATCCTGAAAGAGCGACTGACAACTGCTCCTGTTTTGATTATTCCAAGTGGGAATGATGAGATGGTGGTTTACACCGATGCATGTGGTACTGGACTTGGAGCAGTGCTAATGCAGAAGGATAAAGTTGTTGCGTATGCAAGTCGACAACTGAAGCCGTATGAAAGGAATTACCCGACTCATGATTTGGAGTTAGCAGCGATTGTTTTTGCTCTGAAGATGTGGAGACATTATCTATTGGGAGTTCGATTCGAGTTGTTTACGGATCATAAGTCGTTGAAGTATCTGTTCTCCCAAAAGGATTTGAATCTTCGGCAGCAACGATGGCTTGAGTTTTTAGCATCATATGATTTTGGTATAGCCTATACTCCGGGAAAAGGTAACGCAGTGGCAGATGCGTTAAGTCGAAGACATGCAGGATTGGAAGCCATGTTTTCGGAATGGAAGAGCCTTGAGTATTTGGCTGGATTTGACTTCAGGCCTAGATGTGAATTGGAACCTGAGATGTTGGCAAACTTATCGATAAGACCTACTCTTGTGGAAAGGATTGGCGAGAGCCAAAAGCAAGATGATAAGCTTGTCAAGGTTATCCGTGATTTGGAATCTGGATTGAACCCAGAATAGGATAAAGGATTCGAAGTCGATCAAGAGGGTTGGCTTCGGAAGCAAAGACGATTAGTTGTTCCTGATATAGATGGGTTGAGAGATGAAGTTCTGAGGGAAAGTCATCACTCGAAGTTGGCGATTCATCCAGGTGGAAATAAGATGTATTGGGATATGAAGAGAACCTATTATTGGGAAGGTATGAAGAAGGATGTTGGAAATTTTATTTCCAAGTGTATGAACTGCCAGTTGGTAAAAGCTGAGCAGAAAAAGCCCAGTGGATTGCTTCAGCCATTAGAGGTTCCTACATGGAAGTGGGAGCAGATATCGATGGTCTACCTAGAACCAGGGTAGGGAATGAAGGGATTTGGGTCATTGTAGATCGTTTGACTAAGAGTGCAAGATTCATTCCTGTTCGGTCAATTAGGACTGCATCGAAACTGGCTGAGTTGTATGTTAAGTGGATAGTTCGATTCCATGGTATTCCGAAGAGTATAGTGAGCGATCGACACCCATTGTTCACTACTGGATTTTGGAAGAGCTTCCAAGAAGTTTTGGGAACCGAGTTGTGTTTGAGTACAGCTTATCACCCTCAAACAGATGGTCAGACCGAGAGAGTCAACCGAGTTTTAGAAGATCTCCTGAGAGCGTGTGTTTTGGATTTCGGAGGATCATGGGAAGATCACCTTCATTTGGTGGAATTTGCATATGATAACATTTACCAGTCAAGTATTGGTATGGCACCGTATGAAGCATTGTATGGAAGACTGTGTAACTCTCCGACATGTTGGTTAGAAACTGGAGAAAAGTTGATACTTGGGCCAGAAATGATTCGACAGACTATGGATTGTATAGAGATCATTCGGAGACGAATGAAGGCAGCCCAAGATCATCAGAAAGGTTATGCCAATCATCGTCGTAAGGATTTGGAATTCGACGTAGGTGATATGGTTTTTGTGAAGATTTCTCCTCTAAAGAATGTTATTAGATTCGGGAAGAAAGGGAAATTGACTCCGAGATTTGTTGGACCATTCCCGATCATCGAGCGAATTGGAAAGCTCGCTTATAGATTGGAGTTACCGGAAAAGATGGCGGGTGTGCACAATGTTTTTCATGTATCTTATCTACGGAAGTATGTGCATGACTCGAATACGGTGGTTTCTGCTGATAGCTGTGAAGACTTGGAGGTTGATCCAGTGGTTACGAGACCTCGTAAGCCGCTTCGTGTTGTTGAAACCGACACGAAACAGCTTAGGAGGAAGACGATTACGTTGCTCAAGATACAATGGAGTGATGATGTTAAAGACTGTACATGGGAGGAGGAAGAGAGGATGAAGGCAGCTCATCCTAAACTCTTCGAGGTATGGCCCTAAGGTGTCGTGACATCTCATGAACTTGTAACTTGTTCTAATTTTAGAATTCTGCATGCTAGGCTAGAAATTGGATGCATGGTTTATTGATTGCTATGATGGTAGGCATGCAGAATAGTTGTGTTTGCTATTGTTTGTTTGGAATTTCAGGGGCGAAATTCCTAAGGGGGAGAGAATGTAACGACCCGTATTTTGCGTGTCGATAAATCGTAGAATTTCTAGGTCATTAGGGTTGTTTAAGTTGTCCTTAGCCTAAGTCGTGTGGAGATTAGATCGTATGGAGAAGTTAACTCGAATAGAGGGTAACTCGTGGACGACATAAGGTAGCCTATGAGTCACGAGTTAGGGAATTACGAGTTAACATGTTATCTGATGAGTCGTTAGCGGGTTAGCATTAGGTCGTTGGCGACTTAAGTGTGTCGACCGAGTTAACGGGTAAAGGGTTGGACCGACTCATAGGGGGTTAACGAGTTACGACTCAAGGCTGGGATGAGTTGGCGTGTTAGTGCTAGACCGAGTTAAGGTAGTGACCGACTCAAGGGATAAGTGGCTTATAGGGATTGGCCGAGTTAAGGGGTAGATGACCTAAGGCTTGGGTCGTGTGTGTTTTTAGGTCGTCACATAGTTAATTCGGCAATGAGATAAGTCGCGTGTGTTGATAGGTCGGCTATGCCGAGTTATAGATAAGGTCATATGCGACCTAAATTTGGTTCTGTGCTAAGAGTTAGGTCGGCATCGTCGAGTCGTTAGGTCGTTAGTACGACTTAAGGAGATAGGATGAGTCGTAGGGTCTGACGAGTCGTAGGTCGTAGTTTCGTTGAGTCGTCCAAACGACTTAGTAGTAAAGCAGCAGTGTGTTAGGCTATGTGTTCAGGCTTAGGTCGTAGATAGTTGAGTCGTGAGTCGGCTATGTTGATGAGTCGTAACAGTTAGGTCGGAGATTTTCTTGAGTCGGCAACGACTCATGGGGCGACGACTCATGGACAAATCAGCCTATAAATAGAGGGGTTTGGCTCACTTTTTGGCACTGGATTTTGAAGCGACGAAGTGCTGCCATTTTGAGAGCTCGACTATAACATTTCTTCACTTCTTTTCTCCACTTTGATCAAGTGCTAACATCCATCCAAGATCGAAGATCAAGATTGAAGATTGAAGAGCCAAAGTTGAAGATCTTCGTCCAACGAAGCTAGATTTCATCATTTCAAGCGAGATTTCGACGAATCAAGCTTGAATCCTCGCTGTCCAGATTTGAAGTGGTTATCTTTTGAAGTGTTTGGGTGATTCGGTGAGTGGTGGTTATCTCTCATGCGGACCCAAAGGAGTATATTGGTTTGGTGGTTTGTTGGAGTGTTGTAGATAGTGATTTCATGCATTTTTCCTTAGATTCAAGTGTAGATCCATTGCTTATGAAGATGTTTACTTATAAGAGTTCATTCATCAAGTTGTATAGACAAAACCCATGATTTATATATGTTAGGTCTATGCTAAAAACCCATGATTCATGTATGTTAGACTTATGCTCATTTATTTATGAAATTGCCATTATAGTTAAATTGCTTATTAGATCTGGTTTGAATGCTTGATTGTTCGGATGTATGATTGATTTGATTGTTTCAAGTTAGCTAGTAGTTGATTTGGAACAAGATGGTCGAAGATGATTCGAAAGCTAGGTGGAAAGGCTCTTGAATGGTGAAAGCTGCTTGTGGCATATGAAGCGGATGATAAAGCTCATATGGATGGATTCGATGATGATGGACTTTGCTATGATTAGAGGAAGCGAAGCATGATGATGAGATGGACTTTGCTAAGATGTGATGAAGCAAAGTATGATGTGAGATAGTCTTGGCTTAATCTAGGCAGGGATCATTCCAAGCATGTTGATAACTTGAAGGGTAGTTCGAGTTGGTTGATAATGGTTGGCTCGAGAGGTAGCTTGGGCTAGGTTGAGAATAGTCGTCAAGGATGATGACTAGAAGGCTTGGATTTCCTCGTTGTTGAAGGTTCTAGCAGACTCAAAGCAAGAGTACAAGGGTTGCCCTAAAAGACTACAGGTAGGTGGTCTGGACACCCTAAAGACTACAGGTAGGTGGTCGAGTACTCTGGGTAGATTCGATATACCTAGGCACGGGTCACGATGACGTGCGGAGTTATGTCTAGAACCGGGGTTACCATTAGCCCTTGATAGATGGCTCAGGAAGGAGTCGGTCATTCAATCAACGGTGATATCGAAGCAAGGTTAACAGTGATAGCCAGAGTCATGGATGTTTGGTTGTATTATCATTCGGTCTCAAAAGCGGTGTTTTCTGGGTGCTTATCTGATCTTGGTTTAGGCCTTGGGGGTTTGTATTTGGAAAACATCGACCTTGACTCGAGTGATTATTGCTTTACTTTAATTATCTGCTTTGCTATGCTTGTTTCTCCTTAGTATGTGTCTGGGGGCTATCACTGTAGAAAGAGGTGGAGTGGGATGGTTTGGGTTCCTATTCCTTTATCCTTTATGCTCTTTTGGTATGTTTGATAGTTGATTTACCGCTCACTAAGACTGTTGTCTGACTCAAGGTTTTATGTCTCCTCTTATTACCTTGGGTTGTTCATCCATGTTTGGGATGGGCAGAATAAGTGACAGGTGATAGGTGCTGATCTTAGTGATTGACGATGCTGATGACGAAGACGAGCAGGAGGCTTGCGTATTATTTTCTTTATAATATGTACTGGATATTCCGCTGTTTGTTGTTACTCTGAGTGCTATTTAGTGAGGCTTCTTGTATTGATGGTTTAGACCTATGTATAAAACTGTTATGATGCTTATATGATGATGTTCTGTTCTATGGAGCTTCTCTATATTATATTTCTCTATTGTATTTTATCCATGCGCTGTGAGTTATACGATAGATTCTGCGATGTTTATTCTACCCTTGACGGTCACCCATGGCTGCTTGGCACACTTTCAGCGCACCATTTCCTTGTTTTCGTGCGGGAGTCATGGGCGGTCGTCACAACCGGGAGGCGAAGCGTCACGAGTCCTCCCTGGAATCCATATAAATACGTGATGCTTGGCTCATTTTCACTTTTTATTTTTTACTGTTGCTCTAACTCTTCCTTCGTGTCGATCCCCCAGAGCCGAGAGAGACGTTTCTTCGAATCAATCAAATCCTTCAATCTCTCACTCGTAATCACAATAAACCGGGTAATTAATGGATTAAAACCGAGCTAAAAATGATGAAACTGAATTGATCGAACCGAGAGATGGAGCGTGGCAAAGTGTTGATTTTTCTTGGAGACGAAAGAGGTTCTCATAACTTTTTGCTTCGTATCGATTCAGGATGGGGTAGTTCGAGTCGACCTTGATTGCACGAATTCGTATCGATTGCTTGTGTGGTGAAGTGGTTCGAATCGATGGATTCGAATTCATGACTTCACGATCGATTCGAAGGTATCGAGCTCGACCGATACGAAGTCGTTCTACTGGGTTGATATGAATGCTCTCCCCATGGACTCGAAGCGCTACTTCAATTAATATTATGGACATCGTTCCAAGGGTCATATCGATTCGAAGCGCATCGAGTCGACCCCTATCGATTCGAAGCACATCGAGTCGACCCAGATTGATTCGAGGTGATCGATTCGAACGTCCTTAATCCAAAGAATGCAATACTTCTGACTTTCTCCAATCTTGAACTATGACCGATTTCAAACTGAATTTTGACGAACTTAATGAACCTTAGTAAACTTGATTCTGACGAGCTTTTGCCTTGCATAATTGAACTTGACTGTAGGACTACACTCGACTGCCTTTTGAAGCTCGTCGATGGAACTGTGGCCTAATCAAAATATAACGGACTTATGCCCGAATTGATCGGTAACATCTGGATGATGAGGTTGTGACGGTCAGTGATGACGGTCATTTTCGGTCTCGATTTTCAGGGCTTTGTCGTTCGCACATCCTTCTGTTTGCAAATTTTCTGTAACTCTATAGAATCTTTCTAAATAATGCACAACACTGCACTGCACACACTTTGCACTGGGAATGAACGGGCTTTTTATGTGCTTAATGTTGCTTTCTGATGAGTTAGTTAGTTATGGAATCTTCGAGCTCTCAACAACAAGAAGTACAGAGTTCGCCTCCTCCAGAAATACTTGAAATCCCTGACATTCCTCCCGAAGTAGTTGGTCCGGCTCCGGACGAAGTGCCGGAAGCCATATTTATCGATGATCCTATCGATTCCGTTTCATCCAGTATTTCTGAAGCCTTACTGGATCGGATCTGCTTGAAACATAACTTATCCCCGGACGACGTTTTGCTATCGGGCGTTGATGACAGACCTCACAACCCGCCCGAGGGGTATACTGCTTTCTATCGTCAGGCCTGTGCGGCTGGAACTCTCCCTCCATTTAACCAATATATCAGGGAGATGTTATCGTTCATTGGAATCGCTCGCTCGCAACTTCATCCCAACAGACACGCATTGCTGAACAGTGTATTTGTTCTATTTATGGATAATCTCTTTCGTCCGCCAAGGCCAACCGAGATTAGACACATATTTAACTTCAAGAGCAGGGGCGATAGCCCATCTTTCACCTTTTTGGAAGCAGTTAGAAACTGCCAGATCGTGACGGGAGCCTGGACCAGACTTAGTTATTTTAAAAATGAATGGTTTTTTGTTCGATGCCCCCCAGGGTTCGCTAGGCGATGGCTGTCTAGACGTAAGTGTCATAAATCGCACAAGCCTTCTTTAACAGTTGTTATCAATACTTGTACTAATATCAGGTGTTTTTCTTGCAGATATCATCTCAAGGCCTGACGGTGGATATTACAAAGGCGTTGTCTGAAGTTTACAAGAGGTCCCGAGTGATTTGCGGCACATCGACTCGGTATTAACTGACGATAACTTAAGGACGTTGGGTTTAATTGAGTTGAACCAGAGCATTGTTATCGAGGGGTTGGCGAAACTGGCGTCGAAGACAAAGAAGAAAATGGTGAAAAGAAAACCCGACATAATAATAAGACAAATGAGCAATGATGAGAGGACGCCCACTGATACCGAGTTAGCGGCTGATCTTTCCCGAATAGAGGAAAAGCGGGAAGGCAAGGCTATTGTCCCTAAACTTAAGAGACGGAAGTCTGTAGTCGTATCTCGTTCGATCCCCGGAACTACTACCTCTGACGCTGCTCCTTGTTAATCAGGAAACGCTTTTATAGGACTGGATGACATTCCCATCCCGGAATACGTATCTCTCCACCACGAGTCCGGGTTGTATGAACTCCGGGAAGCGTTAGAAATAAGCGAGCCTTTACCTGTTAGTGCAGTCGACACTTATGGTTGGTCGGGGGCTTTGCACATTTGCATACACTTTCAAAACACTACACGACTTCCGCACAAATCGTATTGCTTTCGCCTGCTATTTAACTGAATTGCTTCTCTTTTTCAGGTGCTATGTCTGGCCGTCAATCTATACTAAACAAACTCCGAAGAGTGCATCACCCTTCCTCTTATTATGAATCTCGACGTGGAGACTCCGATCGTGAACGGAGGCATCATGGCCAGGAATATTATGCAAGGGATCATCATCGTAGTTACTCTAGTCAGGAGCGATCGACAGAGATCGTAGATACCGCTCCCCTTCTCATTCTCCTCCGCCACCCCGAAGCCATATTCAGGTATCTAAGCCTCTACGACATCAACCATCTTCGCAGGTTTCGAGGCTTGAGCCACATCGTTCTAGAACTGAGGTCGTTACGACCACAGCTGCGGAGGAGGCCCCTATTGAACCATCCGGTGAAGGGGCTATCAGACTTGCTCAATTGAAGAGGGACTTCCCGGAAATTTGCTTCGACGCTTGTATTTTTCCTCCTAATCTTAAAAGAATTCCCGAAGACGCCGTGATCATAGCACTTAGCTATACCCGCGATTTCTATGCTCAGTACAAAGAATGGTATAAGGCGGCTGTTAAAGCTTCAAAAGTAGCCTTTGATCGGGCCAAAATTATCGAGAAACTAGAAGCCGACTTGGTTCAGAAGAACCGTATTGTCGATATACTTCAATCTGAGGTGGAATCCTCCCGTAAGGCCGAAGTTGAGTCGCTAAAAAAGGTTGATGAGACATTAGTTGAGATGGCAAAGATTCAACAGACACATTGCACTTTAGTTGAAGACTTGGGCCATCGATACAAAAATGTTGAGGCCAAGCGGGATGCGGCAGTCAAAGAACTAGAGGAATTAAAGGCTAAGTTTGCCGATATAAACAAGGAAAAAGACGATGCTAATATGGCCGCATAAGAAGCGTGTGAGCAGGCCGTGTCTCTTCGGGCTGAGCGTGATGCGGCAATCGCAAGGGTTAAGGAGGTTGAAACGGAAGTGGAGGAGAAAGTCCAGGCAGAGAGGTTCAAGATGGAGGGCGAATTTGACAAACTCTTGGACACATATAATGCCAACGTGTTAGAGCATAGAAATCTCTCCTGGCTAGGAGATTACTCGATGCTTCTCTACAATGCCTGGAAGAAATTAGTGGAGAACAAGAGGATGTCTTACCCGGATGGAGTATTAGATGAGTTTGAGCTCGAGTCACGTCTGCTTAGCGAGGATGAGAGGAGAACTCTTCACGATGCGATAATTTCTGTTGAGAAAGAAAAACTTGGCATCCATCAAACGGAGATCGGCGAAGGTTCAGGCGTCGCGCATCATAGTGAGAATATCGAAGTCCCTATCTCGATTTCGTCCGAAGTTATTGCCGTGGTTGACCCACAAGTCATTCCTGCTTACAACCCGGACCAACCGGGGTTATCTTCTGGTAAGACTGCTGTCTCCGAGCCTGTTCAAGCTCCAAGGCAAGGTGAGGAAGGTACTTTGATTATTTCCCTCATGTTTTAAAGTATCGATTTTTTGAGAGAATTTACTGGACTGATTACTTTTGCTCTCCTTTGTTTAGTGACTGAAAGTGCCGCATTCATGACCCCAATTCCTCCTGTCCTACATCATACGCATGGAGTTATTCTCACCGAGGCGATTTCAACTTCCTCCATGGCCGGTGATATTGGAGAGGGGAGCTCGATGTCATTCGATGCTCAAATGATAGAAGAGCTACTTGGTCACTCTCTTGACCCCATTCCTGATCCTTCATTCGCGATGAGTGGAGCTGCCCCAGTTTTTAGTTCTGCCATGACGACCACCAGCGTATCCAGCGTAGCTCAGTTGTCTCGAGAAGAAGAGATTTTAGCTGAGATAAGTGCTGAGATGGCCACGATGACGATGGTCGGTGGTTCTAGAAGCGACACTGCCCCCTTAAGCCTATCCTCTCTAATGGTGATCTCTCCTGGTGGCACGGTAACTATCTCAAGCGTTGCTGAACAAATGCCTGTCACCGCTCCCATGCCTTCAGTTCATCCTCCCAAAAGGATCTCTGTCTCCTCCAGCTCTGAGGAAGATGTTGATATTATGCCAGATCCGGAGGATGTTCCAAAGAAGGGCAAAAATTCTCGTAGGAAGCCGGGTAGTGGGTCCAGCGGCTCGACTCCAAAGAAGAAGCCCCGGAAGAAGAAGGAGTGAGCTTCTTGTTTTATCATGTAGTTGTGAATAGTAATTCTTTTGCCTCTTCTTTTGTTCTTTTAGAGCCGTGTATATGTGTGGATTCAGCCTCCACTTAATTGAAACCTTTTGACTTGCCATGTAATCAAACCTGTTTTTGTTGGTTGATGGAATGGGAAGTTGCTCTTTTCTTTTACTTAAGTGTTTTGCACTGTTTGTTTTTTATCTGCTAGGTATGAAAACATAATTTCGTATCATGATTTGATGAATGAGTTGAACTCCGGGCATTGTACTTCTTCAGTTTGCGATTAACACTTAAGCTTTTTTACCCCCAAGTTTCGGGGAACAACATTTGTATTTTGGTGGTTGATCGCATTTATTGCAAATCTTAAGCACATGTCCACATTCTGGGGACTTAGGATAATTTGAGATCGATAATCCGGTTCGCAGTCCGAGAATTTGAGAGTTATCGATATTTGTAACACGGTTCGCGCTCCGGGAACCTGGAATTGATGTTTATACTCCGCATCACGCTCCGGGAACTTCGAGTTTGTGTTGATATTTTGGTTCACACTCCGGGAACTTTGACATAGTGTTTTGTGCTTTAATTTATACTCTGGGAATTCGAAGGTAGTATGTATGCTTTGGTCCGCTCTCCGGGAATTCGTGATCTATGTTTATACTCCATTCACGCTCAGAGAAGTTGGAGTTAGCACGAATGCTTGGGTTCGCGCTCCGGGAACGGTGGATTTGATATTTATACTCCAATTCGCGCTTTGGGAATTTGGAGTTCGTTCGCACTCCGGGAACGAGTTGTTGGATGTTTATACTCCAATTCACACTCTGGGAAATTGGAGTCCGTTCGCACTCCGGGAACGAATTGTTGAATGTTTATACTCCAATTCACACTCTGGGAATTTGGAGTCCATTCGCACTCTGGGAACGAGTTATTGAATGTTTATACTCCAATTCGCACTCTGGGAAGTTGGAGTCCGTTCGCGCTCTGGGAACGAGTTATTGAATGTTTATACTCCAATTCACACTCTGGGAAGTTGGAGTCCGTTCGCGCTCTGGGAACGAGTTATTGAATGTTTATATTCCAATTCGCACTCTGGGAAGTTGGAGTCCGTTCGCGCTCTGGGAACGAGTTATTGAATGTTTATACTCCAATTCGCACTCTGGGAAGTTGGAGTCCGTTCGTGCTCTGGGAACGAGTTATTGAATGTTTATATGCCAATTCGCACTTTGGGAAGTTGGAGTCCGTTCGCGCTCTGGGAACGAGTTATTGAATGTTTATACTCCAATTCGCACTCTGGGAAGTTGGAGTCCGTTCGTGCTCTGGGAACGAGTTATTGAATGTTTATACTCCAATTCACACTCTGGGAAGTGGAGTCCGTTCGCGCTCTGGGAACGAGTTATTGAATGTTTATACTCCAATTCGCACTCTGGGAAGTTGGAGTCTGTTCACGCTTTGGGAACGAGTTGTTGAATGTTTGTACTCCAATTCACACTCTAGGAAGTTGGAGTTAGTAAAAGGATTGTCGTGTATCAATCCTTGTAAATGATGGTGTAGTGTTCTGCCCCCGAGCTCGGGTTTCACTTAGTGAGTGACCGGTCGTATCACAGTCACTCCCTATTTGAATAAATCCCACCACGTGATGGAACTTACCTCTCTGTGCATCGTGATATTATACGTCATTTTCAGTGAATCACAACTTTTGGCTCGAAGAGATGGTATTTCATTGCTGAAATAAAAGAAATATGGAAAAATCAGTTGCCTTATTTCAAGTTCAAACTTCGAAATGCAAAAATAAAATGCTAAGGAAGAAATCGACTAAAAATAGATAAATAAAACCTGTCATGTGTAGTAGCGATGGAGACTTTCGCTATTCCAAGCTCTCGGTAAAGTAAGACCGTCAATGGTTGACAACTTGAACGTGCCATCTCCGAGCTTTTGTGAAATCACGTACGGCCCTTCCCAATTTGGCTTCATGTGCGAAGGGACCGGATAAACTCTCTTGAGTACGAGATCGCCGGGTTTAAAGGTTCGCGGTCGGACCTTGGCATTGTATATTCGAGCGACTCGATCCCGATATGCGGCTATCCTCAAATCAGCTTCTTCACGCTTCTCATCGAGTAGATCCAAAGATTCAGCAAGTAATATGGCATTCGTTTTCGGATCATAATATGTCACACGATGAGAGTGAACTTCCAATTCGACTGGAATAACGGCTTCAAAGCCATAGGATAGAGAAAATGGAGTGTGTCCAGTTGTAGTTTTGTGAGTCGTTCGTAGGCCCATAGAGCCGTAGGCAATTCATCAACACACTTGCCCCGGCTTTTTCCAGTCGTTTCTTCAAAATAGACTTGATAACCTTATTAACGACTTCAACCTGACCATTTACTTGAGGGTGTGCTACTATAGAGAATTTCTTGTGGATGTGAAATCGTTGACAGAAGTTCTTGAATTCAACACTGTCGAATTGGGCTCCATTATCGGTGATAATAGTTTGCGGGAGACCAAACCGGCAGATGATGTTGCGTACCACGAAGTTGATTACTTTCTTTGTCGTAATTGTTGCAAGAAGTTCAGCTTCAGCCCATTTGGTGAAGTAATCAACTGCGACGATGGCGTACTTCGCGCCACCTTTAGCTAAAGGCAATGCACCAATTATATCAACTCCCCATATTGCAAATGGCCATGGACTGACCATTTGGGTTATCTCAGTAGGTGGAGCTCCGGGAATTCGAGCGTGTTTTTGGCATTTATCACACTTTTTGGCATAGTCCATAGCATCGCGATTTACGGTAGGCCAATAATATCCGTATCGGAGTATATTCTTGGCAAGTGCTTGCCCCCCCAGTGTGATCGCCACATTCTCCTTCGTGTACATCGTGTAACACTCATTTGACTTCGTCGTGTGCGATACACTGGAGAAGAGGAACAAAATATCCCCTTCGATACATAACTCCATTCTGAATGACAAATCGTGAAGCTTTTCGAAGAATTTGTCTTTTCTTACTTCGTCGTTCGGGTAATATGCCACGCTCAATGTAGTCTTGGTAGGGGGTCATCCATGATTCCCTGCGGGAAGTAGCTTCAAATGTAAATTCATTCTCTGCTCGATCAATGCTCGGAGAGGATAAAGTCTCGACAGGAACGAGTCCCAAGTGTTGAGCTTCGCCTGTGCTTGCCAACTTTGCCAATGAATCGGCTTTCTGATTGTGCTCTCGGGGTACGTAGAAAATGGTATAATAATCGAACTGATCAAGCACTTCCCGGATTCGGGCCAGATAAGCGGCTAGTCTTCGATCTTTGGCCTGGTATTCACCTCGAACTTGGCATACTACCAACTGGGAATCACAGTAAATTTCCACAGCGATAATTCTTAGGTCACAGGCTAACTTCAACCCAGTAAGAAAAGCTTCATATTCAGCTTCATTGTTGGTTGCACGGAAATCAAACTTCAAAGCGTAGCATATGGATCGTCCCTCGGGGGTTTCAAGCACTATCCCTGCACCCGAGCACCGATCGTTGGATGCACCATCAGTATATAGCTTCCATATGTTTTCGGGGGATTTACTAGTTTCAGGTAAGTCTTCAGGAGTAGTGAATTCGGCAATGAAATCTGCTGGGACTTGACCGTGTATGGCTCGTCTCGGAGTATATGTGATGTCGAATTGACTCAGTTCAATGTTCCATTTTAGTAACCTGCCAGACGTCTCAGGTCGTGTGAGGACTTGTCGTAACGGTTGATCGGTGTACACGGTGATGGGATGATCCTGAAAATATGGACGGAGCTTCCTTGAGGTGATACGCAGTATGCAAATTTTTCTAACCTTGGATAATTTTACTCGGCTCCGGTTAATCGTTTGCTAACATAGTAGACCGGTCTCTGCACTCGGTCTTCCTCTCGAACTAACGCAGCGCTGATGGCGTTTTCAGATACTGCCAGATAGAGGTATAACTGTTCATGATCAATAGGTTTTGAAAGAATCGGCGGTGTGGAAAGATGCTGAATTAGCGATTGAATGCGCCCTCACATTCTGTAGTCCATTCGAAGTTTCGTTTCCCTTTTCGGATCAGGTCGAAGAAGGGTATGCATTTGTCAGTTGATTTCGAGATGAACCTGCTCAGTGCTGCAACCTTTCCATTAAGGCTCTGAGCCTGTTTTATGGTCCTTGGAGGTTGATGATTCCTGATCGCTCAAATCTTCTCGGGGTTGGCCTTTATTCCTCGGGCGTTGACGATGAACCCAAGGAATTTTCTGGATGCGACTCCAAAATGACATTTTAGCGGATTAAGCTTCATCCCGTATCTCCGGAGGACATTGAACATTGACTCTAAGTCTTTGACGTGATCAGTGGAGTTACGCGATTTTACCAACATATCATCTACATAAACTTCCATAGTTTTCCCGATCTGGTTGACACACATTCGATTGACTAAGCGTTGGTAAGTTGCTCCAGCATTCTTTAATCCAAAAGGCATGTCCTTGTAGCAATATAGTCCTTGGTCAGTTACGAAGCTCATATGTTCTTGATCGGGCACATGCATGGGTATCTGGTTGTAACCAGAATAAGCATCCATGAAAGATAATAATTCATGCCCGGCCGTTGAATCCACAAGTTGATCGATTCGGGGAAGTGGAAAGATGTCTTTCGGACAAGCCTTATTTAAGTCAGAATAATCGATGCACGTTCTCCATTTCCCATTCGGTTTTCGGACAAGTACAGGGTTGGATACCCACTCCGGGTACAAAGCATCCCAAATAAACCCATTCGCTCTTAGCTTATCAACTTCTTCTTTGAGGGCGGCAGATCTCTCTGGATCCATACCGCGTCTTTTTTTTTGACCGGGATATACCGTGGGTCAATATTCAAGGTGTGGCTCGCGATATCCGGCGAGATTCCACACATATCAGAGTGCGTCCAAGCGAATACGTCTAGATTTGCTTAGAGAAATTCGACCAATTCCCGTTGCGCTTGTGGGTTTAGTTGAGACCCAATTTTTAACATTTTTGAATCATCATCATCATTAACTGGAATGTCAATTGTTAGCTCGGCGGGGGAAGCTTGACTTTCTTTAGATTCATCATTACCTTAAGTGTCTCTGGGGTCTAGATCTTTCTGGAATTGGTCATGGTGTCCGGGCCGAGGCACAGACACTAATTGTCAATCGTCGGCAAAACGGACGCAGAGAGATTCCTCCACGCCCTTTCCTTTCTCCTTTCTCTACGCTTCTCGCAGTTCGGCAACATAGCAGGCTCTCCCAGCAGCCTGATCTCCATGAATGACCCCAATCCCGTGATCAGTGGGGAATTTCAAAGTTAAGCACCATAGGGCAATTGCTGCCCTGAATTCGGCAAGGGCCGGTCGGCCCAGAAAAGCATTGTATGGAGAGTGGATATGTAGGACAACAAATTTTAACATTCGGACTCTTCGGCGTTCTCCAACTCCCAACTCTACTGGCAACTCCACCACTCCAGTGGGTATATTAGAACTTCCATCAAAGCCATGGATTCTAGATTGACAAGGCTTTAAATCTTTGGCTTTCATCTTCATTTGATCATATGCTCTCTTAAACAAGATATTTACTGAACTCCCACTGTCCACCAGGATCCTCTTCATCCAAGCAGGACCAACCTGGGCAGATATGACTAGTGGGTCTATAGTTGGGGCTTCGATCTTATCAGCATCTCGGTTTCTAAATACGATGTCATCTGCCATCGTCCTCTGTTGTTTGTACGGAGCCCCTTCATCAAGTGTACTGCAACTCTCGAAATTCACATGCCTGATCGAATTGGCGTATGATTCCATTTCCCTCCAGCTTCGGTTGGCTGGATGAGGACCACCACTAACTGTATTTATGACCAATCTCCCGCCTGTACGAGCGGGCTCCTCCTGTCTCTCTTGGTTTTGTGCGCGATTTTGGTTTGACGGGCCCACACCACCAGCCTGTGGTCCCCGCACAAATTGATCTAACTTCCTTTCCCTGATCAATTTTTCAATAAGATCTTGCAAATACCTGCAATCATTGGTATTGTGTCCATAACTTTCATGGAATCTACAGAACTTCCCCGTTTGAATCTGTCTCTCCGACGACGACTTCGGAGTCGGCTTCATATATTGCATCGCATTACAGGTTTGTAGATACACGTTTTTCAGTGACGTATTCAGTGGTGTATAGCTTTCAAACATTTGCGCCCTACGCCGCGGGCCACGATTCTGATCTTGCTTCTTATTTCTATTATCGCCGTTTCTCGGCTGGTTTTGCTTGTTTTGAATATTCAATTGTACTTTTCCAGAACTCTCCCCTGACTGTTTGACTGCCACATTGCTTTGAATTCCTTCATTGCTGGGTCTCGCATCGTCCTGCTTCCTAGATTGTTTCGCATCCTCACGCCTTAAGAATTGGGCGGCTTTGGAGTAGAAACGATCCAACAATGCGGGAGGTTTCCCAGCCAGCCAATTTCCAAATTCAGAGTCGGGGTCAATCCCCTTAGTCAAGGCCATCAAGATTGAATTATCATTGGGGTTAGTGATCTCTACACAAACGGCATTGAATCTTTCCAAATATCGCCCGAGTGTCTCTCCTGGAGCTTGAGTGACACTAGATAAAGTATTTACGTCTTTAGGTCTGGCAATGTGCATACGGAACTGTTCAACAAATTTAGTAGCCAATTGGTCAAATGAAGAGATAGATCGTGGTGGTAATCGTGTAAACCACATTGTTGCAATTCCCCCTAAAGAAATGGGAAAACTACGACATTTTACTGCATCATCAGCTCTTGCAGCAGTCATCGACCATTCATATTTCGGAATATGTTGGTTAGGGTCGTAACTTCCTCCATACATGGGGAGGGTCGGCATCCTGAATCACCGAGGAGGTTCAGCATATAATATGTCATCAGTGAACGGAGTATGACTTCGGGAGATTCCCCAATCGTCATTTGTTAAGCCCTGACTTTCGCGGATCATTTGGCGTACCATAGATGAGAGGTCAGGTGTTGCTATATTCGGAGGGTGGCGAGCCAAAGTGTGGTCGGATTCCACAGTGCGAGGTAGGATCGGGCGCTGTCGACGATCCATGTCTCGCCTCCTTGGCTCGGTGTCTTCTGGGACATATGGCCCCGGAGTATGTTCCTGCTGATGGTAGTTCTGATTGGAGTGATTTCGAGTATCAACTCCTATGTCAACTGCAGTGGCGGTGGCTTGGTTATCCGTAGTATGTTGTGGAACAGTGCCTCCTCGTAAGGAGGGTCTTGTATGAAAACTGGCAGAAGGGCCAACTCTTATCTGCCCAACAGTTAATGCTTGTTGTTGACCAACAGTATGCGCATGGCCTCCGTCTAGCCTGGGACTGGTAGATCTGCCGCTATAATCAGACGAGGCGGAGCTTTCAGTGGAGGCATGAGGGGCGTGGTCCCTTCTGGTTCTTCTACACCTTTGGCGGTTCAGTTGATTAGTCAACTTAACATTGGCACGTAATTGTTCAGCCAGCTGTTGTCGACTTTGGGTTAGTTCCTGGAGTAATGTTTGGAACTCTTGTCGAGTGACCGGACCTGATGGATCTGAATGCCCGGTATCATCTAGATTGGGTGGAGGTAGTTGCGGGGGATTTTGTCTATCTCGGCCTTCTTGGCCTGCGGCGGTAGAAGTGGTTCTCGTGCTAACCATCTTGAGGTGTAGAATCCTTTCCTAGATTTCGGTAAATCTGAATAGTATGGAAGGATTCTGAAATTGAAGTCTGGATCTCTCTCTTAGATTTACGCAATCCGGTATCGAAGACAGATCCAGTGAGCGGGAGAAAACCAGGGTTCTCTCACTGAAAGCACCAAAGTGTTTGCACCAATATTGGGCAACACTTTTCGGAAGTTTTTGAAGAGATAATAAATGAAGAAACTAAATTGAAAACGAGGATTATCTAACAAAAACTCCAAATCACAGAAAAGTAAATTGCACGGAAGACAGTAATTTAGAGTGGTTCGGCGTTTTGCCTACATCCACTATGAAGTTTTATCACTTTATTGCTTAATACTTGAAGATTACAAGTGTTTTAGAGCGAAGTACAGCATACAATAGACTTAAATTCGAAATCAGCAATAGTGAAAACGATATGGAGTGATTCTGGCAGTGTCCGGGCGTGCTTTATCTCTAGAAGTTCTCCGATTCCCTTTCTGAATGTCCAGGGGCTCTATTTATAGGTGTAGGAGGCTGATATTTCGCCTAAAATCCGGGAAGACCGCTTTTGGCACATGAGGGGGGCCCACATGCCCGGCCTCAGGAAATCCGGGCCCACTTTAGGATCGATTCGAACTCTAGTTTGAGTCGATCAAAAAAGTGTCCAATCAAGGTGAACTTTGGTGTGGACATTTTTCAACATGCATGCAAGATCCTGTGAAAATTTCATAGCATTTGGACTTGTAGATCTCGAGTTATGATCGATTCAAGATTGCATTTTCGGTTGTCATGCTTGGTTCGAATCGATCCCCATCGAATCGATAGGGTCGAATCGATGGCTGGTGCATGTGAACGACGACGTGGTGTATGCACTTCTCGGGTCGATCCATCTTTTTCTCCGAGTTTACAGGGTCGCCTCCATCGTCTTAGCCGCCTTGACTTAGTGGGTTCGAGGTAGTGGGTTTGAAGATGTGTTCCTTCGAATCGATCGAATGGATGTTCCTTCGTATCGATCAGGGTATACGATAGTTGATCGATACGAAGGCTTCCCAACTGAATGGTTTCGAGGCAAATCATGGGATGGAGTCGAAGTGAGGTTACGGGATGGATTCGAAGTAAGGTTACACGATGGAGTCGAAGTGAGCTTACAGGATGGATTCGAAGTGAGGTTACAGGATGGAGACGAAGTGAGGTTACAGGATGGATTCGGAGTGAATCATCTGCATGAATTTGAAATACTCTGCCCTACTAGATTCGAAGGTCTTCATCCTGAAGGATACGAAGTGAAGTAGCCCCATGGGTTCGAAGTAAGAGGCGTTTGATGGGTTCGAACCATGGCTTGGTTCTATGGATTCGAACATGGGGCCTGCTCTGATGGATTCGAACCTAAAGCTATTCCCTTCACTCTTCATTGGCGATAACTTAAGCATATGAACTCGGATTGACTTGAGATTTGAGATGCTGACTTTTACGATCTTTCTCGTCATGTCCCATCAATTGTAGCTCAATCTGGACTCGGACAAAATCCAGCGATATCCATAGTGAAGCACAGTATGACCAATCTTTGAGACGAACTGTCCTATGTTTTCAATCGATCTTTTGGTATCACGGCTTTGCCAAAAAGCGGGATAACAGGTTTTTTTTTAATTTTTAAAATCTGAAGCTTTTGAATGTAAAGAAGGTTTTAAACCTGGTTTTAAATCCAGGCTTAAATTTTAGAATCCAAGTTTAAATCTAAAATCTCAGTTTTAAAAAAAAAGTAATAGTGTTTAAAACATGAATTATTAACTACTTTAAATAGTAAGCAGATTGAATGTTTTAAGACTGAAAATTTTAAAATACGAGCAAGTTTAAAATTAAATTTAAATATGGAAATCAAAAGTTAAATATGAACTTCAGTTTTTGAAATTAAAAGAAGTTTTTAAAAGATTTAAACAAAGAGTAAATTGAAATTATTGAATTTTGAAATGAAATTAGTTTCAAAACTCTTCTGAATTTCATTTCTAAGACAAATACTTGTTTGTCTTAAAATTTTAAAAAGTTTTAAATTGTTTAAACTTTGATTAAGTTTAAATTATATTCATTTTAAATTTCATATTTGAAATGAAACTTCAAAGTAATTTCAAAAGTAATTTGTTTCAAATAGATTTGTTTTTAAACATAATTGAAAAATGTTTTAACTTAAAATTAAGTTAAGATTTAATGTTTTGAAATTAATTTAATTAATTGAGTAATTAAGGAATAACTAGTTAATTTATTTAATTAATTGATTAGGATTTAATAAATATTGATTAAGGGTTAATCAATTTGAAATTAAAGATCATTAATTAGATTATTAATTAATAATTAAAGGATTCTTAATTAAGCAATTAATTTATAATCAAGGTTAATTAATTAAATAATTAGACTTTAATTAATGGATAATTGAAGATAATTTAATATGTGTTAATTACTTAATAAAAATAATTAGAGAATGGTTAATGAAGGTCATTAACCAAGATTATTAAATAATTAATTAATGTGGTTAATTTTTAATAATTAATTAGATTAATTAATTTAATAATAATCATTTGTGAATTGTTGAGTATAATTACTTAATGAAGTAATTAAGAAATTAATTACTTAGGGTAATTAATTGAGTTAAATGGATTGTTTAATTTAATTAATTAAGTTTAATTAATTTTAAACACTTGATGTTTTAATGATAATTACTTAATATAATTAATGGATTGGAAATTACTTAGTGAAGTAATTGATTGATAATTACATGATGTAATTAATTACAGATGTTTTAAAATGTAAGTAATTTGGATTAAATTACTTAGTAATTAATCAAGGGATAAATTAAGAAATTAATTAAGGAATAATTAATTTGTTTTAATGAAGTAATTAAGTTAGTTAATTACTGAATATGGTTAATCAAGAAGGATTAATAATTGTGGGTTAGTTACTTAAGGTAATTAATTTAAGAGGATAATTTATAAAATATAATTAAGGATCATTAATTAATACAATTAATGATGTAATTATAGTTGATTAATTATGATTAATTAATCAATGACAAGTGATTAAAGGTAATTAATTAATGTAATTAATTAAGGATTAATGTAATTAATTATAGTTAATTAATTAATTGAAGTGATTAAATGTTAATTACTGTTTTTGGTTGAGAGTAATTAATTTGTGAAATTAATTAAGGATAATTACTTGAATGTAATTAAAGGATAATTAATCAAGGGTGATTAATTAATGTAATTAATTAGAATGATTAATGTATTGAGTGTAATCAATTAAATGGTTAAGTAAGCAAGATTTATATTGATGAAGTAATTAATTTAATTTAATTTAATTTAAATAAAGATGAAGTAATTACTTTAATTCACTTTAAATTAATTAGAGATGGAGGTAGTTAATTTAATTCATTTTAAATTAATTATATTATGATTAAGTAAATCATTGCTTATGTATGAATGGGTGATATTGATTGCTTTGAATAGTTGTGATCTCAGAAATGAGATAAGTAATGTTGTGTGGAATGAATGCTTGGTTGCATTGTGATGATAATATAGATTATCTATTGTGATGATAATGTGGATTACCTATTTATTTGATAATGTTGATTATCAATTGTTATTTGTGAGTTATCTATCTGTGTGTATATAGATAATTGAATTATTTTAAACTTTAAAACAACTTGGGCCTAAAAGATGGCAATTTGGATTTCAATGAGACCGGGATCGGGTTTCCATATTTGGATATCCGAAAACCACATCGATCCAAATTAACGATAGGTCATAATCTCAAGTGAAGATAAAGATTCAGAGTGCAAGGGTTATTGTCGTTAACTCTGATGGTGATTCCAAAATGAGTCTAATGAGATAATGCCTTCGGTTTCGTTCGAACCCGGAACGAACTTGTATGGATTGAATGCTTTCAGAACATCGTCAGGTGGACGATGAGCATTCTAAGTGATGTGTCTTATAAAGGTAATCATAGCCTCAATCCTCATCGACCGGGAATGGCTAAAACAGGGAAGGTGCAGCAAGGTTAAGTGGGTCATGCCCAAGTAGGACGAGATTTTCCCCTGTCTAGAGGTCCCTTTTTATTCGGCTTTGTGGACGGTTGTTAGCTACAACCGCGGGGTTGCCTTGTTCGGAACTGTTCAGTAAGGAATGGTTTCGGCCTTGTGTTGCAGGGGATTGGGAGTGATCCTCGATACATTGATCTAGGCTACGTACTGTGACGGGCGGTACCCCGGTAGCCCTGGCATTGTATGGAATCCAAAATCCAATAAGTGTCGTACGTATTAGTTGTGCCCAACTATGTTGGAACATGAGATGTAAGCATTCCAACTATTTCTATATTTTACTTGAAAACCCTAGACACTATTATAATATCATCGGATTTCCTATCAAATGTTTTGGTTAGCGTAAGGTAAAAACTTTTCCTTGTTTATGTATGGGAAGTCTTACGTGATACCCTTCTTTTCAAAAGGTTTTTGAAAGTTAAGCAACCTTAACCTGTTACTCACACCAGACCCATGTCTGGTCCGGAGTTTATCTTCTGTTTTCTTAAACTCTTGGGTACTTAAATTTTTAAGAGTAGCCAAGGGATTCAGGTTGGCTTTGATGAATATTGGAGGAGCAATGGAGCAGGAGGCTTCTGCGAGTAGATATATAGTATTTTCGCTGTGTCGGATTCTCTAATTTGTTCTTTGTACTGTATTGAGCTGTATAACTAGTCAGATGTTTATGACTGTCTAGTATGTAATGTATATCTGCGTAACTCTGATAATGATTGTAAACTATGTAATACTTATGTTATTAATATAATTTATTCGTTCCGCTGTTTAGATTCTGATGTTGCTTCTTCTTTCTCTTCTTTCTTTTCTCTTTTCTATCCCTTTATTTCTTCAAGATGATATGATTTTCTGTGGTGAGAAAGTCGGGTCGTCTCATATCATTTCAGCCCATAACGATTTTTCCCTATTCTAAAGTCCGTTTGGGCATGTATCATTTCAACCTATAGTGGTTCTATTCTATAAGGAACTTGTAGTGTGAGAAACAGATATAAATAAACAGTATGGAAACATATGGCAGTAACAGATGATATGACAGGTTTATAAACAGGTTTAATATCACATGATTCATATCACAGGCAGATATAACATGATATAATAGTTTCTACAAATTCACTTGTGATCAATTCGTAGTTATATAAGTATAAATGTTATGAGTGAATACTCACCTCTTTTCGCTGGAGTTAGCAATTCAAACACACAGATCAATCCAGAAAGCACGATATGGCATGACACAGCATGTAACGTCCCTCCTTTTTGTATGCTTTAAATCGTAGATAAACCACACATGTCAGACTTAAACCATACAGAAGGGCGGACTGTTATGGGGTGAATAAGAAAAGGCAGAGAAAGAAAAAATAACAAAACAGAATCTTGCAGCGGAACGATAAAATATAATAATCAAATATATACAGTTCATGAAGCTGTTTTACAAAATATTCGATTATACTTATACAATACATATCAGAGTTACAAATACCAGAGAACGATAATAATGCAGCGAAATAAAATGGTGTAGTAGAATATATAACAAATAGTAATAATAATTCTTCATCTTCGTCCTCCGGAATTAAGGCCTTCAAATCCTGAAATGCTCAGGTTGACCCGAGCGAATTGAAAAGACAAAACACTCGAGTCAGAACAAAAAGATCTTATGTAAGTTAAATCAACGGTAAAATATAAGTGGAACGGCGTCAGAGATGTTTACGGAATTTGACATCTCCTATCCAGTGTCTAAAGTGAGTGCAGTAACTTAAGAGATGCTCGGGATTGACATCTCCTAAGGATCTGTTAAACTATTTACTATGTAGTAATATCTCGCTATTATAATATTGTCTATTAATAAAATAAACTTACTTTTAAATAGCATCAAGGCTTTATATTTTCCACCATAACACGTAATAGTCCCAGTAGTCCATCCAGTATCAGCGCATCTCCAGATCGAGAGATTACCCTAAATATTCACGGGCTATGGGAGAAAAACAAACTCGTACAAGGCGCGCTAGGGTAGGTGACACGGCACAACTAGGCAATGCCAGGGTAGATATACCAATTACGCTTCTGGGCTAGCGGTAACGCGTAGCGCACAGCTACCGCCCACGTCGAGCCACATCCCAAATCAAAAAAACAAAAGTGGCCATCGAAACAATCCAAAAGTCAGTGTATAATATCGAAGGGATGTGTCCGATCAAAGGAGCTACCCATTAGCCCGTCAATCGCTCCTGTTTTAGCCACCTTATGCCAACTCACGGGAGTCGTGTCCACGTATTTACCTCAAAGGAAACGCCGCCACCATCCTACTTCATTCTGGAATCTCCACCGTGTACACGGTTATCAAAGTGGTTTTCGGAGTTGGCAGAGAGTATGACAACTTCCGATCCCGGTCTCTTCAACAACCAAACCTTATTATAACACCGCTGTCATTTCAAAATAATTTATACTTCAAAACCAGAATATAATATCCATTTTGAAACCATATAAATACGATATCATTTCCATTTCAAAACCAAATCAATATGATATCATTTAAAAAAAATAGTATTTCAAAGTTATAAAATTTATAAAATTTCGAAACCAAAGACTTAAAACTATAACACTTCCAAAACGTAATACTTTGAAATTAATAAATTTGAAACATAACTTCCACCTCTTACATGGTTTAGATATTAAAATATTTTATAAAACAAACCAGCCTCTTAAATTTCATAAATCAATTACAAAAACCCGAAGTTCTAAATTTTAAATTTAATATATTTCAAAGCTTAAATATTCAATATTTCAAAACTAAATTTTATAATTCATATATATACAAATTTCACTTTTACTTTTATTTAGTTTTGAAATATTGGCTTACTAAAACCAATATCCTTTAAATAAAACTTCAAATTTCAAAACTGAATATTCCTCAATTTATTCACTTAATCACCTTAAATCCGAATTAAGTTATAAAACCATATTCTTTTAAAATCTCAATTTCAATAAGTTCCAAATGGATTCTTATTAAATATAATTCTTAATTAGATAAAATCTCAATCAATTTCAAAACTATCTTCTCAACGTTGATTTATAAAAATCAATATAAACTCTATACTAAAATATGATTTAAGTAAATACTAATCCATATTATATTTTAATAAAATCAAACTTTATTATTAAACTTATTTTATAATTCAAACAAATTTTATTCATAGCTTAAACCAAGAATTTAACTTATAAAAGAACATTTATAAAATATCCAAATCAATATCTCAAAAATCATATATTTCTTTACAAACCATAGAAATCCTTTCAAAATATTTTTATATATAGACCACGGTGTCTGTATAAAATTTTCTCCCCTATGGTTAAGTGATACAGATATTTATCATTTCAATCCGTAATTTAAAATAAAAATACGGTTGTATATCATTTCAAACCGCAATCCCGAATCAATAATGACAAATCAATAAAGAGCTTGCAGATTTTGATGATATAAATAAAACAACCATTAATCCATCATAAAATCATACATCCATCACAATCATCATCCAAAACAATCAATTAATATCAATATATAACTGATAATATATAACAGGTAATTAACTGGCAGTTATATTCAATAATATATTGAATAACGATTTAATTTAAATAAATGCAATTAACTGAGATGATGATTTTAAAACATACAAACAGTCATAAACAAATTCATAATCACAACATAAATTAAATTTAACAAACATAAGAAATTTTAGAAGTTGTGAGTGGGTTAAAACACTCACCTTTTGAATTTAAATTGAATTTAAATCCAATTTAATCCCAAAAATTGAACAGCCTTAGAATTCGTCCAAACCAGCGCCAAAATGTCCAGAATTTTAATACTATCCTAATAAAAAAACTGCGTGTAAATCGGATATCATACACGAAAGTTATTAAGGTTTGAACATTACATACTTTAAATTAAAGCAAGAAGAGAAAAATATTTATATAAAAAACGTACGCACGGGTCACGTTCTTCCTCCCTCCCGCTCTAACGCATCGAAAACAACACAGTCGCGCCCAATTTTGACTGCCTCAAGCTTGTCCTCCACGCAGTCGTTGACCACGGCGCTACAGCCAATAGACTCGCCTAGGTTCCCTCCTCCATTACCCATTGATCCGATCGTTGGAAGCCTCACCTGCCCCGCCTGGTTAAGCCCAATTTCGAACCCTAATCTCTAAGTTCTGGCCACCCCAAGCGCTTTCCGGCCAACAAACAACCACCAATCAACTCCCCTCAACGAGTTCTACAATGTCTAGATTTTGATTTCGTCAATTGGTTAGGGTTTATAACCGGGTTTATATAGGTAGGTCAGAATTTTGAATGGATGGATAAGGTTGGATATACGTGTTAATGCCAAAGTAGCCAAAAAAGTACGTTTTGACTTCGGAACGGAATTGGGTAAACCCATATATCAAAATAGGTGCTTTAAAACATTTTAAACGCAATGCAAAAGATTTCAGGTTCAAATTGCATTGTATGAAGAAGTTATGCTAAAAACAATATTTTCAAATCGATTTCAATTGATTTCAATTAAATCGATTTCAAGGCGTTTCGCGTTCGTAGATCAAACGACAAGTCTGATCGCTACGAAACTTGAAACCCTACAATAATTCATCGATACGGATCTGATGAAACTTGTTTCGTCCAAATCCAAATCAGTGGCCAAAATGGATATTTTTACATTAATTAAATAAATTAACAACTAATTAATAAAATCCAATTTTAAATTTAATTTCTAAAATTGACAAATTTTGTCGCTTTTGTATTTCTCAACCATTTAAAATGTTTTAAACCAATTCAAATGTCAATTTATAGAAGATTAATTATAAATTTCAATATAAATTCTCAATTTCATTAAATTCAAAATTATAAATAAAATTCTCGATACTTCTATTAAATTCACTTTTCATTCTATTTTTCATTTCATTATTATCACGGATGAAATTAATATTGAATTCAAAAACTATGATACTAATATCTTCAAATCCCATCTAGTTTCAATTAACGTAATATTAAGGTTGAATATCATTTATTTGCAATAAATTCAATTATTGAAATTTTTTTCACTTAAATCAATAAATAAATCTTGCTTCCAAATCTCTAAATCAACAAATTTCCATTAAATAAATGGGCTTAGCATAAAATTACATCTTATAAAATTAACCCTCTTCAATGACAAATCAAATTTACCCTAACTGCATAATTTAAGTCAATTAATTGTAATTGATTCCACATTAAATGTTATAAATTATAAATTGGAACCTCAATATATTCGCTTATTGATTTAAAAATGTAGTTATTCAATAAATAGACATTTGATGGGTATAAATAACATTGAATTATAATACATTTCATAATGCATTCTTCATTTCATATAAATTCCCATTATTAGAAATTGGATCCAATTTAATTTAATAAGTTTCCAATTAAACGGATTAGATTCAATTTCAACCCTTTAACTTACACTTAAGTTCAGGTTATATTCAATTTATAACGTTCTACTTTCTTAGTTATTACTTTACATACTACCCGTATTAATTTCTCAATTAACAAAATTTTGAACTTATTTCTCAAACCACCAATTACTACTTAAAATAAATTTACGCTTCTATTAATTTACATTCACACTTCTGTTACTATATTAATAATTATTAAAGTAGCGTTTTTTTATCAATAACAATATTATAATTACTCAAAATTTAAATGAACTTTATTTCCAAAAAATTCATTGACCAATTATTAGGTAATTTATAATAGTTGCTATCCTACCCTTAAATTTATTTCCAAATAACATACTACCTAATTGCATTCACTTATGTTCTATCCAAACATACATTTAGATTTTATTTCCATTAATTAATTAATATTTACAACCATTTATTAGCAATTTACTTCCATTTATACAGTTGCAATTCATTTTGGTTATTATTTCATTAATGCTATTTTCAATTTTATTTCTTTCAGTATTAATTACACAATCATATTTAATTAACAAATTATGATGTTTTCCACTATTTCTATTTACACTCCATTATAACCTAAACAGTCGTTTCAATCAATTTGAATTGCATTAAATTGGTTTTATCAACTGCCATTAACATTACTACCTTAATTCACATACAGCTATAATTCATCAATGTATTATTACATAGGTTAATTAAATTCTTGTCTTTAATTACTTATTTTAAATTTTATATCCAAGTGCAACGATTAACACTATTTCTTTATTGGGATTTCACTTAAATTTTCAACAATTAGGTTTAATAACCATTTGTACAAATCATTATTAATATTTATTTCAATATACACTATAATTTTTTATTTTATTTTTATTCCTTTCTAATTTAATTTTCAAAAATCTAATTAAATCAACCAATTTTATTTATCAAAATTCACGGGTCGTTACACTGAGCATTTCAGGTTTTGAAGACTTTATTTTGGAGGACGAAGACGAAGATATTATTTCTATTATCTATTATATTGTTCCACTGCATCACATTGTTCTGCTGCATTATTTATTATTCTCTGATATGTGTAACTCTGATATGTATTGTATTAGTATATAATCAAGTGTTTTGTAAAACAGCTTCATGAACTGTTATTTGATTATTATATTTTGTCATTCCGCTGCAAGACTCTGTTTTGTTTTTTCTTCTCTGCTTTTTCTCATTTACCCCATAACAATCCGCCCTTTTGTATGGTTTGAGTCTGACGTGTGTGGTTTATCGTTGATTTAAAGTGTACAAAAGGCGGGATGTTACAATATTGTTCATTTATTTCTGTTTATCACGCTGCAAGTTCCCTATAGAATAGAATTACTATGGGTTGAAATGATACATACCCGAATGGACTTTAGAATAGGGAAAAATCGTATGGGCTGAAATGATGGGCCTGAGCGATTTTTATTTATTTTAATTGACTTGGGATTGTGGGTTTGAAATGATAGAACCCGGATTTTCTTTGTAAATTATGGATTGAAATGATATATTATCTGTATCACTTGACCTAGGCTAGAAAATTATATACAGACCTGTGGTTATTATATATATTTTTCTGGAAATTTTAAAGTATTTTAAAAATGTAAAATATGATAATTTGATTTGAATTTGAATTTAAAATGATTTTTATAAAGTGTTATTGATTTTTTTCTATGAATTAAAATGGGTAAATAAATGAATACTTTAAAGTGTAATTTGAAATATAATTTAAATTTGGAAATGTGAAATTTGGTTTAAAAATGAAATTTAAGTTATATAAATAAAAAGGAAATTAAGTTTAAATTATGAAATGGTAAATTTAAATAAAAGTGTAAAGTAAATGCAAGGATAAAAAATTATACACTTGAATTTATTAAGTGAATTATTGAAAATTTGATTTTATTTATAGGAAATTTACTTTATAAAAATCATAAGTTAAAGTATTTTAATGAACATTTTTTAGTGTTAAAATTTGATTTTTATAATGTTTAAATGGCTAAAATCAAAGTTTATTTGTTGCTGGAATTACATCGAAAATCTGAAAATTAAATAACAGCACTTCGGAAATGCTATTATTTCTAAAGTTAACTTAAAATCTGAAGTAAATGATATTATAACACTTTGTAAGTGTTGTGGTTGATACGAATGAACTATGGCTAAATTTTAACTAAATGATATTACAGCACTTGGTCAGTGTTGTGGTAGCAGAAAGATAACTAAAATCTGAAACTAAATATGTGATGCCCCACCTCTATACCCACGCTAGCAAAGAACACTACGGTGTAGTGCTGTCAACTAGCATGGAGAATAAGGCTGTTGAGGGGCGACCATCCATGTGATTTCTTATCACACGGTGCCTATAAATAATCTTCGGAAACAAACATAGAAATAAGCATAACACAAATCAGTCACAGACATCCATATCATAGAGGCGGAAGAAGATATGAATATATAACTAGCACATGAAAGTGTACATCAGAGTAGTGGTCAAAAAGATCCACGATAATACAAAAGAATAGCAACACGTGCTATACAAAAGAATACAACTATGAGTCTATGTCTCAAGTGTATACAACAAAAAACTGCTAATCTAAATGGTTAGCCAAAAGTCAGAGTAGCAAATCCCGGGAAGAAGTCAAGCAGAAGCACCTGTAACATCTCGGTCTGACCCGAGTATTATTTAAGAAAATAATAAACGGATCAGTCTAGCTATAAATATCAGATGACATGGTATAAAATAAAAGATACGGCATAAACATAAAATATCCATACTGACATACTACTATAAGTATGCAAATGATGATCAACAGAAGATCAATCAATAAGAGATAAATCGATATCACAAGAATCTTCTCAAAGATCCAAAGAGGTCATCATACCAACTTGTACTCATAACAAGTCAATGACATAAGTTCTAGAAATCAACACAAGAAATCCAGAAATCACAGAAAAAGGGAAAGAGGCCTATCACATGACGATCCGAAGACCATGGGGAGCTACCCCATATGGGTGAGTCGGAATCACCCAGATGAGGTCTAGGCTAACCAAAAAGCATAAAGGTATGTTTGAGTGGAATCACACAAATGGTGTCTAGCCTAACCTCGCAACAAAAAGGTACGTGTGAGTGGAATCGCACAAATGGTGTCTAGACTAACCTTGCGGACAAAGAGATATGTGTGAGTCAGAATCACACCAATGAGGTCTAGTCTAACCTTGCAAACAAAGAGACATCGCACAATTGCTAGTCTAAATCATAAAATGATCATCATGATCAACGAGAAGTGTCAATTACACTAAGTTAGTAAATATAAAAGTTTAGTTTCATGTCCCATAACCACTAGCTTAACTTAAATATTTACGAACATACTGTAAATCTTCACTAATAAAATTGTCACTAGAGTTTCAATCGAACAAGTCCAAGAATTAACCGATGAAGCAAACGCAAGCGTTTCATAACACTTGTTTTACTAAGCCGTTTAATTAGATTTCTCATTCGAGTGAGGTAAAGGTTTGTAAATACTAATAGATTGGAAAACAGGTTAAGAAAAGAGCTTTGTTATTAGAAATAGAGTTGAAATCATTTTGTTGAAAGAGTTTTGATATTTACTACTAGTATTGAAACCTTTATATTTTAAAGTGACAAATCATAGAAGCGATTGTAGAAACAATCAATCACAAAGATCACAATCGAAGATGTGATAAAAATCCAAGGAAATCAGCTCAACAAGTTCTGTTGAATGTTTTTCAGATAAGATCCCCTACGGAGGGGGGGTCCGGGGGGGGTGGAAACCCTCCAAGGTGGGGGTGCGGGGGCAACGCCCCTGCTACGGGGTTCGACCTGCCCGGTCAGGTCGCGGGGGTCCAGGGGGCAGCGCCCCCGGCGGGGTGCGGGGCAGCGCCCCGTCCAAAACGGTACGACCTAGTGAAGACAAGCGGCCTACGACCTAAAATAAAAATGAGATCTAACGACCTAAAGGGGTGCGCGACCTAAGATGGTACGCGAGCTAAGGATGAGCGACCTAACAAGGTTCACGACCTAAGAAAAACAAGGTCACGCGACCTAACAGGAAACAAGGTTAAGCGACCTAAGGGGTTACGCGACCTAACGTAACACGGGTCAAACGACCTAAGGCATCATAGGTCGAACGACCTAACTGCTTAAGGAACAGACGACCTAAAGAGGTTTGCGACCTAATGGGGTTCACGACCTAAAGGTATTCGCGACTTAACGGGTTATAGGTGTAACGACCTAACGACATAAAGGCCTAGTGCCCTAAAGGTGATAGGGTTACGCGACTTAGGGACAGAAGTAGGACCGAGCGACCTACGACCTAGGAGACTCACGACCTACGACCTACGACCTGAGGCCCGCGCGACCTAGTGAAATAGCAAAGGCAATATTAGGTCGGAGACGACCTGCGACTTAAGGCCAGCGCGACCTTAAATTTTAACACGCGAGCGACCTAACGTTATAAAGGCCAAACTACCTAAGGCTTAACTCGCGAACGACCTTCGGCTTAAGGCTTAACTCGCGAGCGAGCTACGACCTAATGTCCAGGCGACTTTTCCACACACGCAAGCCACGAACCCGAGTGACCTAAGGGTCCAGAACGACCTAAGGCTGGAAATTCACCAAAAACACTAAAAAGTGGAGTTTTTCGCCAATACAATCCAAACCAAATGCAAATGTGCATGTTAAAGTGATAGGGAACCATTCCCAACAGTCCAAGATAGTTATAAGCAAGAGTGTGAGATAAAAATCTCACCTTTTCACTAAAATGGATGAAGATGAAGCTTGAAGCCAATGGAGAAGCAATCCAAAGCTTGAATCCAATATCTTCTACTTGAATTTGGAGTTGAATGTTGGATTAGCAATTAAATTTGAGCTTGGAGTTTTAATTTCCCATTCTCTTCACCATTAATGCAAATTTCAAGTTAGTTAGGAATTTATGAAGAGTGAGGAGAAGGGGGTTGGAACTTGGGCTTAATAGGCTAAACTAACCCAAAGTCCAAAGCGAGAAAAGTTAGTGAAATTCCACTAACTCCAAACCTATCAATGTTTATACTTAAAAAAGTTGTAAACGGCATTTCGAACTCAATGGAAGTGGTCTCGAGTCCTAATTTAACCGTTTGCAAAAAGTAGCTTTTTGGACCAATATCCGATTAACAATAAAATATTTAAATATAAAATCGATAAATATGCGGGTTGTTACAAAATAAAGGGCTACAGTATCACTTGATAAGTGCTGCAGTAGGCTGAAATGAACTGTTTTCAAATGAACTAAACTATTATAGCAGTTTTATTTAAATGCTGTCTTTTCTGAATAAACTGTTTCAAATGAACTGAACTATTATAGCAGTTTTGTTTAGATGTTGTCTTTGCTGAATTGAATTATTTCAATTATAACTTACAGCAGTTTTTTTCTAAATGCTATGAAAGGCAGAAATTTTCAATGTTTATGGGTTTTAACTAAATAAATGAGCTCAGAATTGTCAAAAATTTTGGGAATTGAATACTTGATTTGTATATATAATAACTTCACTTTTAAATGGTTTAAATGAATTGTTTTGTTTTAAATATAAACTATTTGAAAGGTGATTTGAAATGATAATTAATGAATGATATCTTTGAATTAAAAAGGGTATTTAAATTTGAATATTTAGTTTGAATTCAAATAATGATTTGAAATGAAGTTTTGAAAAGATATGATATTTTGATATATTGAATTGGTTTGGAAATGATTTGATCTTTATTTTGATAAAGATTTTGAATTTAAAAATGATACTTTGTTTTGAAGTATAAACTATGATTTTTAAATTATAACCACGGGTTATAATAAGATTGGTTGTTAAAGAGACCGGGATCGGATATGGACACACTCTCTGTCGATGCCGAAAACAACTTTAACAACTGTGTACGCAGTGGAGATTCCAGAATGAAGTAGGATGGTGGCGACGTTCTTGAGGTATATTATGTGGACCCAACTCCCGTGAGTTGGCATAAGGTGGCTAAAATAGGAGCGATCGACGGGCCAAGTGAGGTAGCTCCTCCGATCGGACACATTCCTTCAATACTATACTCTTACTTTTGATTGATTTGATGTACATCCTTCGATTTTGATTGGGAGTATGTTCCGAGGTGGGCGGTAGTGGCTGCTATGCGTTACCACTAGCCCGGAAGCGTAATTGGTATATCTACCCTGGCATTGCCTCGTGTGCCGTGTCACCTACCATATCGAGCCTTACTATGAGTTTGTTTTTCTCTCATAGCCCATGGAGTATTTAGGGTAGTCTTCCGATCTGGAGATACACTGATATTGGATGGACTACTGGGACTATTACGTGTTAAGGGGAATATTGGGCCACTCCTTAACGCTACTTTAAATAAATTTATTTTACTGTAGACATTATTATAATAGCGCAATATTACTACATAGTAAATAGTTTAACGGATCCTTAGAGGATGGACGGTCCCAAGCATCCTTTAAGTTACTTGCACTTTATTACAGCTCACTTGAGTTGGTTTACATTATATAAGTATGTATGTCCCGACTCGAGTGCTTTGTGTTTTGCTTTACGCTCGGGTCAGCCTGAGTATTCACAACTTTTGATTTCTCTTTCTGGAGCTAGGGGTCGTTGAAGATTCTACTTATCTAGTTATCTATCTATTTCAGTTTCAGTTGTTCTATTTCAGCTTTTACATTAGTGAACTTCTGTGTATTTGGAATTTCTTATGTATTTGTTTTCATACTGATATTTTGTATTTGTTTTGAGAGTTTGTTATAATAGCTTCATGAACTATTATGGTATTTTATTTCTGCTACGAGTTATTCTGATATTTCTGTATCTATGATTCTGTGATGATTTCATTTGCTCCATGTTTTATTACAATCTGTTATTTTGCATCATTTAAGTCCTACATGTGTGGGTTATTGTTGATTTGAATGTTACAAAATAGTGGGTCGATACATTTGGTTCAGAGCTTTGGTTTTAGGCAAACCATAGCCTGCGGAGCAAAACCTCATCAAAGGTAGGGTAGGAATACCCTAGAATGAGTGAAATCAATCTCAGAATCACCTTTTTTGTGAGAGAACATATTTTCAAAGTAAAAACTGATTTTCAAAATGAGTTTTCAAAGGATTTTTCAAAGATTATTTTGATATAAACTTTTCTTGTTCTAAAGGAAAATTTTCTAACCTTCCTTCCTTTCGTATCTACCTTATTAGTATTTTCTTCTTTAGGATATCATTCCACGTAAATTTATCTTTGTCTTCTCTTTACCTTTGTCCTAAAAATTCATTCTTGACTTTTCAAGATGAATCGTGGAAATGCCAAAGGTAGGGGTCGTGCCTCAGCTCCTTAACCTGTTGCACTTATTAGGTTTACTGTTCTTTGTAAGGAATTTTCTCAACTTAGTGGAATCAAGTTTACCGGTTCAGAGAGCATTATTGAAGCCCAGCAGTTGTTGTGTAGTTTAGAGAGGATATTTACTGGTCTTGAGATTACTGATGCCCAGAAGCGTCAGTTAGCAGCATGGTAGTTGCAGGAGGCTGCCCAAGATTGGTGGGAGTTTGTTACGGCTAACACCATCAAGACTGATCTTTCTTGGGAGCAGTTTAGGTATCTTCTTGTGTTTCTTGAAATTATGTTTCTCTATCTCTTTCGTGCCTTTTCTAAGCTTATCTATCATCTTTTTCAGGGATGCTTTCGTTGCTAAGTGGATGCCCGAAGCTGGGAAATCCCAGCTTTATAGGGAGTTCATGGATCTCAAGCAAGGAAGCATGTCTTTTTCAGAGTATGAGAGGAAGTTTAATGAACTTCCAAAGTTCGGTCCTAGCCTGATAGACACTCCTCTCAAGAATAATGAGAAGTTCATTTCTGGTGCTCGTCTCGAATATTATGGTCGTCTCATTTCTCATGTTCATGGCACTTTTACCCAGTTTATGGACATGGCTATTCGTTATGAGAACCCTACTTCTAATAGTCCTACTGTTGTTGGTGCTCCTTTATCTCAGTCTTCCTCTGCTAACTCTAAGAAGAGAAAGCCTAATTTTCAGCAGAAGAAGCAGAATTGGATCAAGAATGTGGGTTTGGGATTTTCATCATCTTTTCTTCTTAGGGGCAGCCAGTTGACCATTCTACCGTCACCTGCTTCAAATGTGATCAGAAAGGACACTATGCCAATAGTTTCCCTACTTTAGCTGGTGCTGTTGTTCCACCTCATGTTCAGTTGGGTAAGCCTTCCAGTATATTCTCTATCACCTCTGCATCTTCTTCAGCTCCTGCTCCTAGTGCTCGTAGGGGTGACCAAGGTACTCTTCAGTGCAATCTTTTCTTTATTTATGTATCATGTTCGTGTTTTATTTGATAATGGAGTTTTTCATAGTTTTATTTCTGTTGATTTGTATGATAAGTTTGAGTACCTCCTTTCTCCCGAGTTTGCTTCTGTACCTTTATGTGTTTCAAATCCAATTGGGGCCCCGGAAATCTTAATAGGATTTGTAAGCATATGCAACTTCTCTATTCTGATCATTGCTTTAGTGGTGATCTTCATTCGACTCCTATAGTCAGATTCTATCTCGATGTATTTGGTAAAGTCACTGCTTTACTTCCTAAGTGGGAAATTGATTTCCGTATTGATCTTATTCCTGAGCTCTGAGAATGGGTTCTATGAATGGTTAGTCATACCTTTTGGTTTGACTAATGCTCATGCTTTCTTTGTTGATTTGATGAATCATGTTTTTCGTGTTGTGCTTAATAAATTTGTTCTAGTCTTTGTTGATAATATCCTTGTCATTTCTAAGACCAAGAAAGAACATAATTTGCACTTGAAATCTGTTCTGGAAATTCTTAGAAATCATCGGTTGAAAGCTAAATTTTTCTAAATGCCATTTCTGATAGGATGAAGTCTGATTCTTTGGACATATTGTTTCTAGTAATGGAATTTCTGTTGATCCAGTCACGATCACTGCAATAAATGAAAATCTTTCTTTCTTTCTCTTTTTCCTTAGACATTCAATTATTCTATCTTTTCTGTTGTTCTTATTTCTCTCTATTCTGTTACAGGATTGGGAAACTTCTAAGACTCCTTCTGAGATTTCATAGTTTTCTGATCCTTGCCGGTTATTACCAGAGATTCATTGAGAATTTTGCTCGGATTGCTGCACCTCTCATTTCTTTGACTCGTAAGAATGCTAAGTCTATATTGGTTATTATGGATAGACTGACCAAGTCCTCTCATTTCATTTCGTTCAAGTCAACCCGTTCTGCTTCTAGCTTGTCTGTGAACTACATGAGGGAGATTGGTCGTCTCCATGGTGTTCTTTTCAGTATTGTTGGTGATCGTGATCCTATCTTTTCCAGTCAGTTTGGAAAGATTTTCTGGAATTTTTGGGTACTTATCTGAATCTGAGCACTGCTTACCATCCACAGACCGACGGTCAAACGGGAAGAGTGAATCAGATTTCTCGAGGATCTTCTTCGTGCTGGTGTTCTTGATTCTGGAGGATCTTGGAAAGATTATCTCCACCTTGTTAAACTTACCTATAACAACAGTTATCAGGTATAATCTCAATACTCTTGTCATCTTGTCTTAATTCTATTTCATTCTATCTTTTTATGTGTTTTTCCGTACTTCATTCCTTTTCGAGGACGAAAAGATTTGAGTGGGGGAGAGTGTAACAACCCTGTATATTGTGATTATTTTGATTGTATATTTTATTTATTTTAAATTGAATTTCCTGATTTAGAAACATTATTTTATTTATTAAAATGAATAATTTTTGTTATTTTAAATATAAATTTTGATTTTTATGTGAATTATAATTCCAAACACGAATAAATAGGATAGTTTCCAGAAAAGTGGATTTTTGGTCAATATGATCAAATTTGACTTTTAAATTTAAACTCTAAATTTTTGAATTTTTGAATTTTTGAATTTTATTATGAAATTAAATTAAATTTTAAGTATACTATTTTTTTCATTGAAATCTGATTAATATTGTAAAAGTTATGTTTTTTACAACATTGTGTATAAATAGATTTATTTAACAATATTGTTTATTTTAATTTATATAAATAATATTTTTGTTTTTCATATCTTGTTCCAATTTGTGTATACATGTGTAAACATTTCATGCTATGTGTATATTTTATTTTTAAAAGCATTTTTAAAGTGTAGTAGTTATTTTTCCAAAACTAGTTATATTTTGTTTTCAATTTTCAATACTAGTTTACATATAATAAACAATTTTCTTATATTTTTCATTAAATTAATTTATTTATTTCATTTTCACTTTATTTTGTATTCATTTCTTTTTATTTACATGATTTTCGTTTTGGTTTATTTGAATAAAAGAAAAGGGAAATTTCAAGAGACTAAACCCTTTAAACTTTTGACTTTTCATTTACTCACCTCTTCATAATTTGGGCCGACTGTTCCTTGGCTAATAGCCGTGACTTTGTTTTTGCATTTCACGTAAAAACGTCTCTTTCTCATTTCATCATTCACAAAAATTTCATATCTGAAAGAAAAGGTAATGGCTTCTTAAATTTTTTCTACTTTTTCTCTTCATTTTATTGATTTTTCTATTAGATTTTTTGCTTTGCCTCTCCTTGTCTTGATCGGCCATAGCCCCTCCACCACCTCCACCATCCAGCACCACCATCATCCATGGCCTCATCACCATTCCCCTATGACCAATGCAAGCCATGACTTCCCCTTGACAAAAACTCCACACAAAAATTGCAAAACTCCATGCAAATGCCATAGCCGAGCTCCAAAAATACATCCCTTCGTTTTCCACCTTGGCCACCCCTTAGCCGCCGCCAGCTGCTCCTCTACCCCCTCTGGCCGCAACTCCAGCCATCACCTAACCAACACCTTGCATGGCCAAGCCCACATCACCTCAGGCTGAACCTTGTTGTTGCACCAATATCCACTTATTTGCCTTAACCCTTGGTATTATTATGTCATAACTTCCACTCGTCCACTACTTGCTAGTCATGCCTATTTAAGTCCATACCCTAGCCTATGACACAACATTGGTCGAGCACATTAGAGTCCCCTAGGCCGAGCATATGATGGTTGAGGCAATGGTCAAACCATGTTGTATTTTGTTGCTTTTATTTTAAGTTGTTTCAATATGTATTCTATGTTGAAATTTTATTTATGTTTGTCTTGTTTTATTGGTTGTGTACAAGATCACTAGCTTCTTTCTCTTCCCACTTGAGTCTTAAGTCATGTTATCGTGTTTTCTAGGATTTGTTTGTGTGCTTTGATTTGTTTACTCCAGCGTAAAGAGGTGAGTAATCACGCTTGACATTTATACTTATATAATAGTGAATTGATCGCAAGTGAATATGTAGAATATTATTATATTATGTTATACCTGCTTGTGATATGAATCATATGATGTTAACCCTGATTATAAACCTGTCATATCATATGTTACTGCTATATGTTACTATATTGTTTATTTATTTCTGTTTATCACACTGCAAGTTCTCTGTAGAATAGAATCACTATGGGTTGAAATGATACATACCCAAATGGACTTTAGAATAGGGAAAAATCGTTATGGGCTGAACTGATAGGCCTGAGCGATTTTTATTTATTTTAACTGACTTGGGATTGCGGGTTTGAAGAGATAGAACCCGGATTTTCTTTGTAAATTATGGATTGAAATGATATATTATCCGTATCACTTGATCTAGGCCAGAAAATTATATACAGACCGGCGCTTATTATATATATTTTTCTGGAAATTTTAAAGTATTATAAAAATGTAAAATATGATAATTTGATTTAAATTTGAATTTAAAATGATTTCTATAAAGTGTTATTGATTTTTTTCTATGAATTAAAATGGCTAAATAAATGAATACTTTAAAGTGTAATTTGAAATATAATTTAAATTTGGAAATGTGAAATTTAGTTTAAAAATTAAATTTAAGTTATATAAATAAAATGGAAATTAAGTTTAAATTATGAAATGGTAAATTTAATTAAAAGTGTAAAGTAAATGCCAGAATAGAAAATTGTACACTTGAATTTATTAAGTGAATTATTGAAAATTTGATTTTATTTGTAGGAAATTTACTTTATAAAAATAATAAGTTAAAGGCATTTTAATGAACATTTTTGAGTATTAGAATATGATTTTTATAATGTTTAAAGGGTTAGAATCAAAGTTTATTTGTTGCTGGAATTACATTGAAAATCTGGAAATTAAATAACAGCACTTCAGAAATGCTATCGTTTCTAAAGTTAACTTAAAATCTGAAGTAAATGATATTACAGCATTTTGTAAGTGCTATGGTTGATACAAATAAACTATGGCTAAATTTTAACTAAGTGATATTACAGCACTTGGTAAGTGTTGTGGTAGAAGAAAGATAACTAAAATCTGAAACTAAATAAAGGGGTACAGTAGCACTTGATAAGTGTTGCGGTAGGCTGAAATGAACTGTTTTCAGATGAACTGAACTATTACAGCAGTTTTATCTAGATGCTGTCTTTTCTGAATAAACTATTTCAAATGAACTGAACTATTACAGTAGTTTTGTTTAAATGTTGTCTTTGCTGAATTGAACTGTTTCAATTATAACTTACAGCGGTTTTTTCTAAATGCGGTGGAAGGCTGAAATTTTCAATGTTTATGGTTTTTAACCAAATAAATGAGCTCAGAATTATTGAGAATTTTGGAATTGAATATTTGATTTGTAAATATAATAACTTCACTTTTAAATGGTTTAAATGAATTGTTTTGATTTAAATATAAACTATTTGAAAGGTGATTTGAAATGATAATTAATGAATGATATCTTTGAATTAAAAAGGGTATTTAAATTTGAATATTTAGATTGAATTCAAATAATGATTTGAAAATGAATTTCTGAAAAGATATGATATTTTGATATATTGAAATGGTTTGGAAATGATTTGATCTTTATTTTGATAAACATTTTGAATTTAAAAATGATACTTTATTTTGTATTATAAACTATGATTTTTAGTTTACAAACACAGGTAATAACGATTGGTTGTTAAAGAGACCAGGATCAAATATGGACATACCCTCTGTCGATACTGAAAAACACTTTAACAACTGTGTACGCGGTGCAGATTCCAAAATGAAGTAGGATGGTGGCGACGTTTTTGAGGTATATTACGTGGACCCAACTCCCATGAGTTGGCATAAGGTAGCTAAAATAGAAGCGATCAACGGGTCAAGTGAGGTAGTGTGATATCCCGGAATTTTTAGCAATATCAGTTTAATAATCTATGTCAAAATTTAATTAATTTGACAATATTATTAATAATAAATATGAATTGATTAAATATTTTTAATAAATATTTAAATGGGTAAGTTTATCTTTTAAAAGCTAATGAAATTTTTCACTATTTTATAATGTATATATACACACTTGTATATATTTTAAATAGGTAAGCTTTGTTTTAAATTTAACTAATAAAATTTTATGTTTTCAAATTCTAGCACACATTTTAGTGATTTGGAAGCTATGGTTTATTTATATTAAGCTTTTCAAAGTTATTTAAATAACTATATGGTTTTAAATACTTAAGATAAATGTTTAATAGTTTAAAACTTATTCTAGCTTAAGTTTAAATTTAGAATTTATTAACAAAAAGATTTGTTCTATTTTCTTCTAAATATAGCTTGATAAATAATAAAAATAAAAATATTTAAGTAAGAATCAATATAAGAAGTAAAAATAAAATACACCCAAACTACACTTATAAAATTAATAGAACAAATACATGTACATGTAAAGATGCAAGGTAATAAGTATTTAAGTTAGAAATAGAAATACATACATATATGATAAATTCTATAATATTAAATAACACATTTAGCTAAAATCTAATCACATAATAATTATAGAAATTCATTTATATTACAAAGTATGTTCATGTACAACAAATAAAAACAAAAATATAATACATTCAAGTTGTGAACAAGCTGTGAGACAAAGCAAAAGAACAGAAATACATATTCAGTTATGTGAATTGGATAAGTATAAATACATTCATGAACAAGACAACAATATAAGTATCCATGTACAAAAATTAAAGATAAGTATGAGGCTTGAGATGGAAGATAGAATATTCACCTGGATTGGTATGTAGACTAAATGGGACATAGTAACTAATGCTAGCCAACAATATGTAATTACCAGCCACAAAGACAGAAAAATATCTCTAATGCTAAAGGCACAAAGGATATTATCCTGTATTGTACAAATAAATTACTTAAGCATTTAATGCTTTCATCTCAGCAATCAATGAGGTCAATTCGAATTGTGTAAAAAAATCAATTCAGCCTCCAAAATTAAAAAAATCTTGCCTGATAAAACAAAAGTAAAGAAATATCTTTGACCAAACTAAAATAGCCTATACTAGATAACACCTTCCTGTACAAGCCTGTCTTCTCTATATTGGCAATACTCTTTGTTTCATTTTCTTTCATAAATTAGAAAACCAGAAAGCAAGAAAAGAAAAGCATATCCATAAACAACACCATACAACTAAACAAAAGCAAGGAGTTTTAAAACAAGAAGATCAAAGCAAAAATATTTTACAATTTCAGAAGTTCAAAACAGTTTGCAAAGCTCTGTCTTCATTCTTCGAATCTGTGAGTAACATTACAAATTTAAATAATTTAAGTTATAAATTATGTTGCATACTCATTTCTGAAATAATATGTTTGTGATGTAAATATATAAGTATGTCTCTGTGCATATATGTGTGTGCATACTGTGTTTATGTTTTGAGCTCTGTCTTGATTCCCAGGTTCATGTTTTTATTCAAAATCCCTTCCACATGATCTAGGTTCTGGTTAGAACCTGCTTGTCAAACTAATATTGTTTGATTAACCCAATTTTATGTTTAAAAATCTGAGGAAGTTAAATAATGTTTGTTTGTCACTGGAAATATAAAAACAACAGAGTATGTTAAACAAAGTGAAAACCCAAACTTTGTAATTTATGAATTCAGTATTATAAATTGAAAACGACAACTACAACATTATTTTTAGCACTAGAATCATAAATTTTAACTGGGGATAAAGGAGCAGTTCTGGGGAGAACTGGAAATGAACTAGAATGGGACTTTGGGGGTTTTTTGGTGATCCAAGAGGTTGGAATGGTCGGGATCCTAGATAATGATGGAAGGCTAATCAGTGAATCAAGGAAAATTGGCTGGGGATAGATCAGAGTTTGGTGGAGGTAGCGGTGGATGTTTCTTTTATGGAACCCTAGTTTTAGTAATGGTCAGTAAATGATCAATCGCCGCTTCGACTATTGATCGAGTGTTTTGAGGTTTTGAGGGATGGAAGGTTGGGCGTAAGCGAAGTCGTGGTCGGAGTAGCCGATCTTCTGGTGGTTGGTGTGGCGAGAACGAGTCGTTGCCAGGTTGCGGGGGTGTTTGCTCTTGTGTTTCCAGGTTCTGGTTCTTGTTGTTTGAACACTCAAATTTGTTTTCGAGTTGGAGAGTTTGATCTAATGATCGAGTTAGGGTGTTTGGGTGATTTTGGGTGTGGGAAGATCATCACTGATGATCGGAGATGGCCAGTGGTAACGTGCATGTGCACAATGTTCATTGGTGGATGCAGTGGGTTTTTTTGTTGTGGGCAGGAAATGGGACTCGAGTGTTTACTCGAGTTGTTGAGGATTTTACTCGAGTATGTTTAAATTTAACTCGAAGTAAAATGTAGGGGGCCTGGGTAAGTTAGTAACAGATTTTAAAAACCTGTAAGGTTTAAAAAAAATTTAAACCTGGATTTTAAAATGAGAAATAGATATTTAAAATAGGTATTTAAATCAAAGAAAAGTTTGGATTCAAATGAAGTTTGAATTTCAGTTGAAATAAAATAAAGTTTTAAAATTTTAAATTATTTGTAACCACTTTAAAAGGGGTTTAAATAGTCTGTATTTAGAAGTAAGGCTTTAAGTAAACTAGAGATTTAAACCTAAGTTTAAATCTGATTCTAATCTAAATTTGAATCTTAGTTTTGAAATAAAAGAAGATTTTAAATTGTTTTAAACAGTTTGAATGATAAAGTGAATTTTTAAACTGATTTGAATTTAAAATGAAATTGGGTTTTAAAAATCCTTTAAACTTCTAATATAAGGTAAATAATTCTTTAACTTGTGAAATAAAAAGGGTTTTGAAATTGTTTTTAAAACTTTGTTAAAGTTAAATTGTTTTCATTTTAAATCTTAAATTTAAAATGAAGTTTAAAAGCAAAATTTGAAATTAAATTGTTTTAATTACCTTGTTAATGATAATTTGATCATTAATACGAGAAATGTTTTTATAATTGAAAATTTAATGATTTGTAATTACTAAATTAATTAAATGGATAATTATTGAATTGAATTAACTAATTTAGTAATTAAGAGTCTAAATTAGTTAATTAAGGTTTAAGCTAATTATTTTAGGATAAATAAATTGATAATTAAGGATCATTAATTAAATAGGGTTTTAATATTCAAATTAATGATTAGTAATTAATTAACTAAATAATTAAGGATTGATTAAGTTATAGTTAACACTTAGTTAATTAAATAATATTGGATTAATTAATGAGTTATTAAAGGTAAAATTAATTTGTAATTAATAGTGGTGAATCTTAGTTAATTACTTTAGAAAAGTAATTAAAGAATCGATAATAGTTAATAAAGGTCATTAACTAAGGATTATTTAATAATTGATTAATGTGATTCATTTTAATAAGTAATTAGATTAATTAATTTAAAGATAATCAATTGTAAATTGTTTAAGTTCATTAATTAAGTTTAATTAATTTAAATAACCATTTGAGGGTGTGATAAGTATAATTACTTAGGAAAATAATTAATGATAATTACTTGATGTAATTAACTGAGGATGATTAATAATATAAAAGTAAATTGGAATACAACTACTTTGCATAATTAATCAAGGGATTAATTGAAAGCAAATTAATTAAGGAGTAATTTATTTATTTGATGGAGTAATTAAAGGAAGTTAATTACTGAATGGTATTAATCGGGGGTGATTAATAACTGTGATTTAATTGGAATTAATTACTTATAATAATTGATTTAGAAGGGTACTTACTTAAGCTGGATTAGAAATCATTAATTAATATAAGTAATGATGTAATTAAAGGATTGATCAATTAAGATCAATTAACCAATAATAAGTAATTAAAAAGAAATTAATTAGTGTAATTAAAGATTTAAGTAATTAATTATAGTTAATCAATTTAATAAGTAATTAGAGATTAATTTCTGTATTTAGTTAAGGTTAACTAATTTGTGAAAATAAAGTAAAGGATAATTACTTGGAGGTAATTAAAGTTAATTAATCAAGAGTGATTAATTAAATTGAATAATTGGGTGTTGATAAATTAATTGATGGAAAATTAATTAATAGATACATAAGCAAGATTTAAAATGGTGAAGTAATTAATTTAATTTACTTTAAATTAAATAGAGATGATGTAATTAATTTAATTCATTTTAAATTAATTATAGCTGATATGATTGCTTATATATGGATTGATGATATTTGCTTACTTTGAATGGATTGGAATCTCAAATATGATATTAATGAATGCTATGTGTAATGTATGCTTTGATTTAAGTATATAGATAATATGGATTATCTGTTGGATGATAATAGGGATTATCTGTTGTATGGATTATCTGTTTATGATAATGTTGATTATCTATTATGATATTGTGAATTATCTATCTGTGTGTATATGGATAATTGAACTGAATTTGTTTTAAACATTAAAACAACTTGGACTTAAAAGATACGTTTTGGATTTCGATGAGACCGGGATCGGGTTTTTCATATTTGGACATCCGAAAACCACATCGATCCAAATTAAACGTTAGGTCGTAAATTCTCAAGTGAAGATTCAGAGTGCAAGGGTTATCGTCGTTAACTTTGAGGGTGATTCCAAAATGAGTGTAACGAGATAATGCCTTCGGTTTCGTTCGAACCCGGAACAAACTTGTATGGATTGAATGTTTTCAGAACATCGTCGGCGGGCGATGAGTATTCTAAGAGATATGTTCTCTAAAGGTAATCGCAGCCTCAAGCCTCATCAACCAGGAATGGCTAAAACAGGGGAGGTGCGGCAAGGCCTTCAAGTCTATAGGCGTTAGTGCTTTGACCCTGACTCGTTCACTGTCACTTGCTTATGATTTGTTCACTTGTTCGAACTTGCTACGGTCTTGCATTCATTTGTTCTTCATTATTGAGGCCGGTATAGTTGTCGTATATGCAGCTTACTTTGATTCTACCAGTTCAATGTTGAACTCCTTTACATGATGTGCTTGAGTCTTTGCTTTAGTGGTTCAGGTTGCACATTATAGCTGACCATGTTTGTTGTCGTGTTGGTGTACCCCTTTGGGCTTGTATCTGGTCTGAGTTGATGCTTGACTACTCGTACATTCTCGTACATTTATATTGAGCCTGCACTTGTATCATCCTGTCTCTTATGCCATTTACTTGGTACAGTCCCATGTTGTCACCTTTGTTTCATTCTTGTTCATGTGACAATTACTGTTTTGCGGCATCAAGGTTGGGTAGTTTATGCCTATGCATGTTTCAATGTGTTCACTTTGGGCTTCAACTTTACCACTACCTGACTTGTGCCCTGCCTTCATGTTTTGTACATAAGTTACGGTTGCATTTTATCCCGTTTCATGAAGTGGTACTAGTGCTTTGCTTAGTGCATTAGTTTGCATTGCTTTTGGTCATATACCATTGTGTATAGCTGCAAGTTGTATTTGCACCATTAGATGCAAGTATTCATGTAACATTAGCTTGACCTCTGCAATTGGTTAATGATTTTGGCCATATCTCTGTAGCTGTCACCTTATTCCTCTGTGTCTTAATGTTAGTACCATTGCCTTTATTTGGTTGTTAGCACTGTTTCATCATGTCACTGCCATGTGCAGTTTCATGTGCACATCTGATTCATTTGTCCCTGTGTTGTGTTATTACATTCACATAGTGGCATTTGGTTGGCATACCATTTGCACAGCGTAGCCTTACCCACTGATGCGTTTGTTTCGATTGTGCATCTGAGTTTTTGGTTTTAGTCTGGCCCTTGTGACCTTGAGGTGGCTGCCGTTTTGTTGCAGTTTGTCCTTGAGTTCTTGTGGTGACTGCAGTACATCTGATATTTTGTTGTTGCACTGAAATTGATTCTTCGTCGATTTTGGTTCGTTGAGCTTTTGGGTACATTATCACTGTAGTGGCAAGGCAGTGCACGCAAGCGTGAACTGCAGCCACACGGAATTGAGTTTTGGGTACATTATCACTGTAGTGGCAAGGCAGTGCACGCAAGCGTGAACTGCAGCCACACGGTATGACTTTTATGATATTCTATTTTGTTATGATTTATTGATCTTTGGCATATTCCATATGTAGTAGTGGCGAGGCCGAACACGCGTGCGTGTACTGCAGCCCTACTCGAAGTGTCGTTTTAATTGATATTTAAATTGTTTGAACTGTTTCGTTTATTCCATTCAATATGTTTTGAATCATATTTTGATAGGTTTAATTTGATGATTTCGTTGTTAATTGCCGATTAGGCAATTTTGATGTTTTCCATATTATCTTTATTGATATCCGTTTCACATATCTTAGTTGATAATTTGAATATGTTGATTTATTGTTTAACACCGTTAAGGGTTATATTTATCGTTATCCGATTTCTCTATTTAAGGATCGGATATACGAGATTTATCATGACTATCGTCTATTCATTATTTAATTATTATTTCTTCTATGCACTAATAACTGAGTTTGAATTAGACTGGCCCGAGTATTATTTTCTTTTGAATGTAATACTCGGGTCAGACTGAGTATTTACAGGTTGTAGATTTTTAGCTGTGGGTTGCTGCTAGAGCTATGAAGTCTTTTCATATCTTTTTGGAGTAGTCGTCGTTATTGTAGTAGTCAGTGTATTTGTATAGGATGTTGTATATTCATGTATATTGTTCACGACAATGTACTTGTATATGTAAATTCCAGAGTCGACAGTTGTAGTTGTATCATATGTATTGTATCACATGTATATCAACTGACATCAGTTATATATATATATGAGACTTTCTGTTATATTTGTGTTCCGCATTTCTTTATCTGTGTCATTATTATGTATATTGTCCTAAACTATTATGAACCATCATAGTTCGTTTTATACAAGGATTAGGTATGTCGATGGGAGTAAATAAATATGAGATGAAAAATAAAAATATATACCACTCCTATCGAGGTAACCAATACTAGTGTAAGGCCTAACTACGGATGGCCGCTCCTATCCAGCCTTATTATTCGTGATAACATACAGTATTTCTTTTAATACTCTTTGTTATTGCGAGCATAGAGGTGGGGCGTCACATGGTTTTAAAACTTTGTTAAAGTTAAATTGTTTTCATTTTAAATCTTAAATTTAAAATGAAGTTTAAAAGCAAAATTTGAAATTAAATTGTTTTAATTACCTTGTTAATGATAATTTGATCATTAATACGAGAAATGTTTTTATAATTGAAAATTTAATGATTTGTAATTACTAAATTAATTAAATGGATAATTATTGAATTGAATTAACTAATTTAGTAATTAAGAGTCTAAATTAGTTAATTAAGGTTTAAGCTAATTATTTTAGGATAAATAAATTGATAATTAAGGATCATTAATTAAATAGGGTTTTAATATTCAAATTAATGATTAGTAATTAATTAACTAAATAATTAAGGATTGATTAAGTTATAGTTAACACTTAGTTAATTAAATAATATTGGATTAATTAATGAGTTATTAAAGGTAAAATTAATTTGTAATTAATAGTGGTGAATCTTAGTTAATTACTTTAGAAAAGTAATTAAAGAATCGATAATAGTTAATAAAGGTCATTAACTAAGGATTATTTAATAATTGATTAATGTGATTCATTTTAATAAGTAATTAGATTAATTAATTTAAAGATAATCAATTGTAAATTGTTTAAGTTCATTAATTAAGTTTAATTAATTTAAATAACCATTTGAGGGTGTGATAAGTATAATTACTTAGGAAAATAATTAATGATAATTACTTGATGTAATTAACTGAGGATGATTAATAATATAAAAGTAAATTGGAATACAACTACTTTGCATAATTAATCAAGGGATTAATTGAAAGCAAATTAATTAAGGAGTAATTTATTTATTTGATGGAGTAATTAAAGGAAGTTAATTACTGAATGGTATTAATCGGGGGTGATTAATAACTGTGATTTAATTGGAATTAATTACTTATAATAATTGATTTAGAAGGGTACTTACTTAAGATGGATTAGAAATCATTAATTAATATAAGTAATGATGTAATTAAAGGATTGATCAATTAAGATCAATTAACCAATAATAAGTAATTAAAAAGAAATTAATTAGTGTAATTAAAGATTTAAGTAATTAATTATAGTTAATCAATTTAATAAGTAATTAGAGGTTAATTTCTGTATTTAGTTAAGGTTAACTAATTTGTGAAAATAAAGTAAAGGATAATTACTTGGAGGTAATTAAAGTTAATTAATCAAGAGTGATTAATTAAATTGAATAATTGGGTGTTGATAAATTAATTGATGGAAAATTAATTAATAGATACATAAGCAAGATTTAAAATGGTGAAGTAATTAATTTAATTTACTTTAAATTAAATAGAGATGATGTAATTAATTTAATTCATTTTAAATTAATTATAGCTGATATGATTGCTTATATATGGATTGATGATATTTGCTTACTTTGAATGGATTGGAATCTCAAATATGATATTAATGAATGCTATGTGTAATGTATGCTTTGATTTAAGTATATAGATAATATGGATTATCTGTTGGATGATAATAGGGATTATCTGTTGTATGGATTATCTGTTTATGATAATGTTGATTATCTATTATGATATTGTGAATTATCTATCTGTGTGTATATGGATAATTGAACTGAATTTGTTTTAAACATTAAAACAACTTGGACTTAAAAGATACGTTTTGGATTTCGATGAGACCGGGATCGGGTTTTTCATATTTGGACATCCGAAAACCACATCGATCCAAATTAAACGTTAGGTCGTAAATTCTCAAGTGAAGATTCAGAGTGCAAGGGTTATCGTCGTTAACTTTGAGGGTGATTCCAAAATGAGTGTAACGAGATAATGCCTTCGGTTTCGTTCGAACCCGGAACAAACTTGTATGGATTGAATGTTTTCAGAACATCGTCGGTGGGCGATGAGTATTCTAAGAGATATGTTCTCTAAAGGTAATCGCAGCCTCAAGCCTCATCAACCAGGAATGGCTAAAACAGGGGAGGTGCGGCAAGGTTAGGTGGGTCATGCCCAAGCAGTACAAGATTTTCCCCTGTCTAGATGTCCCTTTTTATTCGGCTGTGTGGACAGTTGTGAGCTCCAACTGTCGGGGTTGTCTTGTTCGGGACTGTTCAGTAAGGAATGGTTCAGGCCTTGTGTTGTAAGGGGTCGGGAGTGATCCTCGGTACGTTGATCTAGGCCACGTACTGTGACGGGCGGTACCCCAGTAGCCCTGCCATTGTATGGAATCCACAATCCAATAAGTTCCAACGGTTTTGATTGTATTACCCACTTTTGTGGCTAGTAGCTGGAATTTAATAATGTAACAATTTCGGCTATTTCATATTTACTTGAAAACACTAGACACTATTATAATATCACAGAATTTCCTATTAAATGATTTGGTTAGCGTAAGGTAAAAACTTACCATATTTATTCGTGGGAAGTCTTACGTGATACCTTTTGGTTTCAAATATCTTCAAAAATTAAGCAACTTTAACCTGTTACCCATACCAGACCCATGTCTGGCCCGGAGTTTATTTCTGTTTTTCCTAAACTCTCGGGTACTCAAATTTTTACGAGTAGCCAAGGGATTCAGGTTAGATTTGACGACTTCTGGAGGAGCAATGGAGCAGGAGGCTTCGGCATTGTAGATATATATATATTTGCGCTGTGTTGGTATCTCTGTGTTGTATTGCATATTGAATTGTATAACTGTCTAGTATGTGATGTATTACCTGTGTAACTCTGATGGATGTTGTATATTATGTAAGTACTTATGTGATTAATATAATTTATTCATTCCGCTGTGAGATTCTGATGTTGTTGTTCTTTCTTCTCTATCTTTTCTATTTTCTCATCCCTTTCTTTCTTCAAGATGAAACGGATTTCTGGGGTTAGAAATTCGGGTCGTCACAGTTGGTATCAGAGCGCTAGGTTGAGCGAATACCTAGGCTCTTAAGTGATTTCTTTCTTGAGAGAGCGTATTTGTAATTTTGAAAGATATAAATATATATTAATTTCTACCTATTTGTTGGGTTACCTGTTCGGGTTTTCCAATAAGTTATAAAGGTAGATGGGCTAGTGGTGTGTGTAACACGACTACCAATGGTTGGAGTTTGAATATTAAGCTTGGAAGTGTATCTGTCGAGACTGTAGACCTATTACCGTTTCGAGTGAGCTTTGGGTGGTGTAAGGATTTCATCGATCTCTGAAGAAGACCTGTTAAGGTTCGGAGTCTATATTTGAAGTGTAAGTTTGGATGAGCTAGAGTTTGGATCTGTCGATTGGACGGAAGAAAGTCATGATATCTTGATATATCTTGATGTAGTAGCTGTGTGATGAAACACAGTGACTATGGATGTTTCTTTGGAACAAGTTAAGGTAGTGTGTCTGCTTCGGTATTGTGGCTGAGTTCAACAGGGTGTTTCGAGGTCCGAGTTTCTCGAAGAGCTTTAGATAGGAAGTCTTGGCATCTAAGTCAGCAGTGCAGCTCAGAGTATTCTAGGTGCCATCAAGGAGATCTTCTGGTTTGGCGGTTTTCTTGAAGAAATTTCAGGGGCAGCAGAGTGATTCCATTTCCTATATGGATTGGCTAATTAAGCGTAGGCTGTTCTGTTTGGTAAAAAGAGAACAGTTTTTATTTAGTGGGCTGGATTGATCGCAAAAGTGGCTTGCGATTGTTTGAGTTTCTCTTGGGTTTAGAATTTTTTCTGGATGTGAATTTTGTCCGTGTCTAGAGATTGAGTTTGGTATCGACTGGATTCCAGGAGTGGTACCGATGGTTCAGCTCAGTAGTAAGATGATTTCTGGAGAATGAGTTTGGTGAAGCAGCTCGGGTTTTGGAGGAACTTCTGAGTTTCTTTTAAGGATCTGTTGAACCATAGTTCTTAGATGTGTTGTCCAGTTTGTCCTCGTGATCATCATCAGCATTTTCATCCGCTAAATCATAGTTGCGCAATGGAAGCATGGTGGCAGCTGTTTGGTGTGGGAACAACTGGAATTTGCAGTGTTTGGATTAGAGAGTTTCTACAGGAAAATTTTTAGGATCTAAGGCCAGATTTGGACTGCACCTGTTTTTAACTTTTCCAGATGGGAGAAGTGAGATCAGTTTTCAGATTCGGAATCGAGTTGTGTTCTAATTTTGAAGTTAATCTTGGAAAGATCATTTTGTTGAACTGTTTTTGGTTCAATTTGTTTCTGGGGGTATCAGCAAGGGTTGGGCTGATCAGTGTGGGTGTAGGCAGCCCAAGATCGTCAGAAGAGTATTGTGAATAAAAGACGGAGATTCGTAGTTAGAGACTTTGTTGTTGGGGTCTTCTTCGATCAATGGGAACTATAAAATTGGATAAGATTGGGAAGCTAGCTCCGAGATATTTGGATCTTTTTTTGTTGTTCTTCTTAGGATTAGTTTTTGGTCTTCAGGAGTGAATTGTCAGTTTGGATAACTGGAATTCAGAGTGTTTCATGTATCTCTGAGAGAGTACATGTATGAGCTATCTCTGATTGTAGAACCAGCAGTTCAGGGAATTTCGGTTGTTGAGTCAGACTTGAGTTTGATCTGATATTTTGATTTGTTTTGTAGATCCAGATGAGTAGAAACTCAGTAGCTTAGAAATATTGATTGTTTGGATTCTGTAAAGAGAGTATCCCAATATTTATACTTGGGAAAACTAGAGAAAATTCTATCCGGAATTTTATCTGAACAATTAGATTTGTAGATTGGATAAATTGGTTGCTATGTTGTTAGCATATGATTGATATATGCTTGCATTTTAAAATTAAATCTTTAATTGGATTACTAAATTACCTTTGTTTTAAATTTCGAGGACGAAATTCTTTTAATGGGGGGGGGGGGGGAATTTGATATCCCGGAATTTTTAGCAATAACAATTTAATAATCTATGTCAAAATTTAATTAATTTGACAATATTATTAATAATAAATTTGAATTGATTAAATATTTTTAATAAATATTTAAATGGGTAACTTTATCTTTTAAAAGCTAATGAAATTGTTCCCTATTTTATAATGTATATACACACACTTGCATATATTTTAAATAGGTAAGCTTTGTTTTAAATTTAAATAATAAAATTTTATGTTTTCAAATTCTAGTACACATTTTAGTGACTTGGAAGCTATGGTTTATTAATATTAAGCTTTTCAAAGTTAATTAAATAACTATATGGTTTTAAATACTTAAGATAAATGTTTAATAGTTTAAAACTTATTCTAGCTTAAGTTTAAATTTGGAATTTATTAACAAAAAGATTTGTTCTATTTTCTTCTAAATATAGCTTGATAAATAATAAAAATAAAAATATTTAAGTAAGAATCAATATAAGAAGTAAAAATAAAATACACCCAAACTACACTTCCAAAATTAATAGAACAAATACATGTACATGTAAAGATGCAAGATAATAAGTATTTAAGTTAGAAATAGAAATACATACATATAAGATAAATTCTATAATATTAAATAACACATTTAGCTAAAATCTAATCACATAATAATTATAGAAATTCATTTATATTACAAAGTATGTTCATGTACAACAAATAAAAACAAAAATATAATACATTCAAGTTGTGAACAAGCTGTGAGGCAAAGCAAAAGAACAGAAATACATATTCAGTTATGTGAATTGGATAAGTATAAATACATTCATGAACAAGGCAACAATATAAGTATCCATGTACAAAAATTAAAGATAAGTATGAGGCTTGAGATGGAAGATAGAATATTCAACTGGATTGGTATGTAGACTAAATGGGACATAGTAATTAATGCTAGCCAACAATATGTAATTATCAGCCACCAAGATAGAAAAATATCTCTGATGCTAATGGTACAAAGGATGTTATCCTGTATTGTACAAATAAAGTGCTTAAGCATTTATTGCTTTCATCTCAGCAATCAATGAGGTCAATTCGAATTGTGTAAAAAAATCAATTTAGCCTCCAAAATTAACAAAATCTTGCCTGATAAAACAAAAGTAAAGAAATATCTTTGACCAAACTAAAATAGCCTATACCAGATAACACCTTCCTGTACAAACCTGTCTTCTCTATATAGGCAATACTCTTTGTTTCGTTTTCTTTCATAACTTAGAAAACCAGAAAGCAAGAAAAGAAAAGCATATCCATAAACAACACCATACAACTAAACAAAAGCAAGGAGTTTTAAAACAAGAAGATCAAAGCAAAAATATTTTACAATTTCAGAAGTTCAAAACAGTTTGCAAAGCTCTGTCTTTATTCTTCGAATCTATGAGTAACATTACAAATTTAAATAATTTAAGTTATAAATTATGTTGCATACTCATTTCTGAAATAATATGTTTGTGATGTAAGTATATAAGTATGTCTCTGTGCATATATGTGTGTGCATGCTGTGTTTATGTTTTGAGCTCTGTCTTGATTCCCAGGTTCATGTTTTTATTCAAAATCCCTTCCACATGATCCAGATTCTGGTTAGAACCTGCTTGTCAAACTAATATTGTTTGATTAACCCAATTTTATGTTTAAAAATCTGAGGAAGTTAAATAATGTTTGTTTGTCACTGGAAATATAAAAACAACAGAGTATGTTAAACAAAGTGAAAACCCAAACATTGTAATTTATCAATTCAGTATTATAAATTGAAAACGACAACTACAACATGATTTTTAACACTAGAATCATAAATTTTAATTGGGGATAAAGGAGCAGTTCTGGGGAGAACTGGAAATGAACTAAAATGGGACTTTGGGGGTTTTCTGGTGATCCAAGAGGTTGGAATGGTCGGGATCTTAGACGATGATGGAAGGCTTATCAGTGAATCAAGGAAAATTGGCTGGGGATAGATCAGAGTTTGGTGGAGGTAGCGGTGGTGGTTTCTTTTATGGAACCCTAGTTTTAGTAATGGTTAGTAAACGATCCATCGCGGCTTCGACTGTTGATCGAGTGTTTTGAGGTTTTGAGAGATGGAAGGTTGGGCGTAAGCGAAGTCGTGGCCGGAGTAGCCGATTTTCTGATGGTTGGTGCGGCGAGAACGAGTCGTTGCCAGGTTGCGGGGGTGTTTGCTCTTGTGTTTCCAGGTTCTAGTCCTTATTGTTTGAACACTCGAATTTTTTTCGAGTTGGAGAGTTTGATCTAATGATCGAGTTAGGGTGTTTGGGTGATTTTGGATGTGTGAAGATCATCACTGATGATCGGAGATGGCCAGCGGTAACGTGCATGTGCACGGTGTTCATTGGTGGATTCAGTGGTTTTTTTTTGTTTTGGGCAGGAAATGGGACTCGAGTGTTTACTCGAGTTGTTGAGGATTTTACTCGAATATGTTTAAATTTAACTCGAAGTAAAATATAGGGGGCCTGGGTAGGTTAGTAACAGATTATAAAAACCTGTAAGGTTTAAAATTTCTTTAAACCTGGATTTTAAAATGAGAAATAGATATTTAAAATAGGTATTTAAATCAAAGATAAGTTTGGATTCAAATGAAGTTTGAATTTCAGTTTAAATATAATAAAATTTTAAAATTTTAAATTATGTGTAACCACTTTAAAAGGGGTTTAAATAGTCTGTATTTAGAAGTAAGGCTTTAAATAAACTAGAGATTTAAACCTAAGTTTAAATCTGATTCTAATCTAAATTTGAATCTTAGTTTTGAAATAAAATAAGATTTTAAATTGTTTTAAACAGTTTGAATGATAAAGTTAATTTTTAAATTGATTTGAATTTAAAATGAAATTGGGTTTTAAAAATCCTTTAAACTTCTATTATAAGGTAAATAATTCTTTAACTTGTGAAATAAAAAGGGTTTTGAAATTGTTTTGTAACAATCCGGAATTTATAACAATTAAATTTCGTCATTAAAACGATTTAATTTGGTTGATACTTGCTGTTAGGAATTTATGTAATCGGTTGAATTCTTTTAAAACTTTTCAAGTGATGTTTGGGCATTAACTAAAATATTGGCCCAATATTCCTTTAATATTCTCGATGTCGTTCCCTTTTTAACCCAATTCGACCGTCCCCATTTCTTTTTCTGATTCGTTTGTAAACCCTAAATTAAACGAACGAAGGAAGTAAAAATGGCGGCTTCTTCATGGTTCCTCCTCCTCCATTTAATTTCGTAGCACTAGCTAAATCAGACGAGAGGAGAGAGTGGCCATTTGCTAGAGTTTCGATCACGGCCTCGCTTGGTTTGAGTTCGTCTTTGGCCTCGTTCGATTCTTGAGCGCCACGGCTGCTTCGATGTCAAAGGTGAGTGAACTTTTTCACTCACATCTTCTTCAACTCGCATTTCGACAATTGAATTTTGTTCAATTATGTTTTGAAGATGATAATTACTTTGGCCACTTTATTTCGTTTTATTGATCTTTGACCTCAGGTGTTTATTTTGTTTGTGGCCTTCAATTTCGACTATTCGAGTTTGATGATGTTGTTTGCTTTTGACTTCGGCCATTTCTGATTTCCTGGATTTCTAATGGCTTCGGCCTCGATTTGAAACTACTGCATACTGAACTGTTGTTGCATTATACACCGTTTGTTTACTTTAATTCTGCGGTGTCTTTGATGTTGACATTGTGCTCGAGTTATTGGTTCATGGGTTATTTCATTACTTTTATGTTGTTACTGGGAGTTTGTTATACTCTAGTTTGCATCGTGTTCATAAAAACGGCTCACCTCCCAGGTCTGTTGCACTGTAACTGTTGAGACAGTGGCATTTATATTTGATTCTTCATTTGGTCTTCAAGTCTATAGGCGTTAGTGCTTTGACCCTGACTCGTTCACTGTCACTTGCTTATGATTTGTTCACTTGTTCGAACTTGCTACGGTCTTGCATTCATTTGTTCTTCATTATTGAGGCCGGTATAGTTGTCGTATATGCAGCTTACTTTGATTCTACCAGTTCAATGTTGAACTCTTTTACATGATGTGCTTGAGTCCTTGCTTTAGTGGTTCAGGTTGCACATTATAGCTGACCATGTTTGTTGTCGTGTTGGTGTACCCCTTTGGGCTTGTATCTGGTCTGAGTTGATGCTTGACTACTCGTACATTCTCGTACATTTATATTGAGCCTGCACTTGTATCATCCTGTCTCTTGTGCCATTTACTTGGTACAGTCCCATGTTGTCACCTTTGTTTCATTCTTGTTCATGTGGCAATTACTGTTTTGCGGCATCAAGGTTGGGTAGTTTATGCCTATGCATGTTTCAATGTGTTCACTTTGGGCTTCAACTTTACCACTACCTGACTTGTGCCCTGCCTTCATGTTTTGTACATAAGTTACGGTTGCATTTTATCCCGTTTCATGAAGTGGTACTAGTGCATTGCTTAGTGCATTAGTTTGCATTGCTTTTGGTCATATACCATTGTGTATAGCTGCAAGTTGTATTTGCACCATTAGATGCAAGTATTCATGTAACATTAGCTTGACCTCTGCAATTGGTTAATGATTTTGGCCATATCTCTGTAGCTGTCACCTTATTCCTCTGTGTCTTAATGTTAGTACCATTGCCTTTATTTGGTTGTTAGCACTGTTTCATCATGTCACTGCCATGTGCAGTTTCATGTGCACATCTGATTCATTTGTCCCTGTGCTGTGTTATTACATTCACATAGTGGCATTTGGTTTGCATACCATTTGCACAGCGCAGCCTTACCCACTGATGCGTTTGTTTCGATTGTGCATCTGAGTTTTTGGTTTTAGTCTGGCCCTTGTGACCTTGAGGTGGCTGCCGTTTTGTTGCAGTTTGTCCTTGAGTTCTTGTGGTGACTGCAGTACATCTGATATTTTGTTGTTGCACTGAAATTGATTCTTCGTCGATTTTGGTTCGTTGAGCTTTTGGGTACATTATCACTGTAGTGGCAAGGCAGTGCACGCAAGCGTGAACTGCAGCCACACGGAATTGAGTTTTGGGTACATTATCACTGTAGTGGCAAGGCAGTGCACGCAAGCGTGAACTGCAGCCACACGGTATGACTTTTATGATATTCTATTTTGTTATGATTTATTGATCTTTGGCATATTCCATATGTAGTAGTGGCGAGGCCGAACACGCGTGCGTGTACTGCAGCCCTACTCGAAGTGTCGTTTTAATTGATATTTAAATTGTTTGAACTGTTTCGTTTATTCCATTCAATATGTTTTGAATCATATTTTGATAGGTTTAATTTGATGATTTCGTTGTTAATTGCCGATTAGGCAATTTTGATGTTTTCCATATTATCTTCATTGATATCCGTTTCACATATCTTAGTTGATAATTTGAATATGTTGATTTATTGTTTAACACCGTTAAGGGTTATATTTATCGTTATCCGATTTCTTTATTTAAGGATCGGATATACGAGATTTATCATGACTATCGTCTATTCATTATTTAATTATTATTTCTTCTGTGCACTAATAACTGAGTTTGAATTAGACTGGCCCGAGTATTATTTTCTTTTGAATGTAATACTCGGGTCAGACTGAGTATTTACAGGTTGTAGATTTTTAGCTGTGGGTTGCTGCTAGAGCTATGAAGTCTTTTCATATCTTTTTGGAGTAGTCGTCGTTATTGTAGTAGTCAGTGTATTTGTATAGGATGTTGTATATTCATGTATATTGTTCACGACAATGTACTTGTATATGTAAATTCCAGAGTCGACAGTTGTAGTTGTATCATATGTATTGTATCACATGTATATCAACTGACATCAGTTATATATATATATGAGACTTTCTGTTATATTTGTGTTCCGCATTTCTTTATCTGTGTCATTATTATGTATATTGTCCTAAACTATTATGAACCATCGTAGTTCGTTTTATACAAGGATTGGGTATGTCGATGGGAGTAAATAAATATGAGATGAAAAATAAAAATATATACCACTCCTATCGAGGTAACCAATACTAGTGTAAGGCCTAACTACGGATGGCCGCTCCTATCCAGCCTTATTATTCGTGATAACATACAGTATTTCTTTTAATACTCTTTGTTATTGCGAGCATAGAGGTGGGGCGTCACATGGTTTTAAAACTTTGTTAAAGTTAAATTGTTTTCATTTTAAATCTTATATTTAAAATGAAGTTTAAAAGCAAAATTTGAAATTAAATTGTTTTAATTACCTTGTTAATGATAATTTGATCATTAATACGAAAAATGTTTTTATAATTGAAAATTTAATGATTTGTAACTATTAAATTAATTAAATGGATAATTATTGAATTGAATTAACTAATTTAGTAATTAAGAGTCTAAATTAGTTAATTAAGGTTTAAGCTAATTATTTTAGGATAAATAATTTGATAATTAAGGATGATTAATTAAATAGGGTTTTAATATTCGAATTAATGATTAGTAATTAATTAACTAAATAATTAAGGATTGATTAAGTTATAGTTAACACTTAGTTATTAAATAATATTGGATTAATTAATGAGTTATTAAAGGTAAAATTAATTTGTAATTAATAGTGATGAATCTTAGTTAATTACTTTAGAAAAGTAATTAAAGAATCGATAATAGTTAATGAAGGCCATTAACTAAGGATTATTTAATAATTGATTAATGTGATTCATTTTAATAAGTAATTAGATTAATTAATTTAAAGATAATCAATTGTAAATTGTTTAAGTTCATTAATTAAGTTTAATTAATTTAAATAACCATTTGAGGGTGTGATAAGTATAATTACTTAGGAAAGTAATTAATGATAATTACTTGATATAATTAACTGAGGATGATTAATAATATAAAAGTAATTTGGAATACAACTACTTTGCATAATTAATCAAGGGATTAATTGAAAGCAAATTAACTAAGGAGTAATTTATTTATTTGATGGAGTAATTAAAGGAAGTTAATTACTGAATGGTATTAATCGGGGGTGCTTAATAACTGTGATTTAATTGGAATTAATTACTTATAATAATTGATTTAGAAGGGTACTTACTTAAGATGGATTAGAAATCATTAATTAATATAAGTAATGATGTAATTAAAGGATTGATCAATTAAGATCAATTAACCAATAATAAGTAATTAAAAAGAAATTAATTAGTGTAATTAAAGATTTAAGTAATTAATTATAGTTAATCAATTTAATAAGTAATTAGAGGTTAATTTTTGTATTTAGTTAAGGTTAACTAATTTGTGAAAATAAAGTAAAGGATAATTAATTGGAGGTAATTAAAGTTAATTAATCAAGAGTGATTAATTAAATTGAATAATTGGGTGATGATAAATTAATTGATGGAAAATTAATTAATAGATACATAAGCAAGATTTAAAATGGTGAAGTAATTAATTTAATTTACTTTAAATTAATTAGAGATGATATAATTAATTTAATTCATTTTAAATTAATTATAGCTGATATGATTGCTTATATATGGATTGATGATATTTGCTTACTTTGAATGGATTGAAATCTCAAATATGAGATTAATGAATGCTATGTGTAATGTATGCTTTGATTTAAGTATATAGATAATATGGATTATCTGTTGGATGATAATAGGGATTATCTGTTGTATGGATTATCTGTTTATGATAATGTTGATTATCTATTATGATATTGTGAATTATCTCTCTGTGTGTATATGGATAATTGAACTGAATTTGTTTTAAACATTAAAACAACTTGGACTTAAAAGATACGTTTTGGGTTTCGATGAGACCGGGATCGGGTTTTCCATATTTGGACATCCGAAAACCACATCGATCCAAATTAAACGTTAGGTCGTAAATTCTCAAGTGAAGATTCAGAGTGCAAGGGTTATCGTCGTTAACTCTGAGGGTGATTCCAAAATGAGTGTAACGAGATAATGCCTTCGGTTTCGTTCGAACCCGGAACAAACTTGTATGGATTGAATGTTTTCAGAACATCGTCAGGTGGGCGATGAGCATTCTAAGAGATATGTTCTCTAAAGATAATCGCAGCCTCAAGCCTCATCAACCAGGAATGGCTAAAACAGGGGAGGTGCGGCAAGGTTAGGTGGGTCATGCCCAAGCAGGACAAGATCCCCCTGTCTAGATGTCCCTTTTTATTCGGCTGTGTGGACAGTTGTGAGCTCCAACTATCGGGGTTGTCTTGTTCGGGACTGTTCAGTAAGGAATGGTTTAGGCCTTGTGTTGTAGGGGGTCGGGAGTGATCCTCAGTACGTTGATCTAGGCCACGTACTGTGACGGGCGGTACCCCAGTAGCCCTGCCATTGTATGGAATCCACAATCCAATAAGTGCCAACGGTTTTGATTGTATTACCCACTTTTGTGGCTAGTAGCTGGAATTTAATAATGTAACAATTTCGGCTATTTCATATTTAGTTGAAAACCCTAGACACTATTATAATATCACAGAATTTCCTATTAAATGATTTGGTTAGCGTAAGGTAAAAACTTACTATATTTATTCGTGGGAAGTCTTACGTGATACCTTTTGGTTTCAAATATCTTCAAAAATTAAGCAACTTTAACCTGTTACCCATACCAGACCCATGTCTGGCCCGAAGTTTATTTATGTTTTTCCTAAACTCTCGGGGGTACTCAAATTTTTACGAGTAGCCAAGGGATTCAGGTTAGATTTGACGACTTCTGGAGGAGCAATGGAGCAGGAGGCTTCGGCGTTGTAGACATATATATTTCCGCTGTGTTGGTATCTCTATGTTGTAATGTATATTGAATTGTATAACTGTCTAGTATGTGATGTATTACCTGTGTAACTCTGATGGATGTTGTATATTATGTAAATACTTATGTGATTAATATAATTTATTCATTCTGCTGTGAGATTCTGATGTTGTTGTTCTTTCTTCTCTATCTTTTTATTTTCTCATCCCTTTCTTTCTTCAAGATGAAACGGATTTCTGGGGTTAGAAATCCGGGTCGTCACAGTTGGTATCAGAGCGCTAGGTTGAGCGAATACCTAGGCTCTTAAGTGATTTCTTTCTTGAGAGAGCGTATTTGTAATTTTGAAAGATATATATATATATATATATTAATTTCTACTTATTCGTTGGGTTACCTGTTTGGGTTTTCCAATAAGTTATAAAGGTAGATGGGGTAGTGGTGTGTGCAACACGACTACCAATGGTTGGAGTTTGAATATTAAGCTTGGAAGTGTATCTGTCGAGACTGTAGACCTATTACCGTTTCGAGTGAGCTTTGGGTGGTGTAAGGATTTCATCGATCTATGAAGAAGACCTGTTAAGGTTCGAAGTCTATATTTGAAGTGTAAGTTTGGATGAGCTAGAGTTTGGATCTGTCGATTGGATGGAAGCAAGTCATGATATCTTGATATATCTTGATGTAGTAGCTGTGTGATGAAACACAGTGACTATGGATTTTCTTTGGAACAAGTTAAGGTAGTGTGTCTGCTTCGGTATTGTGGCTGAGTTCAACAGGGTGTTTCAAGGTCCGAGTTTCTCGAAGAGCTTTAGATAGGAAGTCTTGGCATCTAAGTCAGCAGTGCAGCTCGGAGTGTTCTAGGTGCCATCAAGGAGATCTTCTGGTTTGGCGGTTTTCTTGAAGAAATTTCAGGAGCAGCAGAGTGATTCCATTTCTTATATGGATTGGCTAATTAAGCGTAGGCTGTTCTGTTTCGTAAAGAGAGAACAGTTTTTATTTAGTGGGATGGATTGATCGCAAAAGTGGCTTGCGATTGTTTGAGTTTCTCTTGGGTTTAGAATTTTTTCTGGATGTGAATTTTGTCTGTGTCTAGAGATTGAGTTTGGTATCGACTAGATTCCAGGAATGGTACCGATGGTCCAGGCCAGTAGTAAGATGATTTCTGGAGAATGAGTTTGGTGAAGCAGCTCGGGTTTTGGAGGAACTTCTGAGTTTCTTTTAAGGATCTGTTGAACCATAGTTCTTAGACGTGTTGTCCAGTTTGTCCCCGTGATCATCATCAGCGTTTTCATCCGCTCAATCAGAGTTGCGCAGTGGAAGCATGGTGGCAGCTGTTTGGTGTGGGAACAACTGGAATTTGCAGTGTTTGGATTAGAGAGTTTCTACAGGAAAATTTTTAGGATCTAAGGCCAGATTTGGACTACACCTATTTTTAACTTTTCCAGATGGGAGAAGTGAGATCAGTTTTCAGATTTGGAATCGAGTTGTGTTCTAATTTTTGAAGTTAATCCTGGAAAGATCATTTTGTTGAACTGTTTTTGGTTCAATTTGTTTCTGGGGGTATCAGCAAGGGTTGGGCATATCAGTGTGGGTGTAGGCAGCCCAGGATTGTCAGAAGAGTACTGTGAATAAAAGACGGAGATTCGTAGTTAGAGACTTTGTTGTTGGGGTTTTCTTCGATCAATGGGAACTATAAAATTGGATAAGATTGGGAACCTAGCTCTGAGATATTTGGATCTTTTTTTATTGTTCTTCTTAGGATTAGTGTTTGGTCTTCAGGAGTGAATTGTTAGTTTGGATAACTGGAATTTGGAGTGTTTCACGTATCTCTGAGAAAGTACGTGTATGAGCTATCTCTAATTGTAGAACCAGCAGTTCAGGGAATTTCGGTTGTTGAGTCAGACTTCAGTTTGATCTGATATTTTGATTTGTTTTGTAGATCCAAATGAGTAGAAACTCGGTAGCTTAGAAATATTGATTGTTTGGATTCTGTAAGGAGAGTATCCCAATATTTATACTTGGGAAAACTCGAGAAAATTCTAACCGGAATTTTACATGGACAATTAGATTTGTAGATTGGATAAACTGGTTGCTATGGTTGTTAGCATATGATTGATATATGCTTGTATTTTAAAATTAAATCTTTAATTGGATTACTAAATTACCTTTGTTTTAAATTTCGAGGACGAAATTCTTTTAAGGGGGGAGGAATATGATATCCCGGAATTTTTAGCAATAACAATTTAATAATCTATGTCAAAATTTAAATAATTTGACAATATTATTAATAATAAATTTGAATTGATTAAATATTTTTAATAAATATTTAAATTGGTAACTTTATCTTTTAAAAGCTAATGAAATTGTTCCCTATTTTATAATGTATATATACACACTTGTATATATTTTAAATAGGTAAGCTTTGTTTTAAATTTAACTAATAAAATTTTATGTTTTCAAATTCTAGAACACATTTTAGTGACTTGGAAGCTATGGTTTATTTAATATTAAGCTTTTCAAAGTTATTTAAATAACTATATGGTTTTAAATACTTAAGATAAATGTTTAATAGTTTAAAACTTATTCTAGCTTAAGTTTAAATTTAGAATTTATTAACAAAAAGATTTGTTCTATTTTCTTCTAAATATAGCTTGATAAATAATAAAAATAAAAATATTTAAGTAAGAATCAATATAAGAAGTAAAAATAAAATACACCCAAACTACACTTATAAAATTAGTATAACAAATACATGTACATGTAAAGATGCAAGGTAATAAGTATTTAAGTTAGAAATAGAAATACATACATATATGATAAATTCTATAATATTAAATAACACATTTAGCTAAAATCTAATCACATAATAATTATAGAAATTCATTTATATTACAAAGTATGTTCATGTACAACAAATAAAAACAAAAATATAATACATTCAAGTTGTGAACAAGCTGTGAGACAAAGCAAAAGAACAGAAATACATATTCAGTTATGTGAATTGGATAAGTATAAATACATTCATGAACAAGACAACAATAAAAGTATCCATGTACAAAAATTAAAGATAAGTATGAGGCTTGAGATGGAAGATAGAATATTCAACTGGATTGGTATGTAGACTAAATGGGACATAGTAATTAATGCTAGCCAACAATATGTAATTATCAGCCACCAAGATAGAAAAATATCTCTGATGCTAATGGTACAAAGGATATTATCCTGTATTGTACAAATAAAATACTTAAGCATTTAATGCTTTCATCTCAGCAATCAATGAGGTCAATTCGAATTGTGTAAAAAAATCAATTCAGCCTCCAAAATTAAAAAAATCTTGCCTGATAAAACAAAAGTAAAGAAATATCTTTGACCAAACTAAAATAGCCTATACCAGATAACACCTTCCTGTACAAGCCTGTCTTCTCTATATAGGCAATACTCTTTGTTTCATTTTCTTTCATAACTTAGAAAACCAGAAAGCAAGAAAAGAAAAGCATAACCATAAACAACACCATACAACTAAACAAAAGCAAGGAGTTTTAAAACAGGAAGATCAAAGCAAAAATATTTTACAATTTCAGAAGTTCAAAACAGTTTGCAAAGCTCTGTCTTCATTCTTCGAATCTGTGAGTAACATTACAAATTTAAATAATTTAAGTTATAAATTATGTTGCATACTCATTTCTGAAATAATATGTTTGTGATGTAAATATATAAGTATGTCTCTGTGCATACTGTGTTTATGTTTTGAGCTCTGTCTTGATTCCCAGGTTCATGTTTTTATTCAAAATCCTTTCCACATGATCCAGATTCTGGTTAGAACTTGCTTGTCAAACTAATATTGTTTGATTAACCCAATTTTATGTTTAAAAATCTGAGGAAGTTAAATAATGTTTGTTTGTCACTTGAAATATAAAAACAACGGAGTATGTTAAACAAAGTGAAAACCCAAACTTTTTAATTTATGAATTCAGTATTATAAACTGAAAACGACAATTACAACATGATTTTTAATAATAGAATCATACATTTTAATTAGGGATAAAGGAGCAGTTCTGGGGAGAATTGGAAATGAACTGGAATGGGACTTTGGGGGTTTTCTGGTGATCCAAGAAGTTGGAATGGTCGGAAACTTAGATGATGATGGAAGGCTTATCAGTGAATCAAGGAAAATTGGCTGGGGATAGATCAGAGTTTGGTGGAGGTAGCGGTGGTGGTTTCTTTTATGGAACCCAAGCTTTAGTAATGGTCAATAAACGATCCATCGCGGCTTTGACTGTTGATCGAGTGTTTTGAGGTTTTGAGAGATGGAAGGTTGGGCGTAAGCGAAGTCGTGGCCGGAGTAGCCGATCTTTTGGTGGTTGCTGCGGCGAGAACGATTCGTTGCCAGGTTGCGGGGGTGTTTGCTCTTGTGTTTCCAGGTTCTGGTTCTTGTTATTTGAACACTCGAATTTGTTTTCGAGTTGGAGAGTTTGATCTAATGATCGAGTTAGGGTGTTTGGGTGATTTTGGGTGTGGGAAGATCATCACTGATGATCGGAGATGGCCAGCGGTAATATGCATGTGCACGGTGTTCATTGGTGGATGTAGTGGGTTTTTTTTGTTTTGGGAAGGAAATGGGACTCGAGTGTTTACTCGAGTTGTTGAGGATTTTAGTCGAGTATGTTTAAATTTAACTCGAAGTAAAATGTAGGGGGCCTGGGTAAGTTAGTTACAGATTTTAAAAACCTGTAAGGTTTAAAATTTCTGTAAATCTGGATTTTAAAAAGAGAAATAGATATTTAAAATAGGTATTTAAATCAAAGATAAGTTTGGATTCAAATGAAGTTTGAATTTCAGTTTAAATAAAATAAAGTTTTAAAATTTTTAATTATTTGAAACCACTTTAAAAGGGGTTTAAATAGTCTGTATTTAGAAGTAAGGCTTTAAATAAACTAGAGATTTAAACCTAAGTTTAAATCTGATTCTAATCTAAATTTGAGTCTTAGTTTTGAAATAAAAGAAGATTTTAAATTGTTTTAAACAGTTTGAATGATAAAGTGAATTTTTAAATTGATTTGAATTTAAAATGAAATTGGTTTTTAAAAATCCTTTAAACTTCTAATATAATGTAAATAATTCTTTAACTTGTGAAATAAAAAGGGTTTTGAAATTGTTTTTAAAACTTTGTTACAGTTAAATTGTTTTCATTTTAAATCTTATATTTAAAATGAAGTTTAAAAGCAAAATTGGAAATTAAATTGTTTTAATTGCCTTGTTAATGATAATTTGATCATTAATACGAAAAATGTTTTTATAATTGAAAATTTAATGATTTGTAAGTATTAAATTAATTAAATGGATAATTATTGAATTGAATTAACTAATTTAGTAATTAAGAGTCTAAATTAGTTAATTAAGGTTTAAGCTAATTATTTTAGGATAAATAAATTGATAACTAAGGATCATTAATGAAATAGGGTTTTAATATTCAAATTAGTGATTAGTAATTAATTAACTAAATAATTAAGGATTGATTAAGTTATAGTTAACACTTAGTTAATTAAATAATATTGGATTAATTAATGAGTTATTAAAGGTAAAATTAATTTGTAATTAATAGTGATGAATCTTAGTTAATTACTTTAGAAAAGTAATTAAAGAATCGGTAATAGTTAATGAAGGTCATTAACTAAGGATTATTTAATAATTGATTAATGTGATTCATTTTAATAAGTAATTAGATTAATTAATTTAAAGATAATCAATTGTAAATTGTTTAAGTTCATTATTTAAGTTTAATTAATTTAAATAACCATTTGAGGGTGTGATAAGTATAATTACTTAGGAAAGTAATTAATGATAATTACTTGATGTAATTAACTGAGGATCATTAATAATATAAAAGTAATTTGGAATACAACTACTTTGCATAATTAATCAAGGGATTAATTGAAAGCAAATTAATTAAGGAGTAATTTATTTATTTGATGGAGTAATTAAAGGAAGTTAATTACTGAATGGTATTAATCGGGGATGATTAATAACTGTGATTTAATTGGAATTAATTACTTATAATAATTGATTTAGAAGGGTACTTACTTAAGATGGATTAGAAATCATTAATAATATAAGTAATGATGTAATTAAAGGATTGATCAATTAAGATCAATTAACCAATAATAAGTAATTAAAAAGAAGTTAATTGGTGTAATTAAAGATTTAAGTAATTAATTATAGTTAATCAATTTAATAAGTAATTAGAGGTTAATTTCTGTATTTAGTTAAGGTTAACTAATTTGTGAAAATAAAGTAAAGGATAATTAATTGGAGGTAATTAAAGTTAATTAATCAAGAGTGATTAATTAAATTGAATAATTGGGTGATGATAAATTAATTGATGGAAAATTAATTAATAGATACATAAGCAAGATTTAAAATGGTGAAGTAATTAATTTAATTTACTTTAAATTAATTAGAGATGATATAATTAATTTAATTCATTTTAAATTAATTATAGCTGATATGATTGCTTATATATGGATTGATGATATTTGCTTACTTTGAATGGATTGAAATCTCAAATATGAGATTAATGAATGCTATGTGTAATGTATGCTTTGATTTAAGTATATAGATAATATGGATTATCTGTTGGATGATAATAGGGATTATCTGTTGTATGGACTGTCTGTTTATGATAATGTTGATTATCTATTATGATATTGTGAATTATCTATCTGTGTGTATATGGATAATTGAACTGAATTTGTTTTAAACTTTAAAACAACTTGGCCTTAAAAGATACGTTTTGGATTTCGATGAGACCGGGATCGGGTTTTCCATATTTGGACATCCGAAAACCACATCGATCCAAATTAATCATTAGGTCGTAAATTCTCAAGTGAAGATTCAGAGTGCAAGGGTTATCGTCGTTAACTCTTAGGGTGATTCCAAAATGAGTGTAAACGAGATAATGCCTTCGGTTTCGTTCGAACACGGAACGAACTTGTATGGATTGAATGTTTTCAAAACATCGTCGGGTGGGCGATGAGCATTCTAAGAGATATGTTCTCTAAAGGTAATCACAGCCTCAAGCCTCATCAACTGGGAATGGCTAAAAGAGGGTAGGTGCAGCAAGGTTAGGTGGGTCATGCCCAAGCAGGACAAGATTTTCCCTTGTCTAGATGTCCCTTTTTATTCGGCTGTGTGGACAGTTGTGAGCTCCAACTGTCGGGGTTGTCTTGTTCGGGACTGTTCAGTAAGGAATGGCTCCGGCCTTGTGTTGTAGGGGATCGGGAGTGATCCTCGGTACGTCGATCTAGGCCACGTACTGTGACGGGCGGTACCCTAGTAGCCTTGCCATTGTATGGAATCCACAATCCAATAAGTGCCAACGGTTTTGATTGTATTACCCACTTTTGTGGCTAGTAGCTGGAATTCAATAATGTAACAATTTCGGCTATTTCATATTTACTTGAAAACCCTAGACACTATTCTAATATCACAGAATTTCCTATTAAATGATTTGGTTAGCGTAAGGTAAAAACTTACCATATTTATTCATGGGAAGTCTTACGTAATACCTTTTGTTTTCAAATATCTTCAAAAATTAAGCAACTTTAACCTGTTACTCATACCAGACCCATGTCTGACCTGGAGTTTATTTCTGTTTTTCCTAAACTCTCGGGTACTCAAATCTTTACAAGTAGCCAAGGGATTCAGGTTAGATTTGACGACTTCTGGAAGAGCAATGGAGCATGAGGCTTCGGCGTTGTAGATATATATAGTTCCGCTGTGTTGGTATCTCTGTGTTGTATTGTATATTGAATTGTATAACTGTCTAGTATGTGATGTATTGCCTGTGTAACTCTAATGGATGTTGTATATTATGTAAGTACTTATGTGATTAATATAATTTATTCATTCCGCTGTGAGATTCTGATGTTGTTGTTCTTTCTTCTCTATCTTTTCTATTTTCTCATCCCTTTCTTTCTTCAAGATGAAACGGATTTCTGGGGTTAGAAATCCGGGTCGTCACAGGTAGCTCCTCCGACTGGACATATTCCTTCGATACTATACTCTTACTTGTGATTGATTTGAGGTACATCCTTCGATTTTGATTGGGAGTGTGTTCCGAGGTGGGTAATAGTGGCTGCTATGCGTTACCACCAGCCTGGAAGCGTAATTGGTATATCTACCCTGGCATTGCCTCGTGTGTCGTGTCACCTACCATATCGAGCCTTACTATGAGTTTGTTTTTCTCTCGTAGCCCGTGGAGTATTTAGGATAGTCTCCCGATCAGGAGATATGCTGATACTGGATGGACTACGTGGACTGTTACATGTTAAGGGGAATACTGGGTCACTCCTTAACGCTATTTTAAAGTAAGTTTATTTTGCTGTAGACATTATTATAATAGCGCAATATTACTACATAGTAAATAGTTTAATGGATCCTCAGAGGATGGTCGGTCCTAAGCATCCTTTAAGTTACTTGTATTTTATTACAGTTCACTTGAGTTGGTTTACATTGTATAAGTATGTATGTCCCGACTCGAGTGTTTTGTGTTTAGCTTTACGCTCGGGTCAGCCTGAGTATTCACAGCTTTGGATTTCTCTTCCTGGAGCTAGGGATCGCTGGAGATTCTACTTATCTAGTTATCTATCTATTTCAGTTTCAATTGTTCTATTTCAGCTCCTGTATTAGTGAACTTCTGTGTATTTGGAATTTCTATTGTATTTGTTTTCAGACTGATATTTTGTATTTGTTTTGGGAGTTTGTTATAGTAGCTTGATGATGAACTACTATGGTATTGTATTTCCGCTATGAATTATTCTGATATTTCTGCATTTGTGATTCTATGATGATTTTATTTGCTTTAAGTTTTATTACAATCTGTTATTTTGCATCATTCAAGTCTGACATATGTGGATTATTGTCGATTTGAATGGTACAAAATAGTGGGTCGTTACAGTAGACTTTCATAAGAAAATAGAATTAATTACCAAACTTATTTTATACTAAAATAATAGAATAACCATCGATAGAATTTACAATTCAAACTTTTTACACTCTATTCAACTTCCACACATAAGATGGAAAAGGGATTCATATTGAAATTATGGAATTAGATAGAGCAAACTACGTATAAGGGTATCCATATTTTATACACCATTAGCTAACTTTTAAAACCCTCAATCATATCAAAATAAAAAAATGAGAAGTGGAATATAACATAAAAAATTAAAATTGCAATAACTATAGAAATTATGTTATTTTAATATAGAATGATAGAGATTCCAAAACATAAGAAATGATATATCACTTTGGGGGATTTTTGGAGGTTTAGATTTGAAGTTTTCATCAACCAAAATCCCCAAGGCATATATCAATCCAACCTACACTACATAATTACTAAAATGAGAAGGAAAAAAAAAAGATTTCACTCATAGATAATCCCCAGCCTTTCATTTGGATTTGATTATGAAAACTTCTTTTTCTCTTTTTAGAGCTCTTCCTTTGGAAATATAAAATAATTGGATTTTATATTAAATTAGATTCAGAATTTCATGAATTAGAGGAATATGGAATTAGAAATAGAATATAAATATCTAAAATCACTTACTTAAAGAACTTAAGGAATTTCTGAATCATGTGGAAGAAAGAAATAACAAAGCTCTACTTATATTCCTAAATAATTTGTGAATAAAAGTGAAGGGGCTAAGCTCTTATTTATAGTGGTTAGAAGTCACCAAAACCAATGGATTTAAATTAATAAAATACGACCTGTTTCTGGCCTTACTAACCCTAGACGCCACAATATCCACCGGTCGTCGACTGCTCCTACCTAGGCCGTCGACTATTAGTAGTTAACCATAGGTAAGCGGTCGACCGATTGAACGTATTTATTTTGGCTGTTTAATTATTAGTTAATTCCTTATTAATATTTTACGTTAACGTTTTCTTTTAATGTTTTACTTAAACCAAAAGGTAACTAATTAATGTTAATTTTTGAATTTCAAATTTTAATATTAATTACATTTGAATTTGAATTTCATTTGAATATTTTAAATTAAAAAACTTTAAATGTTTATAACATTTCCATTTAAGCTCCGATTTCAAAATTTTATATATGAAAATTGACCATAAAATCACCATTAACGCAATGGCATAACTTTCATAACAAAATTCCAACATCACAAAATTTTCATTTCTAGCCTTGTTGTTAATTATTTAATTTCTTATTAATCAGATTCTTATTAATTTTTACGAAGTGTTACAATGGCTTGGTCTATAATTAAGTTCCTTTAAAAAATTGATTCGTAACACATTTCCATATGTAGGATTTTTTGATCTATTCCTAAGGCCTTAGTTGCCTCTTTGATGAAGAGTTGACATAGAATTGTAGGTTTCCATTTTAGGATGTTTGATATTGTTCAAGTCATTGGCTTACTTGGTTATGGCACAACAAATGATGAAGTAAGCTTTGAAATCCAATGACATTTGAGACTAATATTGATAGATGTAGATTTATATCTGAGGAACCACATGCTCGTAGCATTAGCCAGGGTAATAGGAAAGAAGGTACACCTTGCAGGCCACTTACTCGTCATACGCACATGGCTATATTGAATACAATAGTGTGGTCGATCGAATTAGTGGACCTATTTTACTTGGATAATTTTGCAAAGTGTAATTCATAAGAAGGCATGTGATCTTGATGCCAGAAGTCTATAATTCATCGACTTATTTTTAGTTCCATTTCCTTATTCCCCGATCGACCATATCTTATGTCAAGATTAGTTTTCTGTTTTGAATCTTCTAAATGGCATCTGTAATCTCTTTTATTCCATTGATAACAGAAGTCTATAATTCGAAACCGGTGTTTAGTGGTGGAAAAAGGATACCGTTGAGGATGGATTTCTCATGCAGGTTGGAATGACCTTCAGTCATGGTGACCAAAGTTTCTTAGTGATGGTTGAAGCTATTAAGTCAGAAGGAAGGCAAGTATGAGGCCCTCCTAGTAGTAAAATGTTGATGATGTTTTTCATCGACCTTAGAATTATGGCGATCCTATGAAGATCCTAAAAACCATGAGTAATCAAAGATTTGTTATGTGTGGTAAGACCATAAGGAGTAGTTTTACTACAATAAGTAATAGTGATACAAGATCTAGACTAGTTCTATACTTGAGGACGTTGTGTAGTTAAAGTGCTTAATAGTTGTATAACATTGAATGTGCAAATATCAACAAGGAAGATAAAGTGAGAATATTGTGAAAAATAGCAAGGGTGAAAAAAGCATTATTGGGGATAAAATCCAATTCCTAATATGGATTTATTATCAGTTTCACATCATTGGTGTAGGAAAAATAAACATTATTTATTCCTATGTAGCAAAATCCAAGAATGCCTTAATTAAGGCGAATAAGACTTGGTGAGTAAATATAGTAATGCTAAGAGTCCTTACCTAGAACTTAGTCTTATACGTTAACTTTATTGATGTATTTTAATAGTTAACTGGTTAAACTAATTTGTACATGCAAACTACTAAATTATTTTGTTAAATAATCTTGATTAGCGAGCATAGCAGCAACGATAAGGGTTTAATTTGATTTTTTATTTAATAACGGTAAATTGTAAAAGCGTAACAAAAAAGGAACTCTAAGCACTTTATGGCGGATTTAGTGAATCTTTTGCATACTTTAACTGTGTAGGATCTATGTCAACTATAGTAATGATTGCAAAAGCTTTTATCTCTTACTATACTATTCAAATTATAAAAATTTGGCTCTTGACCTTTACAGGAGAAGGCTACATATTATGTTGGAATACTAATTGTAATGGATGTTGATGAGGAGCGGACTAGATGCTAATGTTTACGACTTATGGCAGATGCTTTTGATCATGATTTCCTATAAGTTGTTGATCCAAGTTAATTTGTAACTGATGTCACTACGCAAGGATATAAAGGAGGAATTACAATGAGTATAAATAAGGATCAATAGTCTTTAATCAGGATCGACTGTATAAATTTGTTTTTATTGAGAGTTAACAGATATATATGACAAATGAATTGGCTAAAATGGCTTGGTTAATAATCTTTCACGGGGTTGCAATGGTTGTGAGGATCATTCCTCACACATATTATAAAGAAGAACCATAGTAGGCGTTATTTGAGACCGAATGGTGGAACGACTTTGAACTATTATATTGCATCATACCATGCAAATGGGTGCAGGCATATGGTTATGCACTTTGGTGGTAGTCTAAGAGAGCTTGAGAGCTGCATATTGTAACGACCCGTTATTTTGGACCATTCGCATCCGCACATGTCGGACTTGAATAATTCAAAATACGGAATTGTTAGTTTAAATTTGGCAAAACTCGGTAATATAGTAAATAAATAATCACAGAATCACAGACACAGAGTAATAATGTGCAGCGGAAGCAAAAGATAGTAGTTCATGAAGCTACTATATATATAACAGAGTTAAATAAGTTACAGTAGAAGTCTCGAATACAATAGTCAAATACAAGAATCAGAATACATCACTGGAATCAACTGAATATCTGAAAGCTGGATAGATAGTTGGATCTCCAAGCGAAGCTCCAACTCCAAAGGTGAGTCTTGAATACTGGTACACTCAATCTGACCCGAGCGTAAAGCAAAACACAAGACACTCGAGTCAGGATTAACATTCTTATATCAATAAATCCAACTCAAGTGGAATAACAATTGAAGTACAGCAACTAAAAGGATGTTGGAATAACCATCCTCTAAGGATCCGTTAAACTATCTACTATGTAATAGTGTACGCTAAGTAGATAATGTCTATCAGTAATACAAAGTATCAAAATAGCGTTAAGGGGTTACCATTACCCCCCTTAACAAATTTTATATAAGCGTTATAGTCTATACAGCACTGTAAACTCCACCGTAAACTAGTGGGATATCAGGGAGTACTCCATAGGTATAACAAAAAACAAATTCGTAGTGGTCGCGTATATAGGGATACAAGTATGACAAGGCACATGAGGCAATACCCAAGGTAGTGAAACTACCGTTTGCCTGATCCAGATTGGTGAAACAACACTCCCAAAATTTAGGGTGCACCAACCAATAACAAGTAATGAGTAGTTTACGAAGAAGTGTGTTTGCTCGAAGTGACTAACCCCATTTCCTGCTCTTGGTCAACCGATCTACTATGACCCAAATCCCTTCATTTCCTGCTCTTGTTCTAGGTAGACCATCGATAAAATCCATCGATATCTGTTCCCACTTCCATATAGGAACTTCTAATGGATGAAGCAATCCACTTGGCTTCTTCTGCTCCGCCTTAACCAACTGGCAATTCATACACTTGGAAATAAAATTTCCAACATCCTTCTTCATACCTTCCCAGTAGTAGGTTCTCTTCATGTCCCGATACATCTTATTTCCACCTGGATGAATCGTCAACTTCGAGTGATGACTTTCCCTAAGAACTTCATTTCTCAATCCATCTACATCGGGAACAACTAGTCGTCCTTGCTTTCGAAGCCAACCCTCTCGATCGACTTCAAATCCCTTATCCTTCTCTGGGTCCAATCCAGATTCCAAATCACGGATAATCTTGACAAGCTTATTGTCTCGCTTTTGACTCTCGCCAATCCTTTCCACAAGAGTAGGCCTTATTGATAAGTTTGCCAACATCTCAGGTTCCAATTCACATCTGGGCCTGAAATCAAATCCAGCCAAATACTCGAGACTCTTCCATTCCGAAAACATGGCTCCCAATCCTGCATGTCTTCGACTCAACGCATCAGCCACTGCGTTACCTTTTCCCGGAGTATAGGCTATCCCAAAATCATACGATGCCAAGAACTCTAGCCACCGTTGCTATCGAAGATTCAAATCCTTTTGAGAGAACAGATACTTCAACGACTTATGATCTGTAAACAACTCAAATCTAACTCCCAATAGATAATGTCTCCACATCTTCAAAGCAAAAACAATTGCCGCTAACTCCAAATCATGAGTCGGATAATTCCTTTCATGCGGCTTCAGTTGCCGACTTGCATATGCAACAACTTTATTCTTCTGCATTAGTACTGCTCCAAGTCCAGTACCACATGCATCGGTGTAAACCACCATCTCATCATTCCCACTTGGAATAGTCAAAACAGGAGTACTCGTCAGTCGCTCTTTCAGGATTACGAAAGCTTGCTCAGACTTATCATCCCATCTGAACACTTGGTTCTTTTTCGTCAATCCTGTTAACGGTGCAGCTATCTTGGAAAAGTCTTTGATAAACCGTCGATAATATCCAGCTAATCCAAGAAAACTTCTCACATCAGATGCATTCTTAGGTCTAACCCAATCCTGGATCGCTGCCACCTTAGCGGGATCAACCGCTATTCCATTTCCAGAGATAACATGGCCTAAGAATCTCACTTCACTCTTCCAGAAGTGACACTTCGAAAACTTAGCCTTCAGCTGATGTTTCCGTAAGATTTCCAAAACAATACGCAAGTGCGTCTTGTGTTCTTCTTCAGTTCCGGAATAAATCAGAATATCATCCACGAACACAAGTACGAACTTGTTCAACTGATCTCTGAATACTCTATTCATAAAATCCACAAAGTATGCTGGTGCGTTAGTCAATCCAAACGGCATTACCAGCCACTCATAAAAACTGGATGGAGTCCTAAAAGCAGTCTTCGGCACACTATCCTTTGCCACTCTCAACTGGTGAAATCCCGTTGCCAAATCCATCTGAGAAAACACCTTAGCATTGTGAAGCTGATCAAACAAGTCATCTATTCTCGGCAATGGATACTTGTTCTTCTTAGTCACCTTATTCAGCTCACGATAATCCACACACAACCTCAACGATCCATCCGCTTTGGTTGCGAACACAACTGGTGCACCCCATTCGGACACACTACGCCGAATGAATTCTTTCCGTAAAAGGTCATCAACTTGCACCTTCAACTCTTGCTGTTCCCTAGGCGCCATCCGCCTAAGAGGCATCACAACGGGTCTGGCTCCCTCAACTAGATCAATACGAAACTCGATCTCTCTATGCGGCGGTAACCCTTTAACCTCATCAAAGACATCCTCGAATCCATTCACGATTGGCACCGATGACAGTCCATCCCGTGGAACAACCAGCGAATACATGAAGCTCATGAAGACGCCTTCTTCATGCTTACATCGTATCACAACCTTTCGCCCCTCCACATTCTCGACTGTCACCTCCAATCTCTCACAATCAACCTTTGCCGCATACTTCCTAAGCCAGTCCATACCCAAAATAATTCCGAACCCCGCAAAGTTCAGAACAAAACAATCACAAACAAAAGAGCAATCATGACTCGACACAACAAGACCACGGCATATCATACACAAACATGACGAACCCCCAACTGGATTAGTCCAACCAATGGCCTATCAACAATATCCGGTTCCAAACCTAACCGGCCTACAAGATCATCACAAACAAAAGAATGCGACGCTCCAGTATCAAACAACACTCTAACTGGAACACCACAAATGGAAAGAGTACCTTGAACCACCACACTCTTCCCTTTCTCTTCAGCAGTAAGAGCTTTTGAAAACGACGGCACAGCTCCCAAAGCATAAGCTTGCACAATTTGCCTGTCCTTCCTCGGTTCTGGACAATCTTTCCTGAAATGCCCTGGCTTGTCACAGTTGTGGCATTTCGCCGGCGCCTTTGGATTCCTACAATCCTTGGAGAGATGGCCCTTCTGCTGGCAATTATAGCAAGTCATTTCGCCCCTCGGCTTCTTTTGGCCATCCTTACCCTTCTGTTGCTGTTGCTTCCTCTTCTTGTTTCCACCCTTCTGTGGCTTAAACCCTTCCTTGGTTACAGCAACAACAGAACTCTCCCTAGGAAACAAACTCTCATGCCTAAGAGCTTTCTCCACAAGCTTCTCAAACGGATCGTCCAGATAATCCACCAACTGTCTTCCAAGATAAGCATCCAAACCGGTCACAAACTTCTCATTCTTCTGATAGGGAGAATCAATATACGATCTGGCATACTTGGACAAAGCTTCAAACTCAGAAACATACTCAAGAACGGGTCTTCCACCTTACTTGAGCTCCACCAACTTTTTAAACAAGACAGATTTCTGAGCCGTAGAGATGAACTTAGCTTCAAATCTAGCTTGGAATTGTTCCCAAGTAATCTCTTCCTCTGGAGTATCAATGGTGATAGAATTCCACCAATCCGAAGCTCTCCCTTGAAGTTGCCTTGATGCAAGTTTCCTCTTAGTTGCATCCTCAATTCCCAAGTCACCAAAGATCCTTCCACAAGCATCAATCCATCTTTGCACTTCAATGGTTGATTCCGTTCCCAAGAAAACCTTTCCTCCAAGAGAAGTATAGTCCTTGCAAAGCTTAGCAAAATCCACTGGTCTTGGAGCTTGAACTTCAACTCCAACATCTACTGATGGCCCCGAGGCTGGTATCCTTCTCATGATTGAAGTCATCATGGCCTCAAACATAGGAGCATAATCAATAGCTTCCCTAGCAGCACGGCCTTCCCTAGCAGCTGGTCTTCCCCTTCGACTCATCCTTAATATCTACAAAAAGGAATGACTTAGAACACCTTGAGAAACAACTGCATAAGGAGTTCAAATCCTTCTAAACTACTATATTATATATAGTAATCATTCATCAAAATACAATTACGTCTCTCATACGTAGTTACGTCAGCGAGCGTTGGCTAAAATCGATTAACCAAAGCTCTGATACCAAATGTGACGACCGCCCATGACTCCCGCACCAAAACAAGGAAATAATGCGCTGAAAGGCGTGCCAGGCAGCCATGGGTGACCGTCAAGGGTAGAATAAACATCGCAGAATCTATCGCATAACTCACAGCGCATGGATAAAATACAACAGAGAAATATATGTATAGTGAAGCTTCATAACAGAATATCATCAAATAAGCATCTTAGAAGTTTGATACAACCATCAGAACAGTCAATACATCAAAACCTCACTACAAAGCACTCAAAGTATATACAGCGGAACACCCAGTACATAATATGAAATAGTATGCAAAAGCCTCCTGCTCGTCTTCGTCATCATCAGCGTAGATCTCCAAGAACAGCACCTGTCACCTGCTACCTAGTCTGCCCATCCCAACATGGATGAACAGCCCAAGGTAATAAGAGGAGACATAAAACCTTGAGTCAGACAAAGTCTTAGTGAGCAGTAAATCAACTATCAAACATACCAAAAGAGCATAAGGGATAAAAGGAATAGGAACCAAACCATCCCACTCCGCCTCTTTCTATAGTGATAGCCCCCAGACACATACTAAGGAGAAGCAAGCATAACATGGCAGACAATTAAAGTAAAGTAACAATCATTCGAGTCAAGGTCGATGTTTTCCAAATACAAACCCCCAAGGCCTAAACCAAGATCAGATAAGCACCCGGAAAACACCGCTCTTGAGACCGAATGATGATACAACCAAACGTCCAAATATCCATGACTCCGGCTATCACTGTTATCATTGCCTTGATTTCACCGTTAGTTGAATGACCACCTGTCAAGGGCTAATGGTAACCCCGGTTCTAGACATAACTCCGCACGTCGTCGCAGCCCGTGCCTAAGAATCTTCGCAACTACCCAGAGTACTAGCACGTCGTCGCAGCCCGTGCTTGGAACGTCGTCGCAGCCCGTTCCAACGTACTCTTGCTTTGAGCATGCTAGAACCTTCAACAACGATGAAATCTCAGCCTCCTAGTCATCCTCCTTGACGACTATTTCCATACTAGCTCAAGCGCCTCTCGAGCTAACCATTATCAACCAACTCGCATCGCATCATCGAGTTATCAACATGCTTGGGATGATCCCGTCTGGATTAAACCAAGGCTATCTCACATCATGCTTCGCTTTATCGCATCATAGCAAAGTCTCATCTCAACATCATGGCTTGCCTCATCGCATCATGGCAAAGTCCCATCTCAACATCATCTAATTCATACATATGAGCTTCAACATCCGCTTCATATGCCACAAGCAGCTTTCCTTATTCAAAAGCCTCTTCCGTAGCTTTTGAATCGTCTTTGACCATACTTGTCCAAATCTATCAACTAGATAACTTATTCACAACAATCAAACAAGGCAAACATTAATCCAAACAAATAAGTAGTCAATCAAGATCTAAATAGGCATTTATAACTAAAATGGCAATTTCGTAAATAAATGAGCAAGGATCTATCATACATGAATCAAGGGTTTTTAGCATAGATCTAACAAATATAAATCATGGGTTTTGTCTCTACAACTTGATAAATGAACTTGCATAAGTAAACATCTTCATAAGTAATGGATCTACACTTGGATCTAAAGAAATATGCATAAAATCACTATCTACAACACTTCAACAAACCACCAATCCAATATACTCCTTTGGGTCTGCGTGAGAGATAACCACCACTCACCAAATCACCCAAAAACTTCAAAAACTATCAACTTCAGATCTGGACAGCGAAGATTCAAGCTTGATTCGTCGAAATCCCGCTTGAAACGATGAAATCTAGCTTGGTTGGATGAAGATCTTCAACTTTGGCTCTTGGATCTTCGATCTTGATCTTCGATCTTGGATGGATGTTAGAACTAGATTGGAATGGAGAAAAGAAGTGAAGAAATGTTGTAGTCGAGCTCTCAAAATAGCAGCACTTCGTCGCTTCAAAAACCGGTGCCAAAAAGTGAGCCAAACCCCTCTATTTATAGGCTGAAATCACCCTTAGGTCGTCGCCCAGTTTTAGGTCGTTGCCGACCTAAAGATCCCCGACCTAACTTAGGTGGTTTACGACCTAAGTCTCAATAGTACATGCAACCTAAAACACAGCCGCCTTCCTTAACTCGAACCAACGACCTACGACTTATCCACACACAAGATCTCACGACCTAACTCCTATGCGACCTAACAAACAAGGCCGACTTAGCACACACATGCACCTACACGACCTACCTAGCTGCCGACTTAAAAGCTTACGACCTAACACATAAGCCTCTATACGACCTAACCTAGTCACGACCTATCGAGCAACACGAGTTACGACCTAACAACTCATAGCGGCCTTCCTTAGGTCGTCTAACGACCTAACTAACCTACCGACCTAAATATGCTACGACCTAAAACATGACGACTTAACTACTAGGCCATAACTCGTCTACGACCTAACTTCCTTAGGTCAGTCCATACTTAGGTCGGTCAGAAATCATAACTCGTAACTGTTAGGTCGTTAACCCTAGGTCGCTAACTATCTTAAGCCGCTACCTTATAGGTCGCTCGCCCTAACTACTAAACGACCTAACTTACCTAGCAACCTAACACTTCCCTTAGGTCGCTCAACAACCTAACTTAGGTCGTTACCCCTATAGGTCGTTCACAACATATCTCCTAACTCGCTAACCCGTAAGTCATAGCCTTCTTAGGTCGTTACCTCGGTCTAACACACTAACTCGGCCACACCTTAAGTCGTCCAAATCTCTAGGTCACTAACTCATCCCAGCCCTTAAGTCGCTCATATATATAGGTCGCCTACGGCCTAATACTTAACATGTTAACTCGTCCAAGTCTATGAGTCGTCCCACATCCTAACTCGGCCACTAGTTAACTCGTTAGCTATTATAACTCGGCCACATGACCTAAGCTCCTACCGACTCAACATCACACGACCTAAGACGCTAAGTCGGTCACGACTCAACTCCGAACGACCTAGGCTACCCTTCAACCTAAGCCTCTACACGAGTTAACTACCATACGACTTAAGCACTAACACTTAAAGACAACAACAGTTTTACGATCTTTCGATCCGTAAAAATACGGGTCGTTACATTCTCTCCCCCTTAGGAATTTCGCCCCCGAAATTCCAAACAAACAAGAGAAATCAAAATTATTCCACATGCCTACCATCCATAGCAATCAACAAACCATGCATCCAATTACTAACCAAGCATGCAGAATTCTAAGACTAGAACAAGCTACAAATTCATGAGATGTCACGACACCTTAGGGCCATACCTCGAAGAGTTCGGGATGAGCTGCCTTCATCCTCTCTTCCTCCTCCCACGTACAGTCGTTAACATCATCACTCCATTGTATCTTGAGCAACGTAATCGTCTTCCTCCTAAGCTGTTTCGTATCGGTTTCAACAATACGAAGCGGCTTACGAGGTCTTCTAACAACTGGATCAACCTCCAAATCTTCACAGCTAACAGCAGAAACCACTGTGCTCGAGTCGTGCACATACTTCCGTAGATACGATACATGAAAAACATTGTGCACACCCGCCATCTTTTCTGGTAACTCCAATCTATAAGCGAGCTTTCCAATTCGCTCGATAATCGGGAATGGTCCAACAAATCTCGGAGTCAATTTTCCTTTCTTCCCGAATCGAATAACATTATTCAGTGGAGAAATCTTCACAAAAACCATATCTCCTACGTCGAACTCCAAATCCTTTTGACGTTTATCCGCATAACTTTTCTGCCGATCCTGGGCTGCTTTCATTCGTTGCCGAATGATCTCTATGAAATCCGTAGTCTGACGAATCATCTCTGGCCCAAGTATCAACTTTTCTCCAGCTTCCAACCAACATGTCGGAGAGTTACACGGTCTTCCATACAATGCCTCATATGGTGCCATACCAATACTCGACTGATAACTGTTATTGTACGCAAACTCCACCAAATGAAGATGATCTTCCCACGATCCTACGAAATCCAAAACACATGCTCTGAGGAGATCTTCCAAAACTCGGTTGACTCTCTCAGTCTGACCATATGTTTGAGCATGATAAGCTGTACTCAAACACAACTCGGTTCCCAAAACTTCCTGGAAGCTCTTCCAAAATCCACTAGTCAACAATCGGTCTCGATCGCTCACTATACTCTTCGGAATACCATGGAATCGAACTATCCACTTAACATACAACTCAGCCAACTTCGATGCAGTCCTAGTCGATCGAACAGGAATGAATCTTGCACTATTGGTCAACCGATCTACTATGACCCAAATCCCTTCATTTCCTGCTCTTGTTCTAGGTAGACCATCGATAAAATCCATCGATATCTGTTCCCACTTCCATATAGGAACTTCTAATGGATGAAGCAATCCACTTGGCTTCTTCTGCTCCGCCTTAACCAACTGGCAATTCATACACTTGGAAATAAAATTTCCAACATCCTTCTTCATACCTTCCCAGTAGTAGGTTCTCTTCATGTCCCGATACATCTTATTTCCACCTAGATGAATCGTCAACTTCGAGTGATGACTTTCCCTAAGAACTTCATTTCTCAATCCATCTACATCGGGAACAACTAGTCGTCCTTGCTTTCGAAGCCAACCCTCTCGATCGACTTCAAATCCCTTACCCTTCTCTGGGTCCAATCCAGATTCCAAATCACGGATAATCTTGACAAGCTTATCGTCTCGCTTTTGACTCTCGCCAATCCTTTCCACAAGAGTAGGCCTTATTGATAAGTTTGCCAACATCTAAGGTTCCAATTCACATCTGGGCCTGAAATCAAATCCAGCCAAATACTCAAGACTCTTCCATTCCGAAAACATGGCTCCCAATCCTGCATGTCTTCGACTCAACGCATCAGCCACTGCGTTACCTTTTCCCGGAGTATAGGCTATCCCAAAATCATACGATGCCAAGAACTCTAGCCACCGTTGCTGTCGAAGATTCAAATCCTTTTGAGAGAACAGATACTTCAACGACTTATGATCTGTAAACAACTCGAATCTAACTCCCAATAGATAATGTCTCCACATCTTCAAAGCAAAAACAATTGCCGCTAACTCCAAATCATGAGTCGGATAATTCCTTTCATGCGGCTTCAGTTGCCGACTTGCATATGCAACAACTTTATTCTTCTGCATTAGTACTGCTCCAAGTCCAGTACCACATGCATCGGTGTAAACCACCATCTCATCATTCCCACTTGGAATAGTCAAAACAGGAGTACTCGTCAGTCGCTCTTTCAGGATTACGAAAGCTTGCTCAGACTTATCATCCCATCTGAACACTTGGTTCTTTTTCGTCAATCCTGTTAACGGTGCAGCTATCTTGGAAAAGTCTTTGATAAACCGTCGATAATATCCAGCTAATCCAAGAAAACTTCTCACATCAGATGCATTCTTAGGTCTAACCCAATCCTGGATCGCTGCCACCTTAGCGGGATCAACCGCTATTCCATTTCCAGAGATAACATGGCCTAAGAATCTCACTTCACTCTTCCAGAAGTGACACTTCGAAAACTTAGCCTTCAGCTGATGTTTCCGTAAGATTTCCAAAACAATACGCAAGTGCGTCTTGTGTTCTTCTTCAGTTCTGGAATAAATCAGAATATCATCCACGAACACAAGTACGAACTTGTTCAACTGATCTCTGAATACTCTATTCATAAGATCCACAAAGTATGCTGGTGCGTTAGTCAATCCAAACGGCATTACCAGCCACTCATAAAAACCGGATGGTGTCCTAAAAGCAGTCTTCGGCACACTATCCTTTGCCACTCTCAACTGGTGAAATCCCATTGCCAAATCCATCTGAGAAAACACCTTAGCATTGTGAAGCTGATCAAACAAGTCATCTATTCTCGGTAATGGATACTTGTTCTTCTTAGTCACCTTATTCAGCTCACGATAATCCACACACAACCTCAACGATCCATCCGCTTTGGTTGCGAACACAACTGGTGCACCCCATTCGAACACACTACGCCGAATGAATCCTTTCCGTAAAAGGTCATCAACTTGCACCTTCAACTCTTGCTGTTCCCTAGGCGCCATCCGCCTAAGAGGCGTCACAACGGGTCTGGCTCCCTCAACTAGATTAATACGAAACTCGATCTCTCTATGCGGCGGTAACCCTTTGACCTCATCAAAGACATCCTCGAATCCATTCACGATTGGCACCGATGACAGTCCATCCCGTGGAACAACCAGCGAATACATGAAGCTCATGAAGACGCCTTCTTCATGCTTACATCGTATCACAACCTTTCGCCCCTCCACATTCTCGACTGTCACCTCCAATCTCTCACAATCAACCTTTGCCGCATACTTCCTAAGCCAGTCCATACCCAAAATAATTCGGAACCCCGCAAAGTTTAGAACAAAACAATCACAAACAAAAGAGCAATCATGACTCGACACAACTAGACCACGGCATATCATACACAAACATGATGAACCCCCAACTGGATTAGTCACAACCAATGGCCTATCAACAATATCTGGTTCCAAACCTAACCGGCCTACAAGATCATCACAAACAAAAGAATGCGACGCTCCAGTATCAAACAACACTCTAACTGGAACACCACAAATGGAAAGAGTACCTTGAACCACCACATTCTTCCCTTTCTCTTCAGCAGTAAGAGCTTTTGAAAACGACGGCACAGCTCTCAAAGCATAAGCTTGCACAATTTGCCTGTCCTTCCTCGGTTCTGGACAATCTTTCCTGAAATGCCCTGGCTTGTCACAGTTGTGGCATTTCGCCGGCGCCTTTGGATTCCTACAATCCTTGGAGAGATGGCCCTTCTGCTGGCAATTATAGCAAGTCATTTCGCCCCTCGGCTTCTTTTGGCCATCCTTACCCTTCTGTTGCTGTTGCTTCCTCTTCTTGTTTCCACCCTTCTGTGGCTTAAACCCTTCCTTGGTTACAGCAACAATAGAACTCTCCCTAGGAAACAAACTCTCATGCCTGAGAGCTTTCTCCACAAGCTTCTCAAACGGATCGTCCAGATGATCCACCAACTGTCTTCCAAGATAAGCATCCAAACCGGTCACAAACTTCTCATTCTTCTGATAGGGAGAATCAATATTCGATCTGGCATACTTGGACAAAGCTTCAAACTCAGAAACATACTCAAGAACGGGTCTTCCACCTTGCTTGAGCTCCACAAACTTTTTAAACAAGATAGATTTCTGAGCCGTAGAGATGAACTTAGCTTCAAATCTAGCTTGGAATTGTTCCCAAGTAATCTCTTCCTCTGGAGTATCAATGGTGATAGAATTCCACCAATCCGAAGCTCTCCCTTGAAGTTGCCTTGATGCAAGCTTCCTCTTAGTTGCATCCTCAATTCCCAAGTCACCAAAGATCCTTCCACAAGCATCAATCCATCTTTGCACTTCAATGGTTGATTCCGTTCCCAAGAAAACCTTTCCTCCAAGAGAAGTATAGTCCTTGCAAAGCTTAGCAAAATCCACTGGTCTTGGAGCTTGAACTTCAACTCCAACATCTACTGATGGCCCCGAGGCTGGTATCCTTCTCATGATTGAAGTCATCATGGCCTCAAACATAGGAGCATAATCAATAGCTTCCCTAGCAGCACGGCCTTTCCTAGCAGCTGGTCTTCCCCTTCGACTCATCCTTAATATCTACAAAAAGGAATGACTTAGAACACCTTGAGAAACAACTGCATAAGGAGTTCAAATCCTTCTAAACTACTATATTATATATAGTAATCATTCATCAAAATACAATTACGTCTCTCATACGTAGTTACGTCAGCGAGCGTTGGCTAAAATCGATTAACCAAAGCTCTGATACCAAATGTGACGACCGCCCATGACTCCCGCACCAAAACAAGGAAATAATGCGCTGAAAGGCGTGCCAGGCAGCCATGGGTGACCGTCAAGGGTAGAATAAACATCGCAGAATCTATCGCATAACTCACAGCGCATGGATAAAATACAATAGAGAAATATATGTATAGTGAAGCTTCATAACAGAATATCATCAAATAAGCATCTTAGAAGTTTGATACAACCATCAGAACAGTCAATACATCAAAACCTCACTACAAAGCACTCAAAGTATATACAGCGGAACACCCAGTACATAATATGAAATAGTATGCAAAAGCCTCCTGCTCGTCTTCGTCATCATTAGCGTAGATCTCCAAGAACAGCACCTGTCACCTGCTACCTAGTCTGCCCATCCCAACATGGATGAACAGCCCAAGGTAATAAGAGGAGACATAAAACCTTGAGTCAGACAAAGTCTTAGTGAGCAGTAAATCAACTATCAAACATACCAAAAGAGCATAAGGGATAAAAGGAATAGGAACCAAACCATCCCACTCCGCCTCTTTCTATAGTGATAGCCCCCAGACACATACTAAGGAGAAGCAAGCATAACATGGCAGACAATTAAAGTAAAGAAACAATCATTCGAGTCAAGGTCGATGTTTTCCAAATACAAACCCCCAAGGCCTAAACCAAGATCAGATAAGCACCCGGAAAACACCGCTCTTGAGACCGAATGATGATACAACCAAACGTCCAAATATCCATGACTCTGGCTATCACTGTTATCATTGTCTTGATTTCACCGTTAGTTGAATGACCACCTGTCATGGGCTAATGGTAACCCCGGTTCTAGACATAACTCCGCACGTCGTCGCAGCCCGTGCCTAGGAATCTTCGCAACTACCCAGAGTACTAGCACGTCGTCGCAGCCCGTGCTTGGAACGTCGTCGCAGCCCGTTCCAACGTACTCTTGCTTTGAGCATGCTAGAACCTTCAACAACGATGAAATCTCAGCCTCCTAGTCATCCTCCTTGACGACTATTTCCATACTAGCTCAAGCGCCTCTCGAGCTAACCATTATCAACCAACTCGCATCGCATCATCGAGTTATCAACATGATTGGGATGATCCCGTCTGGATTAAACCAAGGCTATCTCACATCATGCTTTGCTTTATCGCATCATAGCAAAGTCTCATCTCAACATCATGGCTTGCCTCATCGCATCATGGCAAAGTCCCATCTCAACATCATCTAATTCATACATATGAGCTTCAACATCCGCTTCATATGCCACAAGCAGCTTTCCTTATTCAAAAGCCTCTTCCGTAGCTTTTGAATCGTCTTTGACCATACTTGTCCAAATCTATCAACTAGATAACTTATTCACAACAATCAAACAAGGCAAACATTAATCCAAACAAATAAGTAGTCAATCAAGATCTAAATAGGCATTTATAACTAAAATGGCAATTTCGTAAATAAATGAGCAAGGATCTATCATACATGAATCAAGGGTTTTTAGCATAGATCTAACAAATATAAATCATGGGTTTTGTCTCTACAACTTGATAAATGAACTTGCATAAGTAAACATCTTCATAAGTAATGGATCTACACTTGGATCTAAAGAAATATGCATAAAATCACTATCTACAACACTTCAACAAACCACCAATCCAATATACTCCTTTGGGTCTGCGTGAGAGATAACCACCACTCACCAAATCACCCAAAAACTTCAAAAACTATCAACTTCAGATCTGGACAGCGAAGATTCAAGCTTGATTCGTCGAAATCCCGCTTGAAACGATGAAATCTAGCTTGGTTGGATGAAGATCTTCAACTTTGGCTCTTGGATCTTCGATCTTGGATGGATGTTAGAACTAGATTGGAATGGAGAAAAGAAGTGAAGAAATGTTGTAGTCGAGCTCTCAAAATAGCAGCACTTCGTCGCTTCAAAAACCGGTGCCAAAAAGTGAGCCAAACCCCTCTATTTATAGGCTGAAATCACCCTTAGGTCGTCGCCCAGTTTTAGGTCGTTGCCGACCTAAAGATCCCCGACCTAACTTAGGTGGTTTACGACCTAAGTCTCAATAGTACATGCAACCTAAAACACAGCCGCCTTCCTTAACTCGAACCAACGACCTACGACTTATCCACACACAAGATCTCACGACCTAACTCCTATGCGACCTAACAAACAAGGCCGACTTAGCACACACATGCACCTACACGACCTACCTAGCTGCCGACTTAAAAGCTTACGACCTAACACATAAGCCTCTATACGACCTAACCTAGTCACGACCTATCGAGCAACACGAGTTACGACCTAACAACTCATAGCGGCCTTCCTTAGGTCGTCTAACGACCTAACTAACCTACCGACCTAAATATGCTACGACCTAAAACATGACGACTTAACTACTAGGCCATAACTCGTCTACGACCTAACTTCCTTAGGTCGGTCCATACTTAGGTCGGTCAGAAATCATAACTCGTAACTGTTAGGTCGTTAACCCTAGGTCGCTAACTATCTTAAGCCGCTACCTTATAGGTCGCTCGCCCTAACTACTAAACGACCTAAATTACCTAGCAACCTAACACTTCCCTTAGGTCGCTCAACGACCTAACTTAGGTCGTTACCCCTATAGGTCGTTCACAACCTATCTTCTAACTCGCTAACCCGTAAGTCGTAGCCTTCTTAGGTCGTTACCTCGGTCTAACACACTAACTCGGCCACACCTTAAGTCGTCCAAATCTCTAGGTCACTAACTCATCCCAGCCCTTAAGTCGCTCATATCTATAGGTCGCCTACGGCCTAATACTTAACATGTTAACTCGTCCAAGTCTATGAGTCGTCCCACATCCTAACTCGGCCACTATTTAACTCGTTAGCTATTATAACTCGGCCACATGACCTAAGCTCCTACCGACTCAACATCACACGACCTAAGACGCTAAGTCGGTCACGACTCAACTCCGAACGACCTAGGCTACCCTTCAACCTAAGCCTCTACACGAGTTAACTACCATACGACTTAAGCACTAACACTTAAAGACAACAACAGTTTTACGATCTTTCGATCCGTAAAAATACGGGTCGTTACACATATTAAAGAAGAACCATAGTAGGCGTTATTTGAGACCGAATGGTGGAACGACTTTGAACTATTATATTACATCATACCATGCAAATGGGTGCAGGCATATGGTTATGCACTTTAGTGGTAGTCTAAGAGAGCTTGAGAGCTGCATACTGTAACGACCCGTTATTTTGGACCATTCGCATCCGCACATGTCGGACTTGAATAATTCAAAATACGGAATTGTTAGTTTAAATTTGGCAAAACTCGGTAATACAGTAAATAAATAATCACAGAATCACAGACACAGAGTAATAATATGCAGCGGAAGCAAAAGATAGTAGTTCATGAAGCTACTATATATATAACAGAGTTAAATAAGTTACAGTAGAAGTCTCGAATACAATAGTCAAATACAAGAATCAGAATACATCACTGGAATCAACTGAATATCTGAAAGCTGGATAGATAGTTGGATCTCCAAGCGAAGCTCCAACTCCAAAGGTGAGTCTTGAATACTGGTACACTCAATCTGACCCGAGCGTAAAGCAAAACACAAGACACTCGAGTCAGGATTAACATTCTTATATCAATAAATCCAACTCAAGTGGAATAACAATTGAAGTACAGCAACTAAAAGGATGTTGGAATAACCATCCTCTAAGGATCCGTTAAACTATCTACTATGTAATAGTGTACGCTAAGTAGATAATGTCTATCAGTAATACAAAGTATCAAAATAGCGTTAAGGGGTTACCATTACCCCCTTTAACAAATTTTATATAAGCGTTATAGTCTATACAGCACTGTAAACTCCACCGTAAACTAGTGGGATATCAGGGAGTACTCCATAGGTATAACAAAAAACAAATTCGTAGTGGTCGCGTATATAGGGATACAAGTATGACAAGGCACATGAGGCAATACCCAAGGTAGTGAAACTACCGTTTGCCTGATCCAGATTGGTGAAACAACACTCCCAAAATTTAGGGTGCACCAACCAATAACAAGTAATGAGTAGTTTACGAAGAAGTGTGTTTGCTCGAAGTGACTAACCCCATTTGGCCCAGCATGACTCATGTTTTAGTCATTTCCAATTTGACACAGGTGTCAAGGCTATCCATTATCGTTCTCTTTCTTCAATCATCACATACATCATTCCAACCACTTCATACTGGATCACACTCCGCGTATAGTTATTTAAGTGGTTTTCGGTTTAGACAGAGAGTATGTCAATAACCGATTCCGGTTTCTTTAATAACCTTCGAAATTATTACACCGATTGGTCGTTTAATAAATTTCAAAACCAAATCAAATTCAATTTCAATTAGAATTTGTAAATCAACATTTCATTTGTCTTTCTATATCAATTTCCAAAATTTACGTTTCAAAACTTCCAAATTACTATTTCAAAATCTATAATTCGATTTAAAATTTTGTTTAAAACAATTCAAATATTGATTCAAGTTTGTATATAAATTTCTTTTCGAAATTATTTAAATCAATTTAATTTAAGATTCAAATCAATTTAAATTCATTGATCGATTTCATTCAATATTCGTTAAGTTACTTTATCATTCAAAACAATTTCCATTTAATTTCCAATTCATCACATCAATTACTTACGTTCAACTTCATTATATCAAAGCGTACAATTTTAATTAAGTTAAATTCGTCAAATTAATTTCTTTAATTTACAAGCCTTACATTTGTTTCAATAACACACATTTTCATTTCTTGTTAAAGAAATTCAATTTCATTCATTTATTTAGTTACAATTTTCAAAACTCAATTAATAAAGAAACTAAATTTCACATATTCAAGAAGTTCGAATTTCACTTTTTAACTTACTTAAATAATTTTCCAAAACTTAATAAATAAAGAAACCCAATTTCATTTATTAACGAAGTTCAAATTCACTTATTCAAAAGTTCAATTTCTCTTATCAAAGAATTCAAACTTTATTTAATTCTCAAATAATTCAATTTTATTTAATTATTAAATAATTTTTGAAAACTTAATTAAATAATTTCAAACTTAATTATTAAATAATTTCAAACTTAATTATTAAATAATTTCAAAACTTAATTCAATCATTCTTAAATTAACAACGTTCTTCCATTTACTACTATGTTAATATTTTGTTTCTGATTTATTAAATATTAACCTTTAAATTTCGCTAGAATTCAAATTCCAACTTCATTTAAATCCCTTATTATTTCATTTCAAATAAAATCTTTATTTTTATTTTTAAATCAAATTATTGACCAATCGGGTTTTTTTAACTCTTTATCCTAAATCAAGTTTTATTTGAGTATTTATCATTTCAACCCGATTTCATTTCAATTCAAAAAAATCAAAGCATAGCAAAGGGAACTTGCAGTGTGATAACTGGGATGGCGTCAAAGTAAATAAACAAGCAATAGAAAAAATCAATAACAATCTAATAATTTATTTAAATAATCCCGAAATAATCGTATTAATTTACATTTGTTGTTTATGCAAATTAATATAATTATTTCTAGAATCTACAATATCATTTCATGTAGATTAAAGATTATTCCACTAATTATTTATATGGTTCTTCACTTGATATTCATTATTCAATTTATAAAACATACATTCAATGGTTCAAGGTGTAGTTAACACTATTTCTACATGTCACTTTGTTTAACATTTAAAGGGGTCATATTATACAAATTTAACAAATCAAATCCAACACATATATCAATTTTAAATTATTAACTATCCTATATCAAATTCAATTGCATATTATTTATCACTTTAAACATTAATAATTTAACGTCCAATGTCAACATCATACAATCAATCATTTATCAACCAAACTGGATTATCATTGTATACATAACAGATAACGGTGTCAGATGTCATAGGTGAACTGATACAGATAATAACATATATAACAGCGTAATTAACTAACAGCAGCATATTTCAATTGTCGTTTCAGTTGAAATCAAATTTAATAAATAAAAGAACATTAATCGTGAGTGATTGCTCACCTTTCGAGGCAAGAGAGAATAGACAATGAAACATGTTACGGATCCAAGCACGAATTCCAAAGCAAAACAAAATTAGCACGAATTGGACGGACAAAGCTGATAAATAGGAAAAAGAGGAAAATCAATCGGTTTGATAGAGACGGAATATACACACACACACACACACACACACTATTATTATCCTTATTATATAAAGTCAACATTTGAATCAAGATAAATATATAAAATTTCACATCAATGTTTAAAATTTAAAACACTAAAAAATAATATATATTATTTTTCAAGGCCATATGCATTCTAAATCAAAGTATGTATAAAATCAATAATAAGATTAAAAATGCTGACCACCATTTATATATACACATGCAAACCAAACTTATATTTACGCAGTTACACAACAACATATATATACTGTGTGTGTATATATATATATAGCAATTTAACATTTACCCAAAATATTAACAACCGTATACTTCGAATAAACTAAAACTATAAGTTATTATATATGTGTATATATAACGAACAGTTAAAATATCAGCAACAGTTGTATACATGTTCAAACTTTTTAACAGAACAAATCAAAATAAAATAATATATATCTCTATTCTTAAACTTACCTTTATAAACTTTATAGCTTACATAACCCGAAATCTTATAACTCATATAACATAGAATGTCAACACTATACATATATACTTCTCGTCCAAACCCAAACTATATATAAACTTTATATATATATATATATATATATATATATATATATATATATATAAGATTAATATGCAACTGCTAAAATATGTAGGCAATTCTTATTCACAAAACAGGAATTATTTCGTCAAATTTTCACTGTACACATATAGTGCATTCAAGTTACCAAAATATATGTAGCCCCTACAAACTATACAAAGATATGTATACGTAGTAAAATATCTCATATATATATGTGTGTGTGTGTGTGTGTGTGTGTGTGTGTGTGTGTGTGTGTGTTCTCAAACTGTACAACCTGAAACTCTACATATGTATAGCTAATATTTTTGAATCTATGTTTTGCATTCTAAGGCCGCACTTGTAATAAAATAAATAGCAATACATATCAATTTTGTACATTTTAGCTTCATAAAAAATAAATCTTTGTATACATATTTTATGTTTTCTTCAGCTAATAGCACTACTTCTTTGAACCACAATATATATACTAATAGAAAATCTTACATATACATCTTTATAAAATACACAGTACCACATAATTGCTGCATACGAAATGATGTAGGCAACATAAACTTATAACTAATACCTAACTCAAAAATTATATATATATAAATTTAGATATACGCCTTACCCAAACCTGTGTAAACCAATGCAAGGGCAGGGAAGTGTGCTAGCCGAACAACGTGGAGATGGCCACAAGTGCACAGGGTGGAGGCGAATGGCCAGAGCGGAGGTGGAGGATAGGAAGGAAGGTGGGTTCGGCGATGGGGCCCTGAAATTTCGGATCTGACGTGTGAAGGCTGCTCGCGTGGTGGTTTGCTGTGAGATGGGCGATGGACGGTTCAAAGAAAGGAGGTGGCAAGTGCTGTGCGCGAGTCGGTAGTTTTTTTTTTGTGGTGCTCAGGCAGTGGTCGTTGAGTTGCTTGCAACCGAGGGCGGTGATGGAACGGCTCGGCGCTGCTACAAGCAGACAGAGGGAAGTGGGCTACGGCCAGGTAGGCGGCGGTGGAGGGAAAAGCTTCGATGAGGTGCTCGGCTTGCAAGTGGAAGGAGAGGGCGAATGAGTGAAGGGAAAAGCAAGGCTAAGGCTTTTGCGTGAACTAATGTGACAGCGAAGAGATATATTTTGGGTTTCCACGCTTGTATATGATTTGATATAAAGTTTTTTTTCCTTCTCTTCTCTCCAAATGTAAATGGCAAAAAGAAGAGTAAAGATAGATGAAAAAACCAATATAATTGAGCTGGTAGGTAGAGGCTTCACGAGAAAGATGTTTAGAGAAGAAGAAAATGAAAGGGAATTTTGCTTTGAAAATCTATGCAGAGGAAGGACAATGAACAACCAAAAGTAGAAATTCACGTACAACTTATATAAACATTTCATATTGAATGTTGGGGAAGAGTGACAGGCACGCGAATTTATGAAGTAATAAAAGCAAACAGCTGTTGGTTAATACACGGTTGAATTTGAATGGGCACAAATAAATTCAAAACGCTCCAGATACGATGAACCAGTGCACGGCTCCGTCGCGTACCGGACTCGAAATACGAAAATAAATATACCGTAGAGATCAGCACGACGAGACGATCAAAACGGTATATGGATATCAGTGATACGATTGAATTATAAAAATCCAAAATTTCTACTAGCGGAAAATGCGGCAAAAACGCAGAAAAATAATATCGACAGAGTTAAAGAAGTCCGAATTTCGAAAAACGAAAAACGACGTCTTGCTCAGAAGATGGTTCAGAATTTTTCTATGTAAAAATATTTAGGTTTCGTAAACGTTTTATTTTCATCGATTTTTAACGGATTAAATTGAAATAAATTTACGCACGAAAATAAACTTCATATTTTCGGAAGAAAATTTACTAGTTGCTATATTTAACTAGACGCATTTCAAATATCAAATTTTTATTTCAAAATTTTATTATTTACAATTTCACAAAAATTTCAATTAAATATATAAATAAAACAAATAAAATCATTAAAAATTTACGGGTCGTTACACATACAGTATGGGATGGACCGATAAAGCGAGCGAAGGTTATTAGGTTGGTAATCGTATCATGCATTAAGAGCCCCGATTGTCCAAAAAGATAAGGATCCTGTGCACAAACTAGAGGGTGGAGTAGATATCTTTAATTGTAGTGTAAGGGCTACTATAGATTAGGTCCTTGAGCCGGACATTTAGAACACTAGATTCATTTATATCCATAACCAAAAATTTATTTATTGAGAATTTTCTATTCAAAAAATTGTGTAATTTTCTGATGTAAGCATGAATAAGTCAAACAAAAATTATACTCTCATTGAAATTTAACAACCCTTTAGACTTCTTAATAGGATAATTAAAAATTTCACTAGTCATTAAATACTTCACAAATCTACTGAATATATGTCGTTTATTCAGATCCTAAAACAAACATCACAAATATGATTACTAAATTCTAGTAAATAAATGATTAAGTTGACTACCAATCAATAGATGCATGAACTTTTAACCAACAACCATTATTAAACCAAGTAAAAAAAAATTAAAAAATCTATCAAATGAACTTCACATAATAGCTAGTTCATATCGTTTTTAAATATGAGAATCCATAAAAAGTTCCCTAAAATCTTCTACACTATAAAAATAAAATCCTATAACGTCCAAAATATATAATTATGATCCACTTTTCATATCTTTCAAATTAAAAGTACAATGAACATTAACTCACAAGTAAAAGAATCAGTACAAGTCAAAGTACTATGATGATTAGAAGAAATTAATGTAGTGCTAGCAATACCAAATTCCAGATAATAATTCTTAAGATTAATTGTAAAAACAAAACACTCACCCTTTTTATGGAATTGCAAACATACCATGCTTTGAAGATGGAATCATTGCAAACAACTATAACTTCATCCTTAAGAACAGAAAAAACCTTTATATATAAATGAGTAAGATGGGACCAATGATGACAAATTAGGTTCTTTACATCATAAAATAAAACATCCATACCAAAACCGAGTACTAAAACCAGAAACAAGAAAACAGAAGCATTATTGTCACAACACAATAAAAAAAATCAAAAATGCAAAAGGCTATATGCAAGAAGCATTATATATATATATATGATAAATCAAGCTAAACTAGTTTGTAAAAAATCTACAAACAAAATCAATCATTTTCACCTTACATTTTCTTTTCAAATTCTAACATAAAGATGTATTACTAATTACAAGATGCTAAAAATAGGATAAATAGAAGCATAATAATATTACATAACAATTTTGAAATATCAAATACCACATTCTTTTCTTTCATAAGACATTAAAACTCATAAAAAAATAAAATAGTAAAAGTTAAGTCAACAACAACATTATCCGAATGAAATAATGAATAAAATTCATGTAAATATTAAAAAAAAACCCCGGTTCTATTTCTTAATTGAACCATAAGTACTTTTGAGGATCAAATAAAATACACAAAAAACAACATTCCATGATAGATAAAAATCAATATTAATAACCAAAAGAATGAATCTAAACACAGAAAGTAGACATGGAAAACTTAAAACCCTAATTTGAATGGAACCATCCAGAAAAAGGAATGAACAAATGAGAACTAAATAAATAATCGAAATCAAAGATGTTGGGAGGAAGATAATAAACAAATCGAGTAGTTGGGAAGAATAAGGAAAATATTTGGAAGTGCGATGTTTATCTTGTGAGACACGCAATGTATTTGTTTTTCAAATGAAAAAAAAATTGGTTGGATTTCTACTATAAAATACCTCAAGTTTATTGTTCAAATAAGTTTCATGATTTTTCTATAACTTAATACAAACTTAGACTTTCATTTTTAACATAAAGTCAATTCAAATACTAAAAAAAACTCATTTGAAGGACGATATTTGAGCAAGATTTGGTCTCAAGAACAACAATTTTCAAAATTAGGTCTATGGATAAAATATTCACCAAAATTGCCTAGAAATCAAATTCTTTCATTTATAAGCATGAAGCATACACAATTCAAAATTAGGGTTTTCAACCCGAGATAAGATCATCCATCACTATGATGCATTATAGTATGGATGTCGATGAATTTAACAACGATTAACAATAATACATTGCGGTTGATTATGGCAAACTAAAGTTTTTTACAGTAGATTTCATCAATGATACCAACCAAATATGCAAGTTCGAATCTTTCATCAAATGTGTAGAATGAGGCTAGGGTTAGGGAGAGGAGTGATGGAAGAGTAGTTTTGAGTTGGGGAAGAAAAATTATACAATAGTTTGTAATGCTTATGTATATTTGCATTTTATGAATTGATTCCTTCAACGAAGTATATGTATGCATCAAGTTGTAATGTTGTTTATTTAGAACCTGAAGTTTGTAGGCAGGAAAAATCTTAGCTCATACTAGAAACTCAAAGATGGAAACTAATAGCATAAGCATATATAACAACAAAGCTCAAGACTTTTGGCTTTATAAGGAAACAGCTGATGATGAGTTTCAATTGAAACATGCATAGGAAAAAAACAAGAGCTTTTACCTACTATATCATAGGCAAGTGTAATTTGGGACAACATTAACAATACAAAGATGACAATTTATACCTACAGAGCGGTAACAAACAAGCTATCTACAACAAACAATTTAAGAGCAAGCCAAGTTAAAGTTGATGGTACATGTGTTTTATGCAAAAAGAATGAGGAGACGGTTAAATATCTATTTTTTTGAATGCAATTACACAACAAAATGTATGGCAATGGTTTAGAATTAGACTTGTAGTACATTTAATTCCACTGTTACGTACAGAACTTCATATTCAAGTTTTTTTCACTTTACAAAAGTTCCAGACTAAAGATGAATTATAAGATTTAGCAAGAGTGGTTTTTACTACAATATGCTGAAGTTGTTGGTTAGTGAAAAAACAACAAAATATTCAAAAAATAGGATAGTAGCAAATTTTAAATCTGCAGTAAAATTGATAGTTTAGTTAAAGTAATCATGCTCAAATCAAAGGGAAAAACATGTTTTTCACCCTACTTCACCAATATTTTTGAGTATTGAACTATTTCACCTGAATCAGAGACTTTTTCCCCAAATTGGTGTGCAATATAGACGAGCGGCAGCGAGTTTTGGAGTTCATGATTGGCACCGTCTTGGAGTTAATGATTGGCATGTAGGTTAATAAAGAAGATGATGAACTGGGTCGAGGTTACAGAGATGATGGAACTCGATATACTTTCTTAGAAAACCCACGTATAATAACTCAAAATATCATAAAAATAAAATTTTAAACTCTAAAGCAAGAAAAAAAATTGCAGTTCATGAAGTCAACTGAAAATTTAGTGGATCATTCTAATTTTGATGAATACAAATTGGTTAGTTTACTTTTTGTCTTTTAAAATCTACTTTCCTTCTACATATCAATCTTAGATCTACTGTTAGATCTGCTGCTTAGGGTTTTTGGTTTTTTATTTTAGGATCAGTCTAGCTATCAAGTGGGTAACACAAATTGATAGATATAAAGTGATGATATTGCAACTGAAAATATGAATGTAAGCTATTAAATTGTAATGTTTTATCATACGATGTTTATGACATTTTGTTTTTACTTACAATTTTTTTATCTTTTTTTGTTATTAAGTGGACATACCAATCATAATAAAATTGAGAATGCATTTGTCGTTTTGAATAAAAAGTGTCAATGGTGAAAATATGTAAGAGATTGATCGATCAAATCCTTCAAAAGACATGGAAGTTGATTAAACAAACCATTTTTTAACCGACCAAGAAGTATTTAACTAAAATGTTATAATCTTAAATACAGTCAAAAATATAAATTTTATTCTTTTAATTTTGATTTTTTATGCATGGTATATGGTTTTATGTTGTATTTGGAAAAGAACTAGATATAGAATGCATAACTGTTGTGTTTTCATATTATTTGGGTGCTTGTGTAGTTAATTAAAATGATGTTCCGCGTTAAAAGAGCATGAAACCAAACTTTACAAGGTGACCTCTACTTCTGCGAGCCAGAATCATTTTTCAACAGGCGATTGGTAGGACACAATGAAGAATATAGATTGCAAATTTATTAAATAAGAAATTACTGAAGACGTTGAGTATTAAATTCTCCTTCATATTTTCTATCATTTCTTCTTCTTTATACAAGAAAAATAAAATGAGGGAAGATGAAAAAAATCTGTACTCTTCTTCCTAATACACACATTGTCAAAGTCAGCAATTCGAAACCCATTTCTAATTTCGGGAACCCATATCGATTCAACGGTAAATTTGAAATATTGACGTGGAAATCCCCATTTCAATTCAATGGCGTCTACATTCAATTGGTTTTCGAAAGAGACTCATAGAAGCACACCGGTCGTTGTTAAAATGGAGAATCCAAACTGGTCAATGGTCGAGATCTCGTCGCCTGGCGAAGACGGCGACGTCGACTCCGATGAATTATCTGGCAGAAAAGGCGACCGTAACAAATCTAGAAAACAAATAACTTGGGTTTTATTACTTAAAGCTCACCGCGCCGCCGGATGCCTGACGTCGCTTGCAAACGCCGCTTTTTCCGTCGTTTCCTCCATACGCCGCCGCGTGTTATCAGGCCGTACTGATTCTGAACCCGACCAGTTATCAAATCAACCAGAGGAAAGTCCGGCATTCAGAAGTAGATTTTATACTTGCATAAAAATGTTTCTTTGGTTGTCTGTTATTTTACTGGGATTTGAGATTGCTGCATATTTTAAAGGATGGCACATTGGAACTCCCGATTTACAAAAATTAATGGCATTTAGTTCTGCATTTGTTGGAGTTCAGGATTTGTTCGATTCTATATATTCAGGTTGGGTTCGGTTTAGAGTAGAATACATTGCGCCGGTTCTCCAATTTTTGGCTAATGCTTGTGTTGTTCTATTTCTGATTCAAAGTTTGGATAGACTTATATTGTGTTTGGGTTGCTTTTGGATTAAATGTAAAAAGATCAAGCCTGTTTTGAAGAAGAATATTGATTTAGAAAGTGCAGATGAGTTTCCTATGGTATTGATTCAAATGCCAATGTGCAATGAGAAAGAGGCAAGTAAGAATTTTCTTAAGAATCGGATCAGGTATTGATTGATAATGGCTAATGTTTGGTATTTGGACAGGTATATCGACAATCAATTGCCGCGATCTGCAATTTGGATTGGCCAAAATCGAACATATTGGTTCAAGTTTTGGATGATTCAGATGATCCAACCACACAAATGTTGATTAAGGAGGAGGTTGAGAAATGGAACCAAAATGGCACTCAAATTGTTTATAGACATAGAGTTATCAGAGATGGTTATAAAGCAGGGAATCTAAAGTCAGCTATGCATTGTAGTTATGTGAAGAATTATGAATTTGTCGCAATCTTTGATGCAGATTTTCAACCTGCGGCTGATTTCTTAAAAAGAACAGTTCCTCATTTCAAGGTTCTATCATTGCTTCAAAACTGTATTTGAAATTGAAATACATCTTGATGTTTAAACTTTGATTCTAATATTTCAGGGCAATGATGAGTTGGGTCTAGTACAAGCAAGGTGGTCATTTGTAAATAAAGATGAAAACTTGCTAACTAGGCTTCAAAATATTAACCTTTGCTTTCATTTTGAAGTTGAGCAACAAGTGAATGGAGTTTTCATGAACTTTTTTGGGTTTAACGGAACTGCTGGAGTCTGGAGAATTAAGGCATTAGAGGGATCAGGTGGTTGGTTAGAGAGAACTACTGTTGAGGATATGGATGTTGCAGTTCGAGCTCATTTAAATGGATGGAAGTTTATATATCTAAATGATGTTAAGGTATAAAGCTTTTCTTCGTATGAATGAAAAGTCACTTTATGCGCTTTTATGATGTACTGATATTACTTTGTTATTTTAGTGTCAATGCGAGCTGCCAGAATCGTTTGAGGCTTATAGGAAGCAACAGCATAGGTGGCATTCGGGACCTATGCAGCTGTTTAGGTTATGCTTGCCTGATATTATCAAATCCAAGGTACATTTTATAAGCTTCTGATATGCCATATTTGCTTTCATACTCGGTACATATACAACAGTTGTTTTCTTATTTATCCACCATTAGATGAAACGCTTTTAGCAGATTTATGCATGTTGAAATTTGACCTTATAGTAAATAGTTGCTTCTTGTAGCAACTTCCAAGTGTCTTTAAGCGCACTAGGGTAGTCACAAATACTACATATGCACATGTTTTATGCTGTGCATGCTTTCACAGGAATTCAAATATTAGCACGTGTCTCATTTACATATATGAATATTCTAATCTTTAATTGGTGCTAACTCTTAATGAGGAAACGTTATCCAGTTCAAACTTCCAACATTTGCATTTAAGTAAACACACATGTTACCTCTTTAAATATATATAATTAGACAGGCTTGAACTTCTCATAATGGCTTTTGCATTTCGAATAGTAAAATGTGCTTCCTAAAATGCATCTGTACATGAATGTTGACAATTTACATTATGATAATAGTCTCAGGGAGCAATCTGCCTGCTTCCTCTTTCAAATGCTCATCTCTTTTATCTCGCTTATTCAATGTATGGTGTCACCAACCTAGTCAGTGACTATATACTTTTTATTAACAGCTTGAAAACAATACATAGCTTACTTCTCTTGCTATATCTTATATTGTGAAATTAGGATCCGTACCTTTTTTTTTCAAACTTATTACATGAAAAACTTAAACCCTTTGTTTTGAATTCTTTTGCAGAAGTGCATATATTTGCTGTTTGGCTGAAATTAAAAATAGTGGTGTTTTTCGAAACCTGGTTATGGAAGGAGCGATTTTTTATTTTGAAGCTTAAATTGGGTGTTTTAGAAAAGTTTTCTTTTGTATTTATGCCAAACTTTAACCGACCAGTAAGCGTGTAATTTTTTTTGAATGCTAACGCTTAAGAATGTTTGCTTGCTTTGGTGACTCATGGTTGTGTATTTGGATTTTAAGGAAATTTTGATAGTGGCGACATATGTTGAAAGCCAAAAGAGCAAATCACCTGCATCTAAATTTTCTGTCCTTTATTTTTGATGTATGATCATGAACTTTGGAATGAGATCCATGACATCAAAGTGTAATAGACTTTTTGCAAAAGTTTGATTGTTTTGTTTGATGGGACACATGAAAAGAAATTTTTTTGGGCTAAGGTGATATTGATTAATAAGTTTAACTTTTCTTGCTATATCTTTTCATGCAAAACAGTAATCATGCACCCACACATGCGTGCAAATGGAAAGGATCGACTATACGTTATTTTTGCTACACCCGAATTAAACAATAGAATGAAGTGACAAAAGGGAGAAAGTATAATTATTTTAATCGGAACATCTGATTGAAATCACGGAGGATTTGAGGTGTAGCAAAAATGAGGTGTAGTCGATCTCTTCATGTACATACATATATGCACATATACATACACACACACACATATATATACAAATACATGTACACACACATATATATAGACACACATGCATGCATGTATATGTATGTATATGTGAAATTAGGATTTGTCTCTTATTTTCAAACTTTATACGTGAAAAACCCTTCTTAAAAACAAATTTTAAATTACCATCTAAAATTATTTTCGTGAATTTTTTTCTTGTTTTTTATTGAATCAAATTCGCATTTAATCAATGAATAATATGGTCAAAATTAAACTTTTTTTTCTTTCAAAAGTGCAAATATATATAGTGAAAACAACAAATATTTGCAGTTTTAGAAACTGTAAATATTTGCAGTTCGGCTGAAATTAAAGTATATGAGCATTTTTCAAAACATGTTTTTGAAAGGAGACGTCTGGTATTTGAAACTTAAAGCGGATGTTTTACGAAAGTTCCATATATGCTTAAGAATGTTTGCTCACTTTGTTGTTGGCGCACAAACAATTTCAACAAATTTCGGTTTCTTATATACATGTTTAACAATATCGTGTGTACATGTTAAATTGCAGATTGCATTGTGGAAGAAATTGAACTTGATATTTCTCTTCTTCCTCCTGCGAAAGCTGATATTACCATTCTACTCCTTCACTCTCTTCTGCATCATTCTTCCAATGACAATGTTTGTACCAGAAGCAGAACTTCCTGCTTGGGTGGTCTGCTATATTCCAGCTGCTATGTCATTACTAAACATACTCCCTTCTCCAAGGTCCTTCCCATTTATAGTTCCATACCTCCTATTCGAGAACACAATGTCAGTCACTAAATTCAATGCTATGGTATCTGGCCTGTTCCAACTTGGCAGTGCATACGAGTGGGTTGTAACAAAGAAATCAGGGCGTTCTTCAGAAGGTGACTTGATTTCATTCCTCGAGAAATCGCCTACTAAACATCGTGAAAATTCATTGCCTAACCTTGATGCGGTAATGAAAGAGGAAATGTTAAGGCAGATGGAAATGAAAATGAAGAGGAAGCATAATAGGATTTACAGGAAGGAACTTGCTCTTGCTTTTTTGCTTTTAACAGCATCTGCTAGGAGTTTGTTGTCTGCTCAAGGTGTTCATTTCTACTTTTTGTTGTTTCAAGGAGTTTCTTTCTTGTTGGTTGGTCTTGATTTGATTGGTGAGCAAATCCAATGAAGTGTTGTTGCATATAAATTGTATTGATGAAACTTGAGGGATGCACAATGGGAGTGGTGCTCCCATAATTTATAATTTTTCCCATACTTAGAGAGTTTAAATTGAGATGTTGCTCCCTTCATTTGGGATACGTGTAGATATGGAGATCATCATTCTTCTGTGTCAAAATTTTTAATGCTCTTTTGGGATTTTACTTGGAAGTTAACCGGAAATATTGTGCAGTCTTCTTTTAGTCTGGTTTGGTGCATAATGGTGCTTCTTATATAATGTTTTATATGTCTATGCTCTTTTTTTTAGACGTGTCGAAAATTTTGAAATCCCTCTGTATTCATATTCGAAAAGCGAATAAATATTCGATATTAGGAAAATTGAATGCGTCGAAAATTATCCATCGGGATTCTATTAGGTTTCTATTAAGATTCTGTTAATATTTCGTGTATTTTAGTAAAACGATAAACATGTGTTTATTTTTTATATTAAGTTAATAGTTTGTATCATATGAACTTAATGCATATTATTCAAAGCCATTTATTATCATCCTATTTGTTTATTTTTCATACTTTTATCATTAATTCGATTGAAAAAAATAATATTTTAAAACAAAATTTTGTATTTATGTTTCTCGATCATTAACATATAGGATAATTATTCGATGTTTGTTCATGTCCGCAAATGTGGATATCCAATAATTATTTCCTTTGAAATCGACGATTGCGCCACCCGATGAGATCGCGCCGACCACCCCTGCCACGATCGTCGCCGCTCCAGTGCCCCTCCACACGCGCGTCACATGATGAAACTGAATAGCGACACGAAAATTTGCAGCCGCGAATGGAAGCACTTGGCCGCCGTCTCGGCTCATCGATCGATGATCCAACCGTTGAAATTACTCAACGCATCATGATATCCAACTTTCTTGTTGAGATCGAAGGCAGATGTGGCCTGTGGTGGTCTATAATAGTGGTTGCCATAGGATTGGCTAGAATGGAATTTGAAGAAAAAATTGGCGAACTCGTTCCCTCTGATGAACGCGAATAACATAGGGAAGAGGACGTATGTGCTTGAATGTGTAGGCATGGTAAGGTATGGGCTAGTGAAGATGTGGTTATGGCCTAACAAATATATATATATATATATATATATATATATATATATATATTATAATATCCCGCTTCAAATGTCTAAAAATATCGATCTCCAAACGAGGCATGACACCTGACATTCTATATGTTCTACCTCTATTTCGAACATAATAGAACATGTCTTGAGGCCCAATTCCATCATATATAGAAGATAGCTATTGAAACCCAATTATTTATTTAAATTTCTAAAATTAATTTCTACGCGTTTTGATCTCGCACGCCCAAATGATACACCCAATCACCACGAAATTCGATGGCATACAATAATTCACATTACGGAACCGATGAACTGGTTTCGTTGAAATCCGAGACAGTGCCCCGGAAGACTATTTTTACATGTTAACTAAAGCGAATAATTTTCAAAATCAATTTAATCACTTTTATATCAAATTTAAAAGTTTACAATCTTCGTTCTTGTTTAAATATAAATTAATTCAACTTTTGAAATCGTTCTCATTCATATTAAATTCAAGATTCAATTATTTAAACAATTTAATAATCAAATAGATCGTTATATTTGAAATTCAAGTTATTTCGCTTATAAAATCAACTTTCCAATATTTAAAATCAATTAAATACTCATACTTCAAATGACAATAATTATGGGTTGTTACACTCTCCTCTTATAAATAATTTCATCCCCGAAATTACCGAGTAAGATAGATGTCATAAACCCATTAACTTTTGAAAAATAATTAGTTGAAATAAATCACCGCATTCATTTAAACCTTTTAACTTCCGAAATCAATTAGTTAAAGCTTCTTATAAAAAAAATTCTAAGTCTTCTAATTAATTCATAGTTATTAAAGTAATACTATTACAAAAATCAACTAATATCGTTTCAAGTTAAAAAAACCAAAATCAAACTTTAAGTTATCAAAAAAAATTCCCAAAATTCTAAGAAATTTTCTAATGCCTTAAATTTTTGAAAATTTTCGCCATCGTCTTCTTTGCGTGGCTCGATCGTAAAAATTACATTGTATATATAATCACAAATATGCATCCCATCTTCGAGGATGAGGCATCCCGCAGGGAGAAATATAAAAATACGGTATGTAATCTGAGATGTGTAACTTATTTTAGTATTAGCAAGCATATACAATCAATATAATGCGAAAGCGAGCTCCAAATGTGAAGCATACATCATCCACACCTACTAAACACTCAAAAAACAATGAGAACAATATATGGGGAGCAATATCAATATATTACATATCCATATGCTAACGAACCATATGTAACAAAAGAAGTCATCAAACAAATGATATCCATTCATTTTATTCATAACCATTTCAATTTTCATTTTCAATGTCAACTTTTAGTTTATAGTTTTATTTACACCCAATTCATTTACACTCAATTTACTTATATTCAACTAATTTACATTCCATTAATTTACATTCCAATTAAATCAACTGAATTACATTCAATTATTATTCTTCAATTTATTACTTTCAATTTCATGTACATTTATATTCATCATTCAATTTTATCTAATTCATGTTCATTTACATTGATATTCATCCTTCACTATAGTATATTTCTTTAATACCAATACCACTTAATAGCTATTTTATAAAATCCTTTACTTAAAGTTAACTATAAACATTTTATGCAACATAATTCTCATGTTTATTTTCACTTCACAACTTAAGTTTATATTCATTTTGCGACTCAAGTTGAATTTCGCTACTACAACAAATTTTATTTATTTCTAGCAAACAACATTCCAAAACATATTCAATTCATTTTATAACTCAAGTTCATTTCCATTTCACTAATTTATCTTATTAGTGTAGGATGTAGATTAACCCTAGAGGGGGGGGGGGGGTTGAATAGGGTTATAGCAAATTTTCTCGAATTAAACAAAAACAAACTGCAGAGAAATAAATATGCTGAAAAGGAAATCACACACAAATTTTACCCAGTTTCGGCAACCCCTGCCTACTGCTGCATTCCCAGATTTTTATTAGAATTAAACAGTCTCTTGCTTACAAACACTCTAACAGACTCGCAAACCCTGCTTCCGCTTACAAACACTCTAATAGACTCGCAACCCCTGCTCCCGCCTATAGAGTTTTGCAAACTCCCAAACCCTACTCCCGCCTATAGAGTTTTGCAAACTCGCACACCCTGCTCACTGAACTAATTCTAACTAGACAATCTGACACTACCTACAACCTAGGTGGTGATTTACCAAGACTTGATTCGAAAAGAAAATAAAACTAAAACAAATAAACACCCTTAATAAAATAAAGAATAAATTCTTAAAAACAATTTCCCTTTAACAAGGCCGGCCCTTTTATTATTCTCTAGCCCGTTCTCGTTTTCTTTTGCTATTGAAATATTGCGGCCGATCCTCTTTCTGAAATTAGGGCTTCTGCTCTTTTATTCCTTGCTTCCAAAATTAGGGCTTTGAAGCTGCGCCTTTTATGTTGAACGATACAGTGGTTATTCGTGTGCTTCGTTCTCGTTTATTTTGAAAAGTGTGTGATCGTGCACGTGCTAGTATAGTACACACGGATCGTGTAATATGGACTATAATATAAATGCGGAAAATAGATGATAGTAGCAAAGTAAATAAAAATAGAAAAATCACACCAGAGATTTTTATACTGGTTCGGAGCACCGTCCTACGTCCAGTCCCAGACTTCTATCTGGATTTTCACTATTAACTACCTCGCTTCACCCGGAGGAACAGGTTTACAATACCCGAGCAAACGAACGGGATTTCACGCCTCTAATACACTGAGGACTTCAACACTTGCCTCTTACAACACCGAGGACTTCAACACTTGCCTCTTACAATACAGAGGACTTCAACAACGATGAATATAATTGTTTGTTGACAGTATGTGTTCTTGCTAACACAGTTTTGCCACTTGTAGTACAGATTTCCTATAATCTTATCCTCAAAATATGCGAATGATGTTTTGTGAAGATTAAGGAAAGTATATTACTTATCGAATCAAAAGATATGAAATAATTTCAATGATTCAATAAGCAATTAAAATAATTGAGAGCTTTTAGAATGCAGGAGTATTTAGAAAGTAATATCAAAAATTAGAGTAAAAAGAATATGTTTTCATGTATCTTGAATCAATGATTTAGATGAGTATATATAGAGAAAAATAGTTGTAACTCTTTGTGAACAGTTGCCATTAATAGATATGATTATTTGATGAAAGGTAAGAGATGCAACCATTGGAGAAAGAAGTGTCTTTTGAAAAAGGTTGCTCTCTGTTTAAAAACGGTCGACGGGTCAAAAAATGACCAGTAGACAGGAATTTGAATATATATACACGTTATGTTCACTTGTGCACATTATCTGTGCATTCTGGGCAAAAACGGTCGACCACCTGGTTTTGACCGGTCGACCGGTTTTGTCCAGACTGCACGGTTAATGTGCACTCATATATATATTTATACATATATTCGAAGATTAAAGGCATAAGATTATTTGAGGATAGATTTTAACATAAATAATCATTACTAACATACAAAATAATCAACCTCTAATCATATGGAGCTCTTTGTGTCTGAATAACTTCTTTTTGTCGATCACGGCTTATCCCTTTGTCAAAAATCAAAACTCTATAAAAATCTTGACTCAACATTCTCCCCCTTTTTGATTGATGACAACATATTTATGAATCTCCCCCTGTATAAGATATCCTCCTGAGATTGTGTCCTGCATATATACTGTTAGCACAATTTTCTCCCCCTTTGTCATCGACAAAAAGGAGTTGTTTAAATGGAGGATGTAAAAGAGATTATAAGCAACATAAAACTACTACCATAGATCAAGAGTAACATTCACACAAGATGATAATACACACAAGTCTAGTACGAATTAAAACACGACACTATTTAGTACAAGTGCCAGATAATATCTTTAAAGCTCCACCTAAGTATAACATCTCCCCCTAAGTATAATATCTCCCTTTATTTATATGCATATGAATTTCTCCCCCTTTGTCATTATCAAAAAGATTGGGGAAATATATAAAATTATATAAAATATCTTGTATATAACGAGATAAACTCATTATTAATTATGAAGGAAAAGTAAAATAAATTTTACCATATTTACCGAAGTCCATATTTTATTGTAAGCACGCAATTCTATTAAACATATGGAACATTCTTTGAAATTCCAAAATCTATCATTTTCCTTTTGTTTCTCTGAGTACCTGCAAAAAATAATAATAATTTTCGGTACCCACTTACTATGTTAGGGTCCGGGGGGTTAGGTCTTTGGAAACCATACCCATTTGGGTGTGGTTGAACCTTTATAAATATAATTTTCATTACAAATTACATTTTTATAATAGTTGCTAATATAAAGTTGTTTATCATGATCAATCATATTAGCTGGAATCCATATCTTAATACTATTAGTCATTAGCTTAGTACTTGAAGAATAATTTCTATCATTTCTAAACAAAGTACTATTATGACTATAACTGGTTTTAAAACTATCTTGATTACTAGTACTAGCACTAAAGTTAGTATACATGAATGCATATCTAGTACTATTTTTACTTTTAGCTTGTTTATAGCCTACACCACTTCTATCATTGTGAGCTTTTGAATTCTTAACATAACCTAATCCCTTCTTATTTGAAGCAGGTTGAGAATTTTCAATAATCCTGCATAAATTTTCTCTCCCTTTATTAAAATTGGAAATATTTTTAGTAATGTCATCAAGCTTAGTTTTGAGACTAGTGTTATCTAACTCAACAATTTTAATTTTTGTTTTTAACTCATGATTTTCAGAAGATAGAGCATTATTCTTTTCTTTTTGAGCTTCTATTTCTTGACTTAATAGAGCGAGTTGAGATTTGTCTGAATCTTGAATTTTCTCAAGTTCTTCTTCTAATATTCTCTTCTCGTCTTTAAGCATATCTCTTTCGAATTCTGCTTTCTTCTGATTTTCCAGAGCTTCCTTATATTTTCTTTTGAGACTTTTTAAAGTGTCTAGAAGTTCTGAATTTATTTCTATCATATCATCAAAAGTTAGATCACTAACCTCATTATCTTTTGCCATGAAGCATTTGTTTGTTTGCTCATTTGATTGTTCTTTATTGCTCTTCCTCTTCTTATTGCCTTGACTAGATCCCTTTGTAGCCATTTATTCTAGGATGTTGTTACGATCTCTAGAAAACCAGGCTCTGATACCAAATGAAAAGTGTGTGATCGTGCACGTGCTAGTATAGTACACACGGATCGTGTAATATGGACTATAATATAAATGCGGAAAATAGATGATAGTAGCAAAGTAAATAAAAATAGAAAAATCACACCAGCGATTTTTATACTAGTTCGGAGCACCGTCCTACGTCCAGTCCCAGACTTCTATCTGGATTTTCACTATTAACTACCTCGCTTCACCCGGAGGAACAGGTTTACAATACCCGAGCAAACGAACGGGATTTCACGCCTCTAATACACTGAGGACTTCAACACTTGCCTCTTACAACACCGAGGACTTCAACACTTGCCTCTTACAATACAGAGGACTTCAACAACGATGAATATAATTGTTTGTTGACAGTATGTGTTCTTGCTAACAGAGTTTTGTCACTTGTAGTACAGATTTCCTATAATCTTATCCTCAAAATATGCGAATTATGTTTTGTGAAGATTAAGGAAAGTATATTACTTATCGAATCAAAAGATATGAAATAATTTCAATGATTCAATAAGCAATTAAAATAATTGAGAGCTTTTAGAATGCAGGAGTATTTAGAAAGTAATATCAAAAATTAGAGTAAAAAGAATATGTTTTCATGTATCTTGAATCAATGATTTAGATGAGTATATATAGAGAAAAATAGTTGTAACTCTTTGTGAACAGTTGCCATTAATAGATATGATTATTTGATGAAAGGTAAGAGATGCAACCATTGGAGAAAGAAGTGTCTTTTGGAAAAGGTTGCTCTCTGTTTAAAAACGGTCGACAGGTCAAAAAATGACCAGTAGACAGGAATTTGATTATATGTATACGTCATGTTCACTTGTGCACATTATCTGTGCATTCTGGGCAAAAACGGTCGACCACCTGGTTTTGACCGGTCGACCGGTTTTGTCCAGACTGCACAGTTAATGTGCACTCATATATATTTATATATATATTCGAAGATTAAAGGCATAAGATTATTTGAGGATAGATTTTAACATAAATAATCATTACTAACATACAAAATAATCAACCTCTAATCATATGGAGCTCTTTGTGTCTGAATAACTTCTTTTTGTCGATCACGGCTTATCCCTTTGTCAGAAATCAAAACTCTATAAAAATCTTGACTAAACATATTTTGCTCTTGGCCGCTTCTACTTGATCGAGTTCACTGTTGCTTCGGTATGTAATTTCCCTGTTCGTGCTTTTCTGATTTTCGTACTCGAACTCGATGATGATTGCCAATGATGATTGTTGGTTTATATATGGATTTCGATTTCCTTTAATACGTTCGTCTGATTTGTTACTTTCCTAATTCTCGGTTGCTTGAAATTTGCGACTTGATGCGCATGGCTTTGATTATGAAACGTTCGATTGCCTTGAATCATACGGCAGAAACTTTCCTCTTTTACTTGAATTTGATTTTGGACCTTTTCAATGATACGCACTTGAATTTATTGACTTGGTCATCCCTGCACTTTTAATCTTTTGTCAACTTCGACTTCAATATGAATTACGGCTTTGACTTGGTCTGCATTTTTATTCTTTCGACTTTCACTATGAATTACTTAGTTGGCTTCGAACTTGTCATCTGATCTTTGGTACATTGTTTCTCGGCTTCACATAGATGCTAACGGCCTTGGTCTTTGTATACTCTGTTGATGTTGTTTCTTTTTACTGTTCATTGTGTACTTAGTCTTTGTTGTAACTGGACATGTTGCTTGAGTCACTTGCATTTGTTTGTTGTCATGTTTGTATTATCATATTGTATACTTGAGCTTCACTGAATTTGTTATTGCATTCATGTTGTTGGATGGACATTTGCCCGAGTCTTCATTGTTGTGTCACTGCATACATGTGTACTTGCCTTGTTCATCCAATTCATTGAGATTATAGCTTGCCACTGACTTGTGTTCCATTTGTGGTCATTGTTGTATTGATTATTTGATTACTTGAGCTTTTGTGTAGTTGTTGACTGCATCCATTACTGCAATACTCATTGTTGTTGAGTTCCTGTAGTTTGCCGTACATATGAACTTGCATTGCTTCGAGTTGTATTTACACCCCTTTCTGTTGCATTCATGTACACTGCTGCTTGTTGCACATGTTGTTCACCTCTTTTCATTGATCCTTGTACATGCTGTATTGTCTCTGACCTGTGCACATTGACGCCTTAGTCCTGTTGCATGCATTGTTGTTGAGTTGCTTCACTATACTTTGGTTTGAGTGGTCATTTATGCATTGTTGTACTGAGTCTTGATAGCATTTTCTTCTACACGCTTGTAGTTGTGTAGTTGCACTCTCTTGATTTTTTACTGTTGCCTTGTATCAATTCTCAGCCATGTCTTGATTCACTGTTTGTTGTTTGAACTTGGTCGAGTTCATTTGCATTCTGCAGTTGCATTGTACTCTTGATGTTTGGTCTGACCTTGCATACTCACTTTGGTTTCATGATGTACTTGCTGCCTGGATTGTGTATTTGGACTTGTAATCTTGATGATGTTTATGTGTTTGGTCACTGATGCATGCATGAACTGGTCATTGAAGTTTGTTGTAATGTACACTTCACTATTGTCTGGTCTTTGACATTTTAGTCTTAGCCTTGAGTCCCTTTTCTTTGTTGGAACTAGCTGTTGTTGAGTTGATATACTTGTGGTGCTCTTGTAGTCGGGTCTGCATATGTGTATTTTGTAACAGCTTGTTGTTCCGTCACTTCGAATTGCACTTTGCTCTGCAGTGTGTCTTGTTCACCATGTTGCATGCATGTTTTCCTGTCTTTGTGTTCTGGTCATTGCTTGTGACATCCATGTTGCAACTGGTTTGTACTTTGGATACATCTGTGCATATCACTGTTGCATTACTGGTCTTTGCATCCATTCATGTTGGATTTTGAAATTTCACTTGAGTTGAATCCAGTTTCAAAAACTCGGGTTTGACCTTGTGCTCGTGTCGTGATTTTATTTATTTTGCACGTGAGTTGAACCCGGCTTTTCATTTGGGTTTGACCTGTGCTCACCTGTCCCTGTAGCATTATCAAGTGCATATCGATGTGCACGGCCTTGTGGCATGTACAGTGATACACTGTGCATGACACGTTGTTCGTGTGTGATGAATTCAAATGTGAATGATGACGAACAACCCAAATAACTGAGGCAAATAATATTTTTCAAAAACCATCTTTTATTTTATATTGCGAAAATATTTTTTTTCAATTTTACTGCGTTAGTGAATATTTTTGCAGATTGCTCAGATGCTGGATTATAACTGGAATGAAATTGAAGATAAACTACGAGTGTGAGTGATATGTAGTGAGGCATTTATGTAAATTGAATTGTGATGTAATTACAATCAAAGTTGTTTAGTTATAGTGAGAGCTTGAAATTGTACTATTCAAAATTGTAATAAATATTTGTTTGAATAAAATTTCTGTTTGAATTCAAATTCTGTGTAGTTTATTCTGTTTGAATTCAAATTCTGTGTAATTTATTTTATTCAACAAATATTTATTTAATCTATGAAAAATAATATAGTACATTAACAAATACATTTAAACGAATGTATATATGTTTATTATCATCAAACAAAAATCATATAAGTGCATATTCAACAATCTCCCCCTTTTGATGATAACAAGCATATATTTAAAATTTTGACTGTGTTAAATGTATTTGATCAATGATATACTCTAATTGCTCCCCCTATTTAAATGCTTCCTCTCTACATGATGCTCCCCCTACATATATGCATACAAATAGAAATATATAAATGAGCCTAGATGCAAATGGAAAATTATTTGACCTTTGCTTGATTTTATTTGACAAAATCTTAAATTTTCTCTCCCCCTTTTGTTATCAGCAAAAGAATAATAGTGTTAGAGAAAAATAGAGATAAAGTGATCAGTATTAATCCAACATTAAAACTCAATTTGAATATAAATATTAAACTTCAATAAACATCAAACAAAAATCATAACTACCCTTGTTAGGCGCATATTCCACTTTTAGAATGAATGGAAATGATGTTCTAATATAAAATCATACAATTGTATCAACTTGTGGTACATTTATATCAGGAATTTGAATATCTACTAATCATGCATAACCGTTAGGACTTTTAAATGAGATTAGTAGTATTCCAATTTAATTTTAAAAAATGAATTCAAGTATCTTCTAACCACGCATGACCGTGAGGACTTTTAAATGGGATTAGAATCAACTTGTCTATTTAATCAATTAATTTTGATATGCGTTCCATACATGCATAACCGTGAGGACTTTTAAATGAGCATGAAAGCACATAATCAAAAATCCAAGTAATTCACCCATGCATAACCGTGAGGACTTTTAAATGAGAGTGAATACTTTGGATATTTATTTATTTTTACTAAAAAATGTGAAATGAAAAACAAATGATCCCTGATTATAGTACCACATATCGACAAACTATATTTAAGATTTGATAAACAATGGTCGATAGAAATATGATAGATATAGAAATGGTCATGGAATCTTTACCCAACAAAAAGTTTTATAACTCTTGTTTGAATTCCTAAAGAAATTTTCCAAATATATTCTCTTGAGCAATGTATGTTAAATATCAACACTTATCACCTTTTCAATCACTATTTATCTTTTTGATAATTAGTAGGAAGTCGGATTAGTCAAAATTTGTCATTTAAAATCAAATAAAAATGACTAATATGAAAATATGGTCAAAAATGATTTTTCTCGAGGGGGTTATATGAGAGAATTTTCTGCTATTTGAAAAACTATTTGAAATGAAAAATATGCAGATATTTTCTTTGAAAAACGATGCAGTTACTAAATGTCTCACCATAAATCACGTTCAACTAGTAATTTTTCTATCAACTAGATTACCAGTGTAATCTGCATCTGAATTTCTTATTTACTCAAAACATCACTAATTAAATTTGATAGACCAGACCATGAAGTGTGCATCAAAAATTCAAAATCAATTTTTAACAGCATTTTAAATGACATTCTCTTGAATTTGGATTGAAGCCATGTAAATAATCAGAAAACCGTGAATATAGAGTTAGCCGTATTATAACCAAAAATATTATCATCCAACAAAATCTCAATATTGGCTGATTTCATTCAGAATACGGTGCAGATTATCACACTTAATATATCGATCAAATAAATATACCTTCACCTATTTTACCTTTATGATAATTTTTCATGGTTGCTCATTGTGATTCTGTCACCTTTGTACTAGGCTAAGGAACTTTGCTTTGTTGCCCGTTGTGTTTCTGGAACAGCCAAAATCCAGCGAACACTGTTGTTGTTCCTTAGCCCGCCACCATACCTACACGATGAAAGATTTTTGTGACCTATTTGTTTTCATAGGTTCATGATTGTTAGTGGCTGAAGTATTGTGAATAAACAAACCCTTTGGAACCCAAACTTGTTTTGTCATTTCATTCTTGTTCCAACAGACATGAAATTTGTTTGTAGAATTCTTAGGAACCCAAACTTGTATAAATGTTGTGTTCTTGTTCCTATGACTACAATTTTCAACACGATGTCCAATTATTTCACATCTAACAAAGACACTCTTACCTTTTGCATTACCATCAACTTGTGTTTTTAGTGTTGTGTTTTCAGTGACAAGTGAGGTGCATCTATTTATAAAATCCTTTTTCCTAGTGTCAATGGTTTTCTTAAGACTCAAGTTTTCGTTTTCAAGATTCTTAAAGCTATTCTTAAGTCTTGATAATTCCGAATCTAAAATTTTACATTTTTTATAGTCTAGGTTTTGAATATTTTCAAGTTCAGTTTCTAACCTAAAATTTTCACGAGCAAGTTCTCTCCTATCAGATTTCAGTTTTTCAATTTTAGATTCAAGATAATCAACTTCTTTGGTAAGATCAAGACACATAAAAACAAGTTCTTTATAAGAATAGTCACCTAGATCAATAGATTCCTCTGAGCTTGCTTCTGAATCTGATTTTGCCACAGGACACAAGTTAGCCTCCTCTGAGCTACTATTCGAAACTTCCTCTCCTTCTTCATCATCCCAAGTTGCTGCAAAGGCCTTCTTCTTCTTTTTCTTTCCTTTGTTGTTTTAGAGAAGTGGGCATTGTTGTTTGAAGTGGCCAGGCTTGTTGCAGTTAAAGCACATCGATTCATTATCGGAATTGTTAGAATCTTTTGACCTATTACCATTTGTTTTCTTCTTGCGTGGCTTGAATCTTGACCATTTTCTATGCTTATTGACATCCATTGCAAGATCTTCAATTGGATCTTCTTCTTCTTCATCGCTCTCTTCTTTGCTCTTTAAGGCAATCGTCTTCTTCTTTGATTCGGAGTTGTTGCGTTCCTCCTTTGCTTTTAGCTCAAGCTCATATGTCATCAAGTTGCCAATCAACTCCTCCATGCTTAGTTTACTCAGATCTTTCGATTCTTGTATTGCCGTGACTTTTGCCTCAAAGTTCATCGGTAAGATTCGTAGCACCTTCCTCACAAGCTCTACCTCAGTGAATACCTTTCCAAGCGCTCTAGCGTTGTACACCAAAGTTGAAAAGCATCCAAACATGTCCTTTATGCTCTCGCCTTTGTCCATCACAAAGTTCTCGTATTCATTGCTGAATAGGGCTAGACGAGACTCCTTGACTTGAGAAGTTCCTTCACGTGTCACCTCCAAGGTATGCCAAATTTCCTGTGCAGTTTTACAATGAGAAATTCTATTAAATTCATTCTTATCAAGAGCACAGATCAGAGCATTCATGGCTTTAGCATTTGTAGTTTTTAATCTCTTATCATTAGCATCCCACCTATCCTTAGGTTTAGGAATCTCAGTATCACCAACAGTTATAGTGGGAGATTTATAACCAGTTTCAATAATATCCCAAACATCATAATCAACATAACTAAGATAAATACCCATCCTAACTTTCCAATAAGCATAATCATTCCCATTAAACATGGGTGGCCTAGCAGTAGATTGCCCCTCAGAAAAAGCATTATTTGGTGGATTCATGACTCTAGAGTTAAAAAAAATACCGTGCTTTGATACCACTTGTAGGATCTAGATTAACCCTAGAGGAGGGGGGGTGAATAGGGTTATAGCAAATTTTCTCGATTAAACAAAAACAAACTGCAAAGAAATAAATATGCTGAAAAGTAAATCACACACAAATTTTACCCAGCTTCGGCAACCCCTGCCTACTGCTGCATTCCCAGATTTTTATTAGAATTAAACCGTCTCTTGCTTAATAACACTCTAACAGACTCGCAAACCCTGCTTCCGCTTACAAACATTCTACTAGACTCGCAACTCCTGCTCCCGCCTATAGAGTATTGCAAACTCGCAAACCCTGCTCCCGCCTATAGAGTTTTGCAAACTCGCACACCCTGCTCACTGAACTAATTCTAACTAGACAATCTGACACTACCTACAACCTAGGTGGTGATTTAACAAGACTTGATTCGAAAAGAAAACAAAACTAAAACAAATAAACACCCTTAATAAAATAAAGAATAAATTCTTAAAAACAATTTCCCTTTAACAAGGCCGACCCTTTTATTATTCTCTAGCCCGTTCTCCTTTTCTTTTCCTATTGAAAAATTGCGGCCGATCCTCTTTCTGAAATTAGGGCTTCGGCTCTTTTATTCCTTGCTTCCAAAATTAGGGCTTTGAAGCTGCGCCTTTTATGTTGATCGATACAGTGGTTATTCATGTGCTTCGTTCTCGTTTGCTTTGCTCTTGGCCGCTTCTACTTGATCTAGTTCACTGTTGCTTTGGTATGTAATTTCCTTGTTTGTGCTTTTTTGATTTTCGTACTCGAACTCGATGATGATTGCCAATGATGATTGTTGGTTTATATATGGATTTCGATTTCCTTTAATACGTTCGTCTGATTTGTTACTTTCCTAATTCTCGGTTGCTTGAAATTTGCGACTTGATGCGCATGGCTTAGATTATGAAACGTTCGATTGCCTTGAATCATACGACAGAAACTTTCCTCTTTTACTTGAATTTGATTTTGGACTTTTTCAATGATACACACTTGAATTTATTGACTTGGTCATCCCTGCACTTTTAATCTTTTGTCAACTTCGACTTCACTGTGAATTACGGCTTTGACTTGGTCTGCATTTTTATTCTTTCGACTTTCACTATGGATTACTTAGTTGGCTTCGAACTTGTCATCTGATCTTTGGTACATTGTTTCTCGGCTTCACATAGATGCTAACGGCCTTGGTCTTTGTATACTCTGCTGATGTTGTTTCTTTTTACTGTTTCATTGTGTACTTAGTCTTTGTTGTAACTGGACATATTGCTTGAGTCACTTGCATTTGTTTGTTGTCATGTTTGTATTGTCATATTGTATACTTGAGCTTCACTGAATTTGTTATTGCATTCATGCTGTTGGGTGGACATTTGCCTGAGTCTTCATTGTTGTGTCACTGCATACATGTGTACTTTCCTTGTTCATCCAATTCATTGAGATTATAGCTTGCCACTGACTTGTGTTCCATTTGTGGTCATTGCTGTATTGATTACTTGATTACTTGAGCTTTTGTGTAGTTGTTGAGTGCATCCATTACTGCAATACTCATTGTTGTTGAGTTCCTGTAGTTTGCCGTACATATGATCTTGCATTGCTTCAAGTTGTATTTACACTCCTTTCTGTTGCATTCATGTACACTGCTGCTTGTTGCACTTGTTGTTCACCTCTCTTCATTGATCCTTGTACATGCTGTATTGTCTCTGACCTGTGCACATTGACGCCTTAGTCCTATTGCATGCATTGTTGTTGAGTTGCTTCACTATACTTTGGTTTGAGTGGTCATTTATGCACTGTTGTACTGAGTCTTGATAGCATTTTCTTCTACACGCTTGTAGTTGTGTAGTTGCACTCTCTTGATTTTTTACTGTTGCCTTGTATCAATTCTCAGCCATGTCTTGATTCACTGTTTGTTGTTTGAACTTGGTCGAGTTCATTTGCATTCTGCAGTTGCATTGAACTCTTGATGTTTGGTCTGACCTTGCATACTCACTTTGGTTTCATGATGTACTTGCTGCCTGGATTGTGTATTTGGACTTGTACTCTTGATGATGTTTATGTGTTTGGTCACTGATGCATGCATGAACTGGTCATTGAAGTTTGTTGTAATGTGTACTTCACAATTGTCTGGTCTTTGACATTTTAGTCTTAGCCTTGAGTCTCTTTTCTTTGTTGGAACTGGCTGTTGTTGAGTTGATATACTTGTGGTGCTCTTGTAGTCGAGTCTGCATATGTGTAATTTGTAACAGCTTGTTGTTCTATCACTTCGAATTGCACTTTGCTCTGCAGTGTGTCTTGTTCACCATGTTGCATGCATGTTTTCCTGTCTTTGTGTTCTGGTCATTGCTTGTGACATCCATGTTGCAACTGGTTTGTACTTTGAATACATCTGTGCATATCACTGTTGCATTACTGGTCTTTGCATCCATTCATGTTGATTTTTGAAATTTCACTTGAGTTGAATTCAGTTTCAAAAACTCGGGTTTGACCTTGTGCTCGTGTCGTGATTTTATTTATTTTGCACGTGAGTTGAACCTGACTTTTCATTTGGGTTTGACCTGTGCTCACCTGTCCCTGTAGCATTATCAAGTGTATATCGATGTGCACGGCCTTGTGGCATGTACAGTGATACACTGTGCATGTCACATTGTTCGTGTGTGATGAATTCAAATGTGAATGATGACGAACAACCCAAATAACTGAGGCAAATAATATTTTTCAGAAACCATCTTTTATTCTATATTGTAATTTTTTTTTTCAATTTTACCACGTTAGTGAATATTTTTGCAGATTGCTCAGATGCTGGATTATAACTGGAATGCAATTGAAGATAAACTACGAGTGTGAGTGATATGTAGTGAGGCATTTATGTAAATTGAATTGTGATGTAATTACAATCAAAGTTGTATAGTTATAGTGAGAGCTTGAAATTGTACTATTCAAAATTGTAATAAATATTTGTTTGAATAAAATTTCTGTTTGAATTCAAATTCTGTGTAGTTTATTCTGTTTGAATTCAAATTCTGTGTAATTTATTTTATTCAACAAATATTTATTTAATCTATGAAAAATAAAATAGTACATTAACAAATACATTTAAACGAGTGTATATATGTTTATTATCATCAAACAAAAATCATATAAGCGCATATTCAACAATTAGTTCATTTCATTAAATCTTTACAATTTGAATTCAATTTCAATTTCAGTTAACCCTTTACATAATTTTTTTAAGTTAACTTAATTTAAATTTTATTTTCATATCTTGATTCTAAATTTCTTTTCTTAACATTTATATTCAACAAATTTAAAATTCGTTTTTACTTAATTATTTTCAAAATCTATAAGTTATAAAACTTATTTCTTATCTGTACCATCTTTCAAATTCAAAATTTTATTCAACTATGTTTCACAAAACATTTAGATAGAAACATTGAGGATTTTAACACCCAGTTTTGTTTTCAAATCATTTTAAAACCATACACACACACACGCATATATATGCATACACATAACTCCTTTACATATCAAATTACACCTAAGGAACCTAAAAAAAATTGTTTTATAAAAACAAAACTTCAATGGTAGCAATTCCTCACTTAGAAACTTGAAAATGAACACCAATAATGCTGTAGTCATCACCAGAATTATTTTCCAACGACCGAAGTGAGTTCAGTGCTTACCATTTCTTTTAAATTCCACTAAAATATTTCTACCAAATATGTCCAAAATAATACTATTAATATTTTTCCAAAATCCTTGAATATCAATTTTCAAAACCACTGGGATTTAAATTCTCAAACTTCTTGTTTTAAATCTGTTTTCATTAAAAAATCATATTTATAAATATAATTAACAAATCATATTAGTAATTTAAATTAACCCTCCAAAATATTTAAATATTAATGAACAACTTTAAACAATATTAATATAAGTAACCAACTTTCGGAACATAATATGTTTCCCTGATAAAAATCTATATTAAATCTTCAGCCAGTCATTTCCATATTTATAAAACTATATTTAAGAATCTCTTTCCATTTAGTAAAAATTTCCTTTAATAAAACCCATTTATTTATGAATTCCATTTATAGCTTTATTTTATTTATGATCTCAATTATTCATAAATCTTAGTTAAAACATCAATTACCATCCGTTTAACATTACTTCCATGTGGATAAATTCCTTTTATAAATCCCTTTCTGTTTATAAAATATCGTTCAACATTCCAAATTTATCATCGCCTTTAATTTCCAAAATAGAGTCTACTATTTCTATAATATCATTCCGAATCTTATATTAAATTCACTGTTTGATTTATTCTCCAATTTATTAAACGATAATAGTTTCCTTTAATTTATAAACCCCGTTTACAAATTCATACTTTTATTAACAAAATAAGATTTTATAAATCTTCAGATCATTTGTGAATATTACAAATTATTACATTTACAAAATCTCACATTGGTAATTAATCTTTCATATATGTACACACACACACACACATATATATTACTTTGCTAAAATGGTTACTAAATATTAACTTGATAATATTTCAAACTTTTTTAACCGTATCCCTTCATTATAAAAGGTGGACTTATTTTAAGATCTTCAAAAGTCTTTATTTTGCAGTTCGAAAATCTCTAATTAATACATTTTATAAATCTATCAATTTATAATATCCAAAAGTCATACCTTTGATTTTTAAATAAAGTACTCTATCAAATAATTCAAGGCTAATTATTTAAAACATATATAAGTTTCAAAATCGCTTTGAAATGTCATTTAAATCAAATCACTATTTTATAGTATTTTAAAATACCAAAAATAATGCCCGGTGCTGTTAAAGCACTAATTAAGAAAATCTTATCTATGTCATCAACATAGCATTCAACAAATCATAAAACACCATCAAATCAATAGTGTAAGGAATTCCGTTGGATCCCTCCAACCTGTCCCCCTACATCACATACAATATATAATCAATCATATAAAAATCAAGTGCTTCGAGGCGAGATTCATATACAAAGGATTATGCGCTCTTACATAGGAACGTACTAGGTCTCATCCGCTCCAATAGGCGAGAATATATCCAATCCCATTAATAATAATTAGTAAATTATCCAAACAGCCAATAACTATAAAAAATAAACATCCAAACATCAAATAGATAATTTTTATCGTCTAAAAATATTTCTGGTTTACCAAAAAGTTGGGATTAATTCACATTAATTTTTAATAGTCGCCAAAATATCTCGGTTCGAATTAAAATTAATTAGTCTTTCAATTTTGGACCTGAAATTCTCACTAGCTTTGAATTTGTCCAATTCCATAGCGTCGCCTTCGTCGGCATGATTGCAAAGCGACTCATTGCGTTCAAATTGGACTTCGTACGAGTTAAATATGGATTAACAAACTTTTAATAATTAAATTACCATTATCCTAAATTGAAAACATCAACCTTTCTTCCATCATCTCGTTTCCAGGATGCACTACTCTTCCCAGGCTCCTACATGCGCACACAGTTTCCCTTTTTTATTTCATTTGAAATCGATGATCACGCCACCCAATGACATCACCGCCGGCCACCCTTGCCTCTACCGCTACCGCACCGGCACCCCTCCACGTGCATGCATCGCTCGATGAAAATGAACAGCGAACCCAAAAATTTGCAGTAGTGAACGTAACCACTTGGCCAACGTCGTGCTCTCTAACTTCTAGTTGACGTCGAAGGCCGATTTGGCCTGTGGTGGTCCAATACAGTCGTGGCCGTAGGATTGGCTAGGAGGGAATTTGAAATTATATTTTATTAATTTTTTTGGCGAACTCGTTCCCTCTTATGGATGTAAATAACATAGGGGAGAGGAGGTATAGGCGTGAACGTGCAGGCATGGTAAGTTATGGGTTTGTGAAGATGTGGTTATGGCCTAATATATATATATATATTATAATATCACGCTTTAGACGTTTAAAAATCTCAATCTCCAAATGAGATGTACCGCTTGACGTTCTATATGTTATACCCTATTTCGAATGCAATGGAACAGGTCTCGAGGCCCAGTTCCATCATATACAGAAGATAGCTTTAAAACCCAATTGTTTATTTAAATTTGTAAAATTAGTTTCTACTTGTTTCGATCTCGCATGCCCAATGGCCACAAAATTCGACCGCATACAATAATTCACTATTATGGATCCGATGAAACTAGTTTCATCGAAATCGAAGACGCTGCCCCAGACGGCTTTTTTTACACGTTAATTAAAACAAATAATTTCAAAAATCAATTTAATCACTTTTAAATCAAATTTAAAAGTTTACTATCTTCATTCTTGTTCAAATATATATTAATTCGACTTTTGAAATCGTTCTCACTCATATTAAATTCAAGATTCAATTATTTAAACAATTTAATAATCAAATAAATCGTTATATTTAAAATTCAAGTTATTTAACTTATAAAATCAACTTTCCAGTATTTAAAATCAATTAAACATTCCAAATTCAAACAACTAAAGTTCTGGGTCGTTACAGTTAGCTTTTGCATTCATTAGCATGATCGGTTAAACAATATATCTCGGGTGTAAATTGGTCCTATATGTACCCGATTAGGCTTGACATCTTGTTAGCTTTTGCATCCTTACGTACCCGTTTAGGTTTGGTATTCAGTTTGCTTTTGCATACATACATACCTGATTAAGCTTGGTATCCGGTTAGCTTTTGTATCCATACAAAGCCGATTAGGCTTGGCATCCGGTCAGCTATTGTGTCCATACATACCAAGTTAGGCTTGGCATCCGGTTAGCTTTGGCATATTACCGACTATGTGATCGAGCCATCACCGAGCCGGTGACCGAGCCCATGACCGAGCCCATGAACGAGCCCATGACTATCTACATAATCGAGCCTATCACCGAGCATATAACCGAGCACATGACCGAATGCATGACCGAGCGCCTAACCAAACGCTTGACTGAGTCCTTGATCGAGCCCATGACCGAGCCGTTGACCATGCCCTTGAACAAGCCCTTAACTGAGCCTAGGACCGAGCCTATGATCGAGCCCTTCACCGATCCCTTCATCGAGCCCTTAATCGAGCCCTTGACCATGCCAATGACCGAGCCTATGGCCAAGTGATGATCAAGCCCATGACCAAACTCATGACTGAACCCTTGACTGAACCCTTGACCAAGCTATAGAAAATATAAACAGGGCAAATATTTCCCCTGCTTATATTTACCATTGTAATTTTAAGTAGCTTTGAGTCAGATGCAGGCTAATTTCTTATTGGCTCTAAATATCAGTTAAACTGTCAACAATTGAATCATAAAATGCAATAATATTTTGACTTGTTCCTTATATAATGAAGTGAGTGAAGCCAATAGAGATATTCTTCTAGTTGATATTATGGACATAATGCAATGTGATGAAAAAAGAAAGATAATGTTGTGGGTAATTCATTGATAGAGTTTTAGAGCAAGTATTATTTAGTGTTTGGGTAAAAATTAAAGAATATAACAAAATGATGTTAATGGAAAAGACTTATTAGATGTTAAAAACAAATCTGGCTTAATCAGTTCTGCATCAATTAATACAAAACATTTCACTATTAGTATTATTGAATCGATATTTTGATATTTTATTGAATAATAAATATAAGATGGAAAGTATATGCCCGACTTATACTTGTCATATGAATATTTAGTGGCTTTGAGTTTGATTTCAAGTTTCAGTAGCTAGTCTATTTGTTTTTTTTGTGAATCTTGCACAATCAGTTCTGCATCATTTTAAACAAAACATTTCACTATTAATGCCATTGAATCAGTATTCTGAATCTTTGTAGAATAAAAACTATCAAAGGAAAATATTTCCCAGGCTAGTATTTGCCCAGATTATATTTTCATATAAATATTTAGTAGCTTTTATTTTGATTTCAAGTATCAGCAGTTAGACTGTTTGTTTTTCTTTCTATCTCAAAAATATATTTAGCAGGCTGTTTTAATATTTAATAAGTTTTTTAATATTTAATAAGTTTTTTTAATATTTATACCGCGTGTGTGCATTAGTCGGATGAAGTTGGTTAATTTTCCTATTAGCTTAAAATGTTGGTCAAAAGTGTATGCCACTAAGTCATAAAATGCAGTCATATTTTGACCTATTCCTAATATAGAAACAAAACAGTCTAGTATTGATGTCATTGAATCAGTTTTCGGTCATATCCCTTGATCAGATTTCTAAGGTTGGGATTGGTTGGCTAATTTGTAGATCTACGATTGAGATTTTTTTGTGCCTATATCTTTTTTTATTCTTCTTTGCTTTTCATCTTCTTTTTTTGTGAAAATTATATCTTTATGTTTTCTTCTATGGTTGATTATCATTATCTTCTATTTTTTCCTTATCTAGTTGGCAATTCTTTTTAGTTTGAGTACTGATGGTGTTTCTGGTTTATTATTTTCTCGGTACTCAAAATAAAATGAGTGCCGGCTTGATAGCCGATGTATTTACTGGCTGTCCACATTTTGCTTCTTCCTGGAGTAAGGAGATGAAGAGGATGAGTTATAAGAAGAAACGAAAGTTCAGACGGTGATTGTGGCATTGTTGTTGCTGCAAACATCTATTTGAAAAACTAAGATACATCATTCTACGGTCAGAGTTAGAATCATTGAAGTTAATTGCTTCTTAACATCGACTTATATAACTGTTAATGCATTAGTCTCAAAGAGAAAATGAGGGCATTAGAAAGTGAGATCAATCTGCTAAAGCAAAAGGAACTGAAAAATGTATTTACACAAAGTTTGGAACTAGAATCAAAGGAAAGTGATTTGCGATATTCATGATGCTGTAAACTCATCTCTACTTGAATGTTGTTTTTTAAGTTTATTTTTGTATGAGAAATATAACAATATGTCAGTGCATTAATATGTTTTGTAATAGGTTGTGTATTTACACATAGTGTGGAACTGAAAAATGCTGTAAACTCATCTGTAGTTGATATGAACATTGTATTTGTGTTAGAAGTTGTTGTTTTATTGAAGTTTATTTCTATATGAAAAATATAGCTATATGTCAACGCAATTATTAGAAAATGCAGTAATCTTTTACAATTATTACATAATCAATTCTGCTCACTTCAAACTAAATGGTATTTTTAATGTTTTAAAGAATACTTTTATAAATTTGTATGATCGACAAATATTTGCTAGGAAAATAATTGTCTGGCATATGTTTTTGGCTTTGATCATGCTATTCTATTATTAATGAATGATGCTACATTAGTGCATGATTATAAAATAGTTCAAGTATGTTCTTATTTGCCTATGCAAATGAGTTAGAGGAATGGTGATGCACACAATAATAGGTATGATATGCACCTAATTGTAAGTGTTGATATGATTTGTTCAAATGAGTGAGTTGTAATAGATGCTATTGTGGAGGTAGAGACTGTATTCTTGATGAGTTTGAAGTGAGTAAGGCCAATAGAGATATTCTTCTGGTTGATATTATGGACATAATGGAATGTGATGAAAAAAGGATATAATATTGTGGGTGACACATTGATAGAGTTTTTTAGCAGGTATTATTTATAGTGTTGGGTAAAAATTAAAGAATAAAACAAAATGATGTGATTGGAAAAGACTCATTAGATGTTGGAAACAAATCTAGTACAATCAGTTCTGCATCATTTCAAACAAAACATTTCACTATTGATGTTATAAAATCGGTATTCTGATATTTTTTAGAATAGCAAATAATAGAGGGAAAAATTTGTTAGGCTTATACTTGTCATGTGAATATTTAGTGGCTTTGAGTTTGATTTCAAGTTTCAATAGTTAGTCTGTTTGTTTTTCTTCTCGCACAATTATTTTTGCATCATTTTAAACAAAAATTTCACTATTGATGTTGTTGAATTAGTATTCTGATATTTTGTAGAATAGCATATATCAGAAGACAAATATTTGTCTAGCTTATAATTGTAATATAAATATTTAGTCGCTTTGAATTTGTTTTCAAGTATCAGTAGTTACTCTATTTGTTTTTCATTCTGTCTCAAAATATATCTAGTGAGCTGTCTAAATATTTAGTATGCTATTTCAACATTTAGTAAGTTGTTTTAATATTTACGCAACTTGTTTGCATTAGTCAGATGTAGTTGGTTAATTTTTACATTAACTTAAACTGTTGGTCAAAAGCGTCTATCGTTGAATCATAAAACGCAGTTATATTTTGACCTGTTTCTAATATAAAAACAAAACAGTCCAGTATTAATGTCATTAAATCAGTTTTTAGTCCTATCCTTTACCAGATTTCTAAGGTTGGGATTAGTTGGCTAATTAGTAGAACTAAGGCTGAGATTATTTTGCATGTCTATATATTAATATTTTTCTTTGCTTTTTATATTTTTCTTTAATGAAATATTATATCATTAGGCTTTATCCTACGGTTGACTACTGTTGTCTTCTATTTTTTCTTGTCTGGTTGGCAATCATTTTTATTTTAAGTACTGATGGTGTTTTCTGTGTATTATTCTATCAGTACTCAAACTAAAATGAGTGCCAGTTAGATAGCCGTTGTACTTACTAGCTCTCCATGGTCTACTTTTTTCTCTTCAAAGCAGTAACCTCTTCCCATCTTTCTCCACTTTCCGAGTCCCTTGGCCATCATCCTTTAACGACCTCAAGTTCAAGTCTACTTGAAAGAATATGGAGGATTCGGAAGAAAGAGATGAAGGCAAAGAGTTAGAAGATTTAGAAAGATCAGATGGTAGTGGCGATCCTACGCTTATGGATTTAAGGAAGAAAAACATGGCTTGTCTCTGATTTCAAATGGGAAATTATAGTAAAATGAAATCTTCCTCCATCCTGAGAAAAATATAGGCATTAAATTTTGTATGTTTTAGTGATATAATAAATCATTGCTTTAAGAAACTGAAAAATGTATTTACACATGGTTCAGAACCGAAATTCGCTTCTTGTAAAATGTATTCTTTATAGAATGGAATATTAGTGAATGAAAAGAGAACTTTTTTATTGTGTTTAACTTCATAATTTTTGCTCTATTGCTTTGATATGAACTTTGTATTTGTGTTGGTAGTTGTTTATTGGATTTTTTTTTTGTATAAAAATTATAGCAATACGTTAATGCAGTTATAAGAAAATGCATAATCTTTTTAATTTTTAATTTTTTTGGCCAGGTATATTTGCTAATGCAAATATTTTCCTGGATAATATTTTTCTAGCATATATTTTCCTCGTAAGTTTTTGGTTGTCAAAATTATCTGTCCATCTATTGAACTAAATATACAATTTTATAAAATTTTATACTATATAAAAACAGCGACGTTTTTTGAATACTTCATATTACATTTTAGTTAAAAAAAACATATGCAACATTCAAAATCTGATATCAAACGATGTATATAAACATACAATAGTGGAAGTCTAACATCAAACGTGTAGCCATCTAAAAGCTAACATCTAACAGTGAGAATCTAACAATCAATGTATATCATATGTCTAACATCTAACAATTAATGTCTAACATCTAATACCTACATCTAAAAGCTAATAACCAACATCCAGAAGTTTACGGCATTTAGTATCCAAAATTGCTTATAGATCAAATCTTTGATACATTTCTTTTTATCAGGATCTGATTTCCATCCATGTTTTCCATCTGCAACTATATCATATACCATCAAAGCTCTAATATCCTATACGGAATTAAAACTATACAACTCAGGATTGCCTTCAATGTCTTTGTCTTCAAAAAGATCTTCCATGAATCTCATAACAAATATTACACAATCAATTCTGCACCATTTCAAAAAAATTGATATTTTTAATGTTTTCAAAAATATTTTTGTAAATAACAAGTTGTACTTATAAATGAGACTCTTGTTATGGGCAAGCTACGAATTTGACTGGGTTGTTTTTTTAATTCTATTGGTTTCTTTCCATTTATGGAATAAATTGTTCTAAGAAGGTTCATTAAATTTCCTCTTTGAAGATTATGAACAAATAAATAAATTTGTTTGGTAATTTTGGTTAAATATCAGTTTGCAAATATTTGCGAGGTAAATATTTGTCGAGCAAATATAACCCTGTAAATATTTGTCAACACCAATTATAAATATATTTATAACTTACAATCTAACAACTTGCTACTTGTGTGGGCAGTTGGAATTTTTTGATCTTGGCCTTTGGGAATCATAGTGCTTCCATATTTTTTCAACTGCATTAAAATCTAACAACGTATAGTAGTTAACATGATGCATTGGTATAAATATTTATTTGCAAGTCATTTCTCTTTCTTCCAACGCTTTGACAACCAAAGATTTATATGTGGGTTTGTAGTCATCAATAATGGATACATGTGTTTTATAGCATAATTCGTTTTAAAGTGATATATATTTTTGGTTTTTAGGTATTTCATATCATTGCATAGTAATATAAGTAAACAATTACTTAATATTTTGGCTCAAGTTGGATTTTCATGAACCAATCTATAACCTGCATCGAAATTAAACTTTATATATTCGTTTTCTTATTATTTTTTTCTATGTTAACATATTATATTGCTGATGTGTTGTAAAATTATATACCTTTGAATCAATGAATTTGTTGAACAACATACCTGAAATATTTACTCCTCTTATTTCAATGTCTTTTTCTACGTCATAGAATGCAATTTTCCTATTTTAATAACACAAAATTATATATGTATGTATTATTGTAAGTTGATGAGCATGTGTACATGGCATATATTTTCCAGGCCAATATTTTCCTTGCAAATATTTGCCATGTATACATGTATGTATGTATGTTATTTTTTATTTAAATAACTTACTTATTTCCTTCATGTTGGTAAAAAGCTTTTAGTTTACTGATTTGATTGCTTGAAAGCCTTCTAAATGCAAGCTTGCATTTTTCAACACTATCACAACATCTTCTTTTGTTTCTGACCTATCATGATTGGATTCTCTTCTTCAGGTATGTCGATAATATTACCCTTTTTAACTTCTTTTTTGTCCGCATTGTATTCCTTGGATTGCTTTATGTATTTTCTTTTTTTGGTGGCTCATACTAGAACTTTGGATCTTCTGATTTTCCTTTTCTGTTTTCAGTTTTAGTTCTCTTAGAAAGTGAAGATGGAGAAACTCCTCTTTTATTCTTTTTTGATTTTTCTCTCCTCTTTTTCCTTCTTTATTTTGTATTCTACAGCCACATATTTTGGATCTCCATTTCATCTTGAGTTGATTTTTAGCTGCTCTCCTGGCTTTCGCTTGATGGCGATAATTTGAATGTTGAGAAGTCTTTACCTGGTATGCCAAAATTTCAGCATCTGTTTCAATTGTATATTTAGTATATATCAAATGTTTTCAGAGACTTGTTTTATATGAAAAAATGAAATTTGTTTTAAAATATATACCTGCTTTTTTTCGAACATTTTTTTGTGATGTACTTCTGCAATCAGATCTTTTGGTTTATCACCTAATTTATCAAAAAAATTCCGTTGTTAGTTATTTTGTTAACTACTATATAGATGGCAAATATTTTCCTTTGCCGGGCAAATAAAACGCCTTAATTTTGAACAATAATTTGTAAATATTTACCTTTTTTCATGCTTTCTTTATTTCTTCTGTAACTTCTTTTTGTTCTTTACTTTTTACTTCCTTTGGTACGATAGCTATTTCAAAATGGCTTGCTATTTCATTAGTGTTGTTATCATCATCTTTTGCAGTAGTATCATCCTTTATTTGGTCAGAACCACAATTACCAACAACATCAATATCAGCAATATTATCACCAGCACCACCATCTTTGTCACCATTACCACCTTTACCACCAATACCATCACTAGCACTATGATCACCATCATCTTTGTCATCAACATTTTGGTCATTATCACTACCACCACTAATACCATCACTACCACCATCAGTACAACCAACAACATAAGCACCATTATTACTAATATAACCATCTTTGTTATCATCAACTTTAGTTTCATCATTAATATCTTTATTGTCTTTTTGTTGATACCATCTTCCCAATCATCATCTACATTAGCAGCGTTATCATCATCACCTTCTTTCTTGTCTTTGTCAACACCATCATCTTTAACAGTTTTTTCTTCATTAAGACCTTCAACGTCTGCGTTTAAAACTACATCATTACCATCATCCTCTTTATTATTACTAACATATTTATCTTTGTCATTAGCTCATCATTTTCATAATTATCATCTATTGCTTCATCGCCATTTATTTGATCATTATCAACTTTGTCATCATTATGATCTTCATCATTTTCTTTCCTTTTTCTCAAATCTTCATTTTCTTTTTTCAAGAGCTTGTTCACTTTTTTTAGAACTACAGTATCCACTTTCAATTTCTTAATTTCTAATTTTAGATATTCCAGTTGTTTTTTGATTTTTTTTTTGTATTTCTTGTCAACAGTTGAAGCTTTTTCTTTAGGACAATTTTTTTGGTAATTTTTAGCTCATTTTCCTTTTTTTTTGTTTTTCTTCTATTCTCTATGAATTGGGAAATAAAAAGTTTAACTTATGTATTTTGTTGCAAAATATTTGAAATATTAACCAAGCAAATGTTTTCCTGGAAAATATCAAGCAAATTTTTACAAGGCCAATATTTTACTTACAAATATTTAATAGATAATTTATTGCTTGGAACTTACTGGAAAAAATGTACTATAATTAAATGTACTGGTAAATATTTGGTCGAAAGTTATTATGAAGATGAATTATTACCTTTCTATTAATGAATTTCGTAAAACAATATCAGATTATATTTTAGTTTAAAATATAACCTTAAAATATAAAATAAGTTATTAGTATTTACCAGCAAAATAGTTGCACCTACTATAATTTTTCTTGGAGCATCTTTATTTTTCTTGATTCGGTCCATCAAATGATTCAAAAATTTTGCTTTCCATGAAACTTTTTTCGTTTCATTATTATATAAATATATGGCAGCAACACAACGGGAAATGATGAGTTTGAATTAGAAATCAAATATATTGATAGTAGATGCATTATCATCATTCTTGCAACATCAGTTTGATCTTATTTTGACTTCCCTTTTGAAGCTAACATTAATTTTGACTCTATATCTTTGACTTTGATCATTTTGCAATCAGTAAAATATTGATCCTTGAAGTGTTTTACAGTAAGGTCCAATTCAAATTCTTTCAAATGAGTACCTGTATAAATTGTCAAACCATTGGTATCCCATTCAAATATTTTAGCAACGTTGATTTCTTTCATTGCTACTTTCATGCTCCAAAACGGAAGCCGTTTTCTTCCACTGAATATGACTGTATTATTAAATCAACAGAAGCTGATTCTTTGCTTATATCTTCAAATATTATATTATCATTTTGGAAAGTTTGGAATAACTTGTGTAATGGAGTCACCGACAGTCGATTTATGTGTCTATTTTATAGAAGATTATTCTTTTTCTATTTTTGGAATAGGGAGTGGAAACCTTTGAAGCCACTTCAGTAGGTTTCCAGAGTTATATGCTTTGACTATAATAGTCTCTATCTTTGGTTTCTTTGTAGTTGCTTGTTTAGAGGACCTGATTGTCATTTTTTGTTGCTTCCTTATTTCAACGTTGAAAGAACTAATTTTTTTGTTTCCGTATCAGGTGAAGATGTTTCATTTTCTTCAACTAATGGATCATAATCATCAGTTTTAGTTTTTGATGTAGATTAAGATTTAGAATGTTTTTCTTCAAGAAGATTCTTAGCATATTTTCTTTGATGTGTATTTGGCTTATGTACTAATTATTTTCATGGTGCTGGTATGACCTTTTTCTTTGCCATTGTTACTAGTGTTGAATCTGTGAACAAAAATAACTATGAATTAAGTTAATTAATATGTCTAGTAATATTTGTATTATAAAGATTAATACCGGCGTTGAATCTTTGAAGTAAAATAACTATAAATTAATTTAGTTAATGAGTTACATATGATACATTTTAGTGCATGTTCAGTAAATCTAATTTATGTTAGGAAAATATTAACCAGTTATATATATTAGTCTAACAAATATTTTCCTGACTAATATTTTCCACACAAAAATTTGCTTATCTAATATTTCTTCCGACATAGATTCGCCTATTATGTTCTGTAGAATGATATATGTTATATACAAAGCAACATATGGTAAATTTTAATGCATATTCACTAACTCAAATATATGCTAGAAAAATATTAACTAGGCAAATATTAGGCACGCAAATATTTTCCTCGCAAATTTTGGCCAGGCAAGTATGTAAGGATCCGTAATTTTCGATAATTAAACTTTATTAATTTAATAAGTTATAGTAATTTAACTTGGAAAGAAAATAAACAAATCTATAATTTAATAATGAAATCACTAAAATAAAGTAATAATGTTAATACAAGTAATAAATAACTAATTTAGTGCAAACAAAATTAATTGAACCAATTGTAAGATTTTAACCGATTGTAATTAATAAATTTGAAAATAAGTTCAAAGTGTATTAATTGACGAAATAACACGTAATAATGTAATTTGATAAAATCAATGTTAGTGTAAATTAAGGAAATAATGTTAATTCTATTTATAATATGACAATTTATTGATTTAAAGAATGAAAATCAAGACTTATTAATTTATTTGAAATTTAAAATTCAATAATTGGATTAATTGCAAATAAATGAAATTTAATATTTAAATATTACGTTAATGGATATTAAGTTGAAATTTGAGTATATTATGTAATAAATCAATAATCCAAGGTTAATTTCATCCATTTGACAACAACGAAGTGAACAATAGAATGAAAAGTAAGTTAAATGAAATTATTGGAAATTAAATTTATAATTTCTGAATTTGGATAAAAATAAAATTTAACGCTGAAATTGATGATTGAATCAACATTAAAATGACATCTAAATTTGTGCTAAGTTATGGTAAATGTCCAAGTAATATAAAATGAGAGAAATTGTGATTTATTAAATTTGAATTGAAATTTGATTTAATTAACTTAATATTACTTTATTTAATTACCTGTAGAATAGCCATTTTGGTAACTGACTCGAATTTTGACGAAACCAGTTTCATCGGATCCGTAACAGTGAATTATTATAGGATTTCAAGTTTCGTAATGATCGGACTTGTTGTTTGATCGTACGGTCTCGAAACGCCCAGAAATCAATGAAATTGAAATCAATTTGAAATAACTTGATTTTAGCATAACCTCTTCATACGATGGAATTTGGACCTGAAATCTATTCCATTGATTTTAAAATATTTTAAGACATCTATTTTGATATATGGATTGACCCAATTTAGTTCCGGAGTTAGAACAAGCTTTTCGGGTCATTTTATCGTTCAACGCATATATCAATCGTGTCTATCCATTCTAATTTCAGCCTTGCCTATATATACCTCGTTATAAACCCTAATTGTTCCTCATTGTCATTGGTCTGTGTAATGACCCGTTGAATTTGATAATGTTAAATGAATTAAATTAATATGTTTCTAATCTAATTTAGAATAAAATAAAGGTCTTAAGATTTTATTTGAGAAAATGTAGTAATTTGTTATAGTAATTGGAATTTAATGTAACAATTTAATAGTTACATGGAAATAGATTTGAAGTATGTAAATTTGCACACCTTGTTATAAGTTAAATATAAGAAACCAATATAAATGTGAACCAGTGAATATTAATAAAAATATTTACTAGAATGGAATTCATTTAATATAAAATAAATAGTGGAGATTGTACATTTGGTTGTAATAATAAATAGTGGCTAAATAAAAGTGTCCATTGGAATAAATCAATGCAATAAGTGTGATAAGTAATTTTATTGAATGTTGTCTCTAATAAATGTACTTGATTTGGTAATTTAGATATTTATACGTAAAGTATATATATATAAAGATATATTAATTCCAATAGAATTAATTGGAAATCTAATATTAAATATAATGTTGGTAGCAATTGAAATTTACTGTTTTGCAAAATAAATGAGAAATCAAGTCAAATGTGAATTATACCGTAAAGGATCAATTCATTTAAACTGTAGGATTGTAAATAAATAAACGTTCTACGTAGATTGCAATTGGACAATTTATGTAGTTTAATGGAAAAGCAATTGGAATTAATTACCATAAATTGTGTAGTTAGGGTAGTTTTGATTTGTCACTTAAGATGGAGGATTTTTATAAAATGTAATAAATGCAGTTTAAATTAAGGCATTGACGTTTGGGTATTTAAGAAGTGATAAACTAAAATTTATTTATTTATTTGAAAATTTGAAATCCAATTTGTGGATTTTATTGCAAATAAGTGAAATTTGTGTTTAACCATTACATCGATAGGAATAAATTAAATTTAAGGTTATATTAATAAAATTTGGACTAGAGAAATGATATGAATCGGTTTTAGAAGCCTTAAATATAAAATGGAAAGTAGACGAGATTTCACGTTACAACCATTTTTAAAAATCCTGATGTATGTAGAAATATTAATGAAATATAACGTAAACCAATGTTGAATCAAAAGAATAGAGTCAACACTTATTTATTCATTTAATGTGATATAACTACGAGTATGATTTATTGCAAATTACATGGAAATCTAATATATATGACATTACCTAAAAAGGAAGAGTAGATAAAATTTATGATAAACATATTTGTATATGAAGGTTATTGATTTAAGGAGAAATTGGGCAAGTTTTATGTATTTGGGTTAAGTGCAACCTTTAATAGATAAATTTAGTGCAATTAAAGAAATTGACATTTAATATTTCGATAACTTAAAATTTGATGGGATAAGAACATTTGGGTAATGAAGGGATGACAAATATTAGCTATGATTCTAGAAGGAATTAAATAGATAATGGGAAGATTAAAATTAGGTTCTAAGCAATAATTATTAAATAACAGAAGTTTAGGAGTAAAGTGAGATAATTGAAAATTTTAATCATTCATATAAGTCATTTGTTTATTAATATGAGTTAGCTAATAAATTTAACTTGGGCAATACCTATATATTGGAAACACATTTGTAAAGTGTAATTAATTAAATTTGGTGAACTGGGAATGAATCCAAGGTTATAGGAATTGATGTAATACTACGCAAATAAAAGGTAACTGCATAAAATCAATGTTTCGTAATAAATTGTAATTGATAATTAAGTAGGAATGGGTTTGAATTTGACAAAAAGGAAAATTTATTATTTGCTTACCCATCTATTCAATCTATTAAATTTGATCAGATCCATTTGCAATTAAACGAAATTATTTACAAGTTAGTATGTATTTAGCTGATAACTATAAACCAATTAGGGCAATCGGGTATATATATTACCAGTTAAGTTATATAAGATAATGGTTGACTTAATTAAGGGAGTTTATGTAATAATTTCATTTATTGTGTAAGTGGAAATCAAACGTTAATGATAACAAGTATTCAAAATTTACCATCTATTTAGTATATTAAGTATAATTGATAATCAACTGCAGCAAGTAATAAAAAATAAATACGTAACGTTAAATGAAGTAATATTTGAAATTTAATATTTAGAAACTATGTAAATATAAGTGCAGATGAAATTGGGGATATTTACATATTGAAATATGAATCCAATGATAAATCAATTCACGTTTCAAAATTTAATGCTACTTTATTACATATATGTTTATGCCTAAATTTAAACTTATGTTTAGATCCAATCCGATCCATCTATTATTTTTCAGCCTTGTCTATATATAACCTGTTGTAAACCCTAGCCCTATTTTATTTTCCCTTTTCGCTGTACGTTCATTTCTTCATCTCCTTCTCCTCCTCAAATGAATGCAACCTAGATCTACCCCAATCCAAATTTCAGTGAAAATGCAAACACTTCAGAAAAATTCCACAAAAATATATGTTAATGTTCTCGAGGCACGTAATCTACTGGTGCAATTCGTTTTCTGTTTTGAACATTCGTTTGACCAGAATTAATTCAAACAGTCCGTGACCATTCATCGTCGTCGTCGCAAACTTCGTCGGATCGTCAAACCTTTTCTGGGTTTTGTAGAGTGGACGATGGGGATCGCATCTATATGGTTTTTGTGTCGATTCAACGGTTAGATCGTCGTAGATCTTCGATTAGGGTTTCTGGAAGGGGGCCGCGTGCATTTCTGGGAATAGAAGGAGTGACGTGGCACATATATTTGTAAGTGATGAATGTGTGTCGTTTTATTTATTTTCAATTTTGAATTCAATCATCGTTTTTCGACGTAACTTTCTCATACGAAGTCGGATTCACACGAAATTTCTTTTGTTAGGATCGTAATTTAATTCCGGATTTGATGACGCTGGTTTGGACAAATTCCGAGAAGGGCGAATTTTTGGGTTTAAATCGAATTTAAATTCGATTTAAATTCAAAAGGTGAGTGTTTTAAACCCACTCACAACTACTAGAAGCTTTTATGTTTGTTTAAATTAATTTTAGAAATGAATAGAAATTTATTTATGAGTATTTGGCATGTTTATTTTATTCATATCTGTTGAATTGCATTTATTTAATTTAACTGTTAATTTAATTAATTTATTGCGTATAAATTTACAGTTAAAATTTATTTGTTTGTATATGAACTGCTAGTTAACAGTTATATAATTTATTACTGAATATAGACTGTCGATTAATAGCTGTTAAATTTAATTTGAATAAAATTGCCAGTATTACCTGCTATATAGTACCAAAAATAATATTGTTATTGATTGATATTGATTGATGATTGCGATTTGGATGATGGATGATGTTGATGAATGGATGTTTATTGTATATCATTAAATTGCAAATTATCATGCATATTTCATTTCATTCCATTCGGGATTGTGGTTTGAAATGATATATAACCGCAAACTTTTATATCTTTTAAATTGCGGATTGAAATGATAAATATCCGTATCACTTGAGCATAGGATAGAAAATTATATACAGGCACCGCGGTATATATATATATAACTATTTAAATGTGATTTCTATGGTTTGGATGGAATACGGTTTATAATAATCTTAAATTTTATATTGTATAAATATTTTTCTTCCATATATATATACATATGAAGTTGAAAATTTTGAAATTAAAAGGTGTATAAAAATCTTTATTAAAAATGGAAGAAAATTAAGAAAATGGAGTTTAATAATTTATATCATATGTTTAAATGTTAAGTTTGGAAATTTTAAGATATGATATTTATAATTGGATTTTTCCCAAAATAAATTGAAATGAATATTCTAGTATAATTTGAATTGGGAAAAATATATATTTTTTATTACCAGAAATTGAAGTCTTATTATTTATGGATTTTATATGAATATTCAAGACTAATTAATAGAACAATTAATTTGTTGAAAGAATAAAATCCAACTTTAGTTTGAAATATTGATACTCAAAATGGATATACGTATATATAAATAAATTGAAGTGGTTTTGGAACTTGAGAGAGATAATATAAATTTTGGTTTAGACTTTAATAAAGAAATGTATTTGTAAAGCCATGAGAACTATTTTCTTTGCAAAGTAACATTTAAGTTAAACCATTTAATTCATATACCGTTGAATGTCCAAACCATTCAAGTTTTAGAAGTTATGGTTTTAAATTATGATTTTCAAAATATTATGCTTTGAAAATATTTGATTTCAGACGTTATGAAGTTAAAGCATTTTGATTTTGGAAAAGAATTATATTTGGCATAAGTGATAAAATATGGTTCTGGGTTTTGAAATGATATCGTATTCATGGTTATGAAATGGAATGTTTATTCTGATTTTTAAAGTATAACCTATTTTTAAATGACCGCGGTGTTATAATAACGATGGGTTGGCAAAGAGACCGGGATCGGATATGGACATACTCTCTGTCGATACCGATAACCACTTTGACTAACCGTGTACGCGGTGGAGATTCCAGAATGAAGTAGGTGGTGGCGACGTTTCCTGTAAGGTAAATACGTGGACCCGACTCCCGTGAGTTGACATAAGGTGGCTAAAACAGGAGCGATTCTCAGGCCAATGAGGTCATTCCTCTGATCGGAACCTCCTCTTCGATATTATACTTTGTTTTGGATTGATTCAGTGGCCACTTCTATATTTTGATTTTGGGGAGTTAGTCCGAGGTGGGCGGTAACTGCGGCTACGCGTTTCCACCAGCCTGGATAGCAATTGGTATATCTACCCTGGCATTGCCTAGTTGTGCCGTGTCACCTACCATACCGAGCCTTTACTACGAGTTTCTATCTGTGTCGTACCTATGGAGTATCCTCTGGTAGCCTCCCGATCAGGAGGTATTACGGTACTGTATAGACTATTGGCATTTTATGTGTTAAGGTGGAAAATGTAAAGCCTTAACGCTATTTAAAAGTAAGTTTATTTTATGAATAGACACTATAATAATAGCGCAATATACTACATAGTAAATAGTTTAACGGATCCTTAGGAGATGTAAATCCCGAACATCTCTTGAGTTACTGTATTCATATTTATTTCTGTTAATTTAACTCACATAAAATCTTTTAGTCTGACTCGAGTGTTTTTGTCCTTTCAAATTCGCTCGGGTCAGTCCGAGCGTTTCAGGATCGAAGACTTTAGCTTTGGAGGACGAAGACGAAGAATCCATATTATTATTATTTATAGTATGCACCACACTCTTTCTATTCCGCTGCATTGTTTGTATTGGTATGTGTAACTCTGATATTTATTGTATAAAGAAGAATTAACTGTTTTGTAACCGTTTATGAACTGTATATTTATTATTATATTTTATCCTTCCGCTGTGAGACTCTATTTTGTTTTATTTCTTCTCTGTTTTTCTTATTTACCCCATAACAATCCACCCTTGCGTATGCTTTTAATTGGCACGTGTGTCGGTTTAAAGTGTGCGAAAAGGCGGGATGTTACAGTCCGTACATACAATTTCTTCCCACCTTCTCATTTCAATGGCAGACCGAACCCTAAATCCCATAGTCCAATTTCAATATCAAATTCAAAGTCAAAAATTCAAACTCCCCAAATAATATCAAATTTTATGTCGTCGGGAAGCTCTCGAAGAGCGTAATCTTATGGTGTGATTCATTTTTCAAATGGGTTCACCGTTTCCCCAGAATTCGTGAATCAGTTCTGGCCGTTCATATTGGATTCTGGACGATCCAACGACGGATCCGCGGCCGATTGACGATCGGGGGACAGCGTTGTGGATTTGGTGATGGGCAGGCTCGGATCTAGTATTCATTCACCTAGATGTTTACCGAGCTTTCCAGAATTGGTCATCAAAGGGGACGGCCGTGGGTCATGTTTTTGTGGTTTTGGGCTACGTGCGAGGTGGCCGTTGGGACGTGTAACGACCCGTATTTTACGTGTCGATAAATCGTAAAATGGTTATATTAGGTCGTTAGTATTGTTTGAGTCAACCTGAGTTAGTTCGTGTTGTGGTGTTTAAGTCGTAGGAAGCTTGGGTCGTGTGGCCGAGTTAAGGTAGTGACCGACCTATAGTGCCTGACCGACTTAAGGAAGTTGCCGAGTTATAGAAGTTAACTTGTGTAGAGGCTTAGGTCGTGGTGTAGCTTAGGTCGTATGGTGGCTTAGGCAAGCGGCTTAAGATATGGAGCGACTTAAGTTGGGACAGGTTAGCGACCTAGTAGTGTAGTGAGTGTTAGCTCGTGCAGATTTTGGCTCTTATGATGTTTAGGTCGAGGGGAGCGACTTATAGGATTAGCGACCTATAGGATGGGAGCGACCTAAGGCAGATATCCGACCAATAGGAATGAGTGACTTAGGGTTAACGACCTAACAGTTAGCCGAGTTAACAAGATAAGTGATAGGTCGTACACGAGTTATGGTTTCTGACCGACCTAAATATCGACCGAGTTAAGGAGAAGCGACCCAGTAGTTAGCCGACCTAAGAGTTAAACGACCTATAAGAATGGACTGACTTAAGGGTGTTTACGACCTAAGGAAGTTGGTCATGTTAGTTAGGTCGTAGACGACCTAAGTTAGGACGGCAGGGTTTTTAGGTCGCGTGAGTTTAGGTCTGCACATGCTAAGTCGTTAGCGACTTAGTGATGAGTCGTAGCTCGTGTTGCTATTAGGTCGGGGAGGTGGCTAGACCGTTAGGTCGAGTTTCCATTGAGTCATAGGTCGTTGGGAATGGTAGGTCGGCAATAGTTAGGTCGCTGGGTAGTTATGTAGTGCAGTTAGGTCGATTAGACGACCTAAGGCAGGTTGCATAGATTGTTAGGTCGCGCGCTTATGTTTTTAGGTAGCGTGCATACTGTGGGTCTTAGGTCGTAGTATAGTTAGGTCGAGACTTTTTAGGTCGGCAACGACCTAATAGCGAGCCTACGAGTTAAGATCTGGGCGACCTAAGGGTGATTTCAGCCTATAAATAGAGGGGTTTGGCTCACTTTTTGGCACCGGTTTTTGAAGCGACGAAGTGCTGCCATTTTGAGAGCTCGACTACAACATTTCTTCATCTTCTTTTCTCCATTCCAATCTAGTTCTAACATCCATCCATGTAACGACCCGCCTTTTTGGACAGTTTAAACCGACGATCAAATACACATGTCGATTTCAAACCATTAAAAGAGCAGATAGTTATTGGGGTAATTAAGAAAAGAAAAGGAAGGGAAATAAAGGAAATGAAACAACACAGAATCTCACAGCGGAAGGCTAAAGTATAATAATAAAATAACAGTTCATGAAGCTGTTAATTAAATGAATACATTTGAAATGAATACATTTGATTATTATTATACAACATTTATCAGAGTTACATACACAACAAATATCATACAACAATGCAGCGGAATGGAATGAATATAATAGTAGTAGATAATATACCAAATCTTCGTCTTCATCCTCCAGAAATAGATCCTCAAAAATCTGAAAACTCAGGACTGACCCGAGCGTAATGAAAAGACAAACACTCGAGTCAGGACTAAATATCCTCATGTAAGTTAAGTCAATCGTAAATAAATATGAGTGTAACGGCGTCAGAGATGTTTACGGGGTTTGACATCTCCTATCCAGTGTCAACGTGCGTGCAATAACTCAAGAGATGTTACGGGATTTTCCATCTCTCAAGGATCCGTGAAACTATATACTATGTAGTAATATATGCTAAGTAGATAATGCCTATCAGTAATATAAAGTATCAAAATAGCGTTAAGGCGTTACCATAATCCCCCTTAACACATTTTATATTCCCAAAAGCATATACAAGACCGTAGTTTCCCCAAAACCGGAAGTCACCAGAGGGCAATCCATATACTCAAGGTACAAATCAAAACGTAGTGGTCGCGAATAGGATAATCAGTATGACAAGGTACATGAGGCAATACCAACTAGGATACTAGTAGTTGCGTGATCCGGACTGATGTTGGGCATAGCCAGCAGCTACCCCAACACCACGAAACAACACTCCCAAATCAAGGGGTGCACCCAAATCGCATCACAAATGTAATAGATATGGTATCGAAGAAGTGTGTCCGCTAGAGGTGGCGAACCTCAATGGCCCGGCGCGACTCCTGTTTTAGTCATGTCAGGGGTCATCCAATAATCGTTCTCTTTCTTCAGTCAACGCGTTCACCAAACCATCCACTTCATTCTGGATCAACACTCCGCGTATAATAGTTATTAAAGTGGTTTTCGGTATCGACAGAGAGTATGTCCATATCCGATCCCGGTCTCTTTAATAACTACGTATTATTACACCGTTGGCTCTTTTACATTTCAAATCGATTCATAATTGATATCAAAATATCATGTTCGCTTTAAAAATCAAATCCATTTCAAATATCATTTTATATCGCTTTTACATAGTAATATTCAAAGCCCGAATTAGGGTTAAATCTTTAAACAAATCAATTTTCGAATTTAAATCAAATCCCAATTTTTAAATTTCAAAGTCTCGACTTATATTACTTAACAATTTCTTTTAACCAAATTTATTTCAACTTTCCAAACCCAAATTTCGATAAATTCGATTTCTATAAATTTATGTCTATTTATAACTTTTAAACAAACATATAAATAAATTTCAAATCGACGATTTTAAAAATTATTAATTTAGCCAATTCGGTGTCCGTATATAATTTTCTATCCTATGGCCAAGTAATTATTTATTTCAATTAAATGTCAGGGATGAGCATATATTACTTAAATTAAATCACAGTATCATATGTATGCATAACAGGATATATATAAGCAAATAAACATCCAAACATTCAAACATCAACCAATAACATCGTCGAAATACATCGTCCAATAGGCAATACAATTCAAGGCAATTTCATAGTTATCGATGTCGGGTGATTAAATTGCAATTCAATTTCAATTTCAATTTAACTGTCAAATTTAAACTTCAACGATTAATTCGAATGACAATCTATATGACCATTAAATTTTTATCAAACAACGACAAATAAAATCATAACACTACATAATGACAATTTTAACTAGCATAAAGATATTCAGTACGTTGTGAGCGTTATAAAACACTCACCTTGATTTTACGATTTCAAATCAAATCGAACGACGTTCGATTTAACCCAAAATTTTCTCTAGCTCCAAACGATTCCAATCCAGCTCCTTTGCGAAGAGCTCGTCGAAACGATTCCAACGCAAAAAGTTTCGTCCGAATCCGACCTCGTATGAAAAAGATATGATTTTTACAAGTTTACACGATTTTATATTAACTAAATTTACAACCTTCTTTATAATTTTACCTAACTCAAATCTCAGCCACTAGATCCCTCCTCTGCAAATCTCCACCGCTCCTTCTTTCTTCCATCTCACGTTCATTCTACAGGAAGAAACCGAACAACATGAACCCATAAGCCATCACCTAGGGTTAAATATTGTGACCACCACGATCAACTTCAGGCCGATCAACGACCATGGTTTTGAAGCTCACGACGAAGGCTACCTTCGGCTGTAAGATGGTGGAACTCGGCCTCCTATTTTACCTCGAAAAACGCGAAAAACGCAGCAGCTTTGAACGTGATTTCCCGTTGATCCGTGGCTCCGTTTTCGATCATCTCCGTATGGATTTGAAGCTTTCATCGTGCTCTACAACTTTGTAGTTGAGAGTTTTTGCTAATTGTTGATGGATTGAGAGGAAAATGAGAAAGAAGTTTCGAATTTCGTGGCCATTGATTCAGGAAATGGCGGCTAGGGCTGAAGTCAATTAGGGTTTCTGGATTAAAATAATAATAAAACTGCCTCGGTTTGCGTGCGTATTTATATTGGTAGGTCCAAAATCATCCGAACTCCAATCGAGACGTGCCGCCAGGCGTTTATAAGGTTTTACCCCCATTCCGGACGCAATGGAATAGGTTTCGGAGGCTAATTCGATCATATGTATGAGTTACGGCAATAAATGATCAAATTTAAATTAAACCGATTAAACGAATTTCTATGCGTTTTGTCTTGCCCCGGACAAACGGTAAATCCGTTTGACTTGAAATTTGAAAACTTACAATAATATAACATTACGGATCCAATGAAACTAGTTTCGTCGAAATCCGAGACCGTTTGAAAAATGACTATTTTTAACTCGCCAAATTAATATTAAACAATTTCAACGCGTTTCGAGCTGCCACGGTCAAACGACAACTCCGATTGCTACGAAAATTGAAATCCGATAATAACTAACTATTACGGATCCAATAGAACTAGTTTCGTCCAATTCTGAGACTGTTCAAAAATTGGCTATTTTTCAGGCGATAATTAAATATTAAAATATTCAATTTTCACAAATAAATTTTAAATTCAGTTTTAAAAGTTCTATAACATCACTATAAATTCAATATGATAAAATAAAATTTTACAAATCATTTTTAATCATATTAAACCCGTTATTTAATTTATCCAATAAATTCCAAATATTTAATTTAGACAATTTCGCTTATCCAATAATTCATTATCTTTTGAAATATTGAAATTGAACTTATAAGATTCAATTTTTAAAACCATTTCAAAATTTAGAACCCTATTTTCATTTTACAGTTATTCAATTATTCAATAAGTTTTAAATATTTAATTTAAACAATTTACGTGTTCAATATTCAATATTTGATTTCAAATAGATTTTACTTATCAATCAACTACTTTCTTATACCAAATGAATTCAACATTTATCACCCTGTTCAACTATCGATTGCAAAGGAATTTACTAAGTAGCATTTATTTTTCATTACTTGGATAATTGTTGCAATTCATTCCAGTTATTATTATTCCAAATGAATTACAATTTTTTTCTAACATTAAATCACGAAATCTTATTAAATTAGCTATTTTAATTATCGAAAATTTACGGGTCGTTACACTCTCCCCCACTCAAAACTTTTCGTCCCCGAAAAGGAAAAGAAGGGAAAAGAAACTAAGTATAGAATTCAACATTAGATATATTTTATTCAAAGTTACCAACTTATAAAACAATGAAATTCCATTTATAAAGTCATAACTACGCTTCCACTAACTTACTCCGAACGGCTTTCTAAACTTAAAAGTTAATTATCAAAACAAGTTATATAAAAAAAATTTAAACTTGAAAAATTTTCTAATACCCGGATTTACGGAAAAATTCGGCAGAGTCTCCTTTGCGCGGCTCGATCGGAAAAAATATAATAGCATATATATCACAAATATACATCTCATCTCAATGATGAGGCATCCATATGTGGGGAAACAACATATAAATATCACCAATATCATATAAAACCGTAAGCGTACCTTTTATTTAGCATTTATTAGCATTTTACTTACATTATGCATTTAGCGTAGAAGCGAACTCCACAACGAAGCGCAACCCCTTTGCTACCTACTAAAATGCTCAATAACTAAGTTAGAACCATGCATATAAAGATAGATCGATATATTTGGCCTACACAACATATATATAACATATTTAGCTTCAAAACTGAGATTTCAATTTCTGGACAGCAAACAAATCTTAGCTTTAGGTCACCTAAACTGTAAAATTTGACAACAGAATCTAAACAAAAGTTGTTGCATTTATTTCAGGTTTTCCGGAATGTCCAAAATCATCGAATTCGGATCATCCGTTCAAAAGTTATGGCCGTTTTACTTAGGGGATACGCTTCAGCCTGGGTAGTGTTTGCGCAGGTCCGCGACGTTCACCCACATTTCCGACCTTCTAAACGACATCAAAACACAAAACACTTAAAACAAAAGTTTTATCTTAAGTTCTTAGCTTTCCATAAAGGGCAAGATCATCAAAATCCGATAAACCAGTCAAAAGATATGGCGAAAATACTAAGGGTGTATACTACTGATTTTACTTATTTTTACACAGGACAGCGAGTAACATTCAAGTTTTTAACCAAGCAGACGAAGGAATTTTCTCAAGTTATCTAAACAAAAGTTGTGCTATAGTTACTAAGCTTTTCGAAAAGTCCAAGATCGTCGAATTCCGTTCAGCCATTTAAAAGTTATGGTTGTTTTCGTTTCAGCATATATTGGACAAATTTGGATTTTCCCAAAATTTGCTTTTATTATTTCAAAGTGCAAACCATCAAAACTTCAAATTTTCTAAAAAAACCAATCATAAACACAAATTCATTTATTTTCTTATTCATCCATGCAATAGGTTTACATTCAATTTGTTTCCGATTTATTCAAGTTTGTTTCATTCACATTTTTAATTCAAGTCAATTTGCTCCCAATTTGAATTTAATTTTTTAAAATTTTATTCCGTTTATTCAATTCCATTAACACTAATGAATTCTACTTAATCAATTATCATCCATCTAACAACCAATGCATATCAAACATTAACATCCATCCAAAATCTACACTAAATCAATTATACATTTCCAAGTCAATTTTAATTTCATACACTTCCAAGTTTATTGACATTTAGTTATATTCAAATTTAATTAGTTTCCATTTACCAATTTTATATTTCATTAAGTTTAAATTTTATTCATTCACTTATATATATCATTCATTTTACCGCTTAAATTTCTTGTATATTTACAACTATCAATTAGATCTTCACATTTTATTTTCATTCTCACACTGGTATATTATTTCTCTTCTTATCCTTATTAGCATTTTAAACTTTTTAAGTATTTGGTAAGTTATAGTTATGCAAATAGAATGTAGTTAAACAACATACAACTTCTTTCCATTTAAAGTTGAATTTTCAATTAATTAATTCTTAAGTCATTACTTAAATTTCACTATAATTTAATTTCACATTTTCATTCACATATAGTATTTCCATTTTATATTAACATAATTGTGAATCACCTTTAAATGTTAATTTGAATTCCAATTATTTACTAACAATTTTATTTATATTTGCAAACCATTAATTAAATGCATATTTCATTATTCAAACCTATACTTGTATATTATCCAATTAACAATTCATATAACATTTTTGAACTTCTTAAATATTTTGGTAAGTTATATCTATGCTATAGAATGAAATTTAATACTATGCGAGTTTTACAGTTTCAATTTTTATTTTAAGTTCATAATTTCCTAATTCTAAGGATTTCTACTTCAATTGATATTTCACTTAGCTCTTAGGTTCATTTCTCATTTCACAATTCAGAAGTTCCTTAATGATTCAAGTCTAAATTCATTTCACTCATTTAAAAAAATCATTAATTATTAAAGGACTTAAGAATTCCAATCCCGGTTTCATTTCAAATCAAGTTTTGAAATAATATATACTTATATAATTTATATAACCAATCATACTATAGAGAGTACAAAATAAAATAAAATTTGAATCAAAACAAAGTTTAGACAAGCTATTAAGTGGTCTCCCCCACTCGGACTCTCGAAAATAAACGCCAATGATGCGTGCACACATCATCGAAATCATTTTCTAGCGTCAAGAGAAGGGAATATAACACTTATCATAAAAAAAAAACCTCGAAAACAATTTCAACTCAATTATACTATCATATAATACCCATATTATATTTTCTCAAATTCTTGTAAGTCAATTTCAAACACCGGAATTTAAATTCCCAAATCCAAGTTAAAATTCATTTATATTCATTATCAATTGTGTTTACAAGATTTCATTTTCCTAAATCCATTGCTATTTAATCAATTGTCGTAAATATTGACTGATCAAACAATAACGATAATAATCTAATATTATCATCTCCTAAAAATCAATTCAATCAAAATGAATAAATATTCAAATAATTCCTTTATATAAAATATATTCCAAAACGATATTGTGTTGGTTTGTCCTATTCGAGTGTTTAGAAATTCCTATCGACGCCTTGGCGTCCCAAGTATCGACCAAAATTCATAAATACTCAACGGAACAAATTAACACAATATAAAACCATTTTATATCAAATAACAAGTACGCTCTCTCATATACACTCAACTCATTCATATAGTTTACCTCTATTTCAATGAGTTATTCCCCACTAGAGCCAAGGTTTATCGCTAAACCAAAGCTCTGATACCAACTGTAATGACCCGCCTTTTTGGACAGTTTAAACCGACGATCAAATACACATGTCGATTTCAAACCATTAAAAGGGCAGATAGTTATTGGGGTAATTAAGAAAAGAAAAGGAAGGGAAATAAAGGAAATGAAACAACACAGAATCTCACAGCGGAAGGCTAAAGTATAATAATAAAATAACAGTTCATGAAGCTGTTAATTAAATGAATACATTTGAAATGAATACATTTGATTATTATTATACAACATTTATCAGAGTTACATACACAGCAAATATCATACAACAATGCAGCGGAATGGAATGAATATAATAGTAGTAGATAATATACCAAATCTTCGTCTTCATCCTCCAGAAATAGATCCTCAAAAATCTGAAAACTCAGGACTGACCCGGGCGTAATGAAAAGACAAACACTCGAGTCAGGACTAAATATCCTCATGTAAGTTAAGTCAATCGTAAATAAATATGAGTGTAACGGCGTCAGAGATGTTTACGGGGTTTGACATCTCCTATCCAGTGTCAACGTGCGTGCAATAACTCAAGAGATGTTACGGGATTTTCCATCTCTCAAGGATCCGTGAAACTATATACTATGTAGTAATATACGCTAAGTAGATAATGCCTATCAGTAATATAAAGTATCAAAATAGCGTTAAGGCGTTACCATAATCCCCCTTAACACATTTTATATTCCCAAAAGCATATACAAGACCGTAGTTTCCCCAAAACCGGAAGTCACCAGAGGGAAATCCATATACTCAAGGTACAAATCAGAACGTAGTGGTCGCGAATAGGATAATCAGTATGACAAGGTACATGAGGCAATACCAACTAGGATACTAGTAGTTGCGTGATCCGGACTGATGTTGGGCATAGCCAGCAGCTACCCCAACACCGCGAAACAACACTCCCAAATCAAGGGGTGCACCCAAATCGCATCACAAATGTAATAGATATGGTATCGAAGAAGTGTGTCCGCTAGAGGTGGCGAACCTCAATGGCCCGGCGCGGCTCCTGTTTTAGTCATGTCAGGGGTCATCCAATAATCGTTCTCTTTCTTCAGTCAACGCGTTCACCAAACCATCCACTTCATTCTGGATCAACACTCCGCGTATAATAGTTATTAAAGTGGTTTTCGGTATCGACAGAGAGTATGTCCATATCCGATCCCGGTCTCTTTAATAACTACGTATTATTACACCGTTGGCTCTTTTACATTTCAAATCGATTCATAATTGATATCAAAATATCATGTTCGCTTTAAAAATCAAATCCATTTCAAATATCATTTTATATCGCTTTTACATAGTAATATTCAAAGCCCGAATTAGGGTTAAATCTTTAAACAAATCAATTTTCGAATTTAAATCAAATCCCAATTTTTAAATTTCAAAGTCTCGACTTATATTACTTAACAATTTCTTTTAACCAAATTTATTTCAACTTTCCAAACCCAAATTTCGATAAATTCGATTTCTATAAATTTATGTCTATTTATAACTTTTAAACAAACATATAAATAAATTTCAAATCGACGATTTTAAAAATTATTAATTTAGCCAATTCGGTGTCCGTATATAATTTTCTATCCTATGGCCAAGTAATTATTTATTTCAATTAAATGTCAGGGATGAGCATATATTACTTAAATTAAATCACAGTATCATATGTGTGCATAACAGGATATATATAAGCAAATAAACATCCAAACATTCAAACATCAACCAATAACATCGTCGAAATACATCGTCCAATAGGCAATACAATTCAAGGCAATTTCATAGTTATCGATGTCGGGTGATTAAATTGCAATTCAATTTCAATTTCAATTTAACTGTCAAATTTAAACTTCAACGATTAATTCGAATGACAATCTATATGACCATTAAATTTTTATCAAACAACGACAAATAAAATCATAACACTACATAATGACAATTTTAACTAGCATAAAGATATTCAGTACGTTGTGAGCGTTATAAAACACTCACCTTGATTTTACGATTTCAAATCAAATCGAACGACGTTCGATTTAACCCAAAATTTTCTCTAGCTCCAAATGATTCCAATCCAGCTCCTTTGCGAAGAGCTCGTCGAAACGATTCCAACGCAAAAAGTTTCGTCCGAATCCGACCTCGTATGAAAAAGATATGATTTTTACAAGTTTACACGATTTTATATTAACTAAATTTACAACCTTCTTTATAATTTTACCTAACTCAAATCTCAGCCACTAGATCCCTCCTCTGCAAATCTCCACCGCTCCTTCTTTCTTCCATCTCACGTTCATTCTACAGGAAGAAACCGAACAACATGAACCCATAAGCCATCACCTAGGGTTAAATATTGTGACCACCACGATCAACTTCAGGCCGATCAACGACCATGGTTTTGAAGCTCACGACGAAGGCTACCTTCGGCTGTAAGATGGTGGAACTCGGCCTCCTATTTTACCTCGAAAAACGCGAAAAACACAGCAGCTTTGAACGTGATTTCCCGTTGATCCGTGGCTCCGTTTTCGATCATCTCCGTATGGATTTGAAGCTTTCATCGTGCTCTACAACTTTGTAGTTGAGAGTTTTTGCTAATTGTTGATGGATTGAGAGGAAAATGAGAAAGAAGTTTCGAATTTCGTGGCCATTGATTCAGGAAATGGCGGCTAGGGCTGAAGTCAATTAGGGTTTCTGGATTAAAATAATAATAAAACTGCCTCGGTTTGCGTGCGTATTGATATTGGTAGGTCCAAAATCATCCGAACTCCAATCGAGACGTGCCGCCAGGCGTTTATAAGGTTTTACCCCCATTCCGGACGCAATGGAATAGGTTTCAGAGGCTAATTCGATCATATGTATGAGTTACGGCAATAAATGATCAAATTTAAATTAAACCGATTAAACGAATTTCTATGCGTTTTGTCTTGCCCCGGACAAACGGTAAATCCGTTTGACTTGAAATTTGAAACCTTACAATAATATAACATTACAGATCCAATGAAACTAGTTTCGTCGAAATCCGAGACCGTTTGAAAAATGACTATTTTTAACTCGCCAAATTTATATTAAACAATTTCAACGCGTTTCGAGCTGCCACGGTCAAACGACAACTCCGATTGCTACGAAAATTGAAATCCGATAATAACTAACTATTACGGATCCAATAGAACTAGTTTCGTCCAATTCTGAGACTGTTCAAAAATTGGCTATTTTTCAGGCGATAATTAAATATTAAAATATTCAATTTTCACAAATAAATTTTAAATTCAGTTTTAAAAGTTCTATAACATCACTATAAATTCAATATGATAAAATAAAATTTTACAAATCATTTTTAATCATATTAAACCCGTTATTTAATTTATCCAATAAATTCCAAATATTTAATTTAGACAATTTCGCTTATCCAATAATTCATTATCTTTTGAAATATTGAAATTGAACTTATAAGATTCAATTTTTAAAACCATTTCAAAATTTAGAACCCTATTTCATTTTACAGTTATTCAATTATTCAATAAGTTTTAAATATTTAATTTAAACAATTTACGTGTTCAATATTCAATATTTGATTTCAAATAGATTTTACTTATCAATCAACTACTTTCTTATACCAAATGAATTCAACATTTATCACCCTGTTCAACTATCGATTGCAAAGGAATTTACTAAGTAGCATTTATTTTTCATTACTTGGATAATTGTTGCAATTCATTCCAGTTATTATTATTCCAAATGAATTACAATTTTTTTCTAACATTAAATCATGAAATCTTATTAAATTAGCTATTTTAATTATCGAAAATTTACGGGTCGTTACAATCCAAGATCGAAGATCAAGATCGAAGATCCAAGAGCCAAAGTTGAAGATCTTCATCCAACCAAGCTAGATTTCATCGTTTCAAGCGGGATTTCGACGAATCAAGCTTGAAGCTTCGCTGTCCAGATCTGAAGTTGATAGTTTTTGAAGTGTTTGGGTGATTTGGTGAGTGGTAGTTATCTCTCACGTGGACCCAAAGGAGTATATTGGATCGGTGGTTTGTTTATGTGTTGTAGATAGTGATTTCATACATTTTCCTTAGATCCAAGTGTAGATCCATTACTTATGAAGATGTTTACTTATGCAAGTTCATTCATCAAGTTGTAAAGACAAAACCCATGATTTATATTTGTTAGATCTATGCTAAAAACCCATGATTCATGTATGTTATATCTATGCTCATTTATTTACGAAATTGCCATTGTAGTTATAAATGCCTACTTAGACCATATTTGATTACTTGATTGCTTAAGCTAATGATTGATTTGATTGATTGCTATGTATGTTAGTTGATTGGTAGTTAGATCTAGACAAGATGGTCGAAGATGATTCAAAAGCTAAGTGGAAAGGCTCTTGAATGGTGAAAGCTGCTCGTGGCATATGAAGCGGATGATGAAGCTCATATGTATGGATTAGATGATGTTGAGATGGGACTTTGCCATGATGCGATGAGGCAAGCCATGATGTTGAGATGAGACTTTGCTATGATGCGATAAAGCGAAGCATGATGTGAGATAGCCTTGGTTTAATCCAGACGGGATCATCCCAAGCATGTTGATAACTCGATGATGCGATGCGAGTTGGTTGATAATGGTTAGCTTGAGAGGCGCTTGAGCTAGTATGGAAATAGTCGTCGAGGAGGATGACTAGGAGGCTGAGATCTCATCGTTGTTGAAGGTTCTAGCATGCTCAAAGCAAGAGTACGTTGGAACGGGCTGCGACGAAGCTTCCAAGCACGGGCTGCGACGACGTGCTAGTACTCTGGGTAGTTGCGAAAATTCCTAGGCACGGGCTGCGACGACGTGCGGAGTTATGTCTAGAACCGGGGTTACCATTAGCCCTTGACAAATGGTCGTTCAACTAGCGGTGAAATCAAGGCAATGATAACAGTGATAGCCGGAGTCATGGATGTTTGGACGTTTGGTTGTATCATCATTCGGTCTCAAGAGCGGTGTTTTCCGGGTGCTTATCTGATCTTGGTTTAGGCCTTGGGGGTTTGTATTTGGAAAACATCGACCTTGACTCGAATGATTGTTGCTTTACTTTAATTGCTTGCTATGTTATGCTTGCTTCTCCTTAATGTGTGTCTGGGGCTATCACTGTAGAAAGAGGTGGAGTGGGATGGTTTGGTTCCTATTCCTTTTATCCCTTATACTCTTTTGGTATGTTTGATAGTTGATTTACTGCTCACTAAGACTTTGTCTGACTCAAGGTTTTATGTCTCCTCTTATTACCTTGGGCTGTTCATCCATGTTGGGATGGGCAGACTAGGTAGCAGGTGACAGGAGCTGTTCTTGGAGATCTACGCTGATGATGACAAAGACGAGCAGGAGGCTTTTGCATATTATTTCATATTATATGTACTGGGTGTTCCGCTGCTGTATTTGTTTGAGTGTTATGTAGTGAGGCTTTGATGTATGGATGATTCGATGTCCTGTTCTATAGAGCTTCACTATATTATATTTCTCTATTGTATTTGTCCATGCGCTGTGAGTTGTACGATAGATTCTGCGTTGTTTATTCTACCTTGACGGTCACCCATGGCTGCCTAGCACACCTTCAGCACACCATTCTCTTGTTTCCGTACAGGAGTCATGGGCGGTCGTCACATTTTGTATTAGAGCTTTGGTTAATCGATTTTAGCCAACGCTCGTTGACGTAACTACGTATGAGAGACGTAATTGTATTTTGACGAATGATTACTATATATATAATATAGTAGTTTAGAAGGATTTGAACTCCTTATGCAGTTGTTTCTCAAGGTGTTCTAAGTCATTCCTTTTTGTAGATATTAAGGATGAGTCGAAGGGGGAGACCAGCTGCTAGGGAAGGCTGTGCTGCTAGGGAAGCTGTTGATTATGCTCCTATGTTTGAGGCCATGATGACTTCGATCATGAGAAGGTTACCAGCTTCAGGGCCATCAGTGGATGTTGGAGTTCAAGTTCAAACTCCAAGACCGGTGGATTTTGCTAAGCCTTGTAAGGACTATACTGCTCTTGGAGGGAAGGTTTTCTTGGGAACGGAATCGACCATTGAAGTCCAAAGATGGATAGATGCTTGTAGAAGGATCTTTGGAGATTTGGGGATTGAGGATGCAACTAAGAGGAAGCTTGCATCAAGACAGCTTCAAGGGAGAGCTTCTGATTGGTGGAACTCTATCACCATCGATACTCCAGAGGAAGAGATTACTTGGGAGCAATTCCAAGTCAGATTTGAAGCTAAGTTCATCTCTACGGCTCAGAAATCTGTCTTGTTTAAAAAGTTTGTGGAGCTCAAGCAAGGTCGAAGACCCGTTCTTGAGTATGTTTCTGAGTTTGAAGCTTTGTCCAAGTATGCCAGATCGTATATTGATTCTCCCTATCAGAAGAATGAGAAGTTTGTGACCGGTTTGGATGCTTATCTTGGAAGACAGTTGGTGGATCATCTGGATGATCCGTTTGAGAAGCTTGTGGAGAAAGCTCTCAGGCATGAGAATTTGTTTCCTAGGTAGAGTTCTGTTGTTGCTGCAACCAAGGAAGGGTTTAAGCCACAGAAGGGTGGAAATAAGAAGAGGAAGCAACAACAACAGAAGGGTAAGGATGGCCAGAAGAAGCCGAGGGGCGAAATGACTTGCTATAATTGCCAGCAGAAGGGCCATCTCTCCAAGGATTGTAGGAATCCAAAGGCGCCGGCGAAATGCCACAACTGTGACAAGCCAGGGCATTTCAGGAAAGATTGTCCAGAACCGAGGAAGGACAGGCAAATTGTGCAAGCTTATGCTTTGGGAGCTGTGCCGTCGTTTTCAAAAGCTCTTACTGCTGAAGAGAAAGGGAAGAGTGTGGTAGTTCAAGGTACTCTTTCCATTTGTGGTGTTCCAGTTAGAGTGTTGTTTGATGCTGGAGCGTCGCATTCTTTTGTTTGTGATGATCTTGTAGGTCGGTTGGGTTTGGAACCGGATATTGTTGATAGGCCATTGGTTGTGACTAATCCAGTTGGGGGTTCGTCATGTTTGAGTATGATATGCCGTGGTCTAGTTGTGTCGAGTCATGATTGCTCGTTTGTTTGTGATTGCTTTGTTCTGAACTTTGCGGGGTTCGGAATTATTTTGGGTATGGACTGGCTTAGGAAGTATGCGGCAAGGATTGATTGTGAGAGGCTGGAGGTGACAGTCGGGAATGTGGAAGGGCGAAAGGTTGTGATACGATGTAAGCATGAAGAAGGCGTCTTCATGAGCTTCATGTATTCGCTGGTTGTTCCACGGGATGGACTGTCATCGGTGCCTATTGTGAATGGATTTGAGGATGTCTTTGACGAGGTCAAAGGGTTACCGCCGCATAGGGAGATCGAGTTTTGTATCGATCTAGTTGAGGGAGCCAGACCTGTTGTGATGCCTCTTAGGCGTATGGCGCCTAGGGAGCAGCAAGAGTTGAAGGTGCAAGTTGATGACCTTTTACGGAAAGGATTCATTCGGCGTAGTGTGTCCGAATGGGGTGCACCAGTTGTGTTCGCAACCAAAGCGGATGGATCGTTGAGGTTGTGTGTGGATTATCGTGAGCTGAATAAGGTGACTAAGAAGAACAAGTATCCATTGCCGAGAATAGATGACTTGTTTGATCAGCTTCACAATGCTAAGGTGTTTTCTCAGATGGATTTGGCAACAGGATTTCACCAGTTGAGAGTGGCAAAGGATAGTGTGCCGAAGACTGCTTTTAGGACACCATCCGGTTTTTATGAGTGGCTGGTAATGCCGTTTGGATTGACTAACACACCAGCATACTTTGTGGATCTTATGAATAGAGTATTCAGAGATCAGTTGAACAAGTTCGTACTTGTGTTCGTGGATGATATTCTGATTTATTCCAGAACTGAAGAAGAGCACAAGACGCACTTGCGTTTGGTTTTGGAAATCTTGCGGAAACATCAGCTGAAGGCTAAGTTTTCGAAGTGTCACTTCTGGAAGAATGAAGTGAGATTCTTAGGCCATGTTATTTTCGGAAATGGGATAGCGGTCGATCCCGCTAAGGTCGCAGCGATCCAGGATTGGGTTAGACCTAAGAATGCATCCGATGTGAGAAGTTTTCTTGGATTAGCAGGATATTATCGTCGGTCTATCAAAGACTTTTCCAAGATAGCTGCACCATTGACAGGATTGACGAAAAAGAATCAAGTGTTTAGATGGGATGATAAGTGTGAGCAAGCTTTCGTAATCCTGAAAGAGCGACTGACAAGTGCTCCTGTTTTGACCATTCCTAGTGGGAATGATGAGATGGTGGTTTACACCGATGCATGTGGTACTGGACTTGGAGCAGTGCTAATGCAGAAAGATAAAGTTGTTGCATATGCAAGTCGACAACTGAAGCCGCATGAAAGGAATTATCCGACTCATGATTTGGAGTTAGCGGCAATTGTTTTTGCTTTGAAGATGTGGAGACATTATCTATTGGGAGTTAGATTCGAGTTGTTTATAGATCATAAGTCGTTGAAGTATCTGTTTTCTCAAAAGGATTTGAATCTTCGACAGCAACGGTGGCTAGAGTTCTTGGCATCGTATGATTTTGGGATAACCTATACTCCGGGAAAAGGTAACGCAGTGGCTGATGCGTTGAGTCGAAGACATGCAGGATTGGGAGCCATGTTTTCGGAATGGAAGAGTCTCGAGTATTTGGCTGGATTTGATTTCAGGCCCAAATGCGAATTGGAACCTGAGATGTTGGCAAACTTATCGATAAGGCCTACTCTGGTGGAGAGAATTGGCGAGAGCCAAAAGCGAGACGATAAGCTTGTCAAGATTATCCTAGATTTGGAATCTGGATTGGACCCAGAAAAGGATAAAGGATTCGAAGTCGATCGAGAGGGTTGGCTTCGGAAGCAAGGACGACTAGTTGTTCCCGATGTAGATGGATTGAGAGATGAAGTTCTTAGAGAAAGTCATCACTCGAAGTTGACAATTCATCCAGGTGGAAATAAGATGTATCGGGATATGAAGAGAACCTATTACTGGGAAGGTATGAAGAAGGATGTTGGAAATTTTATTTCCAAGTGCATGAATTGCCAGTTGGTTAAAGCAGAGCAGAAAAAGCCCAGTGGATTACTTCAGCCATTAGAAGTTCCTATGTGGAAGTGGGAACAGATATCGATGGATTTTATCGATGGTCTACCTAGAACAAGAGCAGGAAATGAAGGGATTTGGGTCATAGTAGATCGGTTGACCAAGAGTGCAAGATTCATTCCTGTTCGATCGACTAGGACTGCATCGAAGTTGGCTGAGTTGTATGTTAAGTGGATAGTTCGATTCCATGGTATTCCGAAGAGTATAGTGAGCGATCGAGACCCATTGTTCACTAGTGGATTTTGGAAGAGCTTCCAGGAAGTTTCGGGAACTGAGTTGTGTTTGAGTACAGCTTATCACCCCCAAACAGATGGTCAGACTGAGAGAGTCAACCGAGTTTTGGAAGATCTTCTCAGAGCTTGTGTTTTGGATTTCGGAGGATCGTGGGAAGATCATCTTCATTTGGTGGAGTTTGCGTACAATAACAGTTACCAGTCATGCATTGGTATGGAACCGTATGAAGCGCTGTATGGAAGACCGTGTAACTCTCCGACATGTTGGTTGGAAACTGGAGAAAAGCTAATACTTGGGCCAGAGATGATTCGTCAGACTACGGATTGTATAGAGATCATTCGGCAACGGATGAAGGCAGCCCAAGATCGCCAGAAAAGTTATGCTGATAAGCGTCGTAAGGATTTGGAATTCGACGTAGGTGATATGGTTTTGGTGAAGATTTCTCCACTGAAGAATGTTATTCGATTTGGAAAGAAAGGAAAGTTGACTCCGAGATTTGTTGGACCATTCCCGATTATCGAGCGAATTGGAAAGCTCGCTTATAGATTGGAGTTACCGGAAAAGATGGCAGGTGTGCACAATGTTTTTCATGTATCTTATCTACGGAAGTATGTGCACGACTCAAATACGATGGTTTCTGCTGATAGCTGTGAAGATTTGGAGGTTGATCCAGTTGTTAGAAGACCTCGTAAGCCGCTTCGTATTGTTGAAACCGATACGAAACAGCTTAGGAGGAAGACGATTACGTTGCTCAAGATACAATGGAGTGATGATGTTAACGACTGTACGTGGGAGGAGGAAGAGAGGATGAAGGCAGCTCATCCTGAACTCTTCGAGGTATGGCCCTAAGGTGTCGTGACATCTCATGAATTTGTAGCTTGTTCTAGTCTTAGAATTCTGCATGCTAGGTTAGTAATTGGATGCATGGTTTGTTGATTGCTATGGATGGTAGGCATGCGGAATAATTTTGATTGCTCTTGTTTGTTTGGAATTTCGGGGGTGAAATTCCTAAGGGGGAGAGAATGTAACGACCCATATTTTACGTGTCGATAAATCGTAAAATGGTTATATTAGGTCGTTAGTATTGTTTGAGTCAACCTGAGTTAGTTCGTGTTGTGGTGTTTAAGTCGTAGGAAGCTTGGGTCGTGTGGCCGAGTTAAGGTAGTGACCGACCTATAGTGCCTGACCGACTTAAGGAAGTTGCCGAGTTATAGAAGTTAACTTGTGTAGAGGCTTAGGTCGTGGTGTAGCTTAGGTCGTATGGTGGCTTAGGCAAGCGGCTTAAGATATGCAGCGACTTAAGTTGGGACAGGTTAGCGACCTAGTAGTGTAGTGAGTGTTAGCTCGTGCAGATTTTGGCTCTTATGATGTTTAGGTCGAGGGGAGAGACTTATAGGATTAGCGACCTATAGGATGGGAGCGACCTAAGGAAGATATCCGACCTATAGGAATGAGTGACTTAGGGTTAACGACCTAACAGTTAGCCGAGTTAACAAGATAAGTGATAGGTCGTACACGAGTTATGGTTTCTGACCGACCTAAGTATCGACCGAGTTAAGGAGAAGCGACCCAGTAGTTAGCCGACCTAAGAGTTAAACGACCTATAAGAATGGACTGACTTAAGGGTGTTTACGACCTAAGGAAGTTGGTCATGTTAGTTAGGTCGTAGACGACCTAAGTTAGGACGGCAGGGTTTTTAGGTCGCGTGAGTTTAGGTCTGCACATGCTAAGTCGTTAGCGACTTAGTGATGAGTCGTAGCTCGTGTTGCTGTTAGGTCGGGGAGGTGGCTAGACCGTTAGGTCGAGTTTCCATTGAGTCATAGGTCGTTGGGAATGGTAGGTCGGCAATAGTTAGGTCGCTGGGTAGTTATGTGGTGCAGTTAGGTCGATTAGACGACCTAAGGCAGGTTGCATAGATTGTTAGGTCGCGCGCTTATGTTTTTAGGTAGCGTGCATACTGTGGGTCTTAGGTCGTAGTATAGTTAGGTCGAGACTTTTTAGGTCGGCAACGACCTAATAGCGAGCCTACGAGTTAAGATCTGGGCGACCTAAGGGTGATTTCAGCCTATAAATAGAGGGGTTTGGCTCACTTTTTGGCACCGGTTTTTGAAGCGACGAAGTGTTGCCATTTTGAGAGCTCGACTACAACATTTCTTCATCTTCTTTTCTCCATTCCAATCTAGTTCTAACATCCATTCAAGATCGAAGATCAAGATCGAAGATCCAAGAGCCAAAGTTGAAGATCTTCATCCAACCAAGCTAGATTTCATCGTTTCAAGCGGGATTTCGACGAATCAAGCTTGAAGCTTCGCTGTCCAGATCTGAAGTTGATAGTTTTTGAAGTGTTTGGGTGATTTGGTGAGTGGTAGTTATCTCTCACGTGGACCCAAAGGAGTATATTGGATCGGTGGTTTGTTTATGTGTTGTAGATAGTGATTTCATACATTTTCCTTAGATCCAAGTGTAGATCCATTACTTATGAAGATGTTTACTTATGCAAGTTCATTCATCAAGTTGTAGAGACAAAACCCATGATTTATATTTGTTAGATCTATGCTAAAAACCCATGATTCATGTATGTTATATCTATGCTCATTTATTTACGAAATTGCCATTGTAGTTATAAATGCCTACTTAGACCATATTTGATTACTTGATTGCTTAAGCTAATGATTGATTTGATTGATTGCTATGTATGTTAGTTGATTGGTAGTTAGATCTAGACAAGATGGTCGAAGATGATTCAAAAGCTAAGTGGAAAGGCTCTTGAATGGTGAAAGCTGCTTGTGGCATATGAAGCGGATGTTGAAGCTCATATGTATGGATTAGATGATGTTGAGATGGGACTTTGCCATGATGCGATGAGGCAAGCCATGATGTTGAGATGAGACTTTGCTATGATGCGATAAAGCGAAGCATGATGTGAGATAGCCTTGGTTTAATCCAGACGGGATCATCCCAAGCATGTTGATAACTCGATGATGCGATGCGAGTTGGTTGATAATGGTTAGCTTGAGAGGCGCTTGAGCTAGTATGGAAATAGTCATCGAGGAGGATGACTAGGAGGCTGAGATCTCATCGTTGTTGAAGGTTCTAGCATGCTCAAAGCAAGAGTACGTTGGAACGGGCTGCGACGACGTTCCAAGCATGGGCTGCGACGACGTGCTAGTACCTTGGGTAGTTGCGAAAATTCCTAGGCACGGGCTGCGACGACGTGCAGAGTTATGTCTAGAACCGGGGTTACCATTAGCCCTTGACAGGTGGTCATTCAACTAACGGTGAAATCAAGGCAATGATAACAGTGATAGCCAGAGTCATGGATGTTTGGACGTTTGGTTGTATCATCATTCGGTCTCAAGAGCGGTGTTTTCCGGGTGCTTATCTGATCTTGGTTTAGGCCTTGGGGGTTTGTATTTGGAAAACATCGACCTTGACTCGAATGATTGTTGCTTTACTTTAATTGCTTGCTATGTTATGCTTGCTTCTCCTTAATGTGTGTCTGGGGCTATCACTATAGAAAGAGGTGGAGTGGGATGGTTTGGTTCCTATTCCTTTTATCCCTTATACTCTTTTGGTATGTTTGATAGTTGATTTACTGCTCACTAAGACTTTGTCTGACTCAAGGTTTTATGTCTCCTCTTATTACCTTGGGCTGTTCATCCATGTTGGGATGGGCAGACTAGGTAGCAGGTGACAGGTGCTGTTCTTGGAGATCTACGCTGATGATGACAAAGACGAGCAGGAGGCTTTTGCATATTATTTCATATTATATGTACTGGGTGTTCCGCTGCTGTATTTGTTTGAGTGTTATGTAGTGAGGCTTTGATGTATGGATGATTCATATGTTTGTCTAAAACTATTATGATGCTTATATGATGATGTCCTGTTCTATAGAGCTTCACTGTATTATATTTCTCTATTGTATTTGTCCATGCGCTGTGAGTTGTACGATAGATTCTGCGATGTTTATTCTACCTTGACGGTCACCCATGGCTGCCTGGCACACCTTCAGCGCACCATTCTCTTGTTTCCGTACAGGAGTCATGGGCGGTCGTCACAGGACGGCGGAGCGTGCATGGCGCGGTGATCATGTTTGATCGTGGTGGATGGGGTTGCAGTGGCGACAGTTGGCGATTTAAGGGCGGCGGCCATCGTTCTATTTCGTGCTTGCGCGAGTTTCGGCTTAGGGTTTCTATACGCGATGAATTGCTGGAAGAAGCTATGACGGGTCAAAAGGTGAGTTTGGTTTTGTTTTGTTTTATTTATTTTATATTAATTAAACCTCGAAACGTTCTAATTGTCATAACTGTAGCTTGCGAGGTCCGTTTCATACGCGATTTTCTCCGCTAGGTTCTTATTGGAATTCTGGTCATTTTGACGCCAGTTTAGACAAATTTGGAGATTGTTAAAATTTTGGGTTTAAATTGGATTTAAATTCAATTTAAATTCAAAAGGTGAGTGTTTTAACCCACTCACAACTTCTAAAATTTCTTATGTTTGTTAAATTGATTTATGATGTGATTAGAAATTTATTTATGACTTTGGCACATTTTGAATCACCATCTCAGTTTATTTGAATTTATTTGAATTAAATTGTTATTTAATTTATTATTGAATATAAACTGCCAGTAAATACCTGTTATTTATTATTTGTTCTATATTGATGTTATTGAATTGAATTGGATGATGATTGTGATAAATGGTTGATGATTGATATTGGTTGAGTGGATGTTATATGTTATATTGTTATAAACTACAAGTTGTATGGATTTTTTTTCATTCGGGATTGCACTTTGAAATGATATATAACCGTATTTTATTTTAAATTACGGATTGAAATGACAAATATCTTATCACTTGACCATAGGATAGAAAATTATATACAGACATTGTTAGTCTATATATAAATATTTTTAAAATGATTTCTATGGTTTTGGATAGAAATCTACGGTTTAATAAATATTGATTTTTTTTGATATTATATAAATATTGTTTTTTATATATAGTTAAATTCTTGAATTTAAGCTATGTAAAAATTTGTTTAGTAAAAATAAGTTTAATAATGGAGTATGATTTTATTAAAATAAAATATGGTTAAGTATTTAAATCATACTTAAATATAGTGGTTATAATGATTTAAATAAATTAAGGTTGGAAGGGAAATTGGTAATTTATTTTAAATTGAGCTTATTTGAAAATTAAACTCAGTAAGTTGATGAAAAATTTATTAAATTTGAAATTTTAAAAGGTATGATTTTTATAACTTGATTTTGGGTTTAGGGTGAATTAAATGAATATTTCTAGTATAAATAAATTTAAGGAAATATTTAAGTTAATTGTAAATTGAGTTTTATTTAGATGATAATGGATATATTACGTAAATTATTTCAAACTAAATAATATAAACGTGAATTGCTGAATCGTAATTATCAAAATTATTTTGAAATTGGGAATACTTAAAGTTTGAAGTAATATTGAATTTGGAATAGTTTATTCTGTGGATCAAATCTGTTGAATGGAATAGTTCATTAGAAAACTGAATTGTATTGAAATATATGATTTGGGATTTGGTTAAATTTAGAATTTAGAAATTCGAGCTGTTCGGAATTGATTTATGAAATCTAGGAAGCCATTTTATTATATAAAGTATTCTAATATTTAAACCATTTGAGTGGTGGAAGTTATATTTCAAGTTGTTTGCTTTCGAAGTGTTATAGCTTTGAAGTACTATGATTTTGAAAAAAGGATATATTTGGAATAAAAATGATATTATATTGATATGGGTTTTTATAAAAATGATATCATAATGATTTGGTTTTGAAATGGAAAGGATATCGTATTATATGGTTTCGAAATGGATATTATATTCTAGTTTTGAAGTATAAATTATTTTGAAATGACCACGGTGTTATAATAATGTTAGGTTGTTAAAGAGATCGGGATCGAAAGTTGTCATATTCTCTGCCAACTCTGAAAACCACTTTAACAACCGTGTATGCGGTGGAGATTCCAAAATGAAGTAGGATGGTGGCGGCATTCCTTTGAGGTATATACGTGGACCCGACTCCCGTGAGTTGGCATAAGGTGGTTAAAACAGCAGCGATTGACGGGCTAATGAGGTAGCATCTTTGATCGGACACATCCCTTCGATATTATACTCTGACTTTCAATTGATTCAGTGGCCACTTTTTTTTTTGATTTGAGGGTGTGGCTCGAGGTGGGCGGTAGCTGCACGCTACGCGTTACCACCGTCTCGGAAGCATAATTGGTATATCTACCCTGGAATTGCCTAGTTGTGCCGTGTCACCAACCCTAGCGCGTCTTGTACGATTTTGGATTTCTCCCGTAGCCCATGGAGTATTTAGGGTAGTCTCCCGATCTGGAGATGCGCTGATACTGGATGGACTACTGGGACTATTATTGTGTTAAGGGGAATATTGGGTCACTCCTTAACGATATTTTAAAGTAAGTTTATTTTACTAATAGACATTATTATAATAGCGTATATTACTACATACTAAATAGTTTAACGGATAGGAAATGTCAAATCCCGTAAGATCTCTGACGTATATTACTACATCTCTTAAGTTACTACACTCATGTTTGACACTGGATAGGAGATGTCAAATCCCGTAATCATCTCTGGCGCCGATCCACTCATGTTTACCATTGATTTAACTTACATAAGATCTTTTAGTTCCGACTCGAGTGTTTTGTCTTTTCAGTTCGGTCGGGTCAGTATGAGCATTTCAGGATTTGAAGATCTTATTTCTGGAGGACGAAGACGAAGATTGTATTACTGTTATTTATTATATTATTCCACTACATTCATACTGTTCCGCTACATCATTTATTATTCTTTGGTATGTGTAACTCTGATATGTGCTGTTTAGGTAAAATCAAATGTTTTGTAAAACAGCTTCATGAACTGTTTATTTGATTATTATATTTTGTCATTTCGCTGCAAGATTCTAGTTTGTTTTATTTCTTTCTCTGCTTTTCTTATTTACCCCAATAACAATCCGCCCTTTTGTATGGTTTTGAATCAGACATGTATGGTTTATCATCGATTTAAAACGTATAAAAAGGCAGGATGTTACATCTGGTATCAGAGCTTTGGTTTAGCGATAAACCTTAGCTTTGTGGGGTCTGACTCTTTATCAATAGGGTAGTAATACCCTGTGATGAGTCGCTGAGTGTATATATGAGAGAGCGTATTTGTCAGTGTTATACAAAGGTTTTGATATTGTGTTAATTTGTTCCGTTTTGTATTTATAAATTCTGGTTGGTGCATAGGACGCTATGACACCAATAAGGATTTCTAAACACTTAATAGGACACACTGTGTGACGACCCGGAATTTTGAGCAATATCAATTTAATAATCTTTGATAATAATTAAATTGATTTGATCATTTTATATTATAAATTGACAAGTTAAATTTATTTTAAAGATTAATGATAACAATTTATTAATATCTATTAATATTTTTCTTAACATTTTAAAGAGGCAAGTTAATTCTTTTGAAAGTTAATAATAATTTGATTTGGAAATATTTAGTTTGGTAAATAAGAAGTTTTTAATGTAATAAAACCTTATATTCAAATTGTAATATATATGAATGTATATATTGTGATTTGATATTTGTTTTAAAATTTAATATGGAAATTAACAAATTTAGTATTAAAATGTTTTTCTATTTGAAATGTGTATATATATTTGTATATATATATGTTTTAAATAGGGATATTATTAATTTGAATTTAACAAGAGTTTTCAAGCTTGAATATATTTAGTTTTGAAATTTGAAATGATAATTTGATTTAATGTCTTTGAAATGATATTTGAAATTTAAATTTTAAATAATAAAGTTAATTTCTTATTTTATAAACATATATTTTAGCTTTTGTTTTAATAAGATAAAAATTGTTTGAAAAATTTATATAAAGAGTTAAACTAAGTTTCTCAATTTATAAACAAATGATAAATTAGATTGATTTAAAATATAAGTTATTTAAATACGCCTATATGAATTTGTTTTTAAGATAATGAAAGCCTAAGGTTTATTTTTGTAAGATGGAAGCATTTTATAATTTTCTAACATTACATAAATGTATGTATGTAGCTTAAATAGATTATTAAAGATAAAATAACATTTTAAAGAAAACATTAATAAAACAATAACAATAACACTTGTTATTGTATGTTATGACATTTGTAAGCCAATATACATAGGTGTAAGTTAGTTTATGCATCATAGAAGACAAGTGTCATTTATTTTAAAATCTAAAAATAAAAATATGAGTAAGAAAAAGATTTAATTTTCAGCTAAGAAATCACTTTCTTCTTTCAAACAAAAAAAATGCAAAACAAAGATCAGGGGGAATGAATACAAATCTGGAAGTTCATATGAAATAAAATTTAGAATCAGATCTGGGAATGAAGTGGAACTTGAAACAAGAAATTTAAAAAGCAGTTCAAATCAAATGCAAGATCACCTTCAAAATTTTCAACCAATTCAGAAATCAACTGCAAGTAAAACATCAACATGCAAGTTTATTCAAGAACATGCAAATTTGGAGCATCAGCAGATTAAAATTTCAACATGCAGTGGAATTCAATAAGCCTGGAAACCATTTTTCTGATTTCTGCATATTGTCAGGTGAGTAAATTAATTTAAAAACAGTTTAAAACTCTGGTTTTCAAATTGTTTTTAAGATTGAATATTGTGATATTACTTGAATGCCTCGGTTAAAATTTAAATGCATGTTGGAATGATTGAATATTTGATTTACCATGCTATTGAAATGGACTCTGTGTGATATAAACAGACTTGGATTTCTAAGTAAATTCAATAATTCAATTTTGAATCCAAATTTGTTTATGATGTGTAAATAAAGATTGTTTGTAATCGTATAAGCTATCATGTAAAAATAATTACGAGATTTTAAATTGAATGATTTATTATAAATAATAAAATTTACAGTACATTTCAAATTTGGGTCAAAACTTTTGTATTCAAATTCAAGTTTTGATATTATAATTGGTTTACCATTACGAAATCATGAATTTTAGGGATTGAAACATGATTTTTACTTTGGTAGTTTAAGAGAATTTAGGATTTTTCTGTTTTGGGCAAATTGCTCGAATCTCGGCAAACTACGGCGAATTGGACATCGCCGTTGCACTCGAAGGTGGAGTAGACTTCTGTGATCATGCGAAAAATGTTTCATGAATTTTTAGTAGATTGTGATGATTGTAATTTGAGGGAATAGGGTTTAACAACCTGTTTGTATCAGTATTGTTCTGTTGGGTTTTGCGGGTTCGAGAGTCTTTTGTGAAGGATCGCGAGGGGTTAGGGAGTTGATGGGAAGTGAGATGAAGCCACGGTGGTGATGGCGTGGTCTCCGGTGAAGGGGATGGCCGGCGGTGGATTGATGTTGGGGTTTTCGAACAGTTTGGAGTTGAAGGTCGAAATTTCATGCTCGATCGAGTTTGGGTTTTCTGGGTTGGGAAACTAGAAGTTGGGGTCGAGGATGACTGGGCGACGTCATGGAGGTGATCGCCGGTGGGAGGAGTGGCGGTGCACGTTCCACGGTGTCATGGTTTGGTATTGGGTTTTGGAAATAAGAGGGGAGGGAGCTCGAAATATATCTCGTGTTTTCGTATGTTTTACTCGAAGCATGGATTATGGTGGGTAGCACAGGAAGGCCTCGGGGTGTTTACTGGTTTTGCTCGGGGTGTTTGCTTGTTTTACTCGGGGAGGTCACTGGGTTTTTGTGTAGCTTACTCGGGTTTTAGTGAGGTCACTCGAGTATTAGCATATTCAGGTTTTAGATCTGGATGCTTAGTTGTTAATGCAAAGATTATTGATTTTAGGAATTAAGTTTTTAAAACAAGGGTTAAACAAGTTCAAATTGAATTTGTTTTCAAAGTTATGTTTTAAAACAAGTTTATATATTTTAAAATATGGAGTTTTAAAATAAAATGAGTGGATTTTAAAGTAAAGATTGTATTTAAACTTTATTAAATAAATTTGGAAAGGTTTAAAGATTTAAAAGTTCAAATCTTAAAATATGTTTAAATTTTAATTGATTTCCAAATATTATATTTTATTTAAATGAAGTTTAGTGATTTAGAATTTGATAATCAATTGCAATAAAGATTATCTTTAGTTATTTTGAATTTGATCTAACTAAAGGTAAATACATTTGTAAAGGTAATTGAGATAATTAAATTATTTTTAATTATCGAGTTTATTTGTTAATAAATGATTTAATTAAGATAATGGTTTCTTAATCAAGAATCTTTTAATATAGAAGTTAAGAATCATCTAATTAATTTTAAATAATTAATTAAGTAATTAACTTGTGATTAATTAAGATAATCACTTATGAGTTAATTTAATATAATTACTTGGGAAAGTAATTGAAGTAATTAAGTGGTTAATTACTAAAGGTAATTAAGTAAAGGATAATTACTTTATTAAAAGTAATTAAGTAATGTGATTAAGAGTTAATAACTTTAGTTATGAATTAAAGAATTTATTAATAATTAGTTAAAGATTTAAATTATTTGATTAATGATTAGTTAATGAAAGGATTAAGGATAATTAATTAGGTGATAAATTACTTGTAAAAGTAATTAATTAAGAAAGGATTTTAATTAATAAAGTAATCATTAATTAATGTAAATAATTAATTAATTGTTAATTAATAATTTAAGAATAATTAATTTATAATTTAGTTTTAATTACTAAATGTAATTAAAGTAATTAATCAAAGGTGATTAATTAAAAAGTAATTAATTAAGTATGATTAATTAAGAGTAACTAATCAAGTGTGATTAATTAAAAATAATTAATCAAGTAAAATTAATTAAAGGTAATTAAGAAATAATTACTAGAATAATTAGAGGATAATTAATCAAGGTTGATTAATTTAGGAAGTAATTAAGAGGTAATTACTTAGTATATTTTGAAAGTAATTAATCAGGATGATTAATTAATATGGTAATTAAGTAAGAATTACTTAAAGTAATTAAGTGATAATTAATCAGGAAAGATTAATTGAGTTGGGTAATTAAGTGATGTTAGTTAATTAATTAATTTGTAATTAATTAATGAAAAGAAGTTGGATTGAGGATAATCCAAGTATTTAATTAAGGATTAATTTAATTTAAGGATTAATTGAATTAATCAAGTTTGAATCAAACTTGTTTATGAATGATTAAGGATTGATGATATATATCATTGAATGAGTTAATGATATTGGTTGTTGTTGGATGACATTGATTGATATGTGATAAAGTGAATATGTTATATCTGAATGTGATATGTATACCTCTTTGTGATATGCATAGATGCATGTGATATTAGATGCTTATCTATCTGTGTAATATGATACACCCATTTATGTTAAGTGATATTTCTAAATATCTATTGTTTAAATCCCTTAAGTACAACTTGGACATTAAAATGGCATTTGGTTTTGGTGGGACCGGGATCGGATTTCCATATTTGGATATCCAACAACCACATCGATTCCAATTAAACGTTAGGTCGTTAATCCAAGTGGAGCAAGTGAAGACTCGAGGTGTAAGGGCTATACGTCAATATAACTCTGTGGATGATTCCGTAATGAGTTTGACGGAATAGTGCTTATAGATTTGAGATGGTGAATCAGAGTGCAAGGGCTATGGTCGTTGACTCTGAGGGTGATTCCAAAATGTGTGCAACGAGATAGTGCCTTCGGTTTCGTTCGAACCCGGAACGAACTTGTATGGATTGAATGCTTTCAGCACATCGTCATGCGGACGATGAGCATTCTTAGATAATTGGTCCTATAAAGGTAATCGTAGCCTCAAGCCTCATCAACCGGGAATGGCTAAAACATGGGAGGTGCAGCAAGGCTTCGTGGGTCGCTCCCACTGGAGAGCAAGATACATCTCTGTCTAGAGGACCCTTTATATTTCGGCTTTGTGGGCAGTTGGAACTGCAGCCAACTGCGGGGTGGTCTTGTTCGGGACTGTTCAGTAAGGAATGGTCCCGGTCTTGTGTTGCAGGGGAGTGGGAGTACTACTCGGTACGTTGATCTAGGCCACGTACTGTGACGGGCGGTACCCCAGTAGCCCTGCCATTGATGGAATCCAAAATCCAATAAGTGCCTGTACGATTTTGATTGTGCCCAACTATGTTGGAACGTGAGATGTAAGCATTCCAGCTATTTCTGTATTTTATTTTGAAAACCTTAGACACTATTATAATATCACTGGATTTCCTATCAAATGTTTTGGTTAGCGTAAGGTAAAAACTTTTCCATGTTTATGTGTGGTAACTCTTACGTGATACCTTTCTTTTCAAAGGTTTTTCTAAAGTTAAGCAATCTTAAACCGTTTACTCACACCAGACCCCTGTCTGACCCGAGTGTTTATTTTCTGTTTTATTAAACCCTTGGGTACTCATATTATATATGAGTAGTCAAGTGATTCAGGTTATCTCTTGACGAATTCTGGAGGAGCTTTGGAGCAGGAGGTTTCAGCGTGTAGATATATAGTTAGTGTTTCCGCTGTGTGTTATTCTGTGTTGATATTCTGTATGATTGTTTGTACTGTATATTAGACAGAAGTGTTATAACTGTCTAAATTGAGATGTTTAGTTGTGTACTCTGATGTATATGATACTATGTATATGTTCTATATTATATTTAGATCGTTCCGCTGTGAGATTCTGATGTGTTGTTTTCTCTTTCTTCTCTTTCTTTTCTTCTTCTATCGCTTTCTTTCTTAATTAGTGTTGCGATTTTCCGGGAGTGGAAAGTCGGGTCGCTACAGCTGGTATCAGAGCATTAGGTTGAGTGAATACCTAGGCTCTGGAGTGGTGTCCATCTTGAGAGAGCGTACTTGTAATTTTTATATATTTATATAACTACCTAATCTGTTAGGTTATATGTTCGGATTTTCCAACATAGGTTATAAAGGTAGGTAAGGTAGGAATGTGTGGAACACGACTACTATAATTGGAAGAGTTTTATATGTTGTGGTTGGAGTGGTTCTGTCGAGATTGTAGATCTAATACTGTCTCGAATAAGTTGTGTAGATTGGTGAAAGGATTTCTTTGAGTCCAGAGGAAGTATTTTCAAGAACTAGAGTATATTCTGAAGTGTGAGGTTGATTTGCTCTCTAGTGAGCGGGATTTACAAGAGTTGAGTTGTCCGCTGAGGAGAAGCGAGTAGTGGTATCTTGATAGCTTCAAGAAGGAATAGCTGTGTGATGAGATGCAGTATCCATAGATGGTTCTGAAGATGTTTCTTTTGGAGCCAGATTAAGATGGTATTGGAAGAGCTTTGATGTCTACTGCAGGAAGATTCGGATGTTTGGAGATTTTCTGGATCTCAAGTAAGGGCATCTTATCTTTATTGAAGTAGGAGACTAAGGTCGATGAGTTACCTCATTTCGGACATGGTCTCAATTGTTTCCTTAAAAAGATAAGTGGTTGGTGTTTGGTTTGGAGCCGAGTTTCTTGAGAAGATGTCGACTCGTCTCAAGGATTTTTAGTGGAATTGGGTGATAGTTTTGAGTTTCAAGAAGCTTTTGGTTAAGGAAGATCTTTTGGCTTAGCTGTATTATTAAAGTGAAGTTTGGAAGTAGCAGCATGGATCTGTTTCTTCAATGATTCAGGAACCTTTGGGATTCTACTATCGGTAGACCAGGCAGATGGTGAAGGCTTATTCTTTTCTTTGGGAAGCTCAGCAGAGCAGGATATCTGTTGGAAGTGATCTATCAGTTTTTGATAGGTAAGTCATTCTGCAAGGGTTTATCTTGATTAGGAAAGCTGTTCTAGTTGGGGAGACAGTTCATTGGAATCTGAACTGAGTGAAATCGCAAAAGTGACTTGCGATTAGTTGGGAATCTTTGAGTATTCTTTGGTTTGAGATTGAGGCATCTCAAGTAGAGGTGAAAGCTATGAAAGTTGTCGGGGATTCTCTAGATGTTTTTGAGGAAATCAGAAGTTGACCTGAATCGGAGATTGAGTTTTCTTATCAACTTGAAATTCAGGAGTAATATTGATGGTTCAACCATGAAGAGGGATGACTCTTAGAGCAAGAAGAGTTGGTGAGGCAGCTCAAGATTCTTTGAAGAAGGATTGATCATCTTATTCTAGTTGAGTTTCCGTTGAGATGATTTGACCAAGTGGAATGGTCGCTGAGATTTTATGAGTCGGATAAACTGTGTATGGAGAAAGATTTTGTTTGTGTTCTGCAATAGCATTCTTATCTGCTCTAGATCAGAGTTGCGCAGCGGAAGCGAGTTGGGAATTATTCTAGAATGAGAGCAACCGGGAGTTGTAGTAAGGAATTTCTACTGGAAATTCAAGTATGAAGAAATTTTCTGGATTTGGAAGGCAAGGTTGTCAGAACAACTGTTTGGTTATTCCAGATAGGATAGGTAGGCTTGAAGTCCATTGATACTTGTGGTATAGAGTTGTGTTTTTGGATTTCAGCAAATTATTATTTTGGAAAGCCATTTTGTTAAGTAGGATCTGGAGATTTGGTTTGAGTTGGTCCTGTTGTTTCTTGAAACAATCAGCAAGGGTTAGGCTGATCAAGGATATTGAAGGTGACTCAGAGCATCTGAAGAGTTATGCTGTTAAGAATTGAGAGATTTGGATATTACATTAGGTTCTATCCAATCAAAGGAATTATAAGAGATTGGGTAAAACTGGAAAGTTAGCTCTGGAAGTATTTTGAGTTTTCTACGTTCTCTAGAGATTTGATTTTGATCTACAGGATTGAATTGCCAGTTCGGATAGCTGAAATTCATTGTATTTCACATATCTCTAAGGAATATGTGTATGATTCTTTGAGTAATAGAATCAGTAGTTAAGAATGATTTGGTAATTGGACTGGTTTTGAGTTTAGTCTGATATCTTGTTCAGATTTGTAGGATCAGATTAGGGAGTTCTTGGTTTTTATAGTATAGTTACTTAAGATTTGTAGAGTAAGTATTCCAGTATACGTACCTGGAAAACTCTTGACAATATTAGAAGATTCTATTCAGAATTTTGTCTGGATAGATAAAATTATTTGTGCGAATTGGTTGCTATGATTGATTTTCTGATTGCTGTTTGAAAATTTAAATTCTTTCGCTGGGTTATTAAATTATCTTTGATTTTAAATTTCGGGGACGAAATTCTTTTAAGGGGGGAGGAATGTGACGACCTGGAATTTTGAGCAATATCAATTTAATAATCTTTGATAATAATTATATTGATTTGATCATTTTGTATTATAAATTGACAAGTTAAATTTATTTTAAAGATTAATGATAACAATTTGTTAATATCTATTAATATTTTTCTTAACATTTTAAATAGGAAAGTTAATTCTTTTGAAAGTTAATAATAATTTGATTTGGAAATATTTAGTTTGGTAAATAAGAAGTTTTTAATGTAATAAAACCTTATATTCAATTTGAAATATATATGAATGTATATATTCTGATTTGATATTTGTTTTAAAATTTAATATGGAAATTAACAAATTTAGTATTAAAATGTTTTTCTATTTGAAATGTGTATATATATTTGTATATATATGTTTTAAATAGGGATATTATTAATTTGAATTTAGCAAGAGTTTTCAAGCTTGAATATATTTAGTTTTGAAATTTGAAATGATAATTTGATTTAATGTCTTTGAAATGTTTGAAAATTAAATTTTAAATAATAAAGTTAATTTCTTATTTTATAAACATATATTTTAGCTTTTGTTTTAATAAGATAAAAATTGTTTTAAAAATTTATATAAAGAGTTAAACTAAGTTTCTCAATTTATAAACAAATGATAAATTAGATTGATTTAAAATATAAGTTATTTAAATACGCCTATATGAATTTGTTTTTAAGATAATGAAAGCCTAAGGTTTATTTTTGTAAGATGGAAGCATTTTATAATTTTCTAACATTACATAAATGTATGTATGTAGCTTAAAGAGATTATTAAAGATAAAATAACATTTTAAAGAAAACATTAATAAAACAATAACAATAACACTTGTTATTGTATGTTATGACATTTGTAAGCCAATATACATAGGTGTAAGTTAGTTTATGCATCATAGAAGACAAGTGTCATTTATTTTAAAATCTAAAAATAAAAATATGAGTAAGAAAAAGATTTAATTTTCAGCTAAGAAATCACTTTCTTCTTTCAAACAAAAAAAATGCAAAACAAAGATCAGGGGGAATGAATACAAATCTGGAAGTTCATATGAAATAAAATTTAGAATCAGATCTGGGAAAGAAGTGGAACTTGAAACAAGAAATTTAAAAAGCAGGTCAAATCAAATGCAAGATCACCTTCAAAATTTTCAACCAATTCAGAAATCAACTGCAAGTAAAACATCAACATGCAAGTTTATTCAAGAACATGCAAATTTGGAGCATCAGCAGATTAAAATTTCAACATGCAGTGGAATTCAATAAGCCTGGAAACCATTTTTCTGATTTCTGCATATTGTCAGGTGAGTAAATTAATTTAAAAACAGTTTAAAACTCTGGTTTTCAAATTGTTTTTAAGATTGAATATTGTCATATTACTTGAATGCCTCGGTTAAAATTTAAATGCATGTTGGAATGATTGAATATTTGATTTACCATGCTATTGAAATGGACTCTGTGTGATATAAACAGACATGGATTTCTAAGTAAATTCAATAATTCAATTTTGAATCCAAATTTGTTTATGATGTGTAAATAAAGATTGTTTGTAATCGTATAAGCTATCATGTAAAAATAATTACGAGATTTTAAATTGAATGATTTATTATAAATAATAAAATTTACAGTACATTTCAAATTTGGGTCAAAACTTTTGTATTCAAATTCAAGTTTTGATATTATAATTGGTTTACCATTACGAAATCATGAATTTTAGGGATTGAAACATGATTTTTACTTTGGTAGTTTAAGAGAATTTAGGATTTTTCTGTTTTGGGCAAATTGCTCGAATCTCGGCAAACTACGGCGAATTGGACATCGCCGTTGCACTCGAAGGTGGAGTAGACTTCTGTGATCATGCGAAAAATGTTTCATGAATTTTTAGTAGATTGTGATGATTGTAATTTGAGGGAATAGGGTTTAACAACCTGTTTGTATCAGTATTGTTCTGTTGGGTTTTGCGGGTTCGAGAGTCTTTTGTGAAGGATCGCGAGGGGTTAGGGAGTTGATGGGAAGTGAGATGAAGCCACGGTGGTGATGGCGTGGTCTCCGGTGAAGGGGATGGCCGGCGATGGATTGATGTTGGGGTTTTCGAACAGTTTGGAGTTGAAGGTCGAAATTTCATGCTCGATCGAGTTTGGGTTTTCTGGGTTGGGAAACTAGAAGTTGGGGTCGAGGATGACTGGGCGACGTCATGGAGGTGATCGCCGGTGGGAGGAGTGGCGGTGCACGTTCCACGGTGTCATGGTTTGGTATTGGGTTTTGGAAATAAGAGGGGAGGGAGGTCGAAATATATCTCGTGTTTTCGTATGTTTTACTCGAAGCATGGATTATGGTGGGTAGCACAGGAAGGCCTCGGGGTGTTTACTGGTTTTGCTCGGGGTGTTTGCTTGTTTTCCTCGGGGAGGTCACTGGGTTTTTGTGTAACTTACTCGGGTTTTAGTGAGGTCACTCGAGTATTAGCATATTCAGGTTTTAGATCTGGATGCTTAGTTGTTAATGCAAAGATTATTGATTTTAGGAATTAAGTTTTTAAAACAAGGGTTAAACAAGTTCAAATTGAATTTGTTTTCAAAGTTATGTTTTAAAACAAGTTTATATATTTTAAAATATGGAGTTTTAAAATAAAATGAGTGGATTTTAAAGTAAAGATTGTATTTAAACTTTATTAAATAAATTTGGAAAGGTTTAAAGATTTAGAAGTTCAAATCTTAAAATATGTTTAAATTTTAATTGATTTCCAAATATTATATTTTATTTAAATGAAGTTTAGTGATTTAGAATTTGATAATCAATTGCAATAAAGATTATCTTTAGTTATTTTGAATTTGATCTAACTAAAGGTAAATACATTTGTAAAGGTAATTGAGATAATTAAATTATTTTTAATTATCGAGTTTATTTGTTAATAAATGATTTAATTAAGATAATGGTTTCTTAATCAAGAATCTTTTAATATAGAAGTTAAGAATCATCTAATTAATTTTAAATAATTAATTAAGTAATTAACTTGTGATTAATTAAGATAATCACTTATGAGTTAATTTAATATAATTACTTGGGAAAGTAATTGAAGTAATTAAGTGGTTAATTACTAAAGGTAATTAAGTAAAGGATAATTACTTTATTAAAAGTAATTAAGTAATGTGATTAAGAGTTAATCACTTTAGTTATGAATTAAAGAATTTATTAATAATTAGTTAAAGATTTAAATTATTTGATTAATGATTAGTTAATGAAAGGATTAAGGATAATTAATTAGGTGATAAATTACTTGTAAAAGTAATTAATTAAGAAAGGATTTTAATTAATAAAGTAATCATTAATTAATGTAAATAATTAATTAATTGTTAATTAATAATTTAAGAATAATTAATTTATAATTTAGTTTTAATTACTAAATGTAATTAAAGTAATTAATCAAAGGTGATTAATTAAAAAGTAATTAATTAAGTATGATTAATTAAGAGTAACTAATCAAGTGTGATTAATTAAAAATAATTAATCAAGTAAAATTAATTAAAGGTAATTAAGAAATAATTACTAGAATAATTAGAGGATAATTAATCAAGGTTGATTAATTTAGGAAGTAATTAAGAGGTAATTACTTAGTATATTTTGAAAGTAATTAATCAGGATGATTAATTAATATGGTAATTAAGTAAGAATTACTTAAAGTAATTAAGTGATAATTAATCAGGAAAGATTAATTGAGTTGGGTAATTAAGTGATGTTAGTTAATTAATTAATTTGTAATTAATTAATGAAAAGAAGTTGGATTGAGGATAATCCAAGTATTTAATTAAGGATTAATTTAATTTAAGGATTAATTGAATTAATCAAGTTTGAATCAAACTTGTTTATGAATGATTAAGGATTGATGATATATATCATTGAATGAGTTAATGATATTGGTTGTTGTTGGATGACATTGATTGATATGTGATAAAGTGAATATGTTATATGTGACGCCCCACCTCGATACCCACACTAGCCAAGAACACTACGGTGTAGAGTTGTCAACTAGCACGGAGAATAAGGCTATTGAGGAGCGACCATCCTCGTGATTTCTTATCACGCGGTGGCTATAATAATCTTCGGAAACAAACATAGAAATATGCATAACACAAATCAGTCACAGACATCCATATCACAAAGGCGGAAGAAGATATGAATATATAACTAACACATGAAAGTGTACATCAGAGTAGTGGTCAAAATGATCCACAATAATACAAAAGAATAGCAACACGTGCTGTGCAAAAGAATACATCTATGAGTCTATATCTCAAGTGTAAACGACAAAAACTGCTAATCTAAAAGGTCAGCCAAAAGTCAGAGTAGTAAATCCTTGGGGGAAAAGTCAAGCAGAAGCACCTGTAACATCTCGGTCTGACCCGAGTATTATTTATAAGAAAATAATAAACGGATCAGTCTAGCTATAAATATCAGATAACATGATATAAACAATAGATATGGAAAGAACATATAGTAACCATAAAGACATACTATGATAAGCATGTAAATGAAGATCATCAAGAGATCAAACAATATCAAAAGAATCTTCTAAAAGATCCAAATTCACCTAAACATAAAAGTTGGAAAATCATAACAATGAAAGTCATGAAAATAGGTGAAGCACAAATTCCAGAAGACTACACAAGAAATCCAGAAATTACAATATAGGAGCATCAAAACTCACAAAATGGGAGCATGAAAACTCACCTTCACGTGTAATACAAAGCGAGAAGCTATCTCATGGTTGCAAGCCATTAATTTTGACACACGAATGGCCCGAAGACCGTGGGGCGCTACCCCACATATGTGATGGTGAAACATCACACAAATGAGATGGCGAAACATCACAAGAGCGGGATCTAGTCTCCCTCGCAGACAAAGAGACATCGCACAGTTGCTAGTCTAAAACACAAAAATGATCGTCATGATCATCAAGAAGTGTCAATTACACTAAGTTAGTAAATATAAAAGTTTAACTTCATGTCCCATAACCACTTGCTTAACTCAAATATTTACTAACAAACTGTAGATCTCCACTAGAAAATTGTCATAAGAGATTCAATCGAACAAGTCCAAGAATTAACCGACGAAGTAAACGCAAGCGTTTCATACCACTTGTTTTACTAAGTCGTTTAATTAGATTTCTCATACGAGTGAGGTAAAGGTTTGTATATACTAATAGATTGGAAAACGGTTTAAGGAAAAAGCTTTGTTATTAAAAATAGAGTTGAAATCGTTTTGCTGAAAGAGCTTTGATATTTACTACTAGTATTGAAACCTTTATTTTATTAAAGTGACAAATCACAAAAACTTCGCGTTCAAAGACGTGAATGAAATCCAAGGAAATCAACTCAAAATGCATCTTTCATCAAAGAGCCCCTACGGAGGGGGGGTCCAGGGGGGTGGCAACCCCCCAAGGTGGGGGTGCGGGGGCAACGCCACCGCTTACGGGGTTCGACCTGCCCGGTCAGGTCGTGGGAGTCCAGGGGGCAGCGCCCTCGGCGGGGTGCGGGGCAGCGCCCCGTCCAAAACGGTACGACCTAGTGAAGACAAAATGAGGTCTAACGACCTAAGGGGAATTGGGTCGAGCGACCTAATGGTTGCGACCTAAGGGTCTTCGCGACCTAACGACCTAAACAAGGTCGAGCGAGTTAAGGTGATGCGCGACCTAATGTGTCACGCGACTTAACGAAGGCAAGGCCGAACGAGTTAGGGGGATGCACGACCTAACGGAGGCGAGCGACTTAAGGGACTCGTGACCTAACAGAGGTGAGCGACTTAAGGGTTATAAGGTGGAACGACCTAACTGATATACGGCTTAAAACCCACATGACCTAACGACCTAACAGGTCATACGATCTAGTGGTCGAGCGACCTATCGATTTTAACTCGCGAGCGACCTATCAGTTCTACGCTGAAGGGGTCAACGACCTACGGGATATAGATCACGCGACCTAACGTTTTAACACACGAGCGACCTAACGTTATAAAGGCCAAACGACCTAAAGCTTAACTCACGAACGACCTACGGCTTAAGACTCAACTCGCGAGCGACCTAACACTGCAGAGGGGGTTTAAGGCCAGAAACGACCTAAGTCTTAGCGACCTAACGACCTATGGGCCAAACGACCTACGACTTAAAGCCCAACGACCTAATTCCGAGATGACAATACGTGCAGTGTGACCTAGCGCGTTAACACGTGAGCGACCTAAGGGTTATGTCGCGAACGACCTAACTCCGAACACACAAAAATGGCCAGAACGACCTAAATGCAGAAAATTCACCAAAACGCTAAAAATTGGTGTTTTTGGCCAATCCAATCCAAACCAAATGCAAATGTGCATGCAAAAGTGATAGGGAATCATTCCCAACGGTCCAATATAGTTATAGGCTAGAATTGTGAGATAAAAATCTCACCTTTGCACTAAAATTTATGAAGATGAAGCTTGAAAGCAAGGAGAAGCAATCCAAAGCTTGAATCCAATATCTTCTACTTGAATTTGGAGTTGAATGTTGGATTTGCAATTGAATTTGTGCTTGGAGTTTTAATTTCCCATTCTCTTCACCATTAATGCCAAGCTTGAGTTAGTTAGGAAATTTATGAAGAGTGAGGAGAAGGGGGTTGGAACTTGGGCTTAATAGGCTAAACTAACCCAAAGTCCAAGGCGGGAAAAGTTAGTGAAATTTCACTAACTCCAAACCTATCAATGTTTATACTTAAAAAAGTTGTAAACGGCATTTCGAACTCAATGGAAGTGGTCTCGAGTCCTAATTTGACCGTTTGCAAAAAGTAGCTTTTCGGACAAATATCCGATTAACGATAAAATATTTAAATAAAATATTTAAATATAAAATCGATAAATATGCGGGTTGTTACAGACTCCCCTCCTTAAAGAAATTGCGTCCTCGCAATATATAAGATGGAAATAACAAGTAACAACCATAAAAGCATATTAACACAAAAGAAATTTGAAATAGGAAGTTCACCTCAAAGAGCAGGAGTAAGCAAGTCCGGATGTGCTCGCTCGATGAATTCTCTGGATTCCCAAGAGCATTCCTTAGGATTTGAGGACCATTGAACCTTCACAAGCGGAACATCTTTATTTCGAAGTCGTTTAACCTCCGAAGCTATAATTCGAATAGGATGCTGCTCATAAGTTAAATTCGACGAAACTTCAATTTCTTCCACAATAGCAGGCTCAAGAATAGAATCGGAATCCCGAAGGCATTTCCGTAATTGAGAAACGTGAAATACGTCATGCATAGCAGAAAACTGAGCCGGCAATGCAAGGCGATAAGCCATGGAACCAATACGTTCAGTGATAGGAAATGGTCCAATATATCGAGACGCTAACTTCCCCGATCGACAGAAACGTACAACACCCTTCATAGGTGAAACACGAATAAAAATAGGATCCCCAACAGAAAATTCTAATTTCCTTCTTCGATTATCGGCATAGGATTTTTGTCTACTCTGGGCTTCTTTCATCCTATGCCGAATAAGTTCAATCTTTTCCATGGAATCTCGAATAAAGTCTGGACCTAAAACCAGCTTCTCACCGGCCTCAAGCCAACAAGAAGGAGATCGGCATGGCCTTCCGTAGAGTGCCTCGAAAGGTGCCATACCAATACTAGATTGGAAGCTATTATTATAGGAAAATTCAACAAGTGAAATATGATCTTCCCAACTTCCACCAAAATAAAGCACACAAGCACGAAGAAGATCTTCAAGAGTTTGATTCACACGCTCGGTTTGTCCATCGGACTAGGGGTGATACGCGGTGCTAAAATTAAGCTTCGTTCCTAAAGCTTTTTGAAGACTCTTCCAAAATCCACTAGTAAACAATGGATCACGATCGCTAACAATAGAAGTAGGAACTCCATGCAATTTTACAATTTCCTTGACAAATAGTTTGGCCGAAAGAGGAACTGTTCGGTTAGACCGAACCGGAATAAAATGGGCGGATTTAGTAAGTCTATCAACAATCACCCATAAGCTATCATGACCCGAACGAGAACGGGGAAGGCCATCTATAAAGTCCATGGAAATTTGATCCCACTTCCAAATTGGAATTTCTAACGGTTGCAATAACCCACCAGGCCTTTGATGTTCGGCCTTGACAAGTTGGCAAGTCATGCAACACTTAACAAAGTTAGCAATATCAGATTTCATTCCCTCCCAATAATAAAGTCGCTTCATATCAGCGTACATTTTACTACTACCGGGATGAATGGTGAATTTAGAACGATGGGAATCTTCTAAAATATCTTTACGAAGATCTCCAATATTTGGTACGATAAGTCTACCAAATTTTCGAATGCCGCCACGAGAATCAATATCAAAGTCTTTCAAACCTTCAATATCAATTTTATCCTTAACATTTTGGCCAAGAAGAGCCAATTTAGGATCTAGCCCTTGAGCTTCAAGAATGCGGTCTAAAAGAGAAGGATGAGCCTCAAGGCTACATAAAACAAGTGATGAGCATAAATCGGATACGCGCTCTCGAATCTCACAAGTGGATAAAACCTCAAGATCGTTCCATTCAGATATCATCATAGAAACAACTGCTTGTTGTTTACGGCTAAGAGCATCGGCGACACGATTACCCTTACCGGGGGTATAAAGCATATCAAGATCATAAGGTGCAAGGAACTCGAGCCAACGCTGTTGACGCAAATTAAGTTCCTTTTGAGAAAATAAATATTTCAAAGACTTATGATCCATGTAAAGAATAAATTTCTCTCCCAATAGATAATGATGCCAAATTCGAAGGGTGAAAACAATAGCCGCGAGTTCTAAATCATGTGTGGCATATCTAGTCTCGGCCGGCTTTAATTGCCTAGAAGCATAAGCAATAACACGTTCTTTTTGCATAAGAACGGCACCCAAACCAACGTGACTAGCATCAGTATAAACAAAAAAATCTTGATTCCCCACGGGAATAACAAGAATAGGAGCATCGGAAAGGAGTTCTTTCAATTTCTGAAAAGAGGCTTCACATTTGTCCGACCAAATGTATTTAACTCCCTTCTTAGTCAAGCCAGTAAGAGGCACGACAATCTTAGAAAAGTCTTTAATGAAACGACGGTAATAGCCCGCCAATCCGAGAAAGCTACGGATTTCAGTCACACTCTCAGGTCTTTTCCAATCTTGAATCGCTTCAATCTTTGAAGGATCCACGGAAATTCCGGATTCAGAAATAATATGACCGAGAAACTTCACACGAGATTGCCAAAAGTGGCATTTAGAAAATTTCGCCTTTAATTGATTACTCCTAAGAGTTTCCAATACAATCCGAAGATGTTTCTCATGTTCCTCCTCGGTTTTTGAATACACAAGAATATCATCAATGAATATGAGAACAAACCGATCGAGGAAATCTTTGAAAACTCGATTCATGAGATCAACGAAATAAGCTGGAGCATTCGTTAACCCAAATGGCATAACAAGCCATTCATAAGATCCATATCGAGTACGGAATGATGTCAAAGGAATGCTATCCTCGGCGATGCGAAGCTAATGGAAACCGGTAGCCAAGTCCAATTGTGAAAAGACCTTAGCACCACTAAGCTGATCGAATAGATCGTCAATCCGAGGCAAAGGATATTTATTTTTAATAGTCAGATCGTTAAGCTTGCGACAGTCAACGCAAAGCCTAAGCGTACCGTCGGATTTCTTCATGAAAATAGCCGAAGCTCCCCAAGGTGAGGAACTAGAGCGAGTAAATTGCTTCGTCTCCAATTCGGATAATTGTTTACGCATCTCCTCATTTTCCTTATTGGACATGCGATAAGGAGGACGAGTAATAGGTTGAGCTCCAGAAACAAGATTAATTCTGAACTCAATTGCTCGTTTAGGTGGTAAACCTAAAACGGGCTCGAATATGTCGGAAAATTCACGAACAATGTGAATACGAGAAATAATATCATCTTCATCATCATCATCGTCATCACAAGCAATTAAAGAATATAAAGATGCCACCAAACAGGATTCTGAATCTTTAGGATTAACAGAAATCTGTTTAACAGCTAGTGGATGTTGGAGATGAATAGTCCGCTCAGGACATAGGATATGGGCTGGATAACGGTTAAGCCAATCCATTCCCAAAATTATTCCAAAGCCTAAGTAACGTATGACATGCAAATCGGCTAGGAAAGAAAAATCACATAAAATAATCTCCACATCTTTACAAAGCAAACTAAGAGTTGCGGACCCACCAACCGGATTCGCGATTCTTGAAGAAGTCATTAAAGCAACAACATTTAAAGAAAAAGTATCAACAAGTTCTTTTGATATAAAAGAATGGGATGCACCCGTATCAAAGAGAACTCTAATAGGTTGATCATGAAATAAAATAATACCATCAAGAATGGAATGAGAAATACCTTGGCCACGAGATGTGTTGCCAGGGGCTTGAGCCACATTTAACTTTCCCTCCTTCTTGGCTTCAAGTTTGAGGCATTGATGCATGAAATGATCTGGGCTCTTACAATAGAGACAACCTTTGGGCTTCGAACACTTGTTCGCAAAATGGTCCTTAGAACCACAGTTATAGCATTGCCCGCTACTAGTGGAAGGTGTCTTTGCAGCCGAAGTTTCCTGCTTACCCTTTTTATTGGGATAAGAACCTTTAAATTTGTTAGGCCTCTTTTTGTTGTTGAAGTTTGGTTTAGCGCCAACCACTTCAGCATCACTCTCCCTATCGGCCTCTTCAAGACGAAGAGCGATATCGACGAGTTGATCAAATGCAACTTCTAGTTTCAGGAGTAGTGGCTTCTTAAGATTCTTATTTAAGCCATAAGCGAACCTCTGGTTCTTCTTCAATGGGGTGTTGATGTATTCAACCCCATATTTGGAAAGCGACTCGAAGGCTGCAACGTAATCAGTCACAGAGGATTGACCTTGAACAAGGTCTATAAAACGTCAAGCCAAGGTTACTTTCCCAGCTTCTGGTACAAACTTTAACTCGAAGCGTCCCTGAAATTGCTCCCAGGTGAGATCCGCTTCATTAATTTCTGAAATAAGGAGTTCGTACCAGTCCAATGCTCTCTCCTAGAGCATGCTGGAAGCCACCTGAACGCGGTGGAGATCGATAAGGTTCATGCGAGAAAAGATTCGATCACATGATTTTAACCAAGCCTGGACCTCGATGATCGTTTCCGAACCTTTGAAGGGCTTCCCACCCAAGTTAGTGTAATCGCTGCACAAGCGTGCAAATCCCGACTTTAGGTGAGTAGGTTCCGGGTTAGTTCCAGCTGCTTGAGCATTTGTTACTAAATCAAGAAGCTGTTGAGCAGTCATAAAAACTCCATCCTGGGGAGCAGCACTAGATGATCCAGTTCTGGGACGGCCTGGTCTAGACATTCTCTTCCTTTAAGAAAGAAAGGAGAGAAGGAAGAAGGTTATTCACCAATGAATATCAAGCAATCTTGATAGATAAAACAAGGAATCATAAAGGAAATAGGATGAATCGGTATGAAGACTCGAATTAATCCTATGGTATAACTCCTAAGATAGACTTAGGACGGTGATCCTTGTTAAGTTATTCTACATTTTTCCGAAGTTTCGCTCTGATACCAAGCTGTGACGCCCCACCTCGATACCCACACCAGCCAAGAACACTACGGTGTAGAGTTGTCAACTAGCACGGAGAATAAGGCTGTTGAGGAGCGACCATCCTCGTGATTTCTTATCACACGGTGGCTATAATAACCTTCGGAAACAAACATAGAAATATGCATATCACAAATCAGTCACAGACATCCATATCACAAAGGCGGAAGAAGATATGAATATATAACTAACACATGAAAGTGTACATTAGAGTAGTGGTCAAAAAGATCCACAATAATACAAAAGAATAGCAACACGTGCTATGCAAAATAATACATCTATGAGTCTATATCTCAAGTGTAAACGACAAAAACTGCTAATCTAAAAGGTCAGCCAAAAGTCAGAGTAGTAAATCCCTGGGGGAGAAGTCAAGCAGAAGCACCTGTAACATCTCGGTCTGACCCGAGTATTATTTATAAGAAAATAATAAACGGATCAGTCTAGCTATAAATATCAGATAACATGATATAAACAATAGATATGGCAAGAACATATAGTAACCATAAAGACATACTATGATAAGCATGTAAATGAAGATCATCAAGAGATCAAACAATATCAAAAGAATCTTCTAAAAGATCCAAATTCACCTAAACATAAAAGTTGGAAAATCATAACAATGAAAGTTATGAAAATAGGTGAAGCACAAATTCCAGAAGACTACACAAGAAATCCAGAAATTACAATATAGGAGCATGAAAACTCACAAAATGGGAGCATGAAAACTCACCTACACGTGTAACACAAAGCGAGAAGCTATCTCATGGTTGCAAGCCATTAATTTTGACACACGAATGGCCCGAAGACCGTGGGGAGCTACCCCACATATGTGATGGCGAAACATCACACAAATGAGATGGCGAAACATCACAAGAGCAGGATCTAGTCTCCCTCGCAGACAAAGAGACATCGCACAGTTGCTAGTCTAAAACACAAAAATGATCGTCATGATCATCAAGAAGTGTCAATTACACTAAGTCAGTAAATATAAAAGTTTAACTTCATGTCCCATAACCACTTGCTTAACTCAAATATTTACTAACAAACTGTAGATCTCCACTAGAAAATTGTCACAAGAGATTCAATCGAACAAGTCCAAGAATTAACCGACGAAGTAAACGCAAGCGTTTCATACCACTTGTTTTACTAAGTCGTTTAATTAGATTTCTCATACGAGTGAGGTAAAGGTTTGTATATACTAATAGATTGGAAAACAGTTTAAGGAAAAAGCTTTGTTATTAAAAATAGAGTTGAAATCGTTTTGCTGAAAGAGTTTTGATATTTACTACTAGTATTGAAACCTTTATTTTATTAAAGTGACAAATCACAAAAACTTCGCGTTCAAAGACGTGAATGAAATCCAAGGAAATCAACTCAAAATGCATCTTTCATCAAAGAGCTCCTACGGAGGGGGCGTCCAGGGGGGTGGCAACCCCCCAAGGTGGGGGTGCGGGGGCAACGCCACCGCTTACGGGGTTCTACCTGCCCGGTCAGGTCGTGGGGGTCCAGGGGGCAGCGCCCCGTCCAAAACGGTACGACCTAGTGAAGACAAAATGAGGTCTAACGACCTAAGGGGAATTGGGTCGAGTGACCTAATGGTTGCGACCTAAGGGTCTTCGCGACCTAACGACCTAAACAAGGTCGAGCGAGTTAAGGTGATGCGTGACCTAATGTGTCACGCGACTTAACGAAGGCAAGGCCGAACGAGTTAGGGGGATGCACGACCTAACGGAGGCGGGCGACTTAAGGGACTCGTGACCTAACAGAGGTGAGCGACTTAAGGGTTATAAGGTGGAACGACCTAACTGATATACGGCTTAAAACCCACATGACCTAACGACCTAACAGGTCATACGATCTAGTGGTCGAGCGACCTATCGATTTTAACTCGCGAGCGACCTATCAGTTCTACGCTGAAGGGGTCAACGACCTACGGGATATAGATCACGCGACCTAACGTTTTAACACGCGAGCGACCTAACGTTATAAAGGCCAAATGACCTAAAGCTTAACTCGCGAACGACCTACGGCTTAAGACTCAACTCGCGAGCGACCTAACACTGCAGAGGGGGTTTAAGGCCAGAAACGACCTAAGTGTTAGCGACCTAACGAAGCCCAACGACCTAATTCCGAGATGACAATACGTGCAGTGAGACCTAGCGCGTTAACACGTGAGCGACCTAAGGGTTATGTCGCGAACGACCTAACTCCGAACACACGAAAATGGCCAGAACGACCTAAATGCAGAAAATTCACCGAAACGCTAAAAATTGGAGTTTTTCGCCAATCCAATCCAAACCAAATGCAAATGTGCATGCAAAAGTGATAGGGAATCATTCCCAACGGTCCAATATAGTTATAGGCTAGAATTGTGAGATAAAAATCTCACCTTTGCACTAAAATTTATGAAGATGAAGCTTGAAAGCAAGGAGAAGCAATCCAAAGCTTGAATCCAATATCTTCTACTTGAATTTGGAGTTGAATGTTGGATTTGCAATTGAATTTGTGCTTGGAGTTTTAATTTCCCATTCTCTTCACCATTAATGCCAAGCTTGAGTTAGTTAGGAAATTTATGAAGAGTGAGGAGAAGGGAGTTGGAACTTGGGCTTAATAGGCTAAACTAACCCAAAGTCCAAGGCGGGAAAAGTTAGTGAAATTTCACTAACTCCAAACCTATCGATGTTTATACTTAAAAAAGTTGTAAATGGCATTTCGAACTCAATGGAAGTGGTCTCGAGTCCTAATTTGACCGTTTGCAAAAAGTAGCTTTTCGGACCAATATCCGATTAACGAAAAAATATTTAAATAAAATATTTAAATATAAAATCGATAAATATGCGGGTTGTTACATTATGCCTGAATGTGATATATATACTGCTTTGTGATATGCATAGATGCATGTGATATTAAATGCTTATCTATCTGTGTAATATGATACACCCATTTATGTTAAGTGATATTTCTAAATATCTATTGTTTAAATCCCTTAAGTACAACTTGGACATTAAAATGGCGTTTGGTTTCGGTGAGACCGGGATCGGGTTTCCATATTTGGATATCCGAAAACCACATCGATTCCAATTAAACGTTAGGTCGTTAATCCAAGTGGAGCAAGTGAAGACTCGAGGTGTAAGGGTTATACGTCAATATAACTCTGTGGGTGATTCCGTAATGAGTTTGACGGAATAGTGCTTATAGATTTGAGATGGTGAATCAGAGTGCAAGGGCTATGGTCGTTGACTCTGAGGGTGATTCCAAAATGAGTGCAACGAGATAGTGCCTTCGGTTTCGTTCGAACCCGGAACGAACTTGTATGGATTGAATGCTTTCAGCACATCGTCAGGCGGACGATGAGCATTCTAAGATAATTGGTCCTATAAAGGTAATCGTAGCCTCAAGCCTCATCAACCGGGAATGGCTAAAACAGGGGAGGTGCAGCAAGGCTTCGTGGGTCGCTCCCTCTGGAGAGCAAGACACATCCCTGTCTAGAGGACCCTTTATATTTCGGCTTTGTGGGCAGTTGGAACTGCAGCCAACTGCGGGATGGTCTTGTTCGGGACTGTTCAGTAAGGAATGGTATCGGTCTTGTGTTGCAGGGGAGTGGGTGTACTCCTCGGTACGTTGATCTAGGCCACGTACTGTGATGGGCGGTACCCCAGTAGCCCTGCCATTGATGGAATCCAAAATCCAATAAGTGCCTGTACGGTTTTGATTGTGCCCAACTATGTTGGAACGTGAGATGTAAGCATTCCAGCTATTTCCGTATTTTATTTTGAAAACCCTAGACACTATTATAATATCACTGGATTTCCTATCAAATGTTTTGGTTAGCGTAAGGTAAAAACTTTTCCATGTTTATGTGTGGGAAGTCTTACGTGATACCTTTCTTTTCAAAGGTTTTTCTAAAGTTAAGCAATCTTAAACCGTTTACTCACACCAGACCCCTGTCTGACCCGAGTGTTTATTTTCTATTTTATTAAACCCTTGGGTACTCATATTATATATGAGTAGTCAAGTGATTCAGGTTATCTCTTGACGAATTCTGGACGAGCTTTGGAGCAGGAGGTTTCAGCGTGTAGATATATAGTTAGTGTTTCCGCTGTGTGTTATTCTGTCTTGATATTCTGTATGATTGTTTGTACTGTATATTAGATAGAAATGTTATAACTGTCTAAATCGAGATGTTTAGTTGTGTACTCTGATGTATATGATACTATGTATATGTTCTATATTATATTTAAATCGTTCCGCTGTGAGATTCTGATGTGTTGTTTTCTCTTTCTTCTCTTTCTTTTCTTCTTCCATCCCTTTCTTTCTTAATTAGTGATGCGATTTTCCGGGAGTGGAAAGTCGGGTCGCTACAGACTGACACAATATTTATTTTGAATACAGGTGAATGAAATAATTTTGCATATTATATTTTCGATATATGTCAAATAAGATTTTTTTATATAAACGATATATATATATATATATTTGGTTGTAATATATTGGTTATTAGGTAGTGAAATTTATAAATATTGGTAGGAAATATGACTCAAATTAAAATAAATAAAATTGGAAATTTTAAAACGTAAGTTTCGGGGTTTTGAAAATTTTTGTAACGACCCGAAAAATTCGATGATTAACATGAGTTAAATTAATAAGATTTTTAATTAAATTTAGAAAGAAATAAAAATCTTATAATTTAAATTGGAGCGAATGTTAGAAATAAGATGTAGCAATTGTAATTAAAATTAACAATTTAAAATAAAATTGCAATTAATTGAAATAATGTAAATTGTCATACTCGGCTATAAGTTTAATACAAGAAACAAATGGAAATGTTGAATTAGTGAATCATTAATAAAAATATTAACTAGAATGGAATTCAAATTAATATAAAAATGAAATAGAGTAAATTGTTGCACTTAGGAATTAAATTGACAATAAGTAAATAAATGTAAGTGTTGAATAAATAAAGGAATTTGTACATAATTAATAATGATTGAATTGGAATTTAAACTAAATAAATGAACATAAATAAAGGTTACAATAATGGGAATGAGAATATGGCAAGTAAATGAAAGGCAAACAATAGTAACCGTTTATAGCGTAATAATAGGCATAATATAAAGATGGGAATTTAACTCAAATTAATGGAAACAATGTAGATGTTATACTGAGCTACAAATTGGATATATGGAACTAAATGTAAGCATTCAATTAAATAAAGAATTTGAATTTCAATAAATGGCGATTGAATAAAAGTCAATGTTCTGCAAGTAATCATATTATTTGTTTGAAGGTAATAAATATAAAGTTAATTAAATTTTAATGGTTACAATTGCATAAGTTACCTATTTGTTTAGTTCATAAAAATTTAATTTGAAAGCAATTGCAGTAATTGACTTACTTAGTGGTGATTGAATGAATTCAAAGTTATATTAACCAATGAAGTAATACATAATAAATTGAAATTTATACAATCAATGTAGATAAGTAATTATAATGTTTGTTGCTGATAATAAACGTTACCTTAATGGTAATTAATAAAACAACGGAAGTGTGAATGTATAAATTACATAAAAATTAATGTATGTATAAGTAATAAGTTGATATAAGAATGGAATTAAGGTAAATTCATTAATTGGCTTTAACCCTTAATTAATGTGTATAATTGATAGAAGTACACATTTAGAAATGTAATATTTATTCAAATTAAGAGGTAAATACGCATATATTAGTGCAATGGGAAATAAATTTCACTTAAAGGTAATTAAATATTATCTTAATGTAAATTGAGATAATATTTGAAATTAACGTTAATTCCATTCATAGTAGAACAATTATTATAAATTACCTAATTTATTGGTCAATGAATTTATTGGAAATCAAGTTCATTTAAATGTTAAGTAAATGAAGGGTAAACAATAGGAACTAGGTATAGAGTATAATGGACTTAATATAAAGATTGAAACTAATCAAATCAAAGTTATCTAGAATTTATTATAATTAATTGGAACTCAAATTTTAATAAATGAGTCTATTATAAATGAAATTTAATTTATTGAATTAATGGAGATTAAGATGAAATTTGAGAATAATAATGTAATAAACCATAATCAAATGTTAATTTCATCCGTTGAATAATAATAATTGAATAATAAGAATGAAAAGTAAATTCAGTGGGATTATTGAGAATTTAAAATTTTAATTTGGGAATATAATGAAATTGAAAATTTAACGCTGAAATTGATAAATTAATCAACTTTAAATTGACATTTGAGTTTGGTTAAATTAGTGTAAATGATTAAGAAAGTTAAATTTGATGAAATTTGTTAATTATAGAGTTGAAATTGAAAAGTGATTTAATTAATTTATTTTTTTATTTAATTAATATAAAAATAGCCATTTTGGCCACTAACTCGGATTTCGACGAAACTAGTTTCATCGGATCCGTAATGGTGAATTATTATAGGATTTCAAGTTTCGTATCGATCGGACTTGTCTTTTGATCGTATGGGCTTGAAACGCCTTGAAATAGATTAATTGAAATCAACTGAAATCAATTTGAAAAATATTGATTTTAGCATAACTTCTCCATACGATGGAATTTGGACTTGAAACTTTTTCCATTTCGTTTAAAATATTTAAAAACATCTATTTTGACATATGGGTTGAACCAATTTCTTTCTGGAGTCAAAACGGGCTTTTTGGGCCACTTTGTCGTTAGCGCGTATATTTAATCGTGTCCTTCTATTATCTTTCAACTTCGTCTATAAAGACCTTGTTATAAAACCTAGCCTTTCTATTTCTCATTTGTCTGTACGTACAATTCAGACGTTCCTCCTCCTCAATGGCAGAGAAAACAAAAATCCCCAATTCCAAATCAAATCCAAAGCCAAAATTTCAAATTCTTCAAATCATATCATATTTTATATCATCGGAAAGCTCTCGAAGAGTGCATGTCAATTGTACTGTTCGTTTTTCAATTTGAGGTTCGATGTGGCTAGAAATCAAGCAAACATTCACGGCCGTTCATTGCGAGTCGATGTACGTTGTCGGATCGTCAAATCCTTTTTGGGTATTGTAGAGTGGACGATGGGGAGTGCATCAGTGGTGATCGTTCTGAGAATCAACGGTTGGATTTGGCAGAATTATCGATTAGGGTTTTCATTTTATAGGCAGTGGCTGCCTATACATGGTCGTTTTTTGGTGATGGTGGGTGGCACACGAAGCTTTAGGGATGGGGTCGCAATCGTACGGGAGGGGTGAAGATAATGGTCAGGTGGCGGCCGCGATTATCTCGTGTGAAGCTCGGTGAGATTAGGGTTTCGTTCGTGTGCGTTCATTTCTGTCCAGATGCGTGCGCTGGGGACGAACGAGTGGTTGAGGGGTGACGTGGCAAGAGAGGCAATGTGTTCTTTTGTTTTTTGAAATTCAAACAAATTTATCGCTATATCTTTCACATACGAACACCAATTCACACGCGGTTTTTTTGTTAGGATCGTATTGAAATTCTGAACATTTGGGCGCTGGTTCGGACAAATTCTGAGATTGTCAAATTTTTTGTTTTAAATTGACTTTAAATTCAATTTAAATTCAAAAGGTGATTGTTTTAAGCCACTCACAATTTCTAAAATTTCTTATGTTTGTTAAATTTATTTAGGATGTGATTAGAAATCTATTTATGACTGTTTGGTGTAATTTCAATCATCATCCCAGTTAAATTGAATTTAATTGAATTTAATTGTTATTTAATTTATTTATTGCATATAAACTTCCAGTTAAATTTTCATTTAATTTATTTTTGAATATAAACTGCTAGTTGATACCTGTTGTTATTATCCATTATATATTGATGCTATTGATTGAATTAGATGATGATTGTGATTAATGGTTGATGATTGATGTTGGATGAATGGATGTTGTATTTTATATCGTTATAAACTGCAAATTGTTATGCACTTTATTTCATTCGGGATTGCAGTTTGAAATGATATATAACCGAATTTTTATTTTAAATTGCGGATTGAAATGATAAATATCCGTATTACTTGACCATATGATAGAAAATTTTATACAGACACCATCGGTCTATATATATATATATAAAAATATTTTGAAAATGATTTCTATGGTTTTGGATTGAATTTTACGGTTTAAATAAATATTGATTCTTTTTGATATTATATAAAAATATTTTATGTATAGTTAAATTCATGTATTCAAGCTATGTGTAAATCTGTTTAATGACAACAAGTTAACTAATGGAGTTTGATTTATTAAAATAAATATGGTTAAGTATATTGAATCTTTATATAGAGGTTATAATAATTTAAATAAATTAAGATTTGGAAGATAAAATATGAAATAGATGTGAATTAAATTATTTAATAATTTTACTCGAATAATTTTTTTTAAATTTTAGATAAATTTGAGATTTTATGAAATTGAATTTATTCAAGAATTAAACCAACAGGGTTGGTGTGAAATTTATTAAATTGAAAATTCTAAAAGGTATAATTATTATAATTTGATTTTGGGTCTAGGTGAATTAAATGATTATTTCAAGTATAATGAATTGAAGGCAGTATCTAGTTATTTGAAATTTGAGTTTTATTTAAATAATAAGGGGTTTATTATGTAAAAAATTTCAAAACTAAAAAATAGGAAATTTAATTGTTGAATCGAAATTATCAAATTTAGTTTTGAAATTTTGGAATATTTAAAGCCTTGGAATATATCGAATTTGAAATGTTTATAGAAATTGAAATGTTTAGAAGTTATGAATTTCAAAGCATTATGTTTTAAACGTGTTAAAATTTCAAATGTTTGGTTTTGAAGTATAAAATTTGGAAGTGCTATGATTTTTAAATAGGGATATATTTGAAATAAAATGATATTATATTGATTTGAAATAAAAAGGATATCATATTGATTTGGTTTTTAAATTAGAAGTGATATCCTATTTATATGGTTTTGAAATGGATATTTTACTCTGGTTTTAAAAGTATAAACTATTTTGAAAAGACCGCGGTGTTATAATTACGTTTGGTTGTTAAAGAGACCGGTATCGGAAGTTGTCATACTCTCTGCCAACTCCAAAAACCACTTTAACAACCGTGTACGCGGTGGAGATTCCAGAATGAAGTAGGATGGTGGCGGCGTTTCCTTCGAGGTAAATACGTGGACCCGACTCCCGTTAGTTGGCATAAGGTGGCTAAAACAGAAGCGATTGACGGGCTAATAAGGTAGCTCCTTTGATCGGACACATCCCTTCGATATTATACTCTGACTTTTGGATTGATTCAGTGGCCACTTTTGATTTTCTTTTTTTGCAGGTGTGGCTCGAGGTGGGTGGTCGCTGCGCGCTACGCGTTACTACCGGTCCGGAAGCGTAATTAGTATATCTACCCTAGCATTTCCTAGTTGTGCTGTGTCACCTACCCTATCACGCCTTGTACGAGTTTGGTTTTCTCCCGTAGCCCGTGTGGTATCCTCTAGTGGCTTCCCGATCAGGAGGGACCATGGTATTGGATGGACTACTGGGACTATTATGTGTTAAGGGCTATATGGGTAACCCCTTGATGCTATTAAAAAGTAAGTTTATTTTACTATAGACATTACTATAATAGCGAAATATTACTACACAGTAAATAGTTTAACGGATCCTTAGGAGATGTAAATCCCGAGCATCTCTTAAGTTACTACACTCACGTTAGACACTGGATAGGTGATGTCAAATCTCGTAAACATCTCCGACGCCTTTACACTCATATCTATTTTCGTTGATTTAACTTACATAAGACTTTTAGTTCTGACTCGAGTGTTTTGTCTTTTCAATTCGCTCGGGTCAGTCCGAGCATTTCAAGATTTGAAGACCGTATTCTGGAGGATGAAGACGAAGATTTATTATTATTTATTATTATATTCCACTTCACACTGTATTCCACTGCATTATTAATATTCTCTGGTATGTGCAACTCTGATTTGTATTTTATAAGTAAAAACAAATATTTTGAAAAACAGCTTCATGAACTGTATATTTGATTATTATATTTTATCATTCCGCTGCAAGATTCTATTTTGTTTTTTTCCTTTCTCTGCTTTTTCTTATTTACCCCATAACAATCCACCCTTCTGTATGGTTTAAGTCTAACGTGTGTGGTTTATCGTCGATTTAAAGCATACGAAAAGGCGGGGCATTACGTCTAGTATCAATGCTTTGGTTTAGCGATAAACCTTAGCTTTGTGGGGTATGACTCTTTATTAATAGGATAATAATACCCTATGATGAGTCGCTGAGTGTGTGTGTATATATATATATATGAGTGAGCATATTTGTTAGTGTTATAAAAATGTTTTAATATTGTGTATTTGTTCCGTTTTGTATTTATAAATTCTGGTTGGTGCATAGGACGCTATGACATCAATAGGGATTTCTAAACACTTAACGGGACAGACCGACATAATATTTGTTTTTGATATAGGTGAATGAAATAATTTTGCCTATTATATTTTCTATATATATAAAATAAATTTTTATAAATGATATATATTTGGTTGCAATATATTAGTTGTTAGATAATGAAATTTTAAATAATAGTGGAAATAAGATTGAAAATAATAAAGAAAATGAAAATTGGAATTTAGAACTTAAGTTTCGGGGTTTTGAAAATTTCTTTTGAATGATTTTGGAATATAGTAATAATATTATTAGAAGTATTTTCTGATATTACTATTTCAATATAATTTGAAAGAATTGTTTTAAAGAAATTTGGAAGGAATAAATTATGTACTCCCCTCTCTGTCGCTGGAAAAAATTTCGGTGATGAGTGCACGCATCATCGACATTCATTTTCGAGTTTCGAAGTGGGAAGGCCACTGTAGTAGTTTACTGCAGATTTGTTTTGATAAACCAAATATAAAATTTTAAAATGTTTTAATTATAATTGGATATATAAATTATAAGTATATATTTATCTGTTATTTTTAGATGACTGAAATTTAAGCCAGTATTTAATTCTTAAGTTTCCGTCAAATTAGTAGTTTCAATTATTGTAGTGAAATTGAACGTAACTAATTTATAATCAGAACCTTTAATTAAAATAAGAAATTTAATGCTAAGTGTAAATGGTATTAAAAAGAAAGTTGAAATTTATAACTTATAAAAGCAAAAGATATAATTATTGAACATTTAATTAATTGAAAGAAATAAGATAAATTTGTATGATTCTCAATTGCATTCTTAAAAGCATATATATATAACTTACCCAATAATAAAAGTGACAATGTTTAATAAGAAATTGTAATAGAATATTATACAAATAAAAATTTGAAATAATGAAGGTGTTCAATGAAATTCATTACTAAATAAGAATTGGAAGTTGTAGTTGGTATAAACTTAAGTATATTAAATAAATGGATAAATCAAATTAAAAAGTGAATAAATGAATAAATGTAAATGAAACTGTAGGAAATAAAATGTAAATTAAAAAAGATGAATTATTATATGAATGAAATTAATAAAAAAAATTTACTTGATTTATTGTTTGGAATTTGTTGTTTGTTTGGTTTATGGTTGTTTGGGTAAGGATACTTTAATATTATTTGGATGTATGAATAAACTATTTATCTTCATCTAGGACTGTTGAGCAAATGGTGCACTAAGTAGTTTATTTTCCATTCTGTGCAATTTAAAGTTTGAGCCCGAACATCTATTTGTTTTGTTGATAAAGATTGATTTGTATTGATTCTATGTGATGGTTGTATGCCTTATTGCAGGTGATTGTTGGTTGTATTGATTTGTTGTTTTTGGTTGAAACAACTTTAAGTATTTCATTTTATATAATTATTAACTCTTTTTGGATTATATAAGTGAAATACAGGTTATGGAAGCAATTGCTACTACATTTGGTTTCATAATATAAGCGTAAATTGCCGACAAATAGGTACGTTCTCGGATTACGGTTTTATAGCGCTATTATATTGTTTTCTCGGGTTGGGATATATTATTTTGGAAAATATATGTTGTATATTGTTATTTTGATATTATATTTTCTCCCGAGCCTCTTCGTACAAAGGAGACTGCCAAAATTTTCCAAAAATTTTGGACTTAGAAAATATTTTGAAATGTTTTCCAAACTTTATTAATTTAAGTATAAAAAGATCCATTGGTTATAAATTGGTATATTTTATTTAAATTAATTAATTTTGAAAAATTTATTTGTCTATAAATTAAATGTTTTAAGTAAGATATATTGATTTCCTAATTCTTCTTTTCCCATCTTTTCCTTTTCGGGGATGAAAAGTTTTGAGTGTGGGAGAGTGTAATGACCCGTAAAATATGATGATTAAAATGAGTTAAATTAATAGGATTTTAAAATTTAGAAAGAAATAAAAATCTTACAATTTAAATTGGAGCGAATGTTAGAAATTAGATGTAGCAATTGTAATTAAAATTAACAATTTAAAATAAAATTGCAATTAATTGAAATAATGTAAATTGTCATACTTGGTTATAAATTGAATATAAGAAACAAATGAAAATGTTGAATTAGTGAATCATTAATAAAAATATTAACTAGAATAGAATTCATATTAATATAAAAATGAAATGGTGTAAATTTTTGCACTTGGGAATTAAATTGACAATAAGTAAATAAATGTAAGTGTTGTATAAATAAAGGAATCTGTACATAATTAATAACGATTGAATTGGAATTCAAACTAAATAAATAAACATAAATAAAGGTTACAATAATGGGAATGAGAATATAGCAAGTAAATGAAAGGCAAACAATAGTAACCAGTTTATAGCGTAATAATAGGCATAATATAAAGATGGGAATTAAATTCAAATCAATGGATATAATGTAGATGTTATACTTAGCTACAAATTGGATATATGGAAATAAATGTAAGCATTCAATTAATTAATGAATTTGAATTTCAATAAATGGTGATTGAATAAAAGTCAATGTCTGGTTGTAATCATATTATTTGTATGAAGGTAATAAATATAAAGTTAATTAAATTTTTAATGGTTACAATTGTATAAGTTACCTATTTGTTTAGTTCATCAAAATTTAATTTGAAAGCAATTGCAGTAATTAACTTAATTAGTTGTGATTGAATGAATTCAAAGTTATATTAATCAATGAAGTAATACGTAATAAATTGAAATTTATACAATCAATGTAGATAAATAATTATAATGTTTGTTGCTGATAATAAACGTTACCTTAATGGTAATTAATAAAACAACGGAAGTGTGATTGTATAAATTACATAGAAACTAATGTATGTATAAGTAATAAATTTATATAAGAATGAAATTAAGGTAAATTCATTAATTGGCTTTAACCCTTATTAACGTGTACAATTGATAGAAGTACACATTTAGAAATGTAATATTTATTCAAATTAAGAGGTAAATAGGCATATATTAGTGCAATGGGAAATAAATTTCATTTAAAGGTAATTAAATATTATCTTAATGTAAATTGAGATAATATTTGAAATAAACGTTAATTCCATTCACGGCATAACAATTATTATAAATTACCTAATTTATTGGTCAATGAATTTATTGGAAATCAAGTTCATTTAAATGTTTAAGTAAATGAAGGGTAAACAGTAGGAACTAGGTATAGAGTAATTGTAACGACCCAAAATTTCAGTCGCTAGATTTGGACATTTAGTTCATTTTAAATGTCGAATATGTATTATAATTTGATTTTTAATTAAAAAGATTTAGAATACATTAATTGAATTAGTTAAATTTCAAATAGGGGAATTTAATTGAAATTTGAATAATAATAATTTAATATTAGGATTGGATAATTGGTGATTCTGGGTGTAAATAAATATAAAAATAGATTCTAAAATTTATTTTAAGTCTATTTGGATTTTAATTATAATATTGGACTGTTGGATGGAATTAAAAGTCGATAGGTTGAATTTAGAATTTTATATTAATTTAATAATGGAATTTAATAATATAATAATGCAAAATAATTAGACTTTGATTTAAACTGAATCAGAATGATTCCTAATGTGAATATAAATTTTATACGAGTTATAACAGAGTAAATAAAATTTTAAAAGTGAGATTTCAAGTGATTTCGACGATTTTGAAAATCGCTCGATTTAATCGACGAGTTAAATTAGCCTTCCGGGGCACAGTCTCGGAATTCGATGAAACTAGTTCCATTGGATCCGTAATAGTTAGTTATTATCGGATTTCAATTGTCGTAGCAATCGAAGTTGTCGTTTGACCCCGATAGCTTAAAACGCATAGAAAATATTTTAATCGATTTAATTTAAAATTGATTGATTATTTTCGTAACTCGCGCATACGACCAAATTAGCCTCCGAAACACGTTCCATTGTGTTCGAAACATAGGTAAAACCTTAGAAATGCCTGTCGGCACGCGTCGTTTGGAGATCGTGTGAAAAGGTTGCTTTAAAGTGAATTAAATAATTAAATAATGGTTATACGTATATATATACGTTTAGGGGGGGGAGGGGGGGGGGGGGGGGGGCGGGGGCGAAACCCTAATTCTTTCAGCGCCGACACTAAAACATTCAATGGTCGAAACTTCATTTCGTTCTTCCTCGTTTTTCTCTCAATCCACAAGTTTTCGCGAGAAGCCCTCAACTAGAGAATCAAAGTACTCAACGAGGGCTTCACATCCATAAGGTGGAGATTGATTTTTGTCGTCTGGAGAGGGAGCTTTCGGTCCGCGTTTATGCTTGTTTCTTGCACGAAATTCGAGTAATTGGGAGCACCGAGCTTCGCTGCATCTGGGGCGATGGTTGTGGTAGCAATGGACTTCGGAGCGGTGGGTCCTGATCGTGTCCAAGTTGGTCATTGGGGGTGCGTTTCAAAACCCTAAACAGCAGTTTTGGGTTCGGCCTTGAACTGTATCGTGCGTGAGGAAGAAGGACTTCGTGCGGCCTTGATTTTTGTTTCCAGATCTAGCGGCCACGATTTTTGTTTGGTATTAAGAATTTAAATAAAAAAAGATTTGTTTTAAATTATATATTCAAATTTTAAACTTGAATATCTTTCGCGTACATTATCAGATTTCGACGAAACAGGTGACGCCGGATGTAACGATCCCGGATTTTTATTTAAGTTTAAATTGATAATTAATTTAATTTTTGAATAAAAATTTCAATATTTATCGATAAATAGATTCGAGTTTCCCCGAAACCAATAAGTGTTCATTTCGGACAAATATTTTAAACAAATTTATAGTTATATAAAATAGAAATTTATTTATATTTAACGAATTAAACAAATTAATACAATGTAAGAACAAAAGAAATAAAATATAAAATAAAACACATTAAACAAATTAGTTAAGATTCAAACAATACATTATTAATAGGATGTCATTTCTATTACAAAGCACTTGCAAAGTAAATAATAAAATAAGTAAACAAAATATCTACAAACAAAATAACTTTTAAAATATATTCAAATATAAGTATGAACACTTATAAAAGAAAACAAGACAAATGTCATTTACATAAGCATACAAAAGAAATCTATCAGCCACTAAAGAAAATCTGCATAGTTAGATGAATAAAAAAAATTATATATATATATATATTTGCAAAGTACAAACAAGATATTACCTCTAGCACACAATAAAATATTATATCAGCCGAAACAAATTTGCTTAGCCACCATAACATATCATGTCAGCCCACAATGAAACATCATCTTCAGCCATACCTATTGTACAAACAAGATTTTACTATAACTTCTTCTATATATTTGTATCCTCCAGTTCATTTTAATTTATCAAAAATATAAACAACCATTATCATTTTACAAACTGAAAACATTGTACAACTTCCTCAAATAAAAACAAGAAGATTTAAAGAAGAGAAAGCCTGTATCTTCCCAAATAAAAGTGCTATGTTCGTTTCTATAAAACAACGGTGAGTAACTTATTTTCTTAAATGTTTAAAGTATAAAACTGTTGCTCATATATATAGATATATATGTGAATAAGCTTGTTTATACATATATACATATGGCTCCTCTGAATATCTTTAAACTGGAAGTGTTTTATATATGCTGTTGTTAGCATATGTTTCCAGTTCTTAGATTTTAAGTACAAATCTTAATTAAAAAATTATTTCTTAAAAATCTACTCAATGTTTGGACTTAGGATTAAAATGAAAGATGATTGTTTGATCCTGAACCAAGTTCTAAAAATCAATTTAAGTTAAAACAACATGTAAATGTCTCCGAAAATCAAAGAACTGAGCAAAGTTAAATTTTAGTAAAATTTCGAATATCTTAAATCATGAATTCAGGTATACAACTCGAATTCTTATTGAAAAATATGATTTTTAATGCGAGCTTCATGATTTTTAGAAGCGTGGTTTACGAGCAGTTCTTAGATGATCAAAATATGTTTCTTAACCTATTTCCGGCGATCGTTCAAATATTGGATGCTGAAACTTTTCTTGAAGCAAGTTTGGCTGTCGATTTCATCAGGAATATTATTGATAAATTTTTCTAATGCAGAATTTTACAAGTCAAATTGAATATAGGGTTTAAATTATGGTTTTAAACGAGGTTGAGGAATTTTATTCGTTCGACATCCACGGTCGATCGAGCGCTATGAATTTTGGGGAATGACAGAAGAGAGGTAGTCGAAGCAGTAGCCGGAGGTGGTGGTACGCCGGTGGTCAGAATTTGAAGTACGGCGCGTTGACAGGTTTTGAAGTGGTGGTTGTTTTCTTGTTCCAGGTTTTGATTGAGAAAGTTTGATTTTGTTTCCGTGTGGAAATCAAAGTGGCGAGGGTCGGAGTTTGCTGTGGGGTTTGTGGCCGATGTGGGAAGGTCATCAGGAGTGACCGGAGGTGGTCGATGGTGCGGTGCAAGTGCACTGTGCACAAATTTCAGGTTATGGAAACCTGGGTAGTTTGGGGATGAAGCAGGGTTGGTGACTCGAGTTTTTACTCGAGTATTTTCATGTTTGGCTCGAAGCACTAGGGTGTTAGACTCGAAGTTATCTTCGTTTGGCTCGGGTAAGATACTGGTAACAGGTTTTTAACCTGTCCAGTTTTCAAAAATTTAAAAAAAGATTGAATGTAAATTTATAAATCCAGGTTTAAACTGAGTTTAAACTTTAAGTTAAAATGTAAATTCAATTTCAGTTTTGAAACTTAGTTTAAAAATTTAAATTTAAAAAAAATTGTTTTAAATAGAAGTGTTTAAGCAATTAAAATATGTTTTAAAAAATTTGAATTTAAATTGGAATTTTAAAGCTATAAAGAAATGAATTCTAACAAAGATTTAATCAAAGTTTAAATTTGGATTTAAATCTAAATTTGAATTCAAGATTTTGAATAAAATAAAGTTTGATAAATTTAAATGTTTAAATAAGTTTAAATGTTAAAGTTCCTTTAATATGTGAATTTAATAAGGAAATTGACTTAAATTCTTTTAAAAATTCTTTATAATAAAATATTACTTCAACAAGTAATTTAAAGGATTTTAAAATTAGTTTAAAACTTTACTAAAGATAAATGAGGGTTCATTTTAAATCTTGGGTTTAAAATGAAATTTAGATTGAAATTAAAAAGGGTTTCAAACATATTTGTAAATGATGTTTAAATCACTACTAAGAATGAGTTCACCTTAAATTTAATAAAGATTGAATGATTTGTAATACATTAATTATTAAGTTAATTAGAATAGATAATTAATGTTTTATATCAATTTAATTAGTACTTGTAAGTTTAACTTTATTAATTAAGGTTTATTTTCTTAAAATAATTAATTAATTGGTTAATTTATTTATGTAATTAGTTTAAAGGTTGATTTAATTAATATGATTAATTAAGAATAATTTAATTTATTAAAGTGTTTGACAAATTAATTTATATCAAAGGATTTGTAATTAATAAAATCAGGATTGGATAATTAATTCATAAGTAATTAATTTAATTTGAAATAAATTGAATTAATTAGGATTAAATAATTAATTAATCCTACTTATAAATGATTATTGAATGCTAGACCTTACTTATGAATGATTATATTGTATGAGATGCCTTGAATTGATTGTCCTATCTGATCTATGATATTTTGTTCTGTGGATTGAGCTGTGTATAATTTATCCATTTATTTACGTTGATATATATATATATATATATATATATATATATCTGTGATCTGTAAGATAAGCGTTATAGTTTATATCGCTTATCAATTTTATTTCTGTGTTTTAATCTATGATGATTGAATGATGTTGCCCTATCGTGTTAAACCCCTGGACCACAAATATGGATTTCACGAGGAAATCGATTAAGTCACAGTTTTTGAAATGATTTTTAAAGTTGAATATTTAAATTCAAATGTTTTGGAAACAGTTTGGGTTTAAAGTGAAAAGCTTTTGAAATGGAAATTCAAAGATGAAATTTATTTTGAATAACTTGATTGAGTTTTGGAATTTAAATATTTTGATTTAAATTCAAATTTAAGATTTGAAATTAAATTCTATGATTTGAAATTAGGGATTAAAGATGTTATACTAGTTATATATGAGTTAAACCATTTCCAAGTGTTGTCTTGGCAATTTGAATTAACCCAAAGATTTTAACTTGTATAAATGAAATCGGGTTTTTCCAAAATAAAACCGTTGTTTCTATATGATAAAAAGCTTTCATTTCAAATTGTATTAAGGGGATTTCAAGTTAAACTGAAATAGTTTTCCAAGTTATAGATGAACATTTGGAAACGAGTTTTGGAAATAAATATTTGGGAAAGATTTGAAAGCTATTAGACGAATCTTTGATTTAAAGATTTAATGAATTAATCCGATTGAAATAGAATTGTTTTGAAATCCAGAAATGAATCTTTGTGAAACTAGGTGAACTTTATGAAATAAATATCTTGTTTAAAAGATTTGAAATAGTAATTGGTTTAAACCATTTGAAAAAAAGTTTTTGGTAATAAGTTGTGACTTAATTGAAATCCCATATCCATATGTTTTAAATGTTGCGCTCATTATTCGGTTTAGCTGGGAAAGGACCTTTGTGTCGTATAACCCATTCCGAATATGTGATTCGACATTGTGGATAGCATTTGAAGACCGGTGGTGAAGACCATATATTTTCGAAAGCGAAAGGATAACTCATCAAACGTCTTTGCATCGACTGGTCCCCGGTATAGAGACTCCATATGTGATGGGAAGTCCGGACGTGTTTAGGGATTATCCGGATTTGCAAGGGATTCTTTAGAAGTGCCTTCGGTTCTGTTCGAACCCAGAACAGACTTGTATGGATTGTATGTCTGACATTGCAATTGAGATATAAAGCAGATTTCTTTCAAATGCATTTCTGTTGGTGGCAGAGAATTTATTCTCTTAGCTTAACACCCTTCCCTGAGAAGTACGAGCTCAGAGGTTATGTAGTTGAAGGTTATCAGTAATATAGTCCCAACTTGGTTATGTGGCATGCTGAGTGCTGCTGAGCATTTGTTGATCAAAGCGTGGCTTTTGTGAAAAGCATAGCTTTGTGGACGAAAATTCATCGAACCTCACAACCCGGTAATGGTCGAAACAGGAATGATGCAGCAAGGTTTCAGGGGTAGCTTCCCTAGGGTATGACCATTCCTTCTGGAAAAGGGTAGTATCATGGTATGGAGCGCAGATACTTACTCATGTGGACACTGTATTTTATTACTGTGGATGTTGTTGGTGTAGAGAGCTCTCGTATAAAGGTCCCTAAGGACCGAGGGTGGCATATCTTAGGTTTTGTTTATTCCCCGGGAAGAGGGGTAACCGGCCTTGTGTTGGTAGAGATCCGGTTAGGAGTCTCGGGGCATCTTTCCAGAGGCGTACCCATGTGGCAATGGGAAGTTCCTTGGCCTGACCATTTGTTGGAAATCCATTCATCTAATATGAAACTTGTACGGTTTTAGTTGTAGAACCTGCCATCTACTTATGGTGGTGCCCCACTGTTTAGATGGTAGCTATAGTAGGCATAGTTCGAAATGTCTATGCTGGCTAAGATTTATATTATACTTTCGAAATGTTTTTCTGCACTTTGCACTTATAATAATAATATTGAAAAGAAATTTGCGTATCAAGCATATTTAATTATCATAAGGAGAAATCTCCTTCGATTTTGCGTTGGCATTGTGCGCGTGTGCGGGAGGCCTTATGGTAGTTCCATTTTCTAAAAGCATTGCGAATCTATTTTAAAATATTTCTTTGTTTGTTTTTAAAGATAAACTGTTTTTTTTACTCATACCAGTCTCATGACTGACCTGGAGTTTATTGTTTCTTTCCTAAACTCTGGGTGCTCAAATTTTTTTCCACACGGACAGTCTAAAGTTGGGTTTTTCAGATAGGTAGGTTTAGTAGATTATCTGGAGGTAGTTCAATCTTTGGATGTGGACGAGACTTGCTTGTATTAGTGTATCGTGACGTTGGATCGAGCTGCTGCTGGAGTTCTCTCTAGAGGACTATCTTAGAGTTATTTGTCCCGCAGCTGGTGTTATCTATTTTTCTTTTCCGCTGCTATTTTATTGTATCATATTCCTGATGTATATTGATATCTATTGTATCATCTGTTGTATTAGATATTGTACCAATGCTGTATATCAATGTATTATTCTTTTTCTTCCGCTATGTTGTTTACTTAATTGTGTTATAAGCTCCAGCGACTAGGATTTGAACGGTCGAATCTGCGGCATTCGAGTACGATGTAAAGTATGGATGTCGATTTTCGAATGCAAAAAAAATCCCGCTTGTCACATTTGGTATCAGAGATAAGGTTGAAATGTTAGCTCAGGATTATAACACATTAAGTAGCTTATTAGAGAGGGTGAAGTATATGCTAGAATGAGTAATCCCTAAGATTTCCGTTTGAATGTCTTAGTAAATTCTCTTACTATCCACCAATAGTAAGTATGAGTGCAAGAAGAGGACGAGATAGGAGACATGGAAATACGACTATAAATAGTCAATGCACTACAACAGTGGAAACAAATTTCTCTATCTATCTTCTTTGATTCATCTTTCCAAATTCTTTTGATTGCTTCGTATCAACTCCAGAAAGAAGTTTCGGTGTGATGGTGGCCCAACGAATCATTGTAGAAAATCCTTACTTCGTATTTCATCGGTTTCTTATCAGTTTTTGATTTTAAACCTTAATGAATATGAATTGGAAATTTAGAATTAAAATTGTAAATAAACTGGAAATTTGGAATTAAAATTCTAAATAAATTGGAAATTTTGGATTGAGTTAAATTGGTAAATAGAATATGAAGCTAAATTGAATTGTATCAATAAAACGATATCGTTTAAAACCGAATTTTAAATTCTATTGTAATTTCTGGTGAATATCGAAGTCCGAACAGGGACAAGTTATATATACCCCAAAGTACAAGTATTTCGACTTGAGTTTGGAATCCATATCTGATGTTTGGAAGTTGTGGAAGATTAAATCCATTTATCTATCATTTGGGTCTCGATATAATCTACGAATGGTTAGTCATCCCTTTGAATTAACCAATGCCACTGCATATTTCGTAAATCCGACTAGGCCGAGTATCTTGTGAGTGTTAAATATATTCGTTCTTGTATCTATTGTTGATATTCTGATTTGTTAAGCCAAATGCAGAGTAGATAATTCAGTTTGATTTGTGAAAAATTCTTCATCTATCTTTGTTGTTTTATGCCTGCATGTAACGACCCGTATTTTTACGTGTCGATAAATCGTAGAATTTACAGGTTGTTAGTGTTGTTTGTGTTGCTTCTAGCTTGAGTCGTTTAGAAGTTAACCCGGGTACAAGTGATGAGTCGTGACCGACTCATAGGGGACCGACTCAAGGAGGGGTAGCGGTTTAAAGTGTTGGCCGAGATAAGGATGGACCGACTCAAGAAGTTAGGCGACTCATAGGATGACCGACTCATAGAGGGCCGAGATAAGAAGTGTGGCCGAGTCAACGAGTTACGACTCATAGGGTTTGCCGAGTTAAGGAGTTAACGGGTTAAGGGTGTAGCGACTTAAGGGGTTTAGGCTTAGGTCGTGGATAATGAGTCGGCAGGGTTTTGAGTCGTAGGGCCTGATGAGTCGTGAGTCGGCATCATAGTTGAGTCGTGAGTGTGTATTGTTGAGTCGTCGTACGACTTAGGACTTGGGGAAAACGCGGCAGTGTCTTAGGTCGGAGGCTTTTAGGTCGTGACCGACTTATGTTGAGTCGGCACTGGTCTTGAGTCGTGAGTCGGTAGGTGTTGAGTCGGTTTGGGTTTGAGTCGTATGACCTTGTGCCTTGGTGTATTGAGTCGTTGGCTTGAGTCGGAAGGCTGTGCAGTTGAGTCGGCTAGGACTTAGGTCGGCCATAAGGCTGTGTTGTTAGGTCGTTTGCAACTGAGTCGGTAGGCACGACTTAACGATGAGTCGTAAGTCGTTAGTCAGCTTGGTGTTGAGTCGTTGATTAGTTAGGTCGGCTCTGGTATTAAGTCGTAGGTCGGCAGGGTTGTTGAGTCGTGTCTCGTGGGATAAGGATTAGGCTTAGGTCGGCCGGGATAAGTCGTATGTGTCTTAAGTCGTGTGACCTTCTTGCTGTGTTGAGTCGTTAGGTCTTTGAGTCGGTAGAATTTAAGTCGGCATCTGGGTTAGTGTTAAGTCGGCAGTATATGTTGTATAGTTAAGTCGCAGGGTCGGCTGTGCTAGGTCGTGAGTCGGCAGGAGATGAGTCGTGGACGACTCATGATGAGTCGGGACCGACTCATGGGGCGACGACTCAGGGAGGTTCCAGCCTATAAATAGAGGGGTTCGGCTCACTTTTTGGCACCAGATTTCGAAGCGACGAAGTGCTGCCATTTTGAAGACTCGACTACAACATTTCTTCATCTTCTTTTCTCCATTCCAATCTAATTCTAACATCCATCCAAGATCGAAGATCGAGATCGAAGATCCAAGTGCCAAAGTTGAAGATCTTCATCCGTTCGAGCTAGAATTCATCGATTGGAGCGAGATATTGCCGGATCAAACCTTGATCTTCGCTGTCCAGATCTGAAGTGTGTAGTTTTTGTAGTGTTTGGGTGATTTGGTGAGTGGTAGTTATCTCTCACGCGGATCCAAGGGAGTATATTGGATTGGTGGCTTGTTTGAGTGTTAAAGTTAGAGATTTCATGCATTTTTCTTAGATCGAAGTCTAGATCCATGGTTTTTGAAGATGTTTACTTATGCAAGTTTGTTTAATAAGCATTAGAGACAAATCCCATGTTTTATAATTGATAGATCTATGCTAAAAACCATGATTTCACATATGTTGGACTTTTGCTCGTTTATTTACGAAATTGCCATTATAGTTGATATTGCTTAAATTGCTTAATAGATCTTGTTTGAATGATTGATTATTTGAATGTATGATTGATTTGATTGTTTCCAAGTTAGCTAGTAGTTGATTTGGAACAAGATGATGAAAGAGGATTCAAAAGCTATGGAAGAAGGCTCTTGAATGGTGAAAGCTGCTTAAGGCATATGTAGCGGATGTTGAAGCTCATATGTATAGATTGGATGATGTTGAGATGGGACTTTGCCATGATTTGATGAGGCAAACCATGTTGTTGAGTTGAGACTTTGCTTTGATGCGATGAAGCGAAGTATGATGTGAGTCTTGGCTTAATCCAAGCAGGGATCATTCCAAGCATGTTGATAACTTGAAGAGTAGTTCAAGTTGGTTGATAATGGATTGTTCAAGAGGTAGCTTGAGCTTGTATGAGGATAGTCGTCAAGAAGGATGGCTAGGAGGCTTGGATCTCGTCGTTGTTGAAGGTTCTAGCATGCTCAAAAGCAAGAGTACATGGGGCGCCCATAACGACTACAGGTAGGTAGTCGGGACACCCAAAAGACTACAGGTAGGTAGTTGAGTACTCTGGGCAAAGTAGATAAGTCCTAGGCACAAGGCAGTGTGCGGAGTTATGGTTAGAACCGGGGTTACCATTAACCCTTGACAGATGGTCATTCAGCTAACGGTGAAATCGAGGCAAGGATAACAGTGATAGCCAGAGTCATGGATGTTTGGTTGTATTATCATTCGGCTTCAAGAGCGGTGTTTTCTGGGTGCTTATCTGATCTTGGTTTAGGCCTTGGGGGTTTGTATTTGGAAAACATCGTCCTTGACTCGAGTGGTATTCGCTTTACCTTAATTGTCTATGTTGTTATGCTTGCTTCTCCTTAGTGTATGTCTGGGGCTATCACTGTAGGAAGAGGTGGAGTGGGATGGTTTGGTTCCTATTCCTTTTATCCTTTATGCTCTTTTGGTATGTTTGATAGTTAATTTACTGCTCACTAAGACTTTGTCTGACTCAAGGTTTTATGTCTCCTCTTATTACCTTGGGCTGTTCATCCATGTTGGGATGGGCAGACTAGGTAGCAGGTGACAGGTGCTGTGCTAGGAGTTCTACGATGAAGATGACGAAGACGAGCAGGAGGCTTTGCATATTAGTTTTCTTACTATATGTACTGGGTATCCGCTGCTGTATTTGGTTGAGTGATTTGTAGTGAGGCTTTCATGTATGGATTTGAGTAGATGATTGTATAAAACTACTGTGATGCTTATATGATGATGTTCTGTTCTATGGAGCTTCACTATATTATATTTCTCTATTGTATTTTATCCATGCGCTGTGAGTTGTACGATAGAGATTCTTTTGTTTTGTTTTACCCTGACTATCGTCCATGGCTGCCTGGCACGCCTTTCAGCGCATTATTTCCTTGTTTTGGTGCGGGAGTCATGGGCGGTCGTCACATTTGGTATCAGAGCTTTGGTTAATCGATTTTAGCCAACGCTCGCTGATGTAACTACGTAAGAGAGACGTAATTGTAATTTGATGGATGATTACTATATATAATATAGTAGTTTAGAAGGGTTTGAACTCCTTATGCAGTTGTTTCTTAAGGTGTTCTAATCATTCTTATTTACAGATATTAAGGATGAGTCGAAGTGAGAGACAAGCTGCGAGGGGTAGCCGTGATGCTAGGGAAGCTGTTGATTATGCTCCTATGTTTGAGGCCATGATGACTTCAATCATGAGGAGAATACCAGCTTCAGGATCATCTGTGGATGTGGGAGTTCAAGTCCAAGCTCCGAGACCGGTGGATTTTGCCAAGCTTTGCAAGGATTATACTGCTCTTGGAGGGAAAGTTTTCTTGGGGACGGAGTCGACTATTGAGGTGCAGAGATGGATTGATGCTTGCAAAAGAATCTTTGGTGACTTAGGGATTGAGGATGCAACTAAGAGGAAGCTTGCATCGAGACAGCTTCAGGGAAGAGCTGCTGATTGGTGGAATTCTATCACCATCGATACTCCAGAAGAAGAGATTACTTGGGAGCAATTCCAAGTTAGATTTGAAGCTAAGTTCATCTCTACTTCCCAGAAATCTGTCTTGTTTAAGAGGTTTGTGGAGCTCAAGCAAGGGGGAAGGCCTGTTCTTGAGTACATTTCTGAGTTTGAAGCTTTGTCTAAGTATGCCAGATCATATATTGATTCTCCCTACCAGAAGAATGAAAAGTTTGTGACTGGTCTGGATGCTTATCTTGGGAGGCAGTTAGTGGATCATCTGGACGATCCATTTGAGAAGCTTGTGGAAAAAGCTCTTAGGCATGAGAGTTTGTTTCCTAGGGAAAGTTCTGTTATTGCTGTAGCTAGGGAAGGATCTAAACCACAGCAGAGTGGCAATAAGAAGAGGAAACAACAGCAACAGAGGGGTAGGGATGGCCAGAAGAAGCCGAAAAGTGAAGTGACTTGCTATAACTGCCAGCAGAAGGGCCATCTTTACAAAGATTGTAAGAATCCCAAAGTGCCGGGAAAGTGTTACAACTGTGATAAGCTGGGACATATCAAGAAGGATTGTCCAGAACCGAGGAAAGATAGGCAGGTTGTGCAAGCCTATGCTTTGGGGGCTGTTCCATCGTCTTCGAAAGCTCCTACTGCTGAAGAGAAGGGGAAGAGTGTGGTTGTTCAAGGTACTCTTTCTATTTGTGGTGTTCCAGTTAGAGTGTTGTTTGATACTGGAGCGTCGCATTCTTTTGTTTGTGATGATTTGGTAAGCCGGTTAGGTATGAAACCGGATATTGTTGATAGGCCATTGGTTGTGACTAATCCGGTAGGGGGTTCGTCATGTTTGTGTATGTTATGTCGTGGTCTAGTTGTGTCGAGTCATGATTGCTCGTTTGTTTGTGATTGCTTTGTTCTGAACTTTGCGGGGTTCGGAATTATTTTGGGTATGGACTGGCTTAGGAAGTATGCGGCTAGGATTGATTGTGAGAGGCTTGAGGTGACAGTCGGGAATGTGGAAGGGCGAAAGGTTGTGATACGATGTAAGCATGAAGAAGGCGTCTTCATGAGCTTCATGTATTCGCTAGTTGTTCCACGGGATGGACTGTCATTGGTGCCTATTGTGAATGAGTTTGGTGATGTCTTTGAGGAAGTCAAAGGGTTACCGCCGCATAGGGAGATCGAGTTTCGTATCGATCTAATTGAGGGAGCCAGACCTGTTGTGATGCCTCTTAGGCGAATGGCACCGAGGGAGCAGCAAGAGCTGAAGGTGCAAGTTGATGACCTTTTGCGGAAAGGATTCATTCGGAGAAGTGTGTCCGAATGGGGTGCGCCCGTTGTGTTCGCAACCAAAACGGATGGATCGTTGAGGTTGTGTGTTGATTATCGTGAGCTGAATAAGGTGACTAGGAAGAACAAGTATCCATTGCCGAGAATAGATGACTTGTTTGATCAGCTTCACGAGGCTAAGGTGTTTTCTCAGATGGATTTGGCAACGGGATTTCACCAGTTGAGAGTGGCGAAGGATAGTGTGCCGAAGACTGCTTTCAGGACACCATCCGGGTTTTATGAGTGGCTGGTAATGCCGTTTGGGTTGACTAACGCGCCAGCATATTTTGTGGATCTTATGAATAGAGTGTTCAGAGATCAGTCGAATAAGTTCGTGCTTGTGTTCGTGGATGATATTCTGATTTATTCCAGAACTGAGGGAGAGCACAAGACGCACTTGAGGATTGTTTTGGAAATTTTGCGGAAACATCAGCTGAAGGCTAAGTTTTCGAAGTGTCACTTCTGGAAGAGTGAAGTGAGGTTCTTAGGCCATGTTATCTCTGGAAATGGAATAGCGGTTGACCCCGCTAAGGTGGCAGTGATCCAGGATTGGGTTAGACCTAAGAATGCATCTGATGTGAGAAGTTTTCTTGGATTAGCAGGATATTATCGTCGGTTTATCAAAGACTTTTCCAAGATAGCTGCACCGTTAACAGGATTGACAAAGAAGAACCAGGTGTTCAGATGGGATGATAAGTGTGAGCAAGCTTTTGTAATCCTGAAAGAGCGATTGACGAGTGCTCCTGTTTTGACTATTCCAAGTGGGAATGATGAGATGGTGGTTTACACCGATGCATGTGGCACTGGACTAGGAGCGGTGCTAATGCAGAAGGATAAAGTTGTTGCGTATGCAAGTCGACAACTGAAGCCGCATGAAAGGAATTATCCGACTCATGATTTGGAGTTAGCGGCGATTGTGTTTGCTTTGAAGATGTGGAGACACTATCTATTGGGAGTTAGATTTGAGCTGTTTACAGATCATAAGTCGTTGAAGTATCTGTTTTCCCAAAAGGATTTGAATCTTCGACAGCAACGGTGGCTAGAGTTCTTAGCATCGTATGATTTTGGTATAGCCTATACTCCAGGGAAAGGTAACGCAGTGGCTGATGCGTTAAGTCGAAGACATGCAGGATTGGGAGCCATGTTTTCGGAATGGAAGAGTCTTGAGTATTTGGCTGGATTTGATTTCAGGCCTAGATGTGAATTGGAACCTGAGATGTTGGCAAACTTATCGATAAGGCCTACTCTTGTGGAAAGAATTGGTGAGAGGCAAAGGGGAGATGATAAGCTTGTCAAGATTATCTGTGATTTGGAATCTGGATTGGACCCGGAGAAGGATAAGGGATTCGAGGTCGATCGAGAGGGTTGGCTTCGAAAGCAAGGGCGACTAGTTGTTCCCGATGTAGATGGATTGAGAGATGAAGTTCTGAGGGAGAGTCATCACTCGAAGTTGACAATTCATCCAGGTGGAAATAAGATGTATCGGGATATGAAGAGAACCTACTACTGGGAAGGTATGAAGAAGGATGTTGGAAATTTTATTTCCAAGTGTATGAATTGCCAGTTGGTGAAAGCTGAGCAGAAGAAGCCCAGTGGATTGCTTCAGCCATTAGAGGTTCCTACATGGAAGTGGGAGCAAGTGTCGATGGACTTTATCGATGGTCTACCTAGGACAAGAGCAGGGAATGAAGGGATTTGGGTCATAGTAGATCGTTTGACCAAGAGTGCAAGGTTCATTCCTGTTCGATCGACTAGGACTGCATCGAAGTTGGCTGAATTATATGTGAAGTGGATAGTTCGTTTCCATGGTGTTCCGAAGAGTATAGTGAGCGATCGAGATCCATTGTTCACTAGTAGATTTTGGAAGAGCTTCCAGGAAGTTTTGGGAACTGAGTTGTGTTTGAGTACAGCTTATCACCCTCAAACAGATGGTCAGACTGAGAGAGTCAACCGAGTTTTGGAAGATCTTCTTAGAGCATGTGTTTTGGACTTCGGAGGATCATGGGAAGATCACCTTCATTTGGTGGAGTTTGCTTATAATAACAGTTATCAGTCGAGTATCGGTATGGCACCATATGAGGCATTATATGGAAGACCGTGTAACTCTCCGACATGTTGGTTGGAAACTGGAGAAAAGCTGATACTTGGGCCAGAGATGATTCGACAGACTTCAGATTGTATAGAGATCATTCGGCAACGAATGAAGGCAGCCCAAGATCGTCAGAAAAGTTATGCCGATAATCGTCGTAAGGATTTGGAATTCGACGTAGGTGATATGGTTTTTGTGAAGATTTCCCCATTGAAGAATGTTGTTAGATTCGGGAAGAAAGGGAAATTGACTCCGAGATTTGTTGGACCATTTCCGATTATCGAGCGAATTGGAAAGCTCGCTTATAGATTGGAGTTACCGGAAAAGATGGCGGGTGTGCACAATGTTTTTCATGTATCTTATCTACGGAAGTATGTGCACGACCCAACTACGGTGGTTTCTGCTGATAGCTGTGAAGACTTGGAGGTTGATCCAGTTGTTTCGAGACCTCGTAAGCCGCTTCGTATTGTTGAAACCGATACGAAACAGCTTAGGAGGAAGACGATTACGTTGCTCAAGGTACAATGGAGTGATGATGTTAACGACTGTACGTGGGAGGAGGAAGAGAGGATGAAGGCAGCTCATCCCGGACTCTTCGAGGTATTGCCCTAAAGTGTCGTGACATCTCATGAATTTGTAGCTTGTTCTAAGTCTTAGAATTCTGCATGCTAGGTTAGAATTGGTTGCATGGTTTGTTGATTGCTATGGATGGTAGGCATGCGGAATAATTGTGATTGCTGTTGTTTGCTTGGAATTTCGGGGGCGAAATTCCTAAGGGGGAGAGAATGTAACGACCCGTATTTTTACGTGTCGATAAATCGTAGAATTTACAGGTTGTTAGTGTTGTTTGTGTTGCTTCTAGCTTGAGTCGTTTAGAAGTTAACCCGGGTACAAGTGATGAGTCGTGACCGACTCATAGGGGACCGACTCAAGGAGGGGTAGCGGTTTAAAGTGTTGGCCGAGATAAGGATGGACCGACTCAAGAAGTTAGGCGACTCATAGGATGACCGACTCATAGAGGGCCGAGATAAGAAGTGTGGCCGAGTCAACGAGTTACGACTCATAGGGTTTGCCGAGTTAAGGAGTTAACGGGTTAAGGGTGTAGCGACTTAAGGGGTTTAGGCTTAGGTCGTGGATAATGAGTCGGCAGGGTTTTGAGTCGTAGGGCCTGATGAGTCGTGAGTCGGCATCATAGTTGAGTCGTGAGTGTGTATTGTTGAGTCGTCGTACGACTTAGGACTTGGGGAAAACGCGGCAGTGTCTTAGGTCGGAGGCTTTTAGGTCGTGACCGACTTATGTTGAGTCGGCACTGGTCTTGAGTCGTGAGTCGGTAGGTGTTGAGTCGGTTTGGGTTTGAGTCGTATGACCTTGTGCCTTGGTGTATTGAGTCGTTGGCTTGAGTCGGAAGGCTGTGCAGTTGAGTCGGCTAGGACTTAGGTCGGCCATAAGGCTGTGTTGTTAGGTCGTTTGCAACTGAGTCGGTAGGCACGACTTAACGATGAGTCGTAAGTCGTTAGTCAGCTTGGTGTTGAGTCGTTGATTAGTTAGGTCGGCTCTGGTATTAAGTCGTAGGTCGGCAGGGTTGTTGAGTCGTGTCTCGTGGGATAAGGATTAGGCTTAGGTCGGCCGGGATAAGTCGTATGTGTCTTAAGTCGTGTGACCTTCTTGCTGTGTTGAGTCGTTAGGTCTTTGAGTCGGTAGAATTTAAGTCGGCATCTGGGTTAGTGTTAAGTCGGCAGTATATGTTGTATAGTTAAGTCGCAGGGTCGGCTGTGCTAGGTCGTGAGTCGGCAGGAGATGAGTCGTGGACGACTCATGATGAGTCGGGACCGACTCATGGGGCGACGACTCAGGGAGGTTCCAGCCTATAAATAGAGGGGTTCGGCTCACTTTTTGGCACCAGATTTCGAAGCGACGAAGTGCTGCCATTTTGAAGACTCGACTACAACATTTCTTCATCTTCTTTTCTCCATTCCAATCTAATTCTAACATCCATCCAAGATCGAAGATCGAGATCGAAGATCCAAGTGCCAAAGTTGAAGACTTCATCCGTTCGAGCTAGAATTCATCGATTGGAGCGAGATATTGCCGGATCAAACCTTGATCTTCGCTGTCCAGATCTGAAGTGTGTAGTTTTTGTAGTGTTTGGGTGATTTGGTGAGTGGTAGTTATCTCTCACGCGGATCCAAGGGAGTATATTGGATTGGTGGCTTGTTTGAGTGTTAAAGTTAGAGATTTCATGCATTTTTCTTAGATCGAAGTCTAGATCCATGGTTTTTGAAGATGTTTACTTATGCAAGTTTGTTTAATAAGCATTAGAGACAAATCCCATGTTTTATAATTGATAGATCTATGCTAAAAACCATGATTTCACATATGTTGGACTTTTGCTCGTTTATTTACGAAATTGCCATTATAGTTGATATTGCTTAAATTGCTTAATAGATCTTGTTTGAATGATTGATTATTTGAATGTATGATTGATTTGATTGTTTCCAAGTTAGCTAGTAGTTGATTTGGAACAAGATGATGAAAGAGGATTCAAAAGCTATGGAAGAAGGCTCTTGAATGGTGAAAGCTGCTTAAGGCATATGTAGCGGATGTTGAAGCTCATATGTATAGATTGGATGATGTTGAGATGGGACTTTGCCATGATTTGATGAGGCAAACCATGTTGTTGAGTTGAGACTTTGCTTTGATGCGATGAAGCGAAGTATGATGTGAGTCTTGGCTTAATCCAAGCAGGGATCATTCCAAGCATGTTGATAACTTGAAGAGTAGTTCAAGTTGGTTGATAATGGATTGTTCAAGAGGTAGCTTGAGCTTGTATGAGGATAGTCGTCAAGAAGGATGGCTAGGAGGCTTGGATCTCGTCGTTGTTGAAGGTTCTAGCATGCTCAAAAGCAAGAGTACATGGGGCGCCCATAACGACTACAGGTAGGTAGTCGGGACACCCAAAAGACTACAGGTAGGTAGTTGAGTACTCTGGGCAAAGTAGATAAGTCCTAGGCACAAGGCAGTGTGCGGAGTTATGGTTAGAACCGGGGTTACCATTAACCCTTGACAGATGGTCATTCAGCTAACGGTGAAATCGAGGCAAGGATAACAGTGATAGCCAGAGTCATGGATGTTTGGTTGTATTATCATTCGGCTTCAAGAGCGGTGTTTTCTGGGTGCTTATCTGATCTTGGTTTAGGCCTTGGGGGTTTGTATTTGGAAAACATCGTCCTTGACTCGAGTGGTATTCGCTTTACCTTAATTGTCTATGTTGTTATGCTTGCTTCTCCTTAGTGTATGTCTGGGGCTATCACTGTAGGAAGAGGTGGAGTGGGATGGTTTGGTTCCTATTCCTTTTATCCTTTATGCTCTTTTGGTATGTTTGATAGTTAATTTACTGCTCACTAAGACTTTGTCTGACTCAAGGTTTTATGTCTCCTCTTATTACCTTGGGCTGTTCATCCATGTTGGGATGGGCAGACTAGGTAGCAGGTGACAGGTGCTGTGCTAGGAGTTCTACGATGAAGATGACGAAGACGAGCAGGAGGCTTTGCATATTAGTTTTCTTACTATATGTACTGGGTATCCGCTGCTGTATTTGGTTGAGTGATTTGTAGTGAGGCTTTCATGTATGGATTTGAGTAGATGATTGTATAAAACTACTGTGATGCTTATATGATGATGTTCTGTTCTATGGAGCTTCACTATATTATATTTCTCTATTGTATTTTATCCATGCGCTGTGAGTTGTACGATAGAGATTCTTTTGTTTTGTTTTACCCTGACTATCGTCCATGGCTGCCTGGCACGCCTTTCAGCGCATTATTTCCTTGTTTTGGTGCGGGAGTCATGGGCGGTCGTCACACTGCAAATTTCGAGGACGAAATTTCTTAAGGAGGGGAATTTGTAACGATCCTGAATTTTTATTTAAGTTTAAATTGATAATTAATTTAATTTTTGAATAAAAATTTCAATATTTATCAGTAAACAGATTTGAGTTTCCCCGAAACGAATAAGTGTTTGTTTCGAACAAATATTTTAAACAAATTTATAGTTATATAACATAGAAATTTATTTATATTTAACAAATTAAACAAATTAATACAATGTAAGAACAAAAGAAATAAAATATAAAATAAAACACATTAAACAAATTAGTTAAGATTCAAACAATACAATAATAATATGATGTCATTCCTATTACAAAGCACTTGCAAAGTAAATAATAAAATAAGTAAACAAAATATCTACAAACAGAATATCTACAAACAAAATAACTTTTAAAATATATTCAAATATAGGTATGAACACTTATAAAAGAAAACGAGACAAATGTCATTTACATAAGCATACAAAAGAAATCTATCAGCCACTAAAGAAAATCTACATAGTCAGATGAATAAAAAAAATTAATTATATATATATATTTACAAAGTACGAACAAGATATTACCTCTAGCACATAATAAAATATCATATCAGCCGAAACAAATTTGCTTAGCAACCATAACATATCATGTCAGCCCACAATGCAAGATCATCTTCAACCATACCTATTGTACAAACAAGATTTTACTGTAACTTCTTCTATATATTTGTATCCTCCAGTTCATTTTCATTTATCAAAAATATAAACAAGCATTATCATTTTACAAACTAAAAACATTATACAACTTCCTCAAATAAAAACAAGAAGATTTAAAGAAGAGCAAGCCTGTAGCTTCCCAAATAAAAGTGCTATGTTCATTTCTATAAAACAACAGTGAGTAACTTATTTTCTTAAATGTTTATAGTATAAAACTGTTGCTTATATATATATAGATATATCTATGAATAAGCTTGCTTATACATATATACATATGGCTCCTCTGAATATCTTTAAACTGGAAGTGTTTTATATATGCTGTTGTTAGCATATGTTTTCTGTTCTTAGATTTTAAGTACAAATCTTAATTAAAAAATTATTTCTTCAAAATCTACTCAATGTTTGGACTTAGGATTAAAATGAAAGATGTTTGATTGATCCTGAACCAAGTTCTAAAAATCAATTTAAGTTAAAACAACATGTAAATGTCTCTGAAAATCAAAGAACCGAGCAAAGTTAAATTTTAGTAAAATTTCGAATATCTTAAATCATGAATTCAGGTATACAACTAGAATTTTTATTGAAAAATATGATTTTAAGGCGAGATTCATGATTTTTAGAAGCGTGGTTTATGAGCAGTTCTTAGATGATCAAAATATGCTTCTTAACCTATTTCCGACGATTGGTCAAATATTGGATGCCGAAACTTTTCTTGAAGCAAGTTTGGCTTTCGATTTCATCGGGAAAATTATTGATAAATTTTTCTAATGCAAAATTTTGCAAGTCGAATTGAATATAGGGTTTAACTTATGGTTTTAAACGAGGTTGAGGAATTTGATTCGTTCGACATCCACGGTCGATCGAGCGCTATGAAATTTTAGGGAATGATAAAAGAGAGGTAGTCGAAGCAGTAGTCGGAGGTGGTGGTACGCCGGTGGTTAGAATTTGAAGTATGGCGCGTTGACAGGTTTTGAAGTGGTGGTTGTTTTCTTGTTCCAAGTTTTGATTGAGAAAGCTCGATTTGGTTTCCGTGTGGAAATCGAAGCGGCAAGGGTCAAAGTTTGATGTGGGGTTGGTAGCCGATGTGGGAAGGTCATCAGGAGTGACCGGAGGTGGTCGGCGGTGCGGTGCAAGTGCACCGTGCACAAATTTAAGGTTATGGAAACCTGGGTAGTTTGGGGATGAAGCAGGGTTGGTGACTCGAATTTTTACTCGAGTATTTTCGTGTTTGGCTCGAAGCACTAGGGTGTTAGACTCGAAGTCATCTTCGTTTGGCTCGGGTAGGATACTGGTAACAGGTTTTTAACCTGTCCAGTTTTCAAAAATTTAAAAAAAGATTGAATGTAAATTTATAAATCCAGGTTTAAACCGAGTTTAAATTTAAGTTAAAATGTAAATTCAAGTTCAGTTTTCAAACTTAGTTTAAAAATTTAAATTTAAAAAAATTGTTTTAAATAGAAGTATTTAAGCAATTAAAGTATGTTTTAAAGAATTTGAATTTAAATTGGAATTTGAAAGCTATAAAGAAATGAATTCTAACAAAGATTTAATCAAAGTTTAAATTTGGATTTAAATCAAAATTTGAATTCAAGATTTTGAATAAAATAAAGTTTATAAATTTAAATGTTTAAATAAGTTTAAATGTTAAAGTTCCTTTAATATGTGAATTTAATAAGGAAATTGATTTAAATTCTTTTAAAATTTCTTTATAACAAAATATTATTTCAATAAGTAATTTAAAGGATTTTAAAATTAGTTTAAAACTTTACTAAAGATAAACGAGGGTTCATTTTTAATCTTGGGTTTAAAATGAAATTTAGATTGAAATTAAAAAGGGTTTCAAACATATTTGTAAATGTGTTTAAATCACTACTAAGAATAAGTTCACCTTAAATTTAATAAAGATTGAATGATTTGTAATACATTAATTATTAAGTTAATTAGAATGGATAATTAATGTTTTGTATCAATTTAATTAGTAATTGTAAGTTTAACTTTATTAATTAAGGTTTAATTTCTTAAAATAATTAATTGGTTAATTTATTTATGTAATTGGTTTAAAGGTTGATTTAATTAATATGATTGATTAAGAATAATTTAATTTATTAAAGTGTTTGATAAATTAATTTATATCAAAGGATTTCTAATTAATAAAATCAGGGTTGGATAATTAATTCATAAGTAATTAATTTAATTGGAAATAAATTGAATTAATTAGGATTAAATAATTAATTAATCCTACTTATAAATGATTATTGAATGCTAGACCTTACTTATGAATGATTATATTGTATGAGATGCCTTGAATTGATTGTCCTATCTGATCTATGATATTTTGTTCTGTGGATTGAGCTGTGTATAATTTATCCATTTATTTACGTTGATATATATATATATATATATATCTGTGATCTGTAAGATAAGCGTTATAGTTTATATCGCTTATCAATTTTATTTCTGTGTTTTAATCTATGATGATTGAATGATGTTGCACTATCCTGTTAAACCCCTGGACCATACTTATACACACACAAATATGGATTTCACGAGGAAATCGATTAAGTCACAGATTTTGAAATGATTTTTAAAGTTGAATATTTAAATTCAAATGTTTTGGAAACGGTTTGGGTTTAAAGTGAAAAGCATTTGAAATGGAATTTCAAAGATGAAATTTATTTTGAATAACTTGATTGAGTTTTGGAATTTAAATATTTTGATTTAAACTTAAATTTAAGATTTGAAATTGAATTCCATGATTGGAAATTAGGGATAAAAGATATTATACTAGTTATATATGAGTTAAACCATTTTTAAGTGTTGTCTTGGGAATTTGAATTAACCCAAAGTTTTAACTTGTACAAATGAAATCGGGTTTTTCCAAAATAAAACCGTTGTTTCTAAATGATAAAAAGCTTTCGTTTCAAATTGTATTAAAGGGATTTCAAGTTAAAATGAAATTGTTTTCCAAGTTATAGATGAACATTTGGAAACGAGTTTTGAAAATAAATGTTTGGGAACGATTTGAAAGCTATGAGACGAATCTTTGATTTAAAGATTTAGTGAATTAATCCGATTGAAATAGAATTGTTTTGAAATCCAGAAATGAATTTTTGTGAAACTAGGTGAACTTTATGAAATAAATCTTTTGTTTAAAAGATTTTAAATGGTAATTGGTTTAAACCATTTGAAAGAAAGTTTTGGATAATAAGTTGTGACTTAATTGAAATCCCATATCCATATGTTTTAAATGTTGCGCTCACTATTCGGTTTAGCCGGGAAAGGACCTTTGTGACGCCCCACCTCTATACCCACGCTAGACAAGAACACTACGGTGTAGTGCTGTCAACTAGCACGGAGAATAAGGCTGTTGAGGAGCGACCATCCATGTGATCGCGTATCACACGGTGGCTATAAATAATCTTCGAAAACAAACATAGAAATAAGCATAACATAAATCGGTCACAGACATCCATATCACAAAGGCGGAAGAAGATATGAATATATAACTAACACATGAAAGTGTACATCAGAGTAGCGGTCAAAAAGATCCACAATAATACAAAAGAATAGCAACACGTGCTATACAAAAGAATACAACTATGAGTCTATATCTCAAGTGTATACAACAAAAACTGCTAATCTAAATAGTTAGCCAAAAGTCAGAGTAGCAAATCTCGGGAAGAAGTCAAGCAGAAGCACCTATAACATCTCGGTCTGACCCGAGTATTATTTAAGAAAGTAATAAACGAATCAGCCTAGCTATAAATATCAGATGACATGGTATAAAATAAAAGATATGGCATAAACATAAAATATCCATACTGACATACTACTATAAGTATGCAAATGATGATCAACAGAAGATCAATCAATAAGAGATAAATCAATATCACAAGAATCTTCTCAAAGATCCAAAGAGGGCATCATACCCTAAATTTGTACTCATAACAAGTCAATGACATAAATTCCATAAATCAACACAAGAAATCCAGAAATCAGAGAAAAAGGGAAAGAGGTCTATCACATGACGGTCCGAAGCCCATGGGGAGCTACCCCATATGGGTGAGTCAGAATCACCCAAATGAGGTCTAGGCTAACCAAAAAGCAAAAAGGTATGTGTGAGTGGAATCACACAAATGGTGTCTAGCCTAACCTCGCAACAAAAAGGTATGTGTGAGTGGAATCACACAAATGGTGTCTAGACTAACCTTGCGGACAAAGAGATATGTGTGAGTCCGAATCACACCCATGATGTCTAGTCTAACCTTGCAAACAACGAGACATCGCACAATTGCTAGTCTAAATCATAAAATGATCGTCATGATCAATGAGAAGTGTCAATTACACTAAGCTAGTAAATATAAAAGTTTATCTTCGTGTCCCATAACCACTTGCTTAACTTAAATATTTATCAACAAACTGTAAATCTTCACTAGAAAATTGTCACAAGAGGTTCAATCGAACAAGTTTAAGAATTAACTGACGAAGTGAATGCAAGCGTTTCATACCACTGGTTTTACTAAGCCTTTTAATTAGATTTCTCATCCGAGTGAGGTAAAGGTTTGTATATACTAGTAGATTGGAAAACGGTTTAAGAAAAGAGCTTTGTTATTGAAAATAGAGTTGAAATCATTTTGTTGAAAGAGTTTTGATAATTACTACTAGTATTGAAACCTTCATATTTCTAAAGTTGTTATCCCGCCTTTTTAGCAAGGCCGTGATACCATAAAATCGACTGAGAAGCCAAAAGATAGTTTGTCTCGAAGAATGGTCAACTCAGCATCTCAACAAAGCAAGTTCTGTTGAATGTTTTTCAGATAAGATCCCCTACGGAGGGGGGGTACAGGGTGGTGGCAACCCCCCAAGGTGGGGGTGCGGGGGTAACACCCCCGCTACGGGGTTCGACCTGCCCGGTCAGGTCGTGGTGGTCCAGGGGCAGCGCCCCGTCCAAAACGGTACGACCTAGTGAAGACCTAAGGGAGGATAGGATTGAGCGACCTATTGGTTGCGACCTAGGGGTGTTCGCGAGTTAGCAGAAACGAGCGACCTAACAGAGGCGAGCGACTTAAGGGACTCGCGACCTAACAAAAGCACAGGCCAAGCGACCTAACATTTTAAGGCCAAACGACCTAATTAAACTCGCGACCTAACAGGGTACACGACCTAAAGGTATAAAGGTCATGCGACCTAACGGTATTAAGGTCTGCCGACCTAAGGGAGGCGAGCGACTTAAGGAACTCGCGGGTTAGAAGAGGCGAGCGACCTACGAGTTAAAGGGGTCGAACGACCTAGAGGTGTTCGCGACCTAGTGGTCGAGCGACTTAAGGGGTACGCGACCTATCAAGGTTCGCGATCAAATGGAACAAAGGCCGAGCGACCTATGTGGAAAGGCCGAGCAACGACCTAAAGTATAAAGGTCTAACGACCTAGAGGTAACAACCTACAACCGAGCTAGCCAAGACCGGACGACCCAAAGCCAAGCGACCTACGACCTAAGACCTTGCGGCAACGACCTACGACCTATCGAGCCAGAGCGGAGCGAACTAGGGCTGTAGAACGTTTTAAGGCCAGAAACGAGCTATTTGAAGGCCGAGACTTTTCCACGCGAACGACCTAGCATTGGCAGAACGACCTAAGTGCAGAATTTTACCAAAAACACAAAAAATTGGAGTTTTCCGCCAATCCAATCCAAAGCAAATGCAAATGCACATGCTAAAGTGATGGGAATTCATTCCCAACAGTCCAAGATAGTTATAGACAAGAATGTGAGATAAAAATCTCACCTTTGCACAAATTCAATGAAGAAGAAGCTTGAAGTCAATAGAGAAGCAACTACAAGCTTGTATCCAATGTCTTTACTTTGATTTTGGAGTTGGATGTTGAATTTGCTAATGAACTTGGGCTTGGAATTTTAATTTCCGTTTCCACTCACCATTAATGCTAAAACTAGAGTTAGGTAGGAATTTATGAAGAGATGAGGAGAAGGGGTTGGAACTTAGGTTTAATAGGCTAAACCAACCCAAAGTCCAAAGCTGAAAAAGTTAGTGAAATTCCACTAACCCCAAACATATCGAAGTTTATACTTAAAAAGATTGTAAACGGCATTTCGAACTCAATGGAAGTGGTCTCGGGTCCTAATTTGACCGTTTGCAAAAAGTAGCTTTTCGGACCAATATCCGATTAACGACAAAATATTTAAATAAAATATTTAAATATAAAATCGATAAATATGCGGGTTGTTACAATCTTTGTGTCGTATAACCCATTCCGAATATGTGATTCGACGTTGTGGATAGCATTTGAAGACCGATGGTGAAGACCGGATATTTTCGAAAGCGAAAGGATAACCCATCGAATGTCTTCGCATCGACTGGTCCCTAGTATAGAGACTCCATATGTGATGGGAAGTCCGGACATGTTTAGGGATTATCCGGATTTGCAAGGGCTTCTTTGGAAGTGCCTTCGGTTCTGTTCGAACCTAGAACATACTTGTATGGATTGTATATCTGACATTACAATTGAGATATAAAGCAGATTTCTTTCAAATACATTTCTGTTGGTGGCGGAGAATTTATTCTCTTAGCTTAACACCCTTCTCTGAGAAGTACGAGCTCAGAGGTCATGTAGTTGAAGGATATCAGTAATATAGTCCCAACTTGGTAATGTGGCATGCTGAATGCTGCTGAGCATTTGCTGATCATAGCGTAGCTTTTGTGAAAAGCGTAGCTTTTGTGAAAAGCGTAGCTTTGTGGACGAAAATTCGTCGAATCTCACAACCCGGTAATGGTCGAAACAGGAAAGATGCAGCAAGGTTTCAGGGGTAGCTTCCCTAGGATATGGCCATTCCTTCTCGAAAAGGGTAGTATCATGGTATGGAGCGCAGATACTTACTCATGTGGACACTGTATTTTATTACTGTGGATGTTGTTGGTGTAGAGAGCTCTCGTATAAAGGTCTATAAGGACCGGGGGTGGCATATCAGAGGTTTTGTTTATTCCCTGGGAAGGGGGGTAGCCGGCCTTGTGTTGGCAGAGATCCGGTTAGGAGTCTCGGGGCGTCTTTCCAGAGGCGTACCCATGTGGCAATGGGAAGTTCCTTGGCCTGACCATTTGTTGGAAATCCATTCATCCAATATGAACCTTGTACGGTTTTAGTTGTAGAACCTGCCATTTACTTATGGTGGCTCCCCACTGTTTAGATGGTAGCTATAGTAGGCATAGTTCGAAATGTCTATGTTGGCTAAGATTTATATTATACTTTCGAAATGCTTTTCTGCACTTTGCACTTGTAATAATAATATTGAAAAGAAATTTGCATATCAAGCATATTTAACTATCATAAGGAGAAATCTCCTCCGATTCTGCATTTGCATTGTGTGTGTATGGGATGCCTTATGATAGTTCCATTTTCTAAAAGCATTGCGAGTCTATTTTAAAATATTTCTTTGTTTGTTTTTAAAGATAAACTGTTTTTTTACTCATACTAGTCTCATGACTGACCTGGAGTTTATTGTTTCTTTTCTAAACTCTTGGTGCTCAATTTTTTTTCCACACGGGCAGTCTAGAGTTGGGTTTTTCAGATTGCTAGGTTTAGTAGATTATCTGGAGCTAGTTAATTCTTTGGACATGGACGAGACTTGCTTGTCTTAGTGTATCGTGATGCTGGATTGAGCTGTTGTTGGAGTTCTCTCTGGAGGACTATCTTAGAGTTATTTGTTCCGCTACTGGTGTTATCTATTTTTCTTTTCCGCTGCTATTTTATTCTGTCATATCTCTGATGTATATTGATATCTATTATATCATATGTTGTATTAGATATTATATCAATGCTGTATATCAATGTATTATTATTTTTCTTTCGCTATGTTGTTTACTTAATTGTGTTATAAGCTACGGCGACTCGGATTTGAACGGTCGAATCTGCGGCATTCGAGTATGATGTAAAGTATGGATATCGATTTTCGAACGTGAAAAAAATCCCGGTCTCTTGAATTTTTCGGAGCAAATAAAAATTTAGGTTAAATCGAACAACGTTCCATTTAATCTAAATTTGAACGCTCGTCGAAAACCAAGGTGAGTTAATCTCACTCACATCTGGATACCAGTGTTTTAAATAGTTAATATTTAATGTTTGATTGGTTGTTTAGCTGAATATGGTAATTATTATCAAATTGAATCGATATTTATTGGTTGTGCTAATATCTGTGGATGTAGGGAAACAGGCTGGAGGGATCCAACTAGATCCCTCATAAATAGAAATTTATTTATATTCTGTGATATATTTTATTTATATTCTGTGATAAATCGATTTAGATCGTGTTATGCTATGTTCTATTTATATACTGTGATAGATTAAATTGAAATTTAAATTTTATTGTGCTATAATTGGGTGATTACAACTTGGGAATTTGAATAAATAAATAAATAGGGTTTATAGGGAATAAAATAAATTCTTAAGTAAAGAATTTTAGAAGGAATTAAATTCAAGGAATTGGTTGGTAATTTGAAGTGTTTGAAATTGTGATTCTAAAGGGAAATGTGAATTGTTTAAAATAATAGCGAGATTTATTTTTAAAGAATGGGAAGTGTGCTTTCTCCTGGAAATTTTAGTATGTTTTTAAGAAAGCTTTCAAAATATAAATTTGCAGTTTAAATATAGTTAGAATATTTTAGAAAGAAATATTATTTTAAATTGTTTAAAGTGTAAGTAAATTTTTATTTAAGTAATTAATTATTTTAAAAAGGTAAAGTAGCATTAAGTTCTCAAAAGGAAATTATAATATAAATATTTAATTTAATAACTTTATTTTTGAAAATTAAACTTGACTTAAGGTACTTAGGAAACCTCTATATATTTCCTTAAGTATTACTTTCAATCAAATAATTTCTCGAAGCTTTATTTTAAACATTTTTAACATATATTTGCAAGTGATTTCCAGGAAAGAGCAATGGGTTTAAAAATAAAAGGAGTTAAGTTTTAAAGTATGGCAAAGATTTTACGGGATAAACGTAAAATTGAATTGGGTTAAATCGTGTTGGTTTGATAAAAGGAATTCTCTGGGTTATCCTAAAATGGAAGGATATTTCCCTTAAAAGCCAAGTACGCTTTTATGCTGATTTTTGAAAAGTAAGAAGTTTGAAGTTATAATAAATATTGGTTTCAAGAAAATCATTTAAGTGGTAAAATTTTTAAAAGTGAACATTTATCAAGGTAATTATAGAAGTAATTATTTTAAAAGGGTAATTAGAATTATGTTTTAAAGAATATTATTATTATTTGTACTTTATAAAATGGTTATATTTTAAAGATAATTAATCGAAGTATTATTTAAAAATTGTACAGAGTTTCGTAACTCTAATTTGCATTTAGTATAACTTAACTTTATTTTGAAGAAAATAGTTTATATTTTATAAAGCAGTTTGATTCGAAATAATTTTAAAGGTATATATGTTTTAAATCAAGTATGTAAGAAATTTTAATATAAATGTATTAATGTGTTTTCAAGAATAAAGAATTTAAATTATTTTAAATCTTAAGTATTGGTGCTTGGATGTTTTCAAGAAAAGTAACAATTTAGGGGATTTATTCCTTGAGAAAAGTTGGGTTTTGAAAAGTGTTTGCAACGGGATTAGAGAATGGAAACATATCTTGAAAAGATATTTTTGAGGAAAATAAATAATTGGGCAATTATTTATTGTGTGATGGATGCTTATGAATGATAATTGATAGTTAAATCACCGACTATCAATATTGGACAAATGCGTTGATCATTTCGAATAGACCAGGATCGGGATTAATTTCTTGAAAACCACTTCGATCCGGTTTGTATCTTTTCGTGGGAAAAACGAGTTCGGAGTCGAAGATGGTGCAGTGAAGTGCAAGGCTAGCCGCTACTAATCCTGAGGATATTTCCAAAATGGATGTAGTAGGAGTAGTGCCTTCGGTTCCTTTCGAACCCGGGACGGACTTGTATGGATGAATGCTTTCGGAACATCGTCAGGTGGACGATGGGCATCCTAAGTGAAATGTGCTAAAAGGTAACGCTTAGCCTCAAGCCTCATCAACCAAGAATGACTGAAAATCGGGGGTTATGCAGCAAGGCTTGGTGGGCCGCACCATTTCCAGGTAAGGTCATCCCTGTCTAGATGTCCCTTTTTATTTTGGCTTAGTGGTGCGGTTGCTGATCCCAACCGTGGGGTGATCTTACTCGGGATTATCCAGTAAGGGATAGTCCGGGCCTTGTGTTGCAGGGGAGTTAGGGTGGCTACTCGGTACGCTGATCTAGACCAGGTACTGTGACAGGTGGCACCCCAGTGCCTTGTCATTAGTTGGAAATCCATTCTCCCTACGTGCCTTTTACGAGTTTTGTTTGTATTACCCACTTTGTGGCTAGTAGCTGGAATTTAATAGAAGTACAAATTTTGGCTATTTTATAAGTATTTGTACATAGACCCTATTATAATATCAGAGGATTTTTATAAAAAGTAGTTTAGCTATGGTAAGGTAAAAACCCGACATGTGTATTTGTGGCGTGGTCTTACGAGATGCTTTTGTTTTCAAAGGGATTTTTGAAACTTTAATAATCAATTTGGGTGCATTATTATCAGTTGGTATTCTAGACTGACTCGGGTGTTATTTCATTATAATGCTCGGGTCAGACCGAGTATTATATGTTCAGGACAAGATGCTATAGAGCAGGAGAGGAGCTGGAGTCCGAGACTATTATCCGTACTTGTATATATCCGCTACTGTGATTGTTTGAGATTGTCTGACTGGTAAATGTTGTTTGTATGAGAATTCTGATGATATAATGTATAAAACAGATATAGTTTCATTTTGTGTAAAGATCTATTATTGGCTATTATATTTTATTTTGCTGCGACTGTGAGATTCTGTTATTGTTTAGTTCCTTCTTTCTTCTATCTCCTTCTTTTTCCTTAACAATCTGTCTTTTTCGGCACTTGATCGTCGGCATATCATACTGTGGGGTATTTTGTGTCGATTTTCGACGGTTGAGAAGAGCGGGTCGTCAAACTTGGTATCAGAGCATAGGTTGGCAACAACCTAGGCTATGGTGAAGAAATTACTCATTAGATATAGAGTCAATAATACTCTATAATGAGTTGAGTGTAATAATAGATATGAGAGCGTAATTGTTAGTGAATATAAAATTGTTTTCATATTGTGTTGACTTATTGGTTGAGTGTTTATGAATTTTGGTCGGTACCGAAAGTACAACTGTATCGATAGGGGTTTCTAAACACTTAAACAAGATAAACCGACATAGTATTGTTTTAAAGAGGGTAAATGAAATAATTTTACCCAAAATTATGTTTTGATATAAAAAGAATAATTTTCTGAAATAAGTATATATATTTGATTGCTTGGATGTGGATATCTTAATCAAATAAGAATCTAAAATTTGAAATGGTTATAGCCAAATAAATTCCATGAGTATAAATTATACAAAAGGAGGATAACTAAATTTGAATTTTAACAGGAATTTAAATCCTGGGGATTTTGAAAAGGATTTTAAATGCATTAAAAACAAAATTTTGAAATTTAAAATCTTAAGAATGTTTGGGAATGTTGACCAAAGATTTGAAGGCAATAATGGAATATTATTTGGGTAATATGTTTGAATGGAAATTGTTTTGAAATGAACTTGTGAAAGTAAGAAAGCACTGAACTCACTTCAGTAGCTAGAAAATAATCCTGATAATGATGGCCACATCATTAGAATTTATTTTCGAGTTTCTTAAGTGATGGGTTGCTACGATGTTGAGTGATTATGATATTTGTTGGACTTTTTTGAGATACAAGTGATTTTAGAAATTTCAAAAGGAGGAAATTTGTTTTGGTATAAACAAGTTATTTGGAATCCGAAGATTTGATTGATATAAAAAATGGGTATGAGTTGATTATTATTTCAAAATGGTTTTGGAATAAAACTGGGTAATTGAATTCTGGTAAATTTTATTTAAATAATGTAAAGGTTAAAATGAATCAACTATTGAGCTTATTAAGTGAAGTTGATATTAATAATAAGGAAATGAAATTTTTTATCTTGGAATTAAAATTTAACTTGAGTATATGGAAGTGAATAGAAAATTTGAACTTAACTTGGGATAAGTTAAATAAATTGGACTTAGGATTAAAATTGAATTGGATTAAATTAAAATTGTAAAATGACTTTTAATTGTGGGTCATGGTGTAATAAATTGTACCCATAAGCTATTAAGTGTTATACTTATAACTCGAAATTGTGAATTTAAAATGGTGAAAAGAATTAAACTGAAAGAAAATTTCTATCCTTAAGAATTCAGTGATACATACATATATATATATATATATAATTTGGAATTGTGATTATAAGATGAAAATAATTCAAATGAGCAACATAAACTTTGAAGTAAATAATTTGGTGAACTTATAAGTAGAAAATAGAATTATAATCACTAATGGGAAATAGTTGAATGGTATGGTGAATTCAGACCTAATCTCAAATGAAATGTGAATTGAAATAAGGTGAAGAAAATATAAAAGATAAAAGGGTGAATGAACTTAAGTCGGTAAATAAATTTTGAACTTGTATATGGAGAATTAAAACTGGATTGAATTGGACTTAACTTTGATTAAATGGAATTGAGTTGAATTTGGATTGAATTAAAATCAAAATTCAGTTGTGTTACAAATAATTTTGAATAGCATTAAATTCTTATTTAAGATAGTGAAAGAAATGTATGAACTCAAGTTGGCAAAATAAAATTTAGTTAGATTTGAATTAAATTTGGAAAAGAATTAAATTGAAAGGAAATTTAATTTAGATGAAGTAAGAATCATATTGTATGAATAAAATTTTAACTCAACTAAACTCAAAGAAATTGTTTGAAAATGATATTAGCGTAAGCTGAATTAAATAATGAGAAGCTTAAATATGAATTTAATGTAAACTAAATCAAATGGAATTTGTATTGGCATGGACGAAATTTTGGTGGTTTGTTAAGAAAATTTCGAAAAGAAAAAAAAAACCCAGTTCTAGCATGGGATTTAGTTTTGGTAATAAAAAGCTAAGAGTGTGAACGAATAATGGAATTAGATTATAATAGTAATGGTTTGAATTATAAATAAATTCAAATGAGTGAAATAATTTAAAGTGGTCTCTTTGTTAATAAAATAAATCTAAAATGGAGTGAATAAATAAACAAACTGAATTAAAATTTATAATGAATTGGAATTTGATTGGATGAAAATCAAATTAAAATAAAATAAAATTTGATATAAGAAGAAATGGAAATATTGTGAAATTGTGAGAACTTAAGCAATTGAAAAAAAATTGATTGTGGTTGAGCTTTATATGTGGTCTAGGGTAAATTCGTTTAGATAATAAAATTTAAATGCAAGTGAAATGGTTTCAATTAAATAGTGTAATAAAATAAGAATGTATGAATTAAATATTATAGAATGGGATGATATTAATTTAAACTTAAGCTGAATGAGGAACTTGAAGCGAGAATAAGGATTTGATTTAAAAATTGCAAGGAAATAAGAATATTTGGGTTGTGAATAATTCCGAATGGAATAAAATTAATATAAATTTGAACTGGAAGTAATTTTAATGGTTATAAGATTAAGTGATGGCTATTTGCTTGAATGACATGAAAATTTGCATAAGAATTGGTTGTTTTGTTGTATTCGGAATTGAGTTGGTTTAAAGAAGAAAATGAAATTTGTTTTTGAATCAATTGGAATGGATTGAAATTTTATTAAGTGGTTTTGCATATGAATGAAATTGAATCATAAAAGAAATGCGAATGAATCAAATTGAAAATAAAATTTATTACCCATCAATCGGAAATGGAGTAGGAGTAAATTTGTGTAAATAAGGCTTGTAAACCAATTTGATGTGAATATGAGCTTAACTGGCCTAAAGAGGAATTGGTCGTGTTAAATATGACTTATATGTAGTAAACTTATATGTAAATTATTAATGTAACACAATGTGAAGTTTGGATTTGTAAAGAGGATTAAAAGGGTGCTGAACTTGTGAATTGCTTAAAAAGGAAGTTAACATGCATAATTATGAAATTTGCTTGTTTAAGCTTTGTAATTGATGTGTTTGGGCTAGTTTAATGAATAGAATGTTGTTAAATTCTCATATTATTGAAGATTGATGTGTTTGTTTAAGTAAGTACAGGTACGGGAGGCAGTATATAGAGTTGGAGTGTGTATATGCAATATAAATTAGCCACATGCCGTTAAAATGCTAATAAAAGGTACGCCTACGCAATTAAAATAGGAAATATGAACTGTTTTTGGTTTTTCCGACCGTGTGGGTCGATATATATATATATTTATATCTATTGTGAAATTGCAAAAACTCCTTCGTACAAGGGAGACTCCGTCGAAATTTTTCGAAAATTTTGGGAGTTATAAAATTTTTGAATTTGTTTGAAATGTTTCGTTAAAGACAAATTTATTTCAAATAACAATTAAAATAAAAAGAATTTTGGAATGGAAGTCGAAACTAGCAGTTTCGATTTGAAACTAAAGAGTTTAGACTAAGTGAATTTGAGATTTTCACTAAGTGAGTTTTTCTATTGTATTTGGAACATTCTTCTACCTTAGCAAATTTCAAGGACCAAATTTTTATAAGGGGGAGGAATGTAACGACCCGAAATTTTAGTCGCTAGATTTGGACATTTAATTCATTTTAAATGTCGAATATGTGTTATAATTTGATTTTGAAGTAAAAATATTTAGATTAAATTAATAGAATTAGTTAAATTTCAAATAGGGGAATTTAATTGAAATTTGAATAATAATAATAATTTAATATTAGGATTGGATAATTGGTGGTTCTGGGTGTAAATAGATATAAAAATAGATTCTAAAATTTATTTTAAGTCTATTTGGATTTGAATTATAATATTGGACTGTTGGATGGAATTAAAAGTCGATAGGTTGAATTTAGAATTTTATATTAATTTGATAATGGAATTTAATAATATAATAATGCAAATAATCAGATTTTGATTTAAACTGAATCAGAATGATTTCTAATGTGAATATAAATTTTATGCGAGTTATAGTAGAATTAATAAAAATTTAAAAGTGAAATTTCAAGTGATTTCGACGATTTTGAAAATCGCTTGATTTAATCGACGAGTTAAATTAGCCTTCCGGGGCACAGTCTTGGAATTCGACGAAACCAGTTCCAATGGATCCGTAATAGTTAGTTATTATCGGGTTTCAATTTTCGTAGCAATCAGAGTTGTCCTTTTTGACCCTGGCAGCTTAAAACGCATAGAAAATATTTTAATCGATTTAATTTAAAATTGACTGTTTGTTTCCGTAACTCGCGCATACAACCGAATTAGCCTCCGAAACCCGTTCCATTGTGTTTGAAACGTAGTTAAAACCTTAAAAATGCCTATCAGCACGTGCCGTTTGGAGATCGTGTGAAAAGGTTGCTTTAAAGTGAATTAAATAATTAAATAATGGTTAAACGTATATATGTACGTTTAGGGGGGGGGGGGTGTGCGCCGAAACCCTAATTCTTTAAACGCCATCACTTAAACATTCAATGGCCGAAACTTCATTTCGTTCTCCCTCGTTTTTCTCTCAATCCACAAGTTTTCGCTAGAAGCTCTCAACTAGAGAATCAAAATACTCGACGAGGGCTTCACATCCATAAGGTGGAGATTGATTTTTGTCGTCTGGAGAGGAAGCTTTGGGCCCGCGTTCGTGTTCGTTTCTTGCATGAAGATTCGAGTAATTGGGAGCACCAGCTTCGCCGCCTCTGGGGCGATGGTTAAGGCGGCAATGGACTTCGGAGCGGTGGGTCCTGATCGTGTTCAAGTTGGTCATTGGGGGTGCGTTTTGAAACCCTAAAGGGCAATTTTGGGTTCGGCCTTGAACTGTATCGTGCATGAGGAAGAAGGTCTTCGTGCGGCCTTGATTTTTGTTTCCAGATCTAACGGCCACGATTTTTGTCTGGTATTAAAAATTTAAATAAAAATAAGATTTGTTTTAAATTGTATATTCAAACTTTAAACATGAATATCTTTCGCGTACATTATCAGATTTCGACGAAATTGGCGATGCCGGAATCGCATAGACGAGTACTACGCAGTGGACCAAATTTGGAATTTTTGGAACAAATAACAATTTAGGTTAAATCGAACACCGTTCGATTTAATTTAAATTTGAACGCTCGTCGAAAACCCAATGTGAGTTAATCTCACTCACATATGGATACCAGTATTTTAAATAGTTAATATTTAAATTTTTGATTGGTTGTTTAGCTGAATGTGATAATTATTATCAAATTGGATCGATATTTATTGGTTTTGCTAATATCTGTGGACATAGGGAAATAGGTTGGAGGGATCCAACTGGATCCCTCATAAATAGAAATTTATTTATATTCTGTGATATATCTCATTTATATTCTATGATAAATTGATTAGATCGTGTTATGCTGTGTTCTATTAATATACTATGATAGATTAAATTGAAATTGAAATTTTGTTGTGCTATGATTGGGTGATTACAACCTGGGAATTTAAATAAATAAATAAATTGGGTTTACAGGAAATAAAAAAATTCTTAAGTAAAGAATTTTAAAAGGAATTAAATTCAAGGAATTGGTTGGAAATTTGAAGTGTTTGAAATTGTGATTTTAAAGGAAAATGTGAATTATTTAAAATAATAGCGAGATTTATTTTTAAAGGATGGGAAGTGTGCTTTCTCCTAGAAATTTTAGTAGGTTTTTAAGAAAGCTTTCAAAATATAAATTTGCAGTTTAAATATGTTTAGAATATTTTAGAAAGAAATATTATTTTAAATTGTTTAAAGTGTAGGTAAATTTTTATTTAAGTAATTATGGTAATTAATTATTTTAAAAAGGTAAAGTAGCATTAAGTTCTCAAAAGGAAATTATAATACAAATATTTAATTTAATAACTTTATTTTTGAAAATTAAACTTGACTTAAGGTACTTAGGAAACCTCTATATATTTCCTTAAGTATTATTTTCAATCAAGTAATTTCTCGAAGCTTTATTTTAAATATTTTTAACATATATTTGCATGTGATTTCCAGGAAACAACAATGTGTTTAAAAATAAAAGGAGTTTAGTTTTCAAGTATGGAAAAGATTTTACGGGATAAACGTAAAATTGAATTGGGTTAAATCGTGTTGGATTGATAAAAAGAATTCTTTGGGTTATCCTAAAATGGAAGGATATTTTCCTGAAAAGCCAAGTACGCTTAAGCTGATTTTTGAAAAGTTAGAAGTTTGAAGTTATATTGATGAATGGTTGCAAGAAAACCATTTAAGTGGTAAATTTTTTAAAAGTGAACATTTATCAAGGTAATTATAGAAGTAATTATTTTTAAAAGGGTAATTAGAATTATGTTTTAAAGAATATTATTATTATTTACACTTTATAAAATGGTTCTATTTTAAAGGTAATCAATCAAAGTATTATTTAAAAATTGTATAGAGTTTATTTTAAATTTAGTATAAGTTAACTTTATTTTGAAGAAAATAGTTTATATTTTATAAAGCAGTTTGATTCGAAATATTTTTAAAGGTATATATATTTTAAATCAAGTATGTAAGAAATTTTAATATAAATGTATTAATGTGTTTTCAAGAACAAAAAATTTAAATTATTTTAAATCTTAAGTATTGGTGCTTGGATGTTTTCAAGAGAAGTAACAATTTAGGGGATTTATTCCTTGAGAAAGTTGGGCTTTGAAAAGTGTTTTCAACGGGAATTGAGAATGGAAACGTATCTTGCAAAGATATTTTTGAGGAAAATAAATAACTGGCCAATTATTTATTGTGTGATGGATGCTTATGAATGAAAATTGATAGTTAAATCACCGACTATCAATATTGGACAAATGCGTTGATCGTTTCAAATAGACCGGGATCGGGATTAATTTCTTGAAAACCACTTCAATCCAGTTTGTACATTTTCGTAGGAAAAACGAGTTCGGAGTCGAAGATGGTGCAGTGAAGTGCAAGGCTAGCCGCTACTAATCCTGAGGATATTTCTAAAATGGATGTAGTAGGAATAGTGCCTTCGGTTCCGTTCGAACCCACGACGGACTTGTATGGATGAATGCTTTCGGAACATCGTCACGTGGACGATGGGCATTCTAAGTGAAATGTGCTAAAAGGTAACGCTTAGCCTCAAGCCTCATCAACCGGGAATGACTGAAAATCAGGGGTTGTGCAGCAAGGCTTGGTGGGCATCACCATTTCCGGGTAAGGCTATGCCTGTCTAGATGTCCCTTTTTATTTCGGCTTAGTGGTGCGGTTGCTGGTCCCAACCGTGGGGTGATCTTACTCGGGATTATCCAGTATGGGATAATCCAGGCCTTGTGTTGCAGGGGAGTTAGGGTGGCTCCTCGGTACACTGATCTAGACCATGCACCGTGACAGGTGGTACCCCAGTGCATAGTCATTAGTTGGAAATCCATTCTCCCTACGCGCCTTTTACGAGTTTTTTTTGTATTACCCACTTTGTGGTAGTAGCTGGAATTTAATAGATGTAACAATTTCGGCTATTTTATAAGTATTTGTATATAGACCCTATTATAATATCAAAGGATTTTTATAAAAAGTGCTTTAGCTATCGTAAGATAAAAACCCGACATGTTTATTTGTGGCATGGTCTTACGAGATTCTTTTGTTTTCAAAAGGATTTTTGAAACTTTAATAATCAATTTGGGTGCATTATTATCAGCTGGTATTCTGTTATTTCATTATAATGCTCAGACCGAGTATTATATGTTCAGGACAGGATGCTATGGGGCAGGAGAGGAGCAGGAGTCTGAGATGTATTATCCGTACTTGTATATATCCGCTGCTATGATTGTTTGAGATTGTCTGACTGGTAAATGTTGTTTGTATGAGATACTCTGATGATATAATGTGTAAAACAGATATAGTTTCATTTTGTGTAACGATCTATTATCGGCTATTATATTTTATTCCGCTGCGACTGTGAGATTCTGTTATTGTTTAGTTCCTTCTTTCTTCTATCTCCTTCTTTTTCCTCAACAATCTGTCTTTCCGGCGCTTGATCGTTGGCATATCATACTGTGGGGTATTTCGTGTCGATTTTCGAGGGTCGAGAAGGGCGGGTCGTCACAGTAATTATGGACTTAGTATAAAGATTGAAACTAATCAAATCAAAGTTATTTGGAATTTATTATAATTAATTGGAACTCAAATTTTAATAAATGAGTTTATTATAAATGAAATTTAATTGATTGTGTTAATGGATATTAAGATGAAATTTGAGAATAATAATGTAATAAACCATAAACGAATGTTAATTTCGTCTGTTGGATAATAATGAATTGAATAATAAGAATGAAAAGTAAATTCAATGGGATTATTGAGAATTTAAAATTTTAATTTGGGAATATAAAGAAACTGATAAATTAATCAACTCTAAATTGACATTTGAATTTGGTTAAATTAGTGTAAATGATTAAGAAAGTTAAATTTGGTAAAGTTGAAATTGAAAAGTGATTTAATTAATTTATTTTTAATTTATTTAATTAAAATAAAAATAGCCATTTTGGCCACTGACTCGGATTTCGACGAAACTAGTTTCATCGGATCTGTAATGGTGAATTATTATAGGATTTCAAGTTTCGTATCGATCGGACTTGTCGTTTGATCGTATGGGCTTGAAATGCCTTGTAATAGATTAATTGAAATCAATTTGAAAAATATTAATTTTAGCATAACTTCTCCATATGATGGAATTTTGACTTGAAACTTTTCCATTGCATTTAAGATAGTTAGAAACATCTATTTTGATATACTGGTTGACCCAATTTCATTCCGGAGTTAGAACGGGCTTTTTGGGCCACTTTGTCGTTAGCGTGTATATTCAATCGTGTCCTTCTATTATATTTCAACTTTGTCTATAAATACCCTGTTATAAACCCTAGCCTTTCTATTTCTCATTTGTCTGTACGTACAATTCAGATGCTCCTTCTCCTCAATGACAGACAAAACAAAAATGCCCAATTCCAAATCAAATCCAAAGCCAAAATTTCAAACTCTTCAAATCATATCACATTTTATATCGTCGGAAAGCTCTCGAAGAGCGCATGTCAATTCTGCTGTCCGTTTTTCAATTTAAGGTTCGATGTGGCCAGAAATTGAGCAAACATTCACGACTGTTCATCGCGCGTCGATGTACGTTGTCGGATCGTCAAATCCTTTTGGGTATTGTAGAGTGGACGATAGGGAGTGCATCGGTGGTGATCGTTCTGAGAATCAATGGTTGGGTTTGGCAGAATTATCGATTAGGGTTTGCATTTTATAGGCGGCGGGTGCCTATACATGGTCGTTTTTCGGTGATGGTGGGTGGCGGACGGCGCTTCAGGGATGGGGTCGCCATCGTACAGGAGGGGCGAAGATAATGGTCACGCGGGGGCCGCAATTATCTCGTGCGTAGCTCAGTGAGATTAGGGTTTCGTTCATGTGCGTTTGTTTCTGTCCAGATGCGTGCGTTGGGGACGAACGAGTGGTTAACGGGTGACGTGGCAAGGGTGGTAATGTGTTCTTTTTTTATTTTATTTTTTTATTGAAATTCAAACAAATTTATCGCTATATCTTTCACATACGGACACCAATTCACACGCTGTTTTTTTGTTAGGATCGTATTGAAATTCGGAACATTTTGGCTCTAGTTTGGACGAATTCTGAGACTGTCAAATTTTTGAGTTTAAATTGAATTTAAATTCAATTTAAATTAAAATGTGAGTGTTTTAATCCACTCACAATTTCTAAAATTTCTTATGTTTGTTAAATTTATTTAGGACGTGATTAGAAATTTATTTATGACTATTTAACGTAATTTTAATCATCATCCTAGTTAAATTGAATTTAATTGAATTAAATTGTTATTTAATTTGTTTATTGCATATAAACTGCCGGTTAAATTTTCATCTAATTTATTTTTGGATATAAACTACTAGTTGATACCTGTTGTTTATTATCCGTTATATATTGATGCTATTGATTGAATTGGATGATGATTGTGATTAATGGTTGATGATTGATATTGGATGAATGGATGTTGTATTTTATGTCATTATAAACCGCAAATTGTTATGCACTTTATTTCATTAGGGATTGCGGTTTGAAATGACATATAAACATATTTTTATTTTAAATTGCGGATTGAAATGATAAATATCCGCATCACTTCACCATAGGATAGAAAATTTTATACAGACACCGTCGGTCTATATATATAAATATTTTGAAAATAATTTCTATGGTTTTAGATATAATTTTACGGTTTAATAAATATTTATTCTTTTTGATATTATATAAAAATATTTTATATATAGTTAAATCCATATATTTAAGCTATGTGTAAATCTGTTTAATGACAATAAGTTAACTAATGGAGTTTGATTTATTAAAATAAATATGATTAAGTATTTGAATCATATTTTTATATAGAGGTTTTAACAATTTAAATAAATTAAGATTTGGAAGATAAAATATGAAATAGATGTGAATTAAATTATTTTAGAATTTTACTCGAATAATTTTTTTTTAAAATTTAGATAAATTTGAGATTTTATGAAATTGAATTTATTCAAGAATTAAACCAACAGGGTTGGTGTGAAATTTATTAAATTGGAAATTTTAAAAGGTATAATTATTATAATTTGATTTTGGGTCTAGGTGAATTAAATGATTATTTCTAGTATAATGAATTGATGGTAATATCTAGTTATTTGAAATTTTGATTTTTATTTAAATAATAAGGGGTTTATTATGTAAAATAATTCAAAACTAAAAAATAGAAAATTTAATTGTTGAATCGAAATTATCAAATTTAGTTTTGAAATTTTGGAATATTTAAGGCCATGAAATATATCGAAATTGAAATGTTTATAGAAATTGAAATGTATCGAAGTTATGAATTTCAAAGCATCATGTTTTAAAGGTGTTAAAATTTCAAATGTTTGGTTTTGAAGTATAAAATTTGGAAGTGCTATGATTTTGAAATAGGGATATATTTGAAATAAAATTATATTATATTGATTTGAAATAAAAAGGATATCATATTGATTTGGTTTTTAAATTGGAAGTGATATCGTATTTATATGGTTTTGAAATGGATATTTTATTCTGGTTTAAAAAGTATAAACTATTTTAAAAAGACCGCGGTGTTATAATAACGTTTGGTTGTTAAAAAGACCGGGATCGGAAGTTGTCATACTCTCTGCCAACTTCGAAAACCACTTTAACAACCGTGTACGCGGTGGAGATTCCAGAATGAAGTAGGTTGGTGGCGGTGTTTCCTTTGAGGTAAATACGTGGACCCGACTTCCGTGAGTTGACATAAGGTGGCTAAAACAGGAGCGATTGATGGGCTAATGAGGTAGCTCCTTTGATCGGACACATCCCTTCGATATTATACTCTGACTTTTGGATTGATCCGGTAGCCACTTTTGATTTTCTTTTTTTGGGGGTGTGACTTGAGGTGGGCGGTACCTACCGTGTCACCTACCCTATCACACCTTGTACGAGTTTGTTTTTCTTCCGTAGCCCGTGTGGTGTCCTTTGGTGGCTTCCCGAGCAGGAGGGACCATGATATTGGATGGACTACTTGGACTATTACGTGTTAAGGGCTATATGGGTAACCCTTTAATGCTATTAAAAAGTAAGTTTATTTTACTATAGACATTATTATAATAGCGAAATATTACTACATAGTAAATAGTTTAACGGATCCTAAGGAGATGTGAATCCCGAGCATCTCTTAAGTTACTGCACTCACGTTAGACACTGAATAGGAGATGTCAAATCCCGTAAACATTTCCGACACCGTTACACTCATATTTATTTCCATTGATTTAGCTTACGTAAGATCTTTTAGTTCTAACTCGAGTGTTTTGTCTTTTCAATTCGCTCGGGTCAGTCTGAGCATTTCAGGATTTGAAGACCGTATTCTGGAGGACGAAGACGAAGATTTATTATTATTCATTATTATATTCCACTTCACACTGTATTCCGCTACATTATTAATATTCTCTGGTATGTGCAACTCTGATATGTATCGCATAATAAATCAAATATTTTGAAAAACGGCTTCATGAACTGTATATTTGATTATTAAATTTTATCGTTCCGCTGCAAGATTCTATTTTAATTTTTTCCTTTCTCTACTTTTTCTTATTTATCCATAACAATCCACCCTTCTGTATGGTTTAAGTTTGACATGTGTGGTTTATCATCGATTTAAAGCGTACGAAAAGGCGGGGCGTTACAATTTCTTTCGAAGGATTTTGGAATTTAATAATATTGTTTATAAGTATTTGCTGATATAAATATTTCAATATAATTTGAAAGAATCGTTTGAAAGAAACTTTGGAAAGAAATAAGTTTTGTACTCCCCTCTTTGTCGCTGGAAAATAATTTCGGTGATGAGTGCACGCGTCATCGGCGTTCATTTTCGAGTTTCAAAGTAGGAAGGCCATTGTAGTAGTTTACTACAGATTTATTTTGATAACCAAATATAAAATTTTAATTGTTTTAAATATAATCGGAATATAAATTGTAAGTATATGCATTTATCTATTATTTTAAAATGATTTGGATAAAAACCCGGTATTTAATTCTTAAGTTTCCGTTAATTAATAGTTTCAATTAGGGTAGTGAAATGAAATTCAACTAACAAATTGAAACCTCTAAAGGAAATAAGAGATTTAATGCCAAGTTATAAATGGAATTAAAAAGAAAGTTGAAATTGTAACCTATAAAACAAATGATATGATTATTAAACATTTAATTAATTTAAAAGAAAATGAGATAAATTTGTATAATTTTCAATTTTCATTCTTTAACATATATATATAACTTACCAAAAGATGTAAAAAGTTGAAATGTTAATAAGAAAACATAATAGAATATTATACAAGTAAAAATTCAAAATAATGGAAGTATTCTATGAAATTCTTTAATAAATAAGAATTTGATGTTGTAGTTGTTATAAACTTAAGTATAATTGAAAGGCTACTAATTAAATAAATTGAAAGGTAAGTATTATAAATAAATGAATAAATGAAATTAAGTAATAAATGAATGAAAATAAATGAAATTGAGAAATGAATGAATGTAATGCAATAAAAAGAAAGTTTATGTAATATGAATAACTAAAAAATTGAATTCATGTAAGTATTAGTGCAAATAAGTGAAATAAATACTGAATCAATGGATGGAAATGAATATTTTGCAAGAAATAAATGTAAATTAAAAAGATAACTCATTATATGAAAGAAAAGAAATCAAACAACAAATAGTATGAAATGAAATTAATGAGAATGAAATTAATTTATTGTTTGGATTTGTGGTTTGTTTTGGTTTATGGTTGTTTAGGCAAGAATACTTTAAATTTGTTTGGATGTAGGAATAATATATTTAGTTTCATCTAAGACTGTTGGGTAAATGGTGCACTTAGTAGTTTATTTTTCATTTTTTACAATGTAGAGTTTTGGACCCGAACAACTATTTGTTTGTTAATATAAATGGATAAGTGATTGTGTGATTTTTTATGATGATTGTATATTAGTTTGTTTGTTAGTGGTGGAAACAACCTTAACTACTTCATACAATTATTAACTCCTTTTGGATTATATAAGTGAAATTCAGGTTATGGAAGCAATTGCTACTGCATTTGGTTTCATAATATAAGCGTAATTGCCCGACAAATAGGTATGTTCTCGGATTACGGTTTTAATAGCGTATTATATTGTTTTCCTCGGGTTGGGATATATTATTTCGGAAAATATATGTTGTATATTGTTATATTTGATATTATATTTTCTCCCGAGCCTCTCCGTACAAAGGAGACTCTACCGAAATTTTCCGTATATTTGGACTTAGAAAAATTTTGAAAAATATTTTCCAAACTTTATTAATTTGTGTATAAAAAGATTTAATGGTTATAAATTGGTATATTTATTTAAATTAATTAATTTTGTAAATTTATTTGTTTATAAATTTAATATTTTAAGTAAGATATATTGATTCTTAATTCTTCTTTTCCCTTCTTTTTTCTTTTCGGGGACGAAAAGTTTTTAGTAGGGGAGAGTGCAACGACCCGTAATTTTCGATAATTTAATTTTGTTAATTTAATAAGTTCTAGTAATTTAGCTCGAAAAGAAAATAAACAAATCTATAACTTAATAATAAAATCACTAAAATAAAGGTAATAATGTTAATACAAGTAATAAATAACTAATTTAGTGCAAACCAATTTAATTGAACCAATGTAAGATTTTAACCGATTATAATTAATAAATTTAGAAATAAGTTCAAAGTGTATTAATTGACGAAATAATACGTAATAAACTGTAACTTGATAAAATTAATGTTAGTGTCAATTAAGGAAATAATTGGAAAAAATGTTAATTCTACTTATAATATGAAAATTGGTTGATTTAAAGAATGGAAACCAAGATTTATTAATTTATTTGAAATTTAAAATTCAATAATTGTATTAATTGCAAATAAATGAAATTTAATATTTAAATATTACGTTAATGGATATTAAATTGAAATTTGAGTATATTATGTAATAAATCAGGAATCCAAGGTTAATTTCATCCATTTGACAACAATGAAGTGAATAATAGAATGAAAAGTAAGTAAAATGGAATTATTGGAAATTAAATTTATAATTTCTGAATTCGGATAAAAATAAAATTTAACGCTGGAATTGACGAATGAATCAACATTTAAGTGACATCTAAATTTGTGTTAAGTTATGATAAATGTCCAAGTAATATAAAATGAGAGAAATTGTGATTTATTAAATTTGAATTGAAATTTGACTTAATTAATTTAATATTAATTTATTTAATTACCTGTAGAACAACCATTTTGGCAACTGACTCGGATTTCGACGAAACCAGTTTCATCGGATCCGTAACGGTGAATTATTGTAGGATTTCAAGTTTTATAACGATCAGACTTGTCGTTTGATCGTACGGACTCAAAACGCCCAGAAATCAATGAAATTGAAATCAACTGAAATCAATTTGAAATAACTTGACTTTGGCATAACTTCTTCATACGATGGAATTTGGACCTGAAATTTGTTCGATTGATTTTAAAATATTTTAAAACATCTATTTTGATATATGGGTTGAGCAAATTTCGTTCCAGAGTCAGAACGGGCTTTTCGGGCCATTTCATCGTTTAACGCGTATATCAATCGTGTCCATCCATTCTAATATCAGCCTTGCCTATATATACCACATTATAAACCCTAATTGTTCCTCATTGTCATTGGTCTGTACGTACAATTCTTTCTCACCTTCTAATTTCAATGGCAGACTGAACCCTAAATCCCAAAGTCCAATTTCAAAATCAAAATCAAAAATTCGATCTCTCCAAATAATATCAAATTTTATATCGTCGGAAAGCTCTCGAAGAGCGTAATCTTTTGGTGTAATTCATTTTTCAGATCGGTTCACCATTTTCCTAGAATTCACAAATCAATTCTGGACGTTCATATTGGATTCTGGACGATCCAACGGCGGATTTGCGGCCGATCGACGATCGAGGGCCAGCATTGGGGAGCTGGTGATGGGCAGGTCTCGGATCTAGTATTCGTTCACCTAGATATTGACCAAGTTTGCCAGAATTGGTCTTCAAAGGGGGATGGCGGCGGGTCGTGTTTTGGTGGTTCTGGGCTGTGCGCGAGGTGGCCGTTGGGGCGGCGGAGCGTGGCTGGCGCGGTGGTCGTGTTTGATCGTGGTGGATGGGGTTGCAGTGGCGGCAGTTGGCGATTGGGTGGCTGCCATCGTTCTATTTCGTGCGTGCGCGAGTTTCGGCTTAGGGTTTTTGTACGTGATGAATTGCTGGAAGAAGCTATGACGTGTCAAAAGGTGAGTTTGGTTTTGTTTTACTTATTTTATTTTAATTAAACTTCGAAATGTTCTAATTGTCATAACTCTCGCTTACGAGGTATGTTTCACGCGAGGTTTTCTCCACTAGGTTCGTATTGGAATTCCAGTCATTTTGACGCTGGTTTGGACGAATTTGGAGACTGTTCAAATTTTGGGTTTAAATTGGATTTATATTCAATTTAAATTCAAAAGGTGAGTGTTTTAACCCACTCACAACTTCTAAAATTTCTTATGTTTGTTAAATTGATTTATGACGTGATTAGAAATTTTTTATGACTATTTGGCATATTTTGAATCATCATCTCGGTTTATTTGAATTTATTTGAATTAAATTGTTATTTAATTTATTATTGAATATAAACTGCCAGTAAATACCTATTATTTGTTATATGTTCTATATTGATGCTATTGAATTGAATTGGGTGATGATTTGATAAATGGTTGATGATTGATATTGGATGAATGGATGTTGTACGTTATACTGTTATAAAATTCAAGTTGTATGGATTTTTATTTCATTCAGGATTGCGGTTTGAAATGATATATAACCTTATTTTTATTATAAATTACGGATTGAAATGATAAATATCCGTATCACTTGACCATAGGATAGAAAATTGTATACAGACACTGTCGGTCTATATATAAATATTTTGAAAATGATTTCCATGGTTTTGGATAGAAATATACGATTTAATAAATATTTATTTTTTTATATTATATAAATATTGTTTTATATGTAATTAAATTCTTGAATTTAAGCTATGTATAAATTTGTTTAGTAAAAATAAGTTTAATAATGGAGTTTGATTTTATTAAAATAAAATATGTTTAAGTATTTAATCATACTTTAATATAGAGGTTAAAATGATTTAAATAAATTGAGGTTGGAAGGTAAATTGGAAATTTATTTGAAATTGAGCTTATTTAAAAATTAAACTCAATAAGTTGATGTAAATTTTATTAAATTTGAAATTTTAAAAGTATGATTTTTTAGAACTTGATTTTTGGTTTAGAGTGAATTAAATGAATATTTCTAGTATAAATAAATTGAAGGAAATATTTAAGTTATTTGTAATTGAGTTTCATTTCGATGATAAAGGATTTATTACGTAAATTATTTCAAACTAAATAATAGAAAGGTGAATTGTTGAATCGTAATTACCAAACTTAGTTATGAAATTGGGAATACTTAAAGTTTGAAGTAATATTGAATTTGGAATAGTTTATTCTGTGGATCAAATCTACTTTGAAATCGATAAAATTTGGAATAGTTCACTCGGAAACTGAATTGTATTGCAATGTATAATTTAGGATTTGGTTAAATTTAGAATTTAGAAATTCGAGCTATTTGGAATTGATTTGTGAAATCTAAGAAGCCATTTTATTATATAAAGTATTCTAATATTTAAACCATTTGAGTGGTGGAAGTTATATTTCAAGTGTTTTGCTTTCGAAGTGTTATAACTTTGAAGTGCTATGATTTTGGAAAAAGGATATATTTGGAATAAAAACGATATTATATTGATATGGGTTTTTATAAAAATGATATCATAATGATTTGGTTTTTGAAATGGAGAGGACATCGTTTTATATGGTTTCGAAATGGATATTATATTCTGGTTTTGAAGTATAAATTATTTTGAAATGACCGTGGTGTTATAATAACGTTTGGTTGTTAAAAAGACCAGGATCGGAAGTTGTCATACTCTCTGCCAACTCCGAAAACCACTTTTACAACCATGCACGTGGGTGAGATTCCAAAATGAAGTAGGATGGTGGCGGCATTCCCTTGAGGTATATATATGGACCCGACTCCCGTGAGTTGGCATAAGGTGGCTAAAATAGGAGCGATTGACGTGCTAATGAGGTAGCACCTTTGATCGGACACATCCCTTCGATATTATACTTTGACTTTTGGATTGATTCGGTGGCCACTTTTGATTTTTTTTATTTGGAGGTGTGGCTCGAGGTGGGCGGTAGCTGCGTGCTACGTGTTACCGCCAGCCCGGTAGCGTAATTGGTATATCTACCCTGGCATTGCCTAGTTGTGCCGTGTCACCTACCCTAGCGTGCCTTGTATCATTTTGGATTTCTCCCGTAGCCCGTGGAGTATTTAGGGTAGTCTCCCGATCTGGAGATGCACTGTTACTCGTTGGACTATTGGGACTATTATTGTGTTAAAGGGAATTTGGGTCACTCCTTAACGCTATTTTAAAGTAAGTTTATTTTACTAATAGACATTATTATAATAGCGTATATTACTACATAGTAAATAGTTCAATGGATCCTTAGAAGATGTGAATCCTGAACATCTCTTAAGTTACTGTACTCATGTTTAACACTGGATAAGAGATGTCAAATCCCGTAATCATCTATGACACCGTTCCACTCATAATTACCGTTGATTTAACTTACATAAGATCTTTTAGTTCTGACTCGAGTGTTTTGTCTTTTCAATTCGCTCAGGTCAGTCTGAGCATTTCAGCGTTTGAAGATCTTATTTCTGGAGGACGAAGACGAAGATTGTATTACTGTTATTTATTATATTATTCCACTACATTCATACTGTTCCGCTGCATCATTTATTATTCTCTGGTATGTGTAACTCTGATATATGCTGTATAAGTAAAATCAAATGTTTTGTAAAAGAGCTTCATGAACTGTTTATTTGATTATTATATTTTGTCGTTCCGCTGCAAGATTCTTGTTTGTTTTATTTCTTTATCTGCTTTTCTTATTTACCCCAATAACAATCTGCCCTTTTGTATGGTTTTGAATCTGACATGTGTGGTTTATCATCGATTTAAAACGTACAAAAAGGCGGGATGTTACAAAGTATTTGCCTGGCTAATATTTGCCAAGCAAATATTTTCCTGCCTAATGTTTCCCTTAGCATAGATTTTCCTATTATTTTTTGCAAAACTATTTATGCTATATAAAATGCAACATATGAAACATTTTAATGCATGTTTATAAATCTAATTTATGCTAGGAAAATATTAACCGGGCGTATATTAGTCCGGAAAATATTTGCCTGGGTAATATTTACTGGCTAAATATTTGCTTGCCTAATATTTCTCGCGGCATAGATTTTCGTATTATGTTTTGCAACATATTACTGACCTACTAATGATGTATTGTTATATACAAAGCAACATAATATTTTCCATCATCAATTTTATATGCAAACAAATTACTAATTTCAACCAACCAATAATTAAAATTATATATTTCAAATATTTGCTTTTACAATTTTACATGTAAATGAACTTTTAAATTAAAATAGCCAATACACATAATTGAATATGTCAAAATTTTGATTTATTTACCTATTTTTTGCATTTTTCCACCTTTACATGATGTACTGCTAGCTGTAGATCAGTATTATCAGTCTCTTCTTATTGTAGTCTCGCATTGTAATGAATGGGATTTTTAACCCTCGAAAATTCACATTAATACGTCCACTGTACAGAATGCCGAGTATTCGAGCGCTGGAGATACCTTCTCATTAGGGGTGGAGAATAAAAAGGTAAAAGAAAATAAACAACAATATAGAATCTTACAATCGCAGCGGAACAAAATATAATATATAACAACAGATTTTAAATACAACAAATGCACTATTAATATACATACCACTATCAGAGTACAGCAATACAATACATCAAATGGACAATTATAAAAAAACTTTCCCACAAACAGCGGAAATAACTAAGTACGTGACATACGTTTGAACTTCTCCAGCTCTTCTCCTGAGCTCCATTACATTTTAACCTGAATATGTAATACTCATTCTGACCCGAGCATTACAATAAAATGACACTCGAGTCGGTCTGGAAAACCAACGTGAGAAAAACACACTTAATTTGAATATTTCTTTTCTCTAAATTATTTGAAAACAAAGGTATCTCGTAAGACCATGTGATGCAGCGCACCATGATAATTCGCTCAACCATCTTATGTCGCTCGCCGGCCTTAAGTCGCTCAATGTTAAGTCGCCTGCGAGTTATGTCAATCATATGCCATTTTCTTAAGTCGCATTCTTAAGTCGCTCATTTCCTTAAGTCGCAACCAACATAAGTCGCATGCCTTAAAGATAACGCTCAAAAGACGCTCAACGACCTTAAGTCGCTCAACGACCTTAAGTCGCTCATTTCCTTAAGTCGCATGCTTAAGTCGCTCAACGACCTACCTTAAAGATAACGGCTCAAGAAAGCAAGGCCGCATTTCTTAAGCCATTCACTTATGCCGCATTCCTTAAGCCGTTAAGTTATGCCGCATTTCTTAAGCCGTTGATTTCTTATATCGCGTGAAGGCTGATTTAAGTCGCTTAGTAGGCCGCATTGTTCTTATGTCGCTGATTTCTTAAGTCGTAAGTTGTAGGCCGCTTTTCCTTAAGCCGTTCACTTATGCCGCATTGCTTAAGTCGTTCTGAAGCTTATGTTGCTAAATCGTTCCTAAAGCCATGCTCAATCTTATGTCGCTGATTTCTAAGGTCGTGAGTCGTATGTTGTTATGTTGTATTGTAAGTCTTATGTTGTTATGTCGTATGCTATTAGGTCGCTTGTGTTGTATTGAGTCGAATGTGATGTTGTAACTAGTAATTGTGTTAAGTCGTATTTCGTTAGGTCGTTTGTGGTGTTGTTATGTCGCATGTATGTGTTGTATGTTGAGTCGCTTGTATGTGTTGTAATTCCCTATAAATAGGGGTGCGTTGTCATTTGAAAAGAGAGTTGATTTTGAAATAAATTTATGTGTGAGCTTTTGCCACCATTGTTGTAGTTGAGTGTGATCTCCTTCTTCTTTCCATCTTCGGGTTATTCGTGCGCGAATCAACGAAGTTGAAGCCAATTCTCGATATCACTTGCCAGTGATCAACGATCAAATTGTAGATCTTTCAACGTGGTATCTTACGAGATCAACGGGTTGGAGATAGCTAGATTCCGGCATCATCACGATCAACAGAATTGAGCATTTATTATTCTATCGGTTTATTTGACATGGAATCATCATTTCGTGAGGAAGATCCTGGATAGGTTGTGACAGTTTAATATCTAAACTGTTCGAGCCTAAGTATAAGCCGCGTCAATTGGTATCAGAGCTAGATCAGAGACGGAAACGAGATTGTTCAATAATCATGCCTCCGAGACATGCTAATCGTTATCATAATGTTGAAGATTTGTATAGAAGACAAGAAGCTGAGCAGATGGAGCAGCGTATCAATGAAAAGTTCAATGAGGGTATTGAGAAATTGGAGAAATTGATGAGCGACATGAATCGAAATCAAAGGAGAACGTCACCAGTTTCGAACCAGAGTGGAAACAGGGTTTCACCATCGGTTTCAAGAGAAAGGAGGATGTCACCCCAGTCTTATCGAGATAGGAGAGAATCATCAGTTTCAATGATGCGGGACCACCATGGGTATCGAAATGAAGAGGGAAGAACTCAACGTGGGTTTGAAAATGGACCATATCGTGATGCTGAAAGACGGGGTAGAAGGGATATGCGTGGATGTAGAGACGTAGATGGTCAGGATCGATATCGAAACACCTAGGATTTTGAGGAGGATGGGGATGGAGGTAGTATGCATTATCGAAACCGAGGCCACGTGCGAAATTAATATTTGGATTCAGAAAATGATCGTAAATGGAAGTCAGGCATGAGGATGGAAATTTCAGAATTCAAAGGTAGTATGCAAGCAGAAGAATTTCTTAATTGGTTGTCGACTATTGAAGAAATTTTGAAATTCAAGGAGGTGCCTGAGAATCGCAGAGTCCAAGTAGTTGCTACAAGACTAAGGGGAAGAGCTATGGCATGGTGGCAACAAACTAAACTAACTCGGGAGAGAATGGGAAAATCAAAGGTTATCACATGGGAGAAGATGAGAAAGATGATGAAAGCAACTTTCGTGCCGTACAATTATCAATCTCTTATGTATCAATTTTTGCAGAATTTGAGACAAGGGACGAAGATAGTGAATGACTATGCAGATGAATTCTATCAATTGATTGCAAGGAATGATATTATGGAAACCGAGGAACAACTAATGGCTAGATATATTGGAGGGTTACGAATGCAAATTCAAGACATGGTTAATATGTTTAATCCAATGTCTATTGCTGAAGCACATCAGAAAGCTCTAGCTTGGGAGAAACAAGGGAGACGAGGAAGTGGTGTGTTTGTGGGTTCTAACAACCAGAATAAGAGTGCTAGTAGCAGTGCTAATGTTTCCAAGGCAGTCAATAAACCAATTGTCAATGAAGCCACTAAAGCAAAGGTCAATAACAGTATCAAGTGCTATAATTATCAGGATTTTGGCCATAAAAGTAATGAATGTACAAAGCCAAAGAAGAGAGCATTAGTTGCAGAGGAATGTGAGTATGTGGATGTGACTATTCTCAATCGTCGAAGTTTAATGGAGATGAAGAAGTTGTGTCAGGAGACGAAGGGTGTAACTTGGTGATAAGGAGGTCTTGTTTAGTGCCAAAGCATGAGAATGATTCTAGTTGGATGATAAGCAACATCTTTCAGTCTACATGTACTATCTTGGAAAAGGTTTGTCGATTTGTTACTGATGCGAGAAGCTGCGATAACATTATTTCTGAAGAAGCCGTTACAAAGTTAGGGTTGAAGATTGAAAAACATTCTAGACCTTATAAACTGGCATGGTTAAAGAAAGGTGGAGAAGTGACAGCGGGAAGACGAGCATTTGTAACATTTTCTACTGGGAAGAAGTACAAAGATGATATATGGTATGATGTTGTCGATATGGATGTGTGTCATCTACTATTGGGAAGACCATGGCAATATGATAGAGCTGTACAACATAATGGCCGCACCAACAGCTACAGTTTCATTTTCGAAGGAACTCAAATTGCCTTAGTTCCCAAGAAGCATGAACAAAGTGAAAGCAAGTCAGAGAAGAAAGTGGAATCAACTAGTCTGTTATCTACGAGAGAATTTGTTAAAGAAGTGGAAGATAGTGCTGAATTGTTTATGTTGATTGGGTATGAAACAAGTGAAGATCGTGAAATTCCTGCGGAGGTTAGACCGGTGTCAAATGAATTTGAAGATGTCTTTCCTGTGGAATTACCCAAGAAATTACCGCCCTTGAGGGATATACAACATCAAATTGATCTAGTGTCAGGTGCTGTTTTACCGCATAGGCCGCATTATCATATGAGTCCAAAAGAGCATGAAGAGTTGAGGAGACAGGTTGAGAAGTTTCTTGAGAAAGGGCGTGTTCGAGAGAGTCTCAGTCCTTGTGCTGTACTAGCTTTGTTGGTACCTAAGAGAGATGGTTCATGGACAATGTGTACAGACAGCAGGGCACTCAACAAAATAACTGTCAGATACAGATTTCCTATGCCAAGACTTGATGATCTATTGGATCAACTCATTAGGCCTGTAATCTTTTCTAAGATCGATCTTAAGAGTGGTTATCATCAAATTCGCATAAGACCAGGTGATGAATGGAAGGCAGCATTCAAGAATCGAGAAGGATTATATGAATGGCTGGTCATGCCATTTGATCTATCTAATGCACCAAGTACATTTATGATGGCGATGAATCAAATTTTCAGACCTTACATCGGGAAGTTTGTTGTAGTCTGATTTGATGATATCTTGATATATAGTGCTAGTACAGAGGAGCACATTCAACATTTGCGAAAGGTGTTAACTATTCTTCTTCAAGAACAGTTCTATCCAGCGACGAAGAAATGCATGTTCATGACGCCAAGTGTTTTATTTCTGGGTTATGTCGTGTCTAAGGAAGGGATACAAGTGGACCACAGTAAGGTAGCCGCAATCAAAAATTGGCCACAACCCAAAATTATAACAGAAATCAGAAGTTTCCATGGGTTAGCTTCATTTTATCAAAGATTTATACCGCACTTTAGTAGTGTGATGGCTGTTGTTACTGATTGTATGAAAGGAAAGTAGTTTTCATGGACGAAAGAGGCAGGATCTGCGTTTAAATAAATCAAGGAACTTTTAACCTCAGCACCGATTCTAGTGTTGCCAGATTTTCAGTTACTATTTGAGTTACATACAGATGCATCCAAAGTTGGAATTGGAGGAGTGTTGAGTCAGAAGGGACGTCCAATCACCTATTTCAGTGAAAAACTTTCTAGAGCAAAGATGAGATACAATACTTATGATGTGGAGTTTTATGCTATTGTGCAGGCTATGAAGCATTGGAGACGTTACTTGTTCCACAAAGAATTTGTTTTGCATACGGAGCATGAAGCGTTGAAACATTTATAAGGGAAGAATAAAATTGCAGCTAGGCATGCGTTGTGGATAGCTTATTTGCAACAATTTACATTCGTCGTAAAGCACAAGTCTGGAGTAACTAATCGCTTCGCCGATGCATTGAGTCGGAGGAGTAATTTACTAACAACCATGCGAATAGAGGTGATCGGTTTTGATTTATTTCCATATCTTCTTGCTTCAGATTCATATTTTTCCGAAATCCTAACAAAGTCAAACAGGGAAGCATGGATGGATATATGCTGGTTGAAGGTTTTCTATTCAAAGGAAATCAGTTGTGTATTCCAGATTGCAGTCTACGAATGAAAATCATCAAAGAATTAGATGAAGAGGACACGTGGGCCACGACCGTACTATGCAGTTGATCTCAAAGTCTTATTTTTGGCCATCAATGAGGAAGAAAGTTGAAAATTTCGTTCAGAGGTGCCATGTTTGTCAAGTTTCAAAGGGAACCACAACAAATGCAGGTTTATGTATGTCGTTGCCTATACCTACTAAACCATGGGTGGATGTTAGTATGGACTTTGTATTGGGTTTGCCGGGGATGCAATGTGGCAATGATTCTATCTACGTGGTGGTTGATCGGTTTTCAAAAATGGTACATTTTATCGCATGCAAGAAGATGGCAGATGTAGTTAATGTCGCACAGTTATACTTCAGAGAGATCCATCGACTTCATGGGTTGCCTGAATCTATTGTATCGGATAGAGACACCCGTTTTCTGAGTCATTTTTGGATGAGTCTATGGAGAATGGTCAGGACAAAGCTGAAATTTAGTAGTGCTTATCATCCACAGACGGATGGATAGACAGAAGTTGTGAATAGATCCCTAGGTAATCTATTGAGATGCCTCGTGAATGACAATTTGAAGAGTTGGGATTCCAAGCTGTGTCAAGCTGAGTTTGCACACAACCATGTAGTTAATCGTAGCACTGGGTTCACTCCATTCCAGGTCGTTTACTCAACAATCCCTAAGGGACCGTTAGATTTATCTATAGTACCATAGCAGAATGTAGTGATCAAACGAGTTAGTGATTTTGTGAATGAATTGAAAGAGTGTCAAAGGTTGTGCAAAAGAATGATTGCTTAAGGAGAATGAGAAATATAAGTAATCCACAGATATTAAACGACGAAATGTTGAATTCAAAGAAGGAGATTTTATGTATGAAGTATTGACTAAGGATCGATTTCCTATTGGTACATACAACAAACTAGCTGCTAGAAAGATTGTGTCCTTTGGAAATCGTAAAGAAGATTAATGAGAATGCTTATCAGTTAAGATTACCGGATCATATCCATACCGCTGAGGTTTTAAACGTCAAACACTTGACTCCATATCATGAGAATAAGTATGTCGAAGGAGAGAAAAGTGTAAATTCGGGGTCGAATTCTTTTCAACTAGGGGAGGATGATGCTGCGCACCATGATAATTCGCTCAACCATCTTATGTCGCTCGCCGGCCTTAAGTCGCTCAATGATAAGTCGCCTGCGAGTTATGTCAATCATATGCCATTTCCTTAAGTCACATCCTTAAGTCGCTCATTTCCTTAAGCCGCAACCAACATAAGTCGCATGCCTTAAAGATAACGGCTCAAGAGACGCTCAACGACCTTAAGTCGCTCAACGACCTTAAGTCGCTCATTTCCTTAAGTCACATGCTTAAGTCGCTCAACGACCTACCTTAAAGATAACGACTCAAGAAAACAAGGCCGCATTTCTTAAGCCGTTCACTTATGCCGCATTCCTTAAGCCGTTAAGTTATGCCGCATTTCTTAAGCCGTTGATTTATTATGTCGCGTGAAGGCTGATTTAAGTCGCTCAGTAGGCCGCATTGTTCTTATGTCGCTGATTCCTTAAGTCGTAAGTTGTAGGCTGCTTTTCCTTAAGCCGTTCACTGATGCTGCATTGCTTAAGTCATTCTGAAGCTTATGTCACTAAATCGTTCCTGAAGCCGTGCTCAATCTTATGTCGTTGATTTCTTAGGTCGTGAGTCGTATGTTGTTATGTTGTATTGTTAAGTCGTATGTTGTTATGTCATATGCTATTAGGTCGCTTGTGTTGCATTGAGTCGCGTGTGATGTTGTAACTGGTAATTGTGTTAAGTCGTATGTTGTTAGGTCGTTTGTGGTGTTGTCATGTCGCATGTATGTGTTGTATGTTGAGTCGCTTGTATGTGTTGTAATTCCCTATAAATAGGGGTGTGTTGTCATTTGTAAAGAGAGTTGATTTTGAATTAAATTTGTGTGTGAGCTTTTGCCACCATTGTTGAAATTGAGTGTGATCTCCTTCTTCTTTTCAACTTTGGGTTATTCGTGCGCGAATCAACGAAGTTGAAGCCAATTCTCGGTATCACTTGCGAGTGATCAACGATCGAATTGTAGATCTTTCAACACGGTATCTTGCGAGATCAACGAGTTGGAGATAGCTAGATTCCGGCATCATCACGATCAACAGAATTGAGCATTTATCATTCTATCGGTTTACTTGACACGGAATCATCATTTCGTGAGGAAGATCCTGGATAGGTTGTGACGTTTAATATCTAAACTGTTCGAGCCTAAGTATAAGCTGCGTCACCATGTCACAAATAAACACGACAGGTTTTTCCCTTACGATAACCAAAGCATTTTATAAAAAATCCAGTGATATTATAATAGTTTTTAAGTACAAATACTTATTCAAATAGACGAAATTGTTACATTAATTAAATTTCAACATACTAGGCTCTACAAAAAATGTTGTAAGCTCGTATTAGAGAATGGATTCCAACGAACGATTGGGCCATTGGGGTACAACCCATCATGGTACACTTCTAGAATAATGTACTGAAGACCTCGCCGGGATCCCCTGCTACATAAGACCGGCCTATCCTCTAACAGCCTGATATTTCAATCATTCGCATCCACATATGCCGGATTTGAATTACTCAAAATACCAAATTGTTGATTTATATTTGGCAAAGCTCAGCATATATAGTAAATAAAATAATCACAGAATCACATACACAAAGTAATGTAACAATAAGCAGCAGAAACAAAAGAATAGTAGTTCATGAAGCTACTATATATATAGCAGAGTTAAAATAAGATACAACAGAAGTCTTGGATACATAGAACTCTCAATACAATAGTCAAATACAAAATCTGAATATATAACTGGAGTCAACTTAATAACTAAAAGCTGAAAAGATGTAGATGGATCTCCAAATGAAGCTCCAACTCCAAAGGTGAGTCTCAAAAGATGTACCACTCAGTCTTACCTGAGTGTAAAGTAAAACACAAAACACTCGAGCCAGGATTAACATTCATATATTGTAATGACCCATTTTTTCGACGCCCAAAAGTCGACATCGATACGTCCACTGTATCCAATGCCGCACAATTGAATGTCGGAAAACCGAACCGTTACGGTTAAAGAAGAAGATAGAAGAAGAAACAGAAACAATAACAGAATCTCACATTTCGCAGCGGAAGAAATATAATAGATAAATGAATAATCTTTAAAAGAAGAACTATATCAGTTTTACATACATCATATTACCATAGTTTATAACGACACCATTGAACACTAGGCATTTACAACAACTAATCCATATTAAAACCGAACCTGCAGCAATCCCAACGCAGCGGATACTGTATAGTATAGGTGATACGTCTCGCCATCCAGCTTGAACTCTAGATCTCTACACCAACTTCTTGACTATGCTCGAATAACTGATAACCCGACTCTAGGATGCCCGTGTGGAAAATTATGGGCACCTAGAGTTTAGAAAGGGAACAATAAACTCCAGGTCAGTCATGGGACTGGTGTGAGATCTTAAAAACAGTAATTTTCACAAAGAAAGGAAAAGAAATCCGCTATGTTTTAGGAAAATGAAACTACCATAAGGCCTCCTGCCATACACACAATGCAACGAAAAATTGGAGGAGATTTCTCCTTATGATAGTCAAATATTCTTGATACGCAAAATCCTTTGATATTATTATTACTAGTGCATAATGTGGAAAACATTTCGAAAGCATAATATTAATCTTAACCAGCATAGGCATTTCGCACTTATGCCTACTATAGCTACCATGTTCAATAGTAGGTTACCGCCACATTCCATGGCAGGTTATACAACTAAAACCATACAGGGCATGTATTGTTTCTTTGGATTTCCAACAAATGGTCAGGCGAAGGAACTTCCTACTGCCTCACGGGTACGCCTTTGGAGGGACATCCCGAGAACCTACCTGGATCTCTGCCAACACAAGGCTAGGTTACCTCTGTAATTAGGTAACTACTACTCGAGTATACCATCCCCGGTCGTTTGCAACCATTATCCGAGGATCCTCAACTACAAAGCAACAACCACAAAGTATAATAAATTTGTAGCAACCACATAGGTTAAATATCTGGGTTTCATACCATAATAGCACCCTTTTCCAGAAGGAAATGACATATCCTAAAGGGGTGACCCTCATAACCTTGTCGCATTCTTCTTGTTTTGACCATTTTCGGGGTGTGAGGTCTGATGAAGTCTTGTCCACAAAGCTACACTTTTCACAAAGTCATGCTTAGATCAACAAATGATTTGCAGCACTTCGCATGCCATATTACCAATTTGGGAATATATCACTAGTAACCATCAACTACATAACCTCTTAGCTCGTACGTCTCGAAGAAGGGTGTTAAGCTAAGAGAATAAATTCTCCGCCACTAATAAAAATGTATTTGATAAAAGCCAGCTTTACATCTCAAAGTGTAATTTCAGACACACATCCATACAAGTCCGTTCCGGGATTGAACGGATCCGAAGGCACATCAAAGAAGCCCTTGCAAATCTGGATGTTCACTAATCACGTCCGGATTTCCCATCACAAAGGGTGATAAAATCTCTATACCGGAGCAGCCCGGTGCAGAGACATTCGATAGGTAATCCTTTCATTTTAAAAAATACCCGGTCTTCAACACCATCTTCAATTGCAATCCCATTTCGTCGTATCATTATTCGGAATGGGTTTTACGACACAAAGTCTTCTCTCGGCAAATCCGAATAACGAGCGCTTATTTTTAAAAATAAGGGTTTCAATCAGATTTCAAACAAATCACAACAAATTTCCACTTTTGATCTTTTAAATAAATGATCCATCACAATCACAAAGGTTCGATGTGGTTTTCGAATATCACAAAGGTTCGATTTGATTTCCCAAAGATTTATTCTTTTAGCACCAAATCAATTTCCGATTTTAGTTTTAAAATAAATTCCTTTATCTCTTTCAAATTATTTAAAAACCATATTTTTAAAATAAATTCTTCACCTTTTGAATATTATTACTTGGAATCCATTTATTAAACTTTTTCCCGTATTTTAGAATTTTATTCAATAGGATTTCACCATATAGATTTTCTACTTAAATTTAAAAATCCAGTTTTATTTATTTCTGGTATCCTACGATACCAAAAATATATTCGGCTAAATTTAGCCTTCAACGATTTCAATCACAATATAATCACGTATATTTTATAAATAAATCAAAACATAATATTGAAAAAAATTCAAATATTCGAGGAATCTAGTTGGATCCTTCCAACCTGTTTCCCTGCATCCACGAACGTTAGCACAACAATTAAATACCGATTCCACTTCGAGGTGGAATATCGCGGTATATGGGATCAATATAATATCATCCTCTTTTATGTGGAACATAGGGTCTCATCCGCTATATAATGCAGGAAATCAATCACTCCAAATACATATATGATACCAATTCCACTTCTAGGTGGAATATCGCGGTATATGGGTTTAATATAATATCATCCGCTATTATGCGGCGCATAGGGTCTAGTTCAATACAACTGATAATTATTTATCATCCAAGCACACAATCAACAATTTTAAATATAACTATTTAAAATTAAATTAAAAAAATCAGATTGAGTGAGAACATCTCACATTTGCTTTGCATGTAACCCATTTTCCATTCCGGCTTGTTTTCTCCATTTTAGACCTTGTATAAACAATTTTATATGGTTGATTAGTATTCGAATTAACCGAATAACCAATTTTCATTTGGTAATTTTAATTATCCAATAATTTTATTTTTAACCCAATTTCTTTTAATAAAATATTTTCTGGTTACCAAAATAATTAAAAATTTATCTAGTAAGTGAAAAATAAGTATGAATATGTCTTATATAGATATGTTTATATTTTCTTTTCTTTACTGTCTATATATATACACACAATCTTAAATCTAACAATAAACTAATTTTTATATCTTACTTAAAATTTAAATTTTTATCCATCTATATTAATTTGAAATAACTAGTAGATTAAAAATATGAATATGTATATTAACTTTATACATATAAGATATTCCCTATTTCTAGAAATTTGCTCTACGGTTACTATACAAATTATTAATTTTTTTTTTCCAAATTTAAATTGAATAAACGAATTGTAAATTCCTTACCAAAAATTTCCTTACCACTGAAATAAGTGTTCCCCCCAATTCAAACGCACCAACACAGAGCCCGGCTTTCTTCCCCTTGCGAACAAACGCCTCAAAAAATCACGACTAAGTCTCCTTGTTACTGCTGCCATCGCGTCTGACTATGATTTAAGCTCCCCCTCACCTCGCGAATCCCACACAAGCATGCGCGCGCGGTCATCAATGGTTGATGTCGTGATTTTTCGCGAATCACCCCAGGCCGTGACTTTGATCACCTCCATTTTCGAGTTCGCCCACGACGTAGCCGCTGCGCCACTCTGACGCACGACACTGATTCGATTACTTTTTTTTTGACTTGAATATAAGAACGGTAGTGGCCATTAGAACGAATCGAATTTTTTTTCTTTTTTTCAAGAGGAGCTGATTTGGATTTGAACGAGGATAAGTTGATTTTGAATAAAATCAAAGAGATGTCCATTGCTTATTTGTTTCGATTTCTTCTTCTTCTTTGGTTTAAACGAAATAATATTGCTTTCGTCCTTTATTTCTTTGAACGAGACAATTTTTTTCCTCAACGCGTGCCATTAATTTCTGCCAAGTTTGGAAGATATACGAAACATGTAACTTGCCTTTTGAAATTATATTAAAATAAACATATATATATTATATTTAAATTTTAAATTCAAATTCAAATCTTATCAGTTTCGCAATTATCAACCTCGATCTTGAATCGAGGCGTGCATAAGGCGTTTATAATGTTATACGCCTATTTCGAACGCAATGGAAAAGGTTCTGAGTCCAAATTCGATTGTATGGAAAAGATAGTTTTTTTGGACCCAGTTAAAATATCGAATTTTCAATTTAAATTTCAGTGCGTTTTCTTATCGTATAGCCAAACGATCACTCCAAACATTACGAAAATTGAAATCCGATAATAAAACAATATTACGGATCCAATGGTGCTGGTTTCGTTGAAATCCAAGACTGTGCCTCGGAAGGCTATTTTTAAATATCGATTTAAACAATAAAATTTCAAAACTGATCAAACACTTCGAATTTCAAATTCTAACACGTCCATTATCTTTAGCATTATTAATATAGATTTTCCAAGCCATCAAATTATTTTTAACAAGCTTAAAATTGAAGATTCAAAATTTTACCTAAATTTCTATAATTAAATTCGATAATTAAATTGCCAAATTCATTCTGATATTTGAAATTCAAGTTAAAATAACTTTCAAACATTTAAAATCAATTAAATATTCCCATTTCAAGCGTTAAAAGTTCTGGGACATCACATTCTTCCCCCGTAAAAGAATTTTGTCTCGAAATTACTAGTTAAGAAGAATGATCCTCAACCCGTTACTATTTTTCCAAAGCCTAACAGTTTTTACCAATTTGCCAAAACAAATCATTTTTTATTAAAAACCCATCATCGATTCAACTAACCTTCCAAAATCTTCCATAGATTCCAATCAACATTGTTTTCCTAACAATTTAAATTTAAATTTTAAATTATCAAATTTTTTCAAATTTTTTTATAACTATCTAAATTTCGAAAAATTTCGCCAGCGTCCCCTTTGCGCGGCTGGCTCGGTACGACTACAAAATGGCACCACGGCCCCACCAGATTTCAAAAAGAAAAAGAAAAGCCAAGCGGCTAGACTAGAAAGTCATCAAATTTCATACTGAAATTTAAATACATACCTTTTCGAGCAATTTAATTTTTTAACTTCAAAATCAAAATCCCAATTCCATTTTTCTTTATATCACCTGTATGCTATTTAACAACCATATCCAATTTCTACATTCAAAAATCATTTGACACATTCCATTACCAAAGTCTGAATACTTACTTCTTAAACCATTTTTTTACTTCACTATTGAAGTTATATATCCATTTTCATTCAATCTTACTTTTTCAATTTCATTTGAATTCAATCTACACCTTCAATTCTATTTGGATTCAATTTACCTTCTGAATATTGAATTTTATCAACTATCTTTCGTTCACAACTAATTCATATCGCTATTTTAAATTAGTTTCATTTACTAATCCATTACAAATTTCCAATTCATTTTATCTCAAGTATTTTTTTATTTCCATCTTTATTATCTTTAGTTCACTTCGATCTAATTTTACAACTTCATTTTATTTCACACAATTCAAATTGGTTTTCGATATTCAGTTTCAATTCCAGTTTTATTCATTCCTAAATTTATTTTCTCCTTCACCTTATTTAACACAATTAACATTCAATTTTAAACTTCTATAAGTTTTCTCACTTATTTTCGTTTTATTTAATAAATTTACTTTCCTAGCTTAATTTTGTTTCCATATTTACTTCAATTTAACTCAATCCTTTAAGTTAAATTCATTCTATCAAAATTCAAATTACATAAGTTATCAAATCATAAACACTTTTAATAAATCTTCCAGAGTTTTAAACAATTTCTCAACATTTCAAAATCACCTTTGAAATCAATTATTTCCAAAATCAAACTATTTTAATTTTTAACTTTTCTTCAAGTTAAATTTCTATTCTAACAACTTAAAATTTATAAGTTGTCAAACTCAATTATATTCTGTAAATATTTTATATAGGATTCCAAAGTCTTTCCATCTTTTCAAAATCAATTTTGAAATCAATTCAAATTATCCTTTGAATTCCCAAAACCAAGCTCAGTTTGCAAACAACCTCCATTTAAAATAATTTGGCAGCTATTCCTCTCCTGGAAACCCAAAAATGAATATCGATGAAGCTGCAGTCGTCACCGAAGTTATTTTCCAGCGACCGAAAAGAGTTTATAGCTTTTTATCCCTTTAAAACATTTTTCCAAACATTTGAAAACTATTTTCAAACCCAAAAGGAATTTAATCTTTCCCAAATCTCAAAACTTCAAATCCTTTCAAATTCTTTTAAATATTTCTCTGGAATTTTATTCTAAATTGCATTTACAATTTACAACTCTCATTTGTATATAAATTTCATTTCTCAGCTTTTGATTATGATTTCAATTTCTTATTCACCTTTCACACTTAAATGATAATAATTTAGTATTATCTCTTCATAACAGCCAAGCAAACATATACTATAATAATTCATGGAAATTTATTCCTTTTATATAAAAAATAGTTTTGGGTAAAATTATTTCATTTACTCTATTTTTAAACAATATCGTGTCGAATTGTTCTATTCAAGTGTTTAAAGATCCCTATCAATAACGTTAATTACTCGTATTGACCAGAATCCATATACCACTCAACAAACCAATCAACACACTATAAATTTCTTTTAAATTCATTAACAAATACGCGCTCATATCCATTATTACACTTAAACTCATTATAGAGTACTACTGACTCTATCTCTAATGAGTAATCCCCACTAGAGCCGAGGTTGTCACTTAACCAAATGCTCTGATACCCCATGTAACGACCCAATTTTTTCGACATCCGAAAGTCGGCATGGATACGTCCACTGTATCCAATGCGGCACAGTCGAATGTCGGAAAACCAAACCATTAGGGTGAAAGAAGAAGAAGAAGATAGAAGAAGAAACAGAAACAATAACAGAATCTCACATTTCACAGTGGAACAAATATAATAGATAAATGAATAATTTTTAAAACAAAGAACTATATCAGTATTACATACATCATATTATCAGAGTTTATAACGACACCATTCAACACTAGGCATTTACTACAACTAATCCATATTAAAACTGAACCTGCAGCAATCCCATTGCAGTGGACACTACATAGTATAAGTGATACATCTCGCAATCCAGCTTGAACTCCAGATCTCCACAACAACTTCTTGACTTTGCTCCCGAATAACTGATAACTTGACTCTAGGCTGCCCGTGTAGAAAATTTTGGGCAACCAGTGTTTAGAAAGGGAACAATAAACTTTAGGTCAGTCATGGGACTGGTGTGAGATTTTAAAAATAGTTATTTTCACAAAGAAAGGAAAAGAAATCCGCTATGCCTTTTTAGAAAATGAATCTACCATAAGGCCTCCCGCCACACACACAATGCAAACGCAGAATTGGAGGAGATTTCTCCTTATGATAGTCAAACATGCTTGATACACAAAATCCTTTGATATTATTATTATTAGTGCATAATACGGAAATTTTTTTGAAAATATAATATTAGTCTTAGCCAGCATAGGCATTTCACACTTATGCCTACTATAGCTACCATGTTCAATATTAGGTTACCTCCACATTCCATGGCAGGTTATACAACTAAAACCGTACAGGGAACGTATTGTTTCTTTGGATTTCCAACAAATGGTCAGGCTAAGGAACTTCCTACTGCCACATGGGTACGCCTCTGGAGGAACGTCCCGAGAAGCTACCTAGATCTCTGCCAACACAAGGCCCGGTTACCTCTGTAACTAGGTAACTACTACTTGAGTATGCCATCCTTCGATCGTTTGCGACCTTTATCCGAGGATCCTCGACCACAAAGCAATAACCACAAAGTGTAATAAATATGCAGCAACCACATAGGTTAAAATATAAGGGCTCCCTACCATGATACCACCCTTTTTCAGATGGAAATAACATACCCTAAAGGGCGCGACTCTCATAACCTTGCCGCATTCTTCCTGTTTTGACCATTTCCGGGGTGTGAGGTCCGATGAAGTCTCGTCCATAAAGCTACACTTTTCACAAAGTTATGCTTCGACCAACAAATGATCTGCAGCACTTCGCATGCCACATTACCAGTTTGGCAATGTATCACTAGTAACCATCAACTACATAACCTTTGAGCTCGTACATCTAAGAGAAGGGTGTTAGGCTAAGAGAATAAATTCTCCGCCACCAACAGAAATGTATTTGGTAGAAACTAGCTTTACATCTCATAGTGTCATGTCAGACACACATCAATACAAGTCCGTTCGGGGATCGAACGGAACCGAAGGCACTTCAAAGAAGCCCTTGCTAATCCGGATATTCACTAATCAAATCCAGAATCCCCAACACAGAGGGTGATAAGATCTCTATACCGGAGCAACCTGGTGCAGAGACATTCGATAGGTAATCCTTTCGTTTTTGAAAATACCCGGTCTTCAGCTCTATCTTCAATTGCAATCCCGTTTTGTCGTATTATTATTTGGAATGGGTTTTACGACACATAGTTCTCTCCCGGCTAATCCAAACAACGAGCGCTTATTTTAAAAAATAAGCATTTCAATCAGATTTCAAACAAATCACACTAAATTTCCACTTTTGATCTTTTAAATAAAAGATCCATCACAATCACAAAGGTTCGATGTGGTTTTCGTATATCCATTTGGAATCCGTCCCCCGGTCGCATCGAAATTCAAATGACATTAAAAGGCTAATATTGATAGTCGGTTATTTAACTATCAATCAACATTCACAACAATCACCAAGATTTAAATAATTTTTCCTGTAATTATTTTTTTCAAAATATCTTCACAAGATATAATTTTAACACTTCAACCATTCGAAAACAAATGTCAAATCAATTTCTACTTTCCAATCCTTTGAAAAAAAATTCAAATCATTTTCCTTACGCGGGATATATTTCCAAATATTTATTCATTTCCGCTGAAAATCTGCCGAGTTCAAATACTTTAAAATAATTTAAATCACTTATCCAAAATATTCTGGGAGACATTCAAAATAAAACTACCTTTACTTAAATATTAGTTATGATAATATTATACTAATTATCATAAATATAAGACTTCAAGTCCAAAATAATTTTAAAATAAAATTAGTAGATAGAGTATAAATATTTAAATTACTATTTTCTAAATCAAATATCAATTTAATCTTTAAAATAAACCCTTCTATATTTAATTAAATAAATCTTTACTTTAAAGATTTAAAAAAATTCCAAAAAATAATTTCTCCAACAATATACTTTTAAAACCAAATCTAGAACTTTTAGTTTTATTTCAAAAGCTATTTTAAAAATATAGTCGGCTTTCCAAGAAAAGTACACCTTCCATTCTAAAATGGTTCATTCAAATCAATTAATAAATATTTCTAGATTTATTTTAAATTTACGTTCCAAATCCGTAAATTCTTTTCCACACTTTTAAAAATAAAACAATATTTATTTTTAAAACAAATTTCCCTTTCCTTTTTAAATTCCCATTATGATTCAAATTCCCAAATATCCACTGAAATATAATTTTTAAATTTATTTCAAAAATCATTTACAAACACCAAATCAATTTCCAAATTGATTTCAAATTTTCTTTTAAACACCAAATCAAATTCCAAATTGATTTCTAAATTAATTTCAACACCAAATCGATTTTCATTCAAACATCAAATCAATTTTCATATTGATTTTCCAAAGATTTATTCTTTTAACACCAGATCAATTTTCGAATTTATTTTTAAAATAAATTCCTTTATCTCTTCCAAATTATTTAAAAACCATATTTTTAAAATATATTTTTCACCTTTTGAATATTATTACTTGAAATCCATTTATTAAACCTTTTCCCATATTTTGAAATTTTATTCAATAGGATTTCACTATATATTTTCTACCAAAATTTAAAAATCCAATTTTATTTATTTCTGGTATCCTACGATACCAAAAATATATTCGGCTAAATTTTAGCCTTCAAAGATTTCAATCACAATATAATCACACATAGATTATAAATAAATCAACACACAATATTGAAACAAATTCAAATATTTCAGGAATCTAGTTGGATCCCTCCAACAATTAAATACCAATTCCACTTCGAGGTGGAATATCGCGGTATATGGGATCTATATAATATCATCCGCTATCATGCGGATGTAATAGCCAGCCTTTCCGCACGCTTTAAGTCGACGATAAACCACACACGTCAGACTTAAACCATACAGAAGGGCGGATTGTCATGAGGTAAATAAGAAAAAGCAGAGAAAGAAATAAAATAGAATCTTTCAGCGGAACGATAAAATATAATAATCAAATATATAGTTCATGAAGCTGTTTTACAAAATATTTGATTTTATTCATACTACACATACCAGAGTTACACTTACCAGAGAATATTAATAATGCAGCGGAATAAAATGGTGTGGTGGAGTAAAATAATAGATAATAATAAATCTTCGTCTTCTTTCTTAAGAATACGGTCTTCCAAATCCACAAAAGCTCAGGCTGACCCAAGCGAATTGAAAAGACAAAACACTCGAGTCAGAACTTAAAGATCTTATATAAGTTAAATCAACAATAAAATATGAGTGGAACGACATCCGAGATGTTTACGGGATTTGACGTCTCCTATCCAGTGTCTAACGTGAGTGCTGTAACTCAAGAGATGTTCGGGGTTCACATCGATTAAGGATCATTTAAACTATTTACTATGTAGTAATATATCGCTATTATAATAGTGTCTATTAGTAAAATAAACTTACTTTTAAATAGCGTTAAAGCTTTACATTTTCCACCTTAACACGTAATAATGCCAATAGTCTATACAGCACCGTAATACCTCATGATCAGGAGGCTACCAGAGGATACTCCATAGGTATGACACAAATAGAAACTCGTACAAGGCGTGATAGGGTAGGTGACACGGCACAACTAGGCAATGCCAGGTTAGATATACCAATTACGCTTCTGGGCCGGTGGTAACGCGTAGCGCACAGCCACCGCCCACCTCGAGCCACACCTCCAAAAAGAAAATCAAAAGTGGCCACTGAATCAATCCAAAGGTTAGAGTATAATATCGAAGGGATGTGTTTGATAAAAGGAGCTACCTCATTAGCCCGTCAATCGCTCCTGTTTTATCCACCTTATGCCAATTCACGGGAGTTGGGTCCACGTATTTACCTTAAAGCAACGCCGCCACCATCCTACTTCATTCTGGAGTCTCCACCGCGTACACGGTTGTTAAAGTGGTTTTCAGAGTTGGTAGAGAGTATGACAACTTTCGATCCCGGTCTCTTTGATGACCAAACGTTATTATAAAACCGTGGTATTTTCAAAATAGTTTATACTTTAAAAACCAGAATAAAATATCCATTTCAAAACCATCTAAATTACGATATCATTTCCCCTTTTGAAAACCAAGCAATATGATATCATTTTCAAATATATGCTTTTTTAAAACCATAACAATTTCAAAGTTATAATACTTCTAAACCAAACACTTGAAATATAGCCTTTCAAAACAATAAAATTTTGGATTTCGTAACTTTGGAATATAACCACACCACTTAAATGGTTTAAATGTTAAATTACTTTATAAAATAAAATAGCTACTTCACCTTAACAAATCAATTCCAAATATAGATTTAAATCCCCAAATAAACCAATATAATTTCCATATATTTCAAAGCTTTAATTATTCCACCATTTCAAAAATTATTCTTTGATAATTTCATATATATCAATTTCAACTACTATTATTTAGATTTGAAATGTTTACTTAATAAATCAAATATCATTTTAGTAAAACCTTTAGACTCCAAATAATTGGATATTCTTTCAATTAAATTAACTTGATAATATTCATTTAAATCAATTTGATATTCATTTATATCCTTTAAACAAAAAAATCAAGTTATAAAATCATACCTTTTAAATCTCCATTCTATTTACATTTCAAATCAAATTTTCGAGGATAATTCTTAAGTACTTTAATTCAAATCAAATCCACATTTCTCTTCCCACCTTAATTTTATTTGAGTCATTATAAACTCTATATACAATAGAATTTTAATTAGATACTAACCATATTATATAAAAGAAATCATACTTTCTTGTTTAGCTTATTTTATAATTCAAAACAAATTTATACATAGCTAAAATCAATAATAAAATAGCATTTACATAACATCTAAAAATCAATATCTATATAACCCATATATTTCTTGACAAACCATAGAAATCTTTTCAAAAATAATTATATATATATACAGATCGCGGTGTCTGTATATAATTTTCTATCCTATGGTCAAGTGATACAAATATTTATCATCTCAATCCATAATTTAAAAGAAAATACGGTTGTATATCATTTCAAACCGCAATCCCGAAGGAAATAAATGCATAACAACTTGCAGACTATGATGATTTAAATAAAACATCCATTCATCCATTATAAAATCATACATCCATCCATCCCAATCATCATCCGAAACAAACAATCAATATCAATATATAACTGATAATACATAATAGGTAATTAACTGGAAGTTATATACAAAAATAAATTAAATAGCGATTTAATTTAAATAAATGCAATTAACTGATATGATGATTAAAAATATGCAAAACAGTCATAAATAAATTCATAATCACAACAAATTCATTTAACAAACATAAGAAATTTTAGAAGTTGTGAGTGAGTTAAAACACTCACCTTTTGAATTTAAATCCAATTTAAACCCAAAAATTGCACAGTCTCAGAATTCGTCCAAAGCAGCGCCAGAATGTCCGGAATTTAAATACGATCCTAACAATAAAACCACGCATGAATTAGTATTCGTATGTGAGAGATATATCGAAAATTGTGTTTGAATTTCAATTTTGAAAACAAAAAAAAGAACACTTTACTGGAGTTGGCACGTCATAATTCTTCTTGCACGCAAGCTACAGACCTTTCAAGGCGAGCCCTAAAAAATGCGTACAGGCAAACAACACCGCCACCAAAACTTGAGTACGCACGACCCACACCTCCACAGCTCGTTGATCGGAGCTCGCCACTGCCGTCGCCAGGCACGGCCACCCCTCCAGGCCCAACGCAGATCGCCATCGACGCGCACAAAAGTAGCCGCCGCCATACACCCAAAAACCCTAACGAATTGTTGTGCGAGATCCAACCGTCAATTCATGAAACGAAGCATACCGATGAACTCCCCATCGTCCACTTTACAAAACCCAGAAATGGTTCGTCGATTAGTCGATGTTCATCGACGCACGATGGACGACCGTGAATTAGACCTCAATTTTTGGCCACACAAAAACTCAGATCGAGAAACGGACTGCAGATCTGACTTGCGCTCTTCGAGAGCTTCGATATATAATTTTTCTGAATTATTTTGCGGAGTTTGAAATTTCACTGATTTTTGAATTGCAATTGATATTAGGTATTTGTCTACCATTGAAATGAGGAGCTGAAAGAAATTTTACGCACAGACAATTGAGAAGTAGGGTTAGGCTAGGGTTTATAACAGGGTATTAATAGACAAGGTTGGAACAGAATGGATCAGATCGATTGGATGTACGCGCTGGACGATATATGGCCCGAAAAGCCTGTTCTGGCTCTGCAACGAATTTGGGTCAACCCGTATATCAAAATAGATGTTTTAAAATATTTTAAATGCAATGGAAAAGGTTTCAAGTCAAAATCCCATCGTATGAAGAAGTTATGCTAAAATCAAAATTTTCCAATTTGATTCCAATTGTTTTCAATTTCATTTATTTCAAGACATTTCGAGTCCGTACGATCAAACGACAAGTCCGATCGCTACGAAACTTGAAACCCTAAAATAATTCACCGTTACGGATCCGATGAAATTGGTTTCGTCGAAATCCGAGTCAGTGGCCAAAATGGCTTTTTATATAAATTAAATAATTTAATAATTAATTAAATCAAATCAAAATTTTAATTTCATTTCTATAATTGACAATTTTATCACTTTTATATTACTTAATCATCTACAATGATTTAAACAAATTTTAAATGTCAATTTAGAGTTGATGAATTTATCAATTTCAGTATTAACCTCAATTTCATTTAATTCAAAATTATAAATTTAATTTCCAAAAATTCTGTTTAATTCACTTTTCGTTCTTATTATTCAATTCATCATTATCCAACGGATGAAATTAGCATTTGTTTATGGTTTATTTCATTATTATTCTTAAATTTCATCTTAATCTCAATTAAGGCAAAATTAAATTTCATTTTATTAAAATTTGAGTTTCAATTAATTATAATAAATTCCAGATAACTTTTATTTGATTAGTTTCAATCTTTATACTAAGTCCATTATTACTCTATATCTAGTTCCTATTGTTTACCCTTCACCGACTTAACATTTAAATGAACTTGATTTCCAATAAATTCATTGACCAATAAATTAGGTAATTTATAATAATTGTTATACTATAAATGGAATTAACGTTAATTTCAAATATTATATCAATTTACATTAAGATAATATTTAATTACCTTTAAATGAAATTTAGTTCCCATTGCACTAATATATGACTATTTAATTTGAATAAATATTACATTTCTAAATGTGTACTTCTATCAATCGAACACATTAATTAAGGGTTAAAGTCAATTAATGAATTTACCTTAATTCAATTCTTATACCAATTTATTACTTATACATACATTAGTTTCTATGTAATTTATACATTCACACTTCCATTGTTTTATTAATTACCATTAAGGTAACGTTTATTATCAACAACAAACATTATAATTACTTATCTACATTGATTGTATAAATTTTCAATTTATTACGTATTACTTCATTGGTTAATATAACTTTGAATTCATTCAATCACCACTAATTAAGTCAATTACTGCAATTGCTTTCAAATTAAATTTTTATAAACTAAACAAATAGGTAACTTATACAATTGTAACCATTAGAAATTTAATTAACTTTATATTTATTACTTTCAAACAAATAATATGATTACTTACAGAACATTGACTTTTATTCAATTACCTTTTATTGAAATTCAAATTCATTAATTAATTGAATGCTTATATTTATTTCCATATATAAAATTTGTAGCTAAGTATAACATCTACAATATTTCCATTAATCTGAATTAAATTCCCATCTTTATATTATGCCTATTATTAAGCTATAACTGGTTACTATTGTTTGCCTTTCATTTACTTGCCATATTCTCATTCCCATTGTTGTAACCTTTATTTATGTTCATTTATTTAATTTAAATTCCAATTCAATTGTCAAAAATTAGTTTTTAGTAACCATTGTACAATTCATTCTAAACCTTTACTTTATTATAAACCATAAAAATTTTACTTCTTTCTAAAATTTAGTTACAAAATTCTTATAATTCAACAAATTAAATTATCGAAATTTACGGGTCCTTACACTCTCCCCCACTCAAAACTTTTCATCCCCGAAAAGGAAAAAAGAGGGAAAAGAAGAATTAAGAAGTCAATATATCTTATTTAAAATATTAAATTTATAAAGAAATAAATTTACAAAATCAATTAATTTAAATAAAATACACCAATTTATAACCATTAAATCTTTTATACTCAAATTAATAAAGTTTGGAAAACATTTTTCAAAATAATTTCTAAGTCCAAAATTTCGGTAGAGTCTCCTTTGTATGGAGAGGCTCAGGGGAAAATATAGTATCAAATATAACAATATACAACATATATTGTCCAAAATAATATATATCCCAACACGAGAAAAATATAATATAATAACACTATAAATTGAAATCCGAAAACGTACCTATTTGTCTGGCAAACAACGCTTAAATTATGAAATCAAAAGCAGTAGCAATTGCTTCCATAACCTATATTTCACTTATATAATCCAAAGAGTTAACAATTATATAAAATGAAATGTTTAAAATTGTTTCAACCATAAACAACAAATCAATACAAACAACAATCTCTTGCAATAATACAAACAACCATCACATAGAATAAATACAAATCAATCATCCATTCATATCAAACAAACAAACAGTTATCCGGGTTTAAAACTTTAAATTGTACAGAATGAAGAATAAACTACTAAGTGCACCTTTTACTCAACAGTCTTAGATGAAACTAAATTGATTATTCCTACATCCAAATATTTTAAAGTATCATTACCCGAACAACCATAAACCAAAACAACAACAAATCCAAACAAAATTTAGTTAATTCTTATTAGTTTCATTTCATACATTTGTTGTTTGATTTCTATTTTTCATTCGTATAATGGTTTATCTTTTTAATTTACATTTATTTCTTTCAATTTTTCCTTTTTATTGCATTACATTCATTTATTCATTTCTCAATTTCATTTATTTATTTATAATACTTACCTTCAATTTATTTAATTTGTAGCCTTTTAATTATGCTTAAGTTATAACAACTACAACACCAAATTCTTATTTATTAAAGAATTTCATTACATACTTTCATTACTTCAAGTTTTACTTGTAAAATTTTCCATTACATTTTCTTTTAGCATTTAACTTTTTATATTTGGTAAGTTATATATGTGCTTTTAAGGATGTAATTGAAAATTATACAAGTCTATCCCATTTCTTTTAATTAATTCTTTGTTCACAAATTTTATCCTTTGTCTCATAGTTAAAATTTCAACTTTCTCCCTTTTTCTTTATAACTTAGCATCGACTCACTTATTTCATTTAGAGGTTTCAGTCATTAGTGAAATTCCATTTCACTACATAAATGAACTATTAATTAACAGAAACTTAAGAACCAAATACCAGGTTAAATTTCAAATCATTTAATAATAATAGATAAATGTATACACTTACACTTTATATATCTAATTGTATTTAAAACAAATTAAAATTTTATATTTGGTTTATCAAAACTAATCTGCAGTAAACTACTACAGTGGCCTTCCCACTTCGAAACTCGAAAATGAATGTCGATGATGTGTGCACTCATCACCGAAATTATTTTCCAACGACAGAGAGGGAAGTACAAAACTTGTATCTTTTAAAACATTTGTTTCAAATTATATTGAAATATTTATATCAAAACATACTTCCAATAATATTATTATTATATCCCCAAATTTTTTTTAAAGAAGTTTCAAAATCCCAGAACTTAAGTTCTAAGTTTCCAATCTTTCATTTATTTTATTTCAAATCTCATTTTCAACTAATATTTATAAATTCATTACCTAACAACCAATATTTGCAACAAAATATATATTATTTATAAAATTTATTTTAAATATAGAAAATATAATAGGAAAAATTATTTCATTCACCTATTAAAAACAAATATTATGTCGGTATGTCCTATTAAGTGTTTAGAAACCCCTATTGATGTCATAGCTGTCACGACCCGAACTCGATGTCTGACAACAACATCAATTTCGTATCGCGGAAGCTTGCAACACCTATTAGATGATAAATAAGACAATGAAAATAAAAGATGATATCACTGATATAACATGAATACAATATCCGATACACTAATTTGATACAATGATAAACATCAACATCAGAGAATATACAACACAGAATACAGCAGAACATGATACAATCTGAGATAAGTCTTCACAGATATCCAATACTGCAACTCTAATCCAAATGCTCCAAAACTCCTAGCTCAATCCACCATTAAGGTTTCACCAAGATAAGCAAGACTGGTGAGATCCATATCCAAAAAACTGAACTAGCTCCAAATAATCTACTGAACCTAACTATCTGAAAAACTCAACTCTAGACTGCCGTGTTGGAAATTATGGGCACCCAGAGTTTAGGAAATGAAAAATAAACTCCAGGTTAGTCATGGGACTGGTATGAGCAAACGAAAACGATTTTTCTTTAAAAACAATCAAAGATTTAAATTTTATAACCGCAATGCTTTTGGAAAATGAGACTACCATAAGGCCTCCCGCCACACACACAATGCAAACGTAGAATTGGAGGAGATTTCTCCTTATAATAGTCAAACATGCTTGATACGAGAGAATTCTTTGATATTATTACTATAAGTGCAAAGTGCAAAAAAGCCTTTTGAAAGTATAATATAAATCTTAGCGAACATACGACCATTATCGTATGCCTATTATAGCTACCATGTTCAATAGCAGGTTACCGCCATATTCCATGGCAGGTTATATAACTAAAACCGTATAAGGCTCGTATTGTTTCTTTGGATTTTTCCAACAAATGGTCAGGCTAAGGAACTTCCTATTGCCACATGGGAACGCCTTTGGCGGGATGCCTCGAGAACCTAATCGGATATCTTCCAAACAAGGCCGTCTACCCCCCTTCCCGAGGAATAAACAAAACCTCAGATATGCCACCCCCGGTCCTTTGGGACCTTTATACGAGAGCTCTCTAACCAACAACATCACACAGTAATAAAATACAATGTCCACGTGTGCAAGTACTTGGGCTCCATACCATGGTACTACCCTTTTCCAAAAGAAATGGTCATACCCTAGGGGAGCTACTCCTGAAACCTTGCCGCACAATTCCTGTTTCGACCATTACCGATTTGTGAGGTTCGACGAAGTCTCGTCCACAAAGCTACGCTTTTTACAAAAGCCACGCTTTGATCAACAAATGATCAACAGCACTCAGCATGTCACATTACCAAATTGGGAGTATATCACTGATAACTATCAACTACATAACCTCTGAGCTCGTACGTCTCAGAGAAGGGTGTTAAGCTAAGAGAATAAATTCTCTGCCACCAACGGATATGTATTTGAAAGAAATCAGCTTTACATCTCAATTTGTAATGTCAGACATACAATACATACAAGTCTGTTCCGGGTTCGAACAGAGCCGAAGGCACTTCCAAATAAGTCCTTGCAATCCGGCTATTCACAATCCCGATCGGACTTTCCATCACTTAGGGAATCTCTATACCGAAGCAACTCAGTGCAGAGATAATCGATAGGTCATCCTATCGTTCTCGCAAATACTCGGTCTTCACCACCGATCTTCAAATGCTATCCATAACGTCGAATCACATATTCGGAATGGATTATACGACACAAATGTCCCTCCCGGCTAAACCGAATAGTGAGCGCAACATTTAAAACATATGGATACAGGATTTCAATTAAGTCACAGCTTAAATTTTCAAAACTTTCTTTCAAATGGTTTAAACCAATTACCATTTCAAATCTTTTAAACAAAAGATTTACCTCATAAAGTTCACCTAGTTTCACAAAGATTCATTCCCGGATTTCAAAACAATTCCATTTCAATTGGATTAATTCATTAAATCTTTAAATCAAAGATTTATCTTATAGCTTTCAAATCTTGTTTCCAAAGATTCGTCCATAACTTGGAAAATCATTTTCAATTCAAACTTGAAATCCCTTTAATATAAATTGGAAGTTCATTACTCATATGAAAGCATTTATTGTTTGAAAACAACTGTTTTTATTTCGGAAAATCAGATTTTATTTACACAAGTCAAAATCTTAGGGTTAATTCAAATGCTCACAACAATACTTTAAAAATGGTTTTAAAACCCCATACAAAACTTGTATACCGTTTTAAATCATAAATACTGGATATAGAATTCAATTTTAGATATTGAATTCAAACTATTAAGATGTCAAATCTTTATTAAGTTATTCAAAATAACTTTCATTCTTAAAACACCTTTTCAAAAGCTTTTCACATTAAACTTAATTTATTTCCAAAACTATTTGAATTTAAAAATTCAATTTCAAAACTTATTTAAAAATTTGTGACTTAACCGATTTCCACGTGAAATCCATATCTATGTGCGTATAGTGTGGTCCAGGGATTTTACACAATAGTGCACACATCAATTGTTATAGGGATATCAATATCAATAAGCGATATAATCCATAACACTTATTTTTATTCACAGATTCACAGATAAATAAATTTATCAATCACAAAGATTTATCGTTACGATTCGATGTGGGTTTCGGATAACTAACCGGAATCCGAATCCCCGTCGCATCGAAACTTAAATGCTGTTTTACGGGTAAAAGGGGTTTTCACATAGACATACGAAATAAAATCACCAATCATAATCCTGCATAGAGTAATTCACATCTCACAACATCACAATTACAAACAGAAATATCAATTCATTATACAACAAATCAGATATCCTACATACACAATCCATAAGCAATTATCTTTAATTCTTATTGTAATTAATTCAATCTTAATCAATTACTTGAGAGTTAATTCCTTAACCCTGTTTATTTTATCATTAATTATCCATTGATTACTTATTTCATTTGAAATTTAGTTAACTAACAAATCAATTCTTAATCAATTATTAGGTCTTAACTACTAATTTGATTTCTTTTAATCATTAAGTAAAAATCTTAATTATTAATCAAACTTAATTACACATTTATTAATCATTAATTACTTTATTAATCAATTATAAATCCTTAATTCTTAATGAAATTACTTAATTAACTATTAATTCATAATTAAGTTACTTAATTCATTACTAATTAAAATTAAAAAGTAATTATTCTTAATTACTTTCAGAAAATAATCAATTAATATTAATTTTTCACTAACTAACCTTTTCAAAGAAATCTTCTTTAATTAATTCTCTTAATGAATTAACCACAATAATTAATTATTCTTTAAAGTAATTAACACTTAATGTTTGATCTATCAATCTTTAATCTTTAATTATCTATTTCTAATTACTTTTACTAAGTAACTATTATTTTGATTTAATCATTCATTTATCACTTGATTAATTAACTTGAATTATTAATTAATTACTTTAATTAAAATTCTTCTTAAATCCCTTATTTATACAAATTTTAAACCAAAACAATTGTTTAAAATACAAGTGTTAACATGTTTTGAAATGGGTTTCAAAGTGTAAAACTGTTCCCTTTATATGCCTACCTGAGACCTGCTTCCAGCTTCACCCGAGAGAGCACACTCCCCACTACGAGTTTCAACCAATACCTAACCGAATATACATTTTCCCAACTTAAAATTTGATTAAGTGTTAAACCTGGTATAACTTAAATGTACTTCGAATCAACACACGAGCCAACATCTTAAACCCCCGAGAACGATTTTGAGTAATCTTCTTCTTCTTCTCTCTTTTTTCTTCTTTATTTTTTTCCAGGTTAGAGTTTAATTTAAATATGAAAGTATCAGGTAATCATACGCGTGCATTCGAGCTTGAACCCGTGAAGAATTTCCACTTGCTCGAGTCCTACTCGAGTCACCCACACCCAGAAATTTCCAGTGTAACGACCCAGAATTTTTAGAAATTAAAATATGAATATTTAATTAATTTTAAATATTAATAAGTGAATTTATAAGTCAAATAAATTTTTATTTGAATTTTTGAATTTAATTGGATAATTAAATCGATAATTTAATACGTTAAATTATGGAAATAATTGAAAATATAGCTAAATATGATTGAAAATGATTTGTAAAATTTTATTTTATCATATGGGAGTTAGAACGATATTTTAGAACTTTTAAAATCGAATTAAAAGTTAATTTGTGAAAATTGAATATTTTAATATTTAAATCGACTAGTGAAAATAGTCAATTTTTGAACAGTCTCAGAATTGAACGAAACCAGTTTCATTGGATCCGTAATAGTTAGTTATTACCGGATTTAAAATTTCATGTCAATCGGAGTTACCGTTTGATCGTGGCAGCTCGAAACGCATCGATTTATTTTTAATTTAAATTTAACGAGTGAAAATAGCCATTTTTCAAAAAGTCTTGGATTTCGACGAAACCAGTTTCATCGGATCCGTAATGTGATATTATTGTAAGGTTTCAAATTTCAAGTCAATTGGATTTACCCTTTGTCCTGTACAAATTAAAACGCCTAGAAATCGACTTAAATCGGTTTAATTCAAATTGAGCGTTTATAGCCATAACTCGCACAGATGTCTGAATTAGCTTCCGAAACCTGTTCCATTGTGTCCGGAACGCGGGGTAAACCCTAGAAACGCTGGTTACGGCGCGTAAATCGGAGTTCGGAATTTCCGGGATGAATAGTGTCGTCCGTTCTCTTATAAATAGCCCCCCCATTTAAAAAAAAAATAAAAAGAAAAAAACAAACCCTAGCCGCCACCCACATAACCCACGGCCAGAAAACACCCAACTTCATCCCTCCAAATCTCCAAATCCGTCGACAATTAGCAATAATGTTCAACTACAAAGTGATAGAGCACAACACGAACTAGATATCCAACGATTATGATCGTAAATGGCGTGACGGATTGGCGGCAAATCGAGCTTGAAGGGTGATAGTTGCGCACGGAATTCCATGCAGGGGGTGAGGCCGAGCTTCTCATCCTTGGGGCCGAGTGTAGCTAGTGTCGAGGGCTTCGCGATGGCGGTGACGTGATCGAGTATAGTCGAGCGTGGTGGCCGAACTATTAAACCCTAGTTATGTAATTGGGTTCGGCTATTGAGAAGGGGGGGACGCACGCATACTGAAGAGGAAGAAAGGGAAAGAACGGCCAGGATGCAAAGGGGTTGGATCTCATGGCTATGATGTTGTGTGGGTTTAAAATATTCAAGTTATTGTTGAAATTAGTTTATTTAAATACGTGTAAACTTCAATAATTCATAACTTTTTCATACGAGGTCGAAAAAATGCAAACTCAGTTGCGTTGGAATCGTATGGATGAGCACTACGCGATGGAGTTGGTTTGGAGTCGTTTGGAGTTAGTGAGAATTTTGGGTAAAATTAAACGTCCGTTTAATTTTATTCGAAATAAATCGCTAAAAAGGAAAATAAAATCAAGGTGAGAACTTCTCACTCAATCGAATCAGTTTCGATTTTATTTTAAATAGTTAGATTTAAAATATTTGAATGCATGTTTGAATGTTGATTGATATCTATTGATTGTTAAAATAGACATTATACGCCGTTAGTAAGCGGATGTTATTTATTAAAAACATATACCGCGAATATTTCATAAACAGTGAAATTGGTATTATATATAATATCAATATATATATATATATATTGGCATATGTATATATTGCAGTTGTTGATTTCCCGCATTTTTTGTTTAGCGGATGAGACCCTATTACGCCGTTATTAAGCGGATAATATTTAATAAGAACATATACCGCGATAATTTCGTACTGGAGCGAAATTGGTATTGTGCTAATGTTTTTGGATGCAGGAAAACAGGTTGGAGGGATCCAACTTGATTCCTCAACAGTTTTTATTTGATTTCAGATATTTTGATATTTGATGGATTATCATATCGATATATGATGGATCGTGTAGTCGTGATTGACTATTTGGTGTGTAGCATCATTGGACCAAATTTGGAATTTTAAAAATGATTTTTAAAGTGATTTTAGAAAACGTTTTATAAAATAATTTTGGAATTGATCCATTTTAAATAAATAAACGTTATAATTTTTAAAGTTATAAAAAATTATGATTTTTGAGAAATATAGTTAAAAACTGATTTTTGAGAATATGATGCTATTGAGTTATAAAATAGTTTAATCGTGATATTTTAGGATTTATTGTGAAAAGTTTAAATATAGGATTTATGAAATTTAATTATTTTATAAACCAATAGAATGGTGAAATTATAAAGGAATTTAAAGACGTTTTAAAAGAATAATATAAATTGATTTATATTAAGAGATTTATAAATGGATATTTATAAATTGAGATATAGACATTATAAAACGAGTTTTTATAAGTGTTTGAATGAAGTGAAAATGAATTTCATTAAAGAATGAAATTTATAGAATTTAAATGGTGAAGTTATAAGAATGAAATTAATAGAATTATAAACGGTGAAGTTATAAATGGAATTTTATAAACAGTAGGTTTATAAAATTTGTAAAGTTATTAAAAGAATAGACTTGGGTAAATAATTGAATCTCATAAGTTATAAGATTTATAATTATGAAATTCTAAGGAACGATTTTGTAAAATAATCGTTTTATAAGTAATTGACTTATAATATGAACTTTTAGTTTATAATTAAGTTATAAACTGGAATAGGTTAATAAAAGAATTTATAAAAAGGAAGTTTTTATAAATAAATAGAAATGGAATTTATAAACAATGTTTTATAAATTCGCAAATGACTTATTTTGATAAGAAAATTGTTGAAACCTATAAATGGAGTTATATTCACATTTTTGAATAGTGAATAATCCTTTGAATTAAAACGAATAAAAGGATGAGATTTCTTAATGAAGTTTATTCACATTTTTGAATAGTGAATAACACGTTAAAGAAAATGGTTTGAATGTGAATGTTTTAAATAGAATTAAAACGATCTAACGAAGTTTTAATTGTGTTGAGATTCGAAACCATAGATTTCAACATTTATTGTTGAAATAGACGTTTTCGAGAAATAAAAGGAGATGATGGACTATAACACTGTTGTTATAGTAAATGATTTCCGAAAGGAAATGTTTTGTATAGTATTGGGATTTATATATCTATTTTAATTTCGAATCCCTATACTAGTGATTTTGGGTTGTCGTAACGATGTTTTACGTAACATTCGTTTTGGCCCAAATAATATGTTTAAGAGAATGATTTCCTTAAAGAATGAAATATATACTTAATCTCGATTTAAGTATATTGAATATTTTCTAAGTGTTGAAAATAAATAAAATTCGTGAATTACTTATTTAATGAGTATGGAAATGTTTTCCAATATGAAGTGAATAATTAAAATTTATCTTTTTGAAGATAAATTGAAATGGATAATTGAAATGATATGCATGGATATTTTGAAATATAAATTCACTATTGAATTTATAAAGGAAAGGAGAATTTGTTTAAAAATAAATATTGATTTATTTTTGAAATATTGAAATTATATATCTAGTGAAGATATTTTGTGAAATAAATAATTTGGAAAATTATTTGGAATCTGGTGATGTGTGCATATCCATTGATAGTTCAATAGCCGACTATCAATATTTCCCTTTGAATGGGTATTTGATGTGATTTGATTGAATTTGAATGCTACACTTATTTTTGAATAAGCGCTCACTATTCGGGTTAACCGGGAAAGGACCATGGGGTCGTATAACCCATTCCGAATATGTGATACGTCGTTGTGAATTGCATTTGAAGATTGGTGTTGAAGACCCGGTATTTGCGAGAGCGATAGGATGACCTGTCGATTACTCTGCACCGAGTAGCTACGGTATAGAGTTCTCCATATGTGATGGTGAATCCGATCAGGATTGTGAATATCCGGATTGCAAGGACTTTTTTGTAAGTGCCTTCGGTTTTGTTCGAGCCCGGAACAGACTTGTGTGGATTGTATGTCTGACATTACAAGTTGAGATATAAAGCCGATTTCTTTCAAATATATTTCTGTTGGTGGCGAAGAATTTATTCTTTTAGCTTAACACCCTTCTCTGAGACGTACGAGCTCAGAGGTTATATAGTTGAAGTTATCAACGATATATTCCCAATTTGGTAATGTGATATGCTGAGTGATGCTGAAATGATCATTGTGTTGATTATTGTGATAGGATCGTTTATTTGATCGTCTATCTTGGTGATCATTGTGTTGATCATTTGTTGACCCAAAGCATGGCTTTTGTATAAAGTATGTTTTTGTGGACGTGACTTCGTCGAACCTCACACCTCGGAAATGGTCAAAACAGGAAAGATGCGGCAAGGTTATGAGGGGTAGCACCCTTTAGTGTATGTATATTTCCTTCTGGATAGAGGTGGTATCATGGTATGGAGCCCAGATATTTAACCTATGTGGTTACTACGAATTTATTACTTTGTGGTTGTTGGCTTTCGGGATCCCGTGAGAAAGGTCGTTTACGATCGGGGAATGGCGTGCTCGTGTCAGTAGTTACCCAGTTAGGGGTAACCCGGCCTTGTGTTGGCAGAGTTCCGGTTTGGTTCTCGGGGATGTCTTTCCAGAGGCGTTCTCATGTGGCAATGGGAAGTTCCTTGGCCTGACCATTTGTTGGAAATCCAAAGAAACAATACGAGACTTGTACGGTTTTAGTTGTATAACCTGCTATGGAATGTGGCGGTGACCTGCTATTGAACATAGTTAGCTATAGTAGGCATACGATAATGGTCGTATGTTGGCTAAGATTTATATTCTACTTTCGAAATGAATTTTCCACTACACTATGCACTAGTAATAATATCAAATGTTATTTTAAATGCGTATCAAGCATCTTTGACTATCATAAGGAGAAATCTCCTCCGATTCTGCGTTTGCATGTGTGTTTGTGCGGGAGGCCTTATGGTAGTCTCATTTTTAAAAGCATTGCGAATTGAAATAAAAATATTCCTCTATTTTGATTTTAAAGATAAATAAACTGTTTTGAGTTCTCACACCAGTCACATGACTGACTTGGTGTTTATTGTTTTCCTTCCTAAACTCTGGGTGCCCACCAATTTCCACATGGGCAGTCAAGAGTTAGGTTTATCAGGATATTCTGGATATTCTGGAGTTGCTGGAGGCAAGATGGATGGCATGGCGTATTACTAGTTTATATAGTATTTCTTTTTCCGCTGCACTGTATGTTGTTGTTGTTGTACACTCTGATGATATGATGTAATGTAATGTATAAAATGTAATAACTGATAGTTCTTTGTTTAAAGATTACTCATTTATTATTATATGTTGTTCCGCTGCGAATTGTGAGATTCTGATGTGATTCTGTTGTTTTCTGTTCCGTCCTATTTTTTCTATTTTTTTTCCATTCTCTATTCTCTTTTTCTTCTATTTTAAAATTTTCTGTTTTCTTCTCTATCTTTTCCCTCTATCTTCTACCTTATCTATTATGTTCTTTCCTCTCTTTTTCTTCTTCTTTCTTCTTCTTTTCTTCTTTTCTTTTTCTTAAACCCATAACTATTCGGTTTTTCGGCAACGAAAAATCGAAGCGTTACATTTGGTATCAGAGCTTATGGTTAAGCGACAACCATGGTTCTGTTGGGTATAATTCATTACAGATAGAGTCAGTAGTACTCTAGAATGAATTTGAGTGTAATAATAGCTATGAGAGCGTATTTGTTAGTGAATATAAAATTGTTTTATATTGTGATGATTGGTTTGTTGAGTGGTATATAGATTCTGGTTAATACGAGTAATTAACGTTGTTGATAGGGATCTCTAAACACTTGAATAGAACAATTCGGCACAGTATTGATTTTAAATTGGGTAAATGAAATAATTTTACCTTGATTATATTTTTATATATAAAGGAATAATTTTTCAGAATTATTAAAGGGTATATAAGTTGATTGTTTAGTTGTTTGAATAACCTAAATAAAGGAATAATTGTATAAGTAAAATGAATTATAAGAATTAAATTATAATTAAAGTGATTTACAATTGTGAAATAAACTTATATATGAGAAGTGAAACTATATGAATTTACTTATAAATGGGAATTTAAGTTAAGTAAAAACAAGTGATGTTTGTTAAATGGAATATAACTTAAGAGTTGTTGAATGAAGTTGATATTGGTATCGAAGTAAAGTAATAAAGTTAAGTGATGAATATGAACTTGAGTTATATAAATAAAATTCAACTGTTGTAATTGAATTGAATGAATGGATTGAATATTAATCAATTAAATGTGAATTAAGTTGATATGAAATAATGAATATAAGTGTTAATTCATTAAAATTCTAATGTTATTAGAAAGTTGAATAATTGAATGAAAATCAATTAAATTAAACCAATTGTAAGCAAAGGAATTTGGTTGTAATTAATATACATTGATTGTCATATGATTGTTAGTTGATTGTATATAATTCATTAAGTAGTTAATGAAATTGAAAGCTAAAGTAAATTGAATTCAAATTAGAAGTAAGTAAATTTGAATAAGATTGAATTTAAATTGGAAGTGAACCAACTTGAATATGAATTAGTGAATAAAAACTAATTGAAAATAAATGTTAGTAAACATCCATTGTTAATGAATCAAATGTGATTAAATTGAGAACCAATTCATTGAATATTAATGAGAATATAAATGAATATATTGATTATGAATTTGTTGGATGATAGTTGGTTGATGGTTGATGTTGGCATTTGTTGTTTGTTGCATTTGCTATGTGACATATATAGTTATTATGTTGCTATATGATGTATATCGATATTATTATCTATATGCATGATTCTCATGTTGTTTATTGAGTAATTAGTAGGTGCAGATCGCGTTTGCTTCGCATTTGGAGCTCGCTTTTGCGCTATATTAGCCGTATATGCTTGCTAATAAAATATAAGGTACATATCTCGGATTAAATATCGTACTTTTACACTTTTTCCCTTCGGGATGCCTCATTACTTGATGAGATGTATATTTGTGATACATATACTGTCATTTTTTTTTCCGGATCGAGCCGCGCAAAGGAGACTATGGCGAATTTTTCTGGAAATTTAAGGCGTTAGAAAAAATTTGAGAAAATGGGAAATTTTTTGAAAACTTTAACTTTGATTTAGAATTGAAAGTTAAACAATAGTAGTTGTTTTTGAGAAGATAACTAAGTATGATTTCAAAACTTAGTAAGGTTATTGTAAGAAGTTTAACTATGAATTTTGGGAAAGTTAATAAATTCTGTACTTTTCCTACTTGTAATTTCGAGGACGAAATTCTTTTAAGTGGGGAAGATTGTAACGACCCAGAATTTTTAGAAATTAAAATATGAATATTTAATTAATTTTAAATATTAATAAGTGAATTTATAAGTCAAATAAATTTTTATTTGAATTTTTGAATTTAATTGGATAATTAAATCAATAATTTAATACGTTAAATTATGGAAATAATTGAAAATATAGTTAAATATGATTGAAAATGATTTGTAAAATTTTATTTTATCATATGGGAGTTAGAACGATATTTTAGAACTTTTAAAATCGAATTAAAAGTTAATTTGTGAAAATTGAATATTTTAATATTTAAATCGACTAGTGAAAATAGTCAATTTTTGAACAGTCTCAGAATTGAACGAAACTAGTTTCATTAGATCCGTAATAGTTAGTTATTACCGGATTTCAAATTTCGTGTCAATCGGAGTTACCGTTTGATCGTGGCAGCCCGAAACGCATCGATTTATTTTTAATTTAAATTTGACGAGTGAAAATAGCCATTTTTCAAAAAGTCTCGGATTTCGACGAAACCAGTTTCATTGGATCCGTAATGTGATATTATTGTAAGGTTTCAAATTTCAAGTCAATTGGATTTACCCTTTGTCCTGTACAAATTAAAACGCCTAGAAATCGACTTAAATCGGTTTAATTCAAATTGAGCGTTTATAGCCATAACTCGCACAGATGTCCGAATTAGCTTCCGAAACCTGTTCCATTGTGTCCGGAACGCGGGGTAAACCCTAGAAAAGCTGGTTACGGCGCGTAAATCGGAGTTCGGAATTTCCGGGATGAATAGTGTCGTTCGTTCTCTTATAAATAGCCCCCCCATTTAAAAAAAAATAAAAAGAAAAAAACAAACCTAGCCGCCACCCACATAACCCACGGCCAGAAAACACCCAACTTCATTCCTCCAAATCTCCAAATCCGTCGACAATTAGCAAGAATGTTCAACTACAAAGTGATAGAGCACAACACGAACTAGAGATCCAACGGTTATGATCGTAAATGGCGTGACGGATTGGCGGCAAATCGAGCTTGAAGGGTGATAGTTGCGCACGGAATTCCATGCAGGGGGTGAGGCCGAGCTTCTCATCCTTGGGGCCGAGTGTAGCTAGTGTCGAGGGCTTCGCGATGGCGGTGACGTGATCGAGTATAGTCGAGCGTGGTGGCCGAACTATTAAACCCTAGTTATGTAATTGGGTTCGGCTATTGAGAAGGGGGGGGGGGGGGGACGCACGCATACTGAAGAGGAAGAAAGGGAAAGAACGGCCAGGATGCAAAGGGGTTGGATCTCATGGCTATGATGTTGTGTGGGTTTAAAATATTCAAGTTATTGTTGAAATTAGTTTATTTAAATACGTGTAAACTTCAATAATTCATAACTTTTTCATACGAGGTCGAAAAAATACAAACTCAGTTGCGTTGGAATCGTATGGACGAGCACTACGCGATGGAGTTGGTTTGGAGTCGTTTGGAGTTAGTGAGAATTTTGGATAAAATTAAACGTCCGTTTAATTTTATTCGAAATAAATCGCTAAAAAGGAAAATAAAATCAAGGTGAGAACTTCTCACTCAATCGAATCAGTTTCGATTTTATTTTAAATAGTTAGATTTAAAATATTTGAATTCATGTTTGAATGTTGATGGATATCTATTGATTGTTAAAATAGACATTATACGCCGTTAGTAAGCGGATGTTATTTATTAAAAACATATACCGCGAATATTTCATAAACAGTGAAATTGGTATTATATATAATATCAATATATATATATTGGCATATGTATATATTGCAGTTGTTGATTTCCCGCATTTTTTGTTTAGCGGATGAGACCCTATTACGCCGTTATTAAGCGGATAATATTTAATAAGAACATATACCGCGATAATTTCGTACTGGAGCGAAATTGGTATTGTGTTAATGTTTTTGGATGCAGGAAAACAGGTTGGAGGGATCCAACTGGATTCCTCAACAGTTTTTATTTGATTTCAGATATTTTGATATTTGATGGATTATCATATCGATATATGATGGATCGTGTAGTCGTGATTGACTATTTGGTGTGTAGCATCATTGGACCAAATTTGGAATTTTAAAAATGATTTTTAAAGTGATTTTAGAAAGTATACGTTTTATAAAATAATTTTGGAATTGATCCATTTTAAATAAATAAACGTTATAATTTTTAAAGTTATAAAAAATTATGATTTTTGAGAAATATAGTTAAAAACTGATTTTTGAGAATATGATGCTATTGAGTTATAAAATAGTTTAATCGTGATATTTTAGGATTTATTGTGAAAAGTTTAAATATAGGATTTATGAAATTTAATTATTTTATAAATCAATAGAATGGTGAAATTATAAAGGAATTTAAAGACGTTTTAAAAGAATAGTATAAATTGATTTATATTAAGAGATTTATAAATGGATATTTATAAATTGAGATATAGACATTATAAAACGAGTTTTTATAAGTGTTTGAATGAAGTGAAAATGAATTTCATTAAAGAATGAAATTTATAGAATTTAAATGGTGAAGTTATAAGAATGAAATTAATAGAATTATAAACGGTGAAGTTATAAATGGAATTTTATAAACAGTAGGTTTATAAAATTTGTAAAGTTATTAAAAGAATAGACTTGGGTAAATAATTGAATCTCATAAGTTATAAGATTTATAATTATGAAATTCTAAGGAACGATTTTGTAAAATAATCGTTTTATAAGTAATTGACTTATAATATGAACTTTTAGTTTATAATTAAGTTATAAACTGGAATAGGTTAATAAAAGAATTTATAAAAAGGAAGTTTTTATAAATAAATAGAAATGGAATTTATAAACGATGTTTTATAAATTCGCAAATGACTTATTTTGATAAGAAAATTGTTGAAACCTATAAATGGAGTTATATTCACATTTTTGAATAATGAATAATCCTTTGAATTAAAACGAATAAAAGGATGAGATTTCTTAATGAAGTTTATTCACATTTTTGAATAGTGAATAACACGTTAAAGAAAATGGTTTGAATGTGAATGTTTTAAATAGAATTAAAACGATCTAACGAAGTTTTAATTGTGTTGAGATTCGAAACCATAGATTTCAACATTTATTGTTGAAATAGACGTTTTCGAGAAATAGAAGGAGATGATGGACTATAACACTGTTGTTATAGTAAATGATTTCCGAAAGGAAATGTTTTGTATAGTATTGGGATTTATATATCTATTTTAATTTCGAATCCCTATACTAGTGATTTTGGGTTGTCGTAACGATGTTTTACGTAACATTCGTTTTGGCCCAAATAAATATGTTTAAGAGAATGATTTCCTTAAAGAATGAAATATATACTTAATCTCGATTTAAGTATATTGAATATTTTCTAAGTGTTGAAAATAAATAAAATTCGTGAATTACTTATTTAATGAGTATGGAAATGTTTTCCAATATGAAGTGAATAATTAAAATTTATCTTTTTGAAGATAAATTGAAATGGATAATTGAAATGATATGCATGGATATTTTGAAATATAAATTCACTATTGAATTTATAAAGGAAAGGAGAATTTGTTTAAAAATAAATATTGATTTATTTTTGAAATATTGAAATTATATATCTAGTGAAGATATTTTGTGAAATAAATAATTTGGAAAATTATTTGGAATCTGGTGATGTGTGCATATCCATTGATAGTTCAATAGCCGACTATCAATATTTCCCTTTGAATGGGTATTTGATGTGATTTGATTGAATTTGAATGCTACACTTATTTTTGAATAAGCGCTCACTATTCGGGTTAACCGGGAAAGGACCATGGGGTCGTATAACCCATTCCGAATATGTGATACGCCGTTGTGAATTGCATTTGAAGATCGGTGTTGAAGACCCGGTATTTGCGAGAGCGATAGGATGACCTGTCGATTACTCTGCACCGAGTAGCTACGGTATAGAGTTCTCCATATGTGATGGTGAATCCGATCAGGATTGTGAATATCCGGATTGCAAGGACTTCTTTGTAAGTGCCTTCGGTTTTGTTCGAGCCCGGAACAGACTTGTATGGATTGTATGTCTGACATTACAAGTTGAGATATAAAGCCGATTTCTTTCAAATATATTTCTGTTGGTGGCGAAGAATTTATTCTTTTAGCTTAACACCCTTCTCTGAGACGTACGAGCTCAGAGGTCATATAGTTGAAGTTATCAGCGATATATTCCCAATTTGGTAATGTGATATGCTGAGTGATGCTGAAATGATCATTGTGTTGATTATTGTGATAGGATCGTTTATTTGATCGTCTATCTTGGTGATCATTGTGTTGATCATTTGTTGACCCAAAGCATGGCTTTTGTATAAAGTATGTTTTTGTGGACGTGACTTCGTCGAACCTCACACCCCGGAAATGGTCAAAACAGGAAAGATGCGGCAAGGTTATGAGGGGTAGCACCCTTTAGGGTATGTACATTTCCTTCTGGATAGAGGTGGTATCATGGTATGGAGCCCAGATATTTAACCTATGTGGTTACTACGAATTTATTACTTTGTGGTTGTTGGCTTTAGGGATCCCGTGAGAAAGGTCATTTACGATCGGGGAATGGCGTGCTCGTGTCAATAGTTACCCAGTTAGGGGTAACCCGGCCTTGTGTTGGCAGAGTTCCGGTTTGGTTCTCGGGGATGTCTTTCCAGAGGCATTCTCATGTGGCAATGGGAAGTTCCTTGGCCTGACCATTTGTTGGAAATCCAAAGAAACAATACGAGACTTGTACGGTTTTAGTTGTATAACCTGCTATGGAATGTGGCGGTAACCTGCTATTGAACATAGTTAGCTATAGTAGGCATACGATAATGGTCGTATGTTGGCTAAGATTTATATTCTACTTTCGAAATGAATTTTCCACTACACTATGCACTAGTAATAATATCAAATGTTATTTTAAATGCGTATCAAGCATCTTTGACTATCATAAGGAGAAATCTCCTCCGATTCTGCGTTTGCATGTGTGTGTATGCGGGAGGCCTTATGGTAGTCTCATTTTTAAAAGCATTGCGAATTGAAATAAAAATATTCCTCTATTTTGATTTTAAAGATAAATAAACTGTTTTGAGTTCTCACACCAGTCACATGACTGACTTGGAGTTTATTGTTTTCCTCCCTAAACTTTGGTTGCCCACCAATTTCCACACGGGCAGTCAAGAGTTAGGTTTATCAGGATATTCTGGATATTCTGGAGTTGCTGGAGGCAAGATGGATGGCATGGCGTATTACTAGTTTATATAGTATTTATTTTTCCGCTGCACTGTATGTTGTTGTTGTTGTACACTCTGATGATATGATGTAATGTAATGTATAAAATGTAATAACTGATAGTTCTTTGTTTAAAGATTATTCATTTATTATTATATATTGTTCCGCTGCGAATTGTGAGATTCTGATGTGATTCTGTTGTTTTCTGTTCCGTCCTATTTTTTCTATTTTTTTTCCATTCTCTATTCTCTTTTTCTTCTATTTTAAAATTTTCTGTTTTCTTCTCTATCTTTTCCCTCTATCTTCTACCTTATCTATTATGTTCTTTCCTCTCTTTTTCTTCTTCTTTCTTCTTCTTTTCTTCTTTTCTTTTTCTTAAACCCATAACTATTCGGTTTTTCGGCAACGAAAAATCGAAGCGTTACATCCAGGCACGACATCAACGCCGTGCACTTGCACGTCGCCCCGCCACCACCTTGGCGAACCTCTCGTCCTCCGGCAAGTCGCAAATCACCATCACACTCAATATCCAAAGTCGTTTTGATGCCAAAACCCTCAGATAAAAAACCAACCTTCAGTTCGAAAGCTATAAGTCGAACTCATCAAACATAATTGTTTCGCCTCACCCACGTCGTCCACTTGAAGCTCCATGACTCCGGCCTCACCTAACCAATTCTCCACGCTACCATTACCCTAAAACTCGAACGACCTGATGCACCGGAGGTGACGACATCACCTCATTTCCAGAGCGCAGCAAAACTCGAGCTTAAACCCTAATTATACCTCGTCTCAAAATTTCTTGTAATAGAAAATTTTTCTAACATTTTTCCATGATTCGAAAATGATCAAACTAACTCCTCAACAAATTTTAGCAGTTAAAATTTGTTGAACTAACAGAGATTGAAAAAAATGTATTTTTAGTTCATTTATGAACTGAACTATGTGTGCTTATCTAAAAATTATATTTTTGTTTTAAAAATCATAAATTACAGTAGGAATTCAAGTTATGATCTTGAATCAACTTTTTATAACAATCAAATTTATCACCTTTTTACTTGATTTCCTGTAAACAATGTTTCCTGCAATAATATTTCACTAACATGTCTAATCTGTTTTGAAAAAACTTGTTTGAGGTTTTAAACATCTTGTTTGATCTAAAACTGAAAGTGTTACAATGATCCGATGAGAATAAATTAGAGTTTGAACAAAATAATCACCCCGTAACAATAACAGAGATGCATAGTCAATCACAGAATTACATTCAAGATCAAAGCATATACAAACCAGATTATCAACGAACCCTGAACTATTTTTAGATTAAACTTGAAGCTTAAAATTTGATGTTTACTCACTTTAACTTGAAGAACAGAGGGCAACTCTGTGTTTTGAATCTGCAGTATTTATCTTCTTTAATCTTATTTTGCTTTCTATAAGTTGAATGATAAAAATGATAATACTTATCTTCTTTCTTTTTTGGAATGTTTAATTTCCTTACTGGTCGAACTAGACTTGATAATACATACATACATATATATATATATATATATATATATATATATATATATAAGTAGTTGTACAGAGGAAGGTTGTACGGGTACATGCAAGTTTTTTTTCCTTTTGATCGGATTTTTTTCTTGCTTTGTTTGACTAAAAATATTATTTTAAAATCTGAAATGAAGTGGTTTATTTCGGCTGAGATGATATATTTTATGCTTGGAACAGATGGTATTAAATGCAATGTCCTATTTTGTCTACATAAAATCCCTTTGATTTGTATATGCACAGTTTTGGTTTGTAGACATTTATATTTTTTTATTCTTTTGTTCACTAAGATGACTTTTAACTTGCTTAACTTAATTTCCAAGCTCTTGTATTTGAGCTTTGCTTTAGATACGTAATTTAAATATGCTTTAAGCTTGAAGATTGTTTGATTTTATGTTGCCATGTGACCATGTACTTTTATTATTAACATAAATTCTTAAATTTGATTTTTATTTCTAGTTTGATCTCCAAACATTAATTTTATAACATATATTTTATTTATATTTTACACTTACATTAAATATTGATACGATAAATTTCATACTTCTTATAACTTCATAAAGAAAATGGAGTAAAACACAATCTATATATTTAATAAATAATTGTACATATTATTTTTCCAAAGTAAAATTCTTTATAATCCAATTCATTTTATTTTGAGTTTCAAATCAAATTCATAAACAAATAAGTATACATTTCTGATTAAACTTGAAAAATTCAAACAAATCCGTAATTTAATCAAAGAATTTAATTAAATTACAAATTTAAATTCGTCGTTAAAACTGGGATTGTTACAATAGTGTCCCATGCATCAACCAAAATTTATAAATACAAAATGGAACAGATTAACACAATATTAAAAACCTTTTTATAATAGTAACAAATACGCTCTCTCATATATATATACGCTCAGCGACTCCATAGGGTATTACTACCCTATTAATAAAGAGTCAGACCCCATAAAGCTAAGGTTTATCGCTAAACTAAAGCTCTGATAACAGATGTAACAGCCTGCCTTTCCGCACGCTTTAAATCGATGATAAACCACACACGTCAGACTTAAACCATACAGAAGGGCGGATTGTTGTGGGGTAAATAAGAAAAAGCAGAGAAACAAAAAGAAACAAAATAGAATCTGTAACTTACGCGATTTTTCGTTGCCGAAAAACCGAATAGTTAGGGTTTTAAGAAAAAGAAAAAGACAGAAGAAGAGAGAAAAGATAGAAAATAGAGAGAAAAGAAAATATAATGGAAAGAAAACAACATAACAATATCAGAACCTCACAATCGCAGCGGAACAACATATAATAAATAAATGAATAATCTTTAAACAAAGAACTATATCAATTATTACATTACATCACATTTCATTACATCATATCATCAGAGTGTACAACAACAACAACAAACAACGGAAAAGAAATACTATATACTAATAATACGCCATGCCATCCATCTTGCCTTCAGCAACTCCAGAAATATCCTGATAAACCTTAACTCTTGACTTCCCGTGTGGAAATTGGTGGGCACCCAGAGTTTAGGAAGGAAAACAATAAACTCCGAGTCAGTCATGTGACTGGTGTGAGAACTCAAAACAGTTTATTTATCTTTAAAATCAAAAATAGAGGAATATTTTTAAAGTCAATTCGCTATGCTTTTAAAAATGAGACTACCATAAGGCCTCCCGCACACACACACATGCAAACGCAGAATCGGAGGAGATTTCTCCTTATGATAGTCAAAGATGCTTGATACGCATTAAAAAGAAACATTTGATATTATTATTAGTGCATAGTGTAGGGAAAATCATTTCGAAAGTAGAATATAAATCTTAGCCAGCATAGGCACCATTATATTATGCCTACTATAGCTACCTCCTGAGGAAGCAGGTTCTACAACTAAAACCGTACAAGATCGTATTGTTTCTTTGGATTTCCAACAAATGGTCAGACCAAGGAACTTTCCATTGCCACATGAGAACGCCTCTGGAAGGACGTCCCCGAGAACCAAACCGGATCTCTGCCAACACAAGGCCGGGTTACCCCTAACTGGGTAACTATTGACACGAGTATGCCATCCCCAGGTCCTTTGGGACCTTTAACCGAGCGCTCGTCACCATCATCACACAATCATAAATAAAGTGTTTCAACATGAGTAAGTATCTGGGCTCCATACCATGATACCACCCTTTTCCAGAAGGAAATGCACATACCCTAAAGGGAGCAACCCCTCATAACCTTGCTGCATCTTTCCGGTTTTGACCATTCCGGTGTGTGAGGCTCGACGAAGTCACGTCCACAAAGCCATGCTTTATACAAAAGCCATGCTTTGGGTCAGCAAATGATCATAGAAATGATCACATAGATAAACGATCAAACAAATGATCCTATCACAAATGATCAACACAATGATCATTTCACAGGAACACTCAGCATGTCACATTACCAAATTGGGAATATATCGCTAATAACCTTCAACTACATAACCTCTGAGCTCGTACGTCTCAGAGAAGGGTGTTAAGCTAAGAGAATAAATTCTCCGCCACCAACAGAAATATATTTGAAAGAAATCAGCTTTATATCTCAATTTGTAATGTCAGACATACAATCCATACAAGTCTGTTCCGGGCTCGAACAGAACCGAAGGCACTTACAAAGAAGTCCTTGCAATTCGGATATCCACAATCCTGATCGGATTCCCCATCACATATAGAGAACTCTATACCGGAGCAACCCGGTGCAGAGTCAATCGACAGGTCATCCTATCGCTCTCGCAAATACTCGTTCTTCAACACCGGTCATCAAATGCTATCCATAACGACGTATCACATACTCGGAATGGGTTATACGACCCCAAGGTCCTTTCTCGGCTAACCCGAATAGTGAGTGCTTATTCAAAAATAAGTGTGGCATTCAAATTCAAACAAATCACAACAAATACCTTTCAAAGGTAAATATTGATAGTCGGTTATTGAACTATCAATGGATATGCACAACATCACCAGATTCCAAATAATTTTCCAAATTATTTATTTCCCAAAAATATCTTTACAAGATATATAACTTCAACACCTCAAAAATAAATCAATATTTATTTTTAAACAAATTCCACTTTCTTTTATAAATTCCATAGTGAATTTATATTTCAAAATATTTATGAATATACGATTTCAATTATTCATTTTCAATTTATCTTTAAAAAGATAAATTCTCAAAACGTTTCATTTCACATTGGAAAAACATTTCCATACTTATTTAATAAGTAATTCACAAATCCATTTATTTTCAACACTTGGAAAATATTCAATATACTTAAATCGAGATTAAGTATATATTTCATTCTTTAAGGAAATCATTCTCTTAAACATATTTATTTGGGCCAAAATGAATGTTGCGTAAAACATCGTTACGACAACCCAAAATCACTAGTATAGGGATTCGAAATTAAAATAGATATATAAATCCCAATACTATAAAAAACATTTCCTTTCGGAAATCATTTACTATAACAACAGTGTTATAGTCCACCATTTCCTTCTATTTCTTGAAAACAACTATTTCAACAATGAATGTTGAAATCTATGGTTTTGAATCTTAACATATTTTTAAAACATCGTTAGATCGTTTTAATTCTGTTTAAAATATCACATTCTAAACATTTCCTTAACATATTATTCACTATTCAAAACGTGAATATACGACGTTAACAAATTTCATTACTTCTATAAATTTTATCTTAAAGGATTATTCACTGTCTAAAACGTGAATATAACTCCTTTAATATGCTATAGCAATTTACTTATCAAAATAAGTCGTTTTGCGGATTTATAAAAACAATGTTTATAAATTCCATTTCTATTTATTTTATAACAACTTCCTTTTTATAAATCTCCTTTATTAAGCTATTTCAATTTATAACTCAATTATAAACCAAAGGTTCATATTATAAGTTAAATGCTTATAAAACGATTATTTTACAAAATCGTTCTTTTTAAGACTTTCCAAATTATAAATCTTATAACTTATAAGATTCATTTATTTAACCAAATCTATTCTTCAAATAACTTTACAAATATTATAAACCTACTGCTTATGAAATTCCATTTATAACTTCACCGTTTATAATTCTATAAATTTCATTCATTTATGAAATTCATTCACAATTCATTCTAACACTTATAAAAACTCGTTTTATAATTCCAATACTTTAATTTATAAATATCAATTTATAAATTTCTTATATAAATCAATTTATACTATTATTTTAAAACATCTTTAATCTCCTTTTTAATTTCACCATTCTCTTTGATTTATAAAATAATCAAATTTTATAAATCCTATATTTCAACTTTTCATAATAAATTCAATTAATCGCAATTTAAACTATTTTATAAAATCATTAACCCATATTTTCAAAAATCAACTTTTAACTATATTTCTCAAAAATCATAATTTTTATAACATTAAAATTTATAACGTTTATTTATTTAAAAGGAATCAATTCCAAAAATATTTTATAACGTATACTTTCAAAAATCACTTTAAAAATCCTTTTAAAATTCTAAAATTTGGCCCAATGATGCTACACACCAAATAGTCTATCACGACAACAACGATATCATATATCGATATGATAATCAACGAATATCAAAATATCCATAATCAAATAAATACTGTTGAGGAATCCAGTTGGATCCCTCCAACCTGTTTTCCTGCATCCACAAGCATTAGCACAATACCAATTCCGCTCCAGTACGGAATTATCGTGGTATATGGGATTTAAAATATTATCCGCTTAATAGACGGCGCAATAGGGTCTCATCCGCTATAAAATGCGAGAAATTAATAACTGCAATATATACATATGCCAATATATATATATTGCTATTATATATAATACCAATTTCATTGTTTATGAAATATTCACGGTATATGTTTTGAATAAATAACATCCGCTTACTAACGACGTATAATGTCTATTTTAACAATCAATAGATAACAGTCATCATTCAAACATACTTTCAACAATTTTAAATCTAACTATTTAAAATTAAAATCGAAACCGATTCGATTGAGTGAGAAGTTCTCACCTTGATTTCAATTTCGTTTTAGCGATTTATTTCGAATAAAATTAAACGGACGTTTAATTTTACCCAAAATTTTCACTAACTCCAAACGACTCCAATCCAATTCCATAGCATAGTGCTCGTCCATACGATTCCAATGCAACTAGTTTCGCGCGTTTTCGACCTCGTATGAAAAAGTTATGATTTTTAGAAGTTACACGAATTTATTTATATAATTTACAACATATTTCTTTTTAATTTTTAACCTAAGCTCATCACAGCCACTAGATCCCTTGCCTGCAAATCACCACCGTCCACCCTTTCTTCCCAAACTCATGTTCATGTACAGGAAGAACACGCACACAAAACCCATATAGTTCCAAACTAGGGTTGAACTTTGCTCCTTCCACGAACGTTTTGAAGACGATCGGCCTTCGCCACTTCGAAGCTCTCGCCAAGAGCTACGCACGGCCACCACCACTCAGAGCTTGGCCACCTGTAGCTTCTCGTATGGCGTGCGCGACCTGCAGCCATCGGCCCCCCTTTTCTCCCTCCATGTCGCTCCAATTTCGATCAACTCCGTATAGATTCGAAGCACTCTTCATGCTCTACAAGTTTCATGTTGAACACTTTCTCTAAATGTTTATGGATTGGAAGTAATTGAGGAGGAAAGGAAGACGATTTCTGGCCATTAGTTTCAGAAAGTGGCGGCTACAGAAAATTGACCTAGGGTTTGATATTTTTGCAAATTATGAAGAGGGGGGGCTTTTATAGAAAATTCGCGCGACACTTTTTGTCCCGGATTTTCCGAACTCCAAACGAAGCGTGCCTGTTGGCATTTCTAAGGTTTACCCCACGTTCCGAACACAATGGAACATGTTTTGGGAGCTAATTCGGTCATCTGTGCGAGTTATGGCTATAAACGTTCAATTTAAATTAAACCGATTTAAACGATTTTCTAGGCGTTTTAGCTTGCACCGGACAAAAGGTAAATCCGATTGACATGAAATTTGAAACCATACAATAATATCACATTACGGATCCGATGAAATTAGTTTCGTCAAAATCGGAGACTTTTTGAAAAATGGCTATTTTAACTCGCCAAATTAATATTAAAACAATTTCGATGCGTTTCGAGCTGCCACGATCAAACGATAACTTCGATTGCTACAAAAATTGAAATCCGGTAATAACAAACTATTACGGATCCAATGGAACTAGTTTCGTCCAATTCTGAGACTGTTCGAAAAATGGCTAATTTCACTAGTCGATTAAATATTAAAATATTCAATTTTCACAAATTATCTTTTAATTCAATTTTAAAAGTTCTGAAATATCGTTCTAACTTCAATATGATATAATAAAATTTTACAAATCATTTTCAATCATATTTAACCCGATTTTCAATTTTTTTCCATAATTTAACATATTAAATTATCGATTTAATTATCCAATTAAATCAAATTATTCGAAATAAAATTTATTCGACCTATAAATTTCACTTCTTAATATTTAAATATTCAAATTTTAATTAATAAAAATTCTGGGTCGTTACATACTTCCCCCCTTAAAAGAATTTCGTCCTCGAAATTTATAAGTAAGAAAAGTTATAGAATCTATTAATTTTCCCAAAATCCATAGTTAAACTTCTTACAATAACTTTGCTAAGTTTCTAAATCATACTTAGTTATCTTTTCAAAAACAACTACTATTGTATAACTTTCAACTTCTAAAAGTTTTACAAATTTTCCAATTTTTCAAAAATATTCTAACGCCTTAAATTTCCGGAAAAATCCTCCAGAGTCTCCTTTGCGCGGCTCGATCCGAAAAAAAATGACAGTATATATATCACAAATATACATCTCATCAAGTAATGAGGCATCCCGCAGGGAAAAAAGTGTAAAAGTACGATATGTAATTCGAGATATGTACCTTATATTTTATTAGCGAGCATATACGGCTAATATAGCGCGAAAGCGAGCTCCAAATGCGAAGCAAACGCGATCCGCACCTACTAAACACTCAACAAACAACATGAGAATCATGTATATAGACAATAGTATCGGTATGCAACATATAGCAACATAATAACTATATATGCCAACATAGCAAATGCAACAAAAGCTATATATTCAACCATCAACCAACTAGCATCCAACAAGCATCCATAACCAATAAATATTAATTCATATTCTCATTAATATTCAATGAAATGGGTTTTCAATTTAATCACATTTGATTCATTAACAGTGGATGTTTTTACTAACATTCATTTTCGATTAGTTTATATTCACTAATCCATATTCAAGTTGGTTCACTTCCAAATCAAATTCAATTCTATTTAAGATTCACTTAACTTCCAATTGAATTTCAATTACTTTAGCTTTAAATTTCATTAATATTTAATGAATTATACACAATCAACTAACAATCATATAACAACCAATATATATCAATTACAACCAAATTCCTTTACTATATTCATTCAATTTGGTTTAACACCATCACTTTCAATTGGTTCAATTAAATTGATTTTCATTCAATTATTCAACTTCCAATAACATTAGACTTTAATGAATTAACACCTATATTCATTATTTCATATCAACTTAATTTACATTCAATTGATTATTTATTCAATCCATTCATTCAATTCAATCACAAAAGTTGAATTTCATTTACATAACTCAAGTTCATATCCACCACTTAACTTTATTAATTTACTTTGATACCAAAATCAACTTCATTCTACATCTCTTAAGTTATATTCCATTTTACAAACATCACTTGGTTTTACATAACTTAAATTCCCACTTATAAATCAATTCAGATTCAAATTCTAAGTAAATTTCCATTTAACTTTAAATTCATTTTTATTTACAACTCATATTCATAAATATATTCATATAGTTTCACTTCTTATATATATATAAGGTTTATTTCACAATTGTAAATCACTTTAATTATAATTCAACTCTTATAATTCTTTTGCTTATACAATTATTCTTTAATTTAGATTATTCAAACAACTAAACAATCAACTTATATACACTTTAATAATTCTGAAAAATTATTCTTTTATATATAAAATATAATCAAGGTAAAATTATTTCATTTACCCAATTTAAAACAATATTGTGTCGAATTGTTCTATTCAAGTGTTTATAAACCCCTTCGGCATAGTTGTACAGACCGTGCTGACGAAGGTTCATACGTCACTCAATAAACCAATCATCATAATATAAAACAATTTTTATATTCACTAACAAATACGCTCTCATATCTATCATTACACTCAAACTCATTCTAGAGTACAACTGAATCTATCCCTAATGAGTAACACCCAACAGAACCATGGTTGTCGCTTAACCATATGCTCTGATACCAAATGTAACGTACGCGATTTTTCGTTGCCGAAAAACCGAATAGTTAGGGTTTTAAGAAAAAGAAAAAGACAGAAGAAGAGAGAAAAGATAGAAAATAGAGAGAAAAGAAAATAGAACGGAAAGAAAACAGCATAAGAATATCAGAATCTCACAATCGCAGCGGAACAACATATAATAAATAAATGAATAATCTTTAAACAAAGAACTATATCAGTTATTACATTACATCACATTTCATTACATTATATCATCATAGTGTACAACAACAACAACAAATAACGGAAAAGAAATACTATATACTAATAATACGCCATGCCATCCATCTTGCCCTCAGCAACTCCAGAAATATCGTGATAAACCTTAACTCTTGACTGCCCGTGTGGAAACTGGTGGGCACCCAGAGTTTAGGAAGGAAAACAATAAACTCCGAGTCATGTGACTGGTGTGAGAACTCAAAACAGTTTATTTATCTTTAAAATCAAAAATAGAGGAATATTTTTAAAGTCAATTCGCTATGCTTTTAAAAATGAGACTACCATAAGGCCTCTCGCACACACACACATGCAAACGCAGAATCGGAGGAGATTTCTCCTTATGATAGTCAAAGATGCTTGATACGCATTAAGAAGAAACATTTGATATTATTATTAGTGCATAGTGTAGGGAAAATCATTTCGAAAGTAGAATATAGATCTTAGCCAGCATAGGTACCATTATATTATGCCTACTATAGCTACCTCCTGAGGAAGCAGGTTCTACAACTAAAACCGTACAAGATCGTATTGTTTCTTTGGATTTCCAACAAATGGTCAGGCCAAGAAACTTCCCATTGCCACATGAGAACGCCTCTGGAAGGACGTCACCGAGAACCAAACAGGACCTCTGCCAACACAAGGCCGGGTTACCCCTAACTGGGTAACTACTGACACGAGTATGCCATCCCCCGGTCCTTTGGGACCTTTAACCGAGCGCTCGTCACCATCATCACACAATCATAAATAAAGTGTTTCAACATGAGTAAGTATCTGGGCTCCATACCATGATACCACCCTTTTCCAGAAGGAAATGCACATACCCTAAAGGGAGCTACCACTCATAACCTTGCCGCATCTTTCCTGTTTTGACCATTCCGGGGTGTGAGGCTCGACGAAGTCACATCCACAAGGCCATGTTTTGTACAAAAGCCATGCTTTGGGTCAACAAATGATCATAGAAATGATCACAAAGATAAATGATCAAACAAATGATCCTATCACAAATGATCAACACAATGATCATTTCACAGCAACACTCGGCATGTCACATTACCAAATCGGGAATATATCGCTAATAACCTTCAACTACATAACCTCTGAGCTCGTACGTCTCAGAGATGGGTGTTAAGCTAAGAGAATAAATTCTCCCCCACCAACAGAAATATATTTGAAAGAAATCAGCTTTATATCTCAATTTGTAATGTCGGACATACAATCCATACAAGTCTGTTCCGGGCTCGAACAGAACCGAAGGCACTTACAAAGAAGTCCTTGCAATCCGGATATCCACAATCCTGATCGGATTCCCCATCACATATGGAGAACTCTATACCGGAGCAACTCGGTGCAGAGTCAATCGACAGGTCATCCTATCGCTCTCGCAAATACCCGGTCTTCAACACCGGTCATCAAATGCTATCCATAACGACGTATCACATACTCGAAATGGGTTATACGACCCCAAGGTCCTTTCCCGGCTAACCCGAATAGTGAGCGCTTATTCAAAAATAAGTGTGGCATTCAAATTCAAACAAATCACAACAAATACCTTTCAAAGGTAAATATTGATAGTCGATTATTGAACTATCAATGGATATGCACAACATCACCAGATTCCAAATAATTTTCGAAATTATTTATTTCCAAAAAATATCTTTACAAGATATATAACTTCAACACCTCAAAAATAAATCAATGTTTATTTTTAAACAAATTCCACTTTCTTTTATAAATTCCATAGTGAATTTATATTTCAAAATATTTATGAATATACGATTTCAATTATCATTTTCAATTTATCTTCTAAAAGATAAATTCTCAAAACGTTTCATTTCACATTGGAAAAACATTTCCATACTTGTTTAATAAGTAATTCACAAATCCATTTATTTTCAACACTTGGAAAATATTCAATATACTTAAATCGAGATTAAGTATATATTTCATTCTTTAAGGAAATCATTCTCTTAAACATATTTATTTGGGCCAAAACGAATGTTCCGTAAAACATCGTTACGACAACCCAAAATCACTAGTATAGGGATTCGAAATTAAAATAGATATATAAATCCCAATACTATACAAAACATTTCCTTTCAGAAATCATTTACTATAACAACAGTGTTATAGTCCACCATTTCCTTCTATTTCTCGAAAACATCTATTTCAACAATGAATGTTGAAATCTATGGTTTCGAATCTTAACATATTTTTAAAACATCGTTAGATCGTTTTAATTCTGTTTAAAATATCAAATCCTACACATTTTCTTTAACATATTATTCACTATTCAAAACGTGAATATACTACGTTAACCAATTTCATTACTTCTATACATTTTATCTTAAAGGATTATTCACTGTCTAAAACGTGAATATAAATCCTTTAATATGCTATAGCAATTTACTTATCAAAATAAGTCGTTTTGCGGATTTATAAAAACAATGTTTATAAATTCCATTTCTATTTATTTTATAACAACTTCCTTTTTATAAATCTCCTTTATTAAGCTATTTCAATTTATAACTCAATTATAAACCAAAGGTTCATATTATAAGTTAAATGCTTATAAAACAATTATTTCACAAAATCGTTCTTTTTAAGACTTTCCAAATTATAAATCTTATAACTTATAAGATTCATTTATTTAACCAAATCTATTCTTCAAATAACTTTACAAATTTTATAAACCTACTGCTTATAAAATTCCATTTATAACTTCACCGTTTATAATTCTATAAATTTCATTCATTTATGAAATTCATTCACAATTCATTCTAACACTTATAAAAACTCGTTTTATAATTCCAATACTTTAATTTATAAATATCAATTTATAAATTTCTTATATAAATCAATTTATACTATTATTTTAAAACATCTTTAATCTCCTTTATAATTTCACCATTCTCTTTGATTTATCAAATAATCAAATTTTATAAATCCTATATTTCAACTTTTCATAATAAATTCAATTAATTGCAATTTAAACTATTTTATAAAATCATTAACCCATATTTCCAAAAATCAACTTTTAACTATATTTCTCAAAAATCATAATTTTTATAACGTTAAAATTTATAAGTTTATTTATTTAAAAGGAATCAATTCCAAAAATATTTTATAACGTATACTTTCAAAAATCACTTTAAAAATCCTTTTAAAATTCCAAAATTTGGCCCAATGATGCTACAAACCAAATAGTCAATCGCGACAACAATGATATCATATATCGATATGATAATCAACGAATATCAAAATATCCATAATCAAATAAATACTGTTGAGGAATCCAGTTGGATCCCTCCAACCTGTTTTCCTGCATCCACAAGCATTAGCACAATACCAATTCCGCTCCAGTACGGAATTATCGCGGTATATGGGATTTAAAATATTATCCGCTTAATAGACGGCGCAATAGGGTCTCATCCGCTATAAAATGCGGGAAATCAATAACTGCAATATATACATATGCCAATATATATATATTGCTATTATATATAATACCAATTTCACTGTTTATGAAATATTCGTGGTATATGTTTTTAATAAATAACATCCGCTTACTAACGGCGTATAATGTCTATTTTAACAATCAATAGATAACAATCATCATTCAAACATACTTTCAACAATTTTAAATCTAACTATTTAAAATTAAAATCAAAACCGATTCGATTGAGTGAGAAGTTCTCACCTTGATTTCAATTTCGTTTTAGCGATTTATTTCGAATAAAATTAAACGGACGTTTAATTTTACTCAAAATTTTCACTAACTCCAAACGACTCCAATCCAATTCCATAGCATAGTGCTCATCCATACGATTCCAATGCAACTAGTTTCGCGCGTTTTTGACCTCGTATGAAAAAGTTATGATTTTTAGAAGTTACACGAATTTATTTATAAATTTACAACATATTTCTTTTTAATTTTTAACCTAAGCTCATCACAGCTGCTAGATCCCTTGCCTGCAAATCACCACCGTCCACCCTTTCTTTCCAAACTCACGTTCATGTACAGGAAGAACACTCACACAAAACCCATATAGTTCCAAACTAGGGTTGAACTTTGCTCCTTCCACGAACGTTTTGAAGACGATCGGCCTTCGCCACTTCGAAGCTCTCGCCAAGAGCTACGCATGGCCACCACCACTCAGAGCTCGGCCACCTGTAGCTCCTCGTATGTCGTGCGCGAGCTGCAGCCATCGGCCTCCCTTTTCTCCCTCCACGTCGCTCCAATTTCGATCAACTCCGTATAGATTCGAAGCTCTCTTCATGCTCTACAAGTTTCATGTTGAACACTTTCTCTAAATGTTTATGGATTGGAAGTAATTGAGGAGGAAAGGAAGATGATTTTTGGTCATTAGTTTCAGAAAGTGGCGGCTACAAAAAATTGACCTAGGGTTTGATATTTTTGCAAATTATGAAGAGGGGGGGGGGCTTTTATAGAAAATTCGCGCGACACTATTCATCCCGGATTTTCCGAACTCCAAACGAAGCGTGCCGGTTGGCGTGTCTAAGGTTTACCCCGCGTTCCGAACACAATGGAACATGTTTCGGAAGCTAATTCAATCATCTGTGCGAGTTATGGCTATAAACGTTCAATTTAAATTAAACCGATTTAAACGATTTTCTAGGCGTTTTAGCTTGCACCGGAAAAACGGTAAATCCGATTGACATGAAATTTGAAACCATACAATAATATCACATTACGGATCCGATGAAATTGGTTTCGTCGAAATCCGAGACTTTTTGAAAAATGGCTATTTTAACTCGCCAAATTAATATTAAAACAATTTTGATGCGTTTCGAGCTGCCACGATCAAACGATAACTCCGATTGCTACGAAAATTGAAATCCGATAATAAAAAACTATTACGGATCCAATGGAACTAGTTTCGTCCAATTCTGAGACTGTTCGAAAAATGGCTAATTTCACTAGTCGATTAAATATTAAAATATTCAATTTTCACAAATTAACTTTTAATTCGGTTTTAAAAGTTCTAAAATATCGTTCTAACTTCAATATGATATAATAAAATTTTACAAATCATTTTCAATCATATTTAACCCGATTTTCAATTTTTTTCCATAATTTAACATATTAAATTATCGATTTAATTATCCAATTAAATCCAATTATTCGAAATAAAATTTATTCGACTTATAAATTTCATTTCTTAATATTTAAAATTAATTAACTATTCAAATTTTAATTAATAAAAATTCTGGGTCGTTACAGAATCTTTCAGCGAAACGATAAAATATAATAATCAAATATACAGTTCATAAAGCTGTTTTACAAAATATTTGATTTTATTCATACTACACATATCAGAGTTACACTTACCAGAGAATATTAATACTGCAGCTGAATAAAATGGTGTAGTAGAGTAATATAATAGATAATAATAAATCTTCGTCTTCTTTCTCCAGAATATAGCCTTCCAAATCCACAAAAGCTCAGGCCGACCCGAGCGAATTGAAAAGACAAAACACTCGAGTCAAAATTTAAAAATCTTATATAAGTTAAATCAACAATAAAATATGAGTTGAATGGCGTCAGAGATGTTTACGGGATTTGACATCTCCTATCCAGTGTCTAACGTGAGTGCAGTAACTCAAGAGATGCTGGGGGTTCACATCTCCTAAGGATCCGTTAAACTATTTACTATGTAGTAATATTTCGCTATTATAATAGTGTCTATTAGTAAAATAAACTTACATTTAAATAGCGGTAAGGCTTTACATTTTCCACTTTAACACGTAATAATGTCAATAGTCTTTACAGTACCGTAATACCTCCTGATCGGGAGGCTACCAGAGATATTCCATAGGTACGACACAAATAGAAACTCGTACAAGGCGCGATAGGGTTGGTGACATGGCACAACTAGGCAATGCAGGGTAGATATACCAATTATGCTTCCGGGCCGGTGGTAATTCGTAGCGCACAACTACCGCCAACCTCGAGCCACAACCCCAAAAACAAAATCAAAAGTGGCCACCGAATCAATCCATAGGTCAGAGTATAATATCGAAGGGATGTGTCCGATCAAAGGTGCTGCCTCATTAGCCCATCAATCGCTCCTGTTTTAGCCACCTTATGCCAACTCACGGGAGTTGGGTCCACGTATTTACCTTAAAGGAACACCGCCACCATCCTACTTCATTCTGGAATTGTAGCGATCCTGACTCGACCTTCGAAAATCGGCACCGAATACGATACTCATATTCAAATTCCGCAGATCCAAACATCGAATCTGGTGCGCCGGAGTGTGACGAGCGCCCATGACTCCCGCACGGAAACAAGGGAATGGTGCGCTGAAGGTGTGCCAGGTAGCCATGGGTGACCGTCAAGGTAGAATAAAGATCGCAGAATCTATCGTACAACTCACAGCGCATGGATAAAACACAATAGAGAAATATAATATAGTGAAGCTCCATAGAACAGGACATCATCATATAAGCATCATAATAGTTTTATACAAACATATGAATCATCCATACATCAAAGCCTCACTACATAACACTCAAACAAATACAGCAGCGGAACACTCAGTACATATAATATGAAATAATATGCAAAATCCTCCTGCTCGTCTTCGTCATCATCAGCGTAGATCTCCAAGAACAGCACCTGTCACCTGCTACCTAGTCTACTCATCCCAACATGGATGAACAGCCCAAGGTAATAAGAGGAGACATAAAACCTTGAGTCAGACAAAGTCTTAGTGAGCAGTAAATCAACTATCAAACATACCAAAAGAGTATAAGGGATAAAAGGAATAGGAACCAAACCATCCCACTCCGCCTCTTTCTATAGTGATAGCCCCCAGACACATAGTAAGGAGAAGCAAGCATAACATGGCAGACAATTAAAGTAAAGCAATAATCATTCGAGTCAAGGTCGATGTTTTCCAAATACAAACCCCCAAGGCCTAAACCAAGATCAGATAAGCACCCAGAAAACACCGCTCTTGAGACCGAATGATGATACAACCAAACGTCCAAACATCCATGACTCTGGCTATCACTGTTATCATTGCCTTGATTTCACCGTTAGTTGAACGACCGTCTATCAAGGGCTAATGGTAACCCCGGTTCTAGACATAACTCCGCACGTCGTCGTAGCCCGTGCCTAGGAATTTTCGCAACTACCCAGAGTACTAGCACATCGTCGCAGCCCGTGCTTGGAACGTCGTCGCAGCCCGTTCCAACGTACTCTTGCTTTGCGCATGCTAGAACCTTCAACAACGATGAGATCTCAGCCTCCTAGTCATCCTCCTTGACGACTATTTTCATACTAGCTCAAGCGCCTCTCAAGCTAACCATTATCATCAACCCGTATCGCATCACCGAGTTATCAACATAGCTTCGCACGTCGTCGCAGCCCGTGCTTGGAATGTCATCATGACCCATCCCATCTCATCATCATGCTTTGCCTCCTCGCATCATGGCAAAGTCCATCTCAACATCATCTAATACATACATATGAGCTTCAACATCCGCTTCATATGCCACAAGCAGCTTTCACCATTCAAGAGCCTTTCCACTTAGCTTTTGAATCATCATCAACCAACTTGATCAAATCAAGCTATATATCAACTAATCAATCAAATCAAACATTAATCCAAGCAACCAATCATTCAAACAAGATCTAAATAAACAATTACAATGATAATGGCAATTTCGTAAATAAATGAGCATAGATCTAACATACATGAATCATGGTTTTTTTGTTTGTTTTTTTTTTAGCATAGATCTAACAAATATAAATCATGGGTTTTGTCTCTTCAACTTGATAAATGAACTTTCATAAGTAAACATCTTCATAAGTAATGGATCTACACTTGGATCTAAGGAAAAATGCATAAAATACTATCTACAACACTCCAACAAACCACCAATCCAATATACTCCTTTGGGTCCGCGTGAGAGATAACCACCACTCACCGAATCACCCAAAAACTTCAAAAACTATCAACCTCAGATCTGGACAGCGAAGATTCAAGCTTGATTCGTCGAAATCCCGCTTGAAATGATGAAATCTAGCTTCGTTGGATGAAGATCTTCAACTTTGGCTCTTCAATCTTCAATCTTGGATGGATGTTAGAACTAGATTGAAATGGAGAAAAGGAGATGAAGAAATGCTGTAGTCGAGCTCTCAAAATGGCAGCACTTCGTCGCTTCAAAATCCGGTGCCAAAAAGTGAGCCAAACCCCTCTATTTATAGGCTGAAAATCGCTAACCCGTTCGCCCCTTAAGTCGGCCGCCGACTCATCCCCTAAGTCGTTCGTGACTTAGCCTTGCCGACTCACGACTCAATAATCCTCTACCGACTCAAGCCAACACGAGACAACGCACACACACGCGGGTTAACTGTGCCGCGACTTAACTCAACCCCGAGACACGCGAGTTAGCGCTCGGCCGACCTAACAACTTAACTCGGTAACTCTGCTAACTCGTTAGCTCACTAACCCGCTAACACACTAGCCTCACTAACTCGGCAACGCGCTAACTCCACTAACTCTTAAGTCGTTCAATTCTTAACCCGGCCAAACCTAACCTGTTAACTCCTATAACTCGGCCATACGAGTTAAATCCTTATCTCGCCCACTAGTTAACTCGTTAACTATTATGACTCGGTCAACCTACTAACACGCTAACTCATCCCAGCCACTAAGTCGCTAACCTTTCTAACCCGATAACTCGTAACTCGCTAATATCACTAACTCGTTAACTCGCTCTAGCACTATCCCGAGTTGACTTCCCAATCTAACTTCCACGCGACTCAACAACATACGAGTTATCCTCCCTTACGACTTAGGCTAAGGACGACATAAACAACACTAACGACCTAGAATTCTACGATATATCGACACGTAAAATACGGGTCGTTACATTCTCTCCCCCTTAGGAACTTCGCCCCCGAAATTCCAAGCTAACAAGAACAATCAAAAATTATTCCGCATGCCTACCATCCATAGCAATCAACAAACCATGCATCCAATTCTAGCCTAGCATGCAGAATTCTATGATTAGAACAAGTTACAAATTCATGAGATGTCACGACACCTTAGTGCCATACCTTGAAGAGTTCAGGATGAGCTGCCTTCATCCTCTCTTCCTCCTCCCACGTACAGTCGTTAACATCATCACTCCATTGTACCTTGAGCAACGTAATCGTCTTCCTCCTAAGCTGTTTCGTGTCGGTTTCAACAACATGAAGCGGCTTACGAGGTCTCGTAACCACTGGATCAACCTCCAAGTCTTCACAGCTATCAGCAGAAACCACCGTATTCGAGTCATGCACATACTTCCGTAGATAAGAAACATGAAAGACATTGTGCACACCCGCCATCTTCTCCGGTAACTCCAATCTATAAGCGAGCTTTCCAATTCGCTCGATAATCTGGAATGGTCCAACAAATATCGGAGTTAACTTTCCTTTCTTCCCGAATCTAATAACATTCTTCAGTGGAGAAATCTTCACAAAAATTATATCACCCACGTCGAATTCCAAATCCTTACGACGCTTATCGGCATAACTTTTCTGACGATTTTGGGCTGCCTTCATTCGTTGCCGAATGATCTCTATACAATCCGTAGTCTGTCGAATCATCTCTGGCCCAAGTACCAGTTTTTCTCCAGTTTCCAACCAACATGTCGGAGAGTTACACGGTCTTCCATACAGTGCTTCATATGGTGCCATACCAATACTTGACTGATAACTGTTATTATATGCAAATTCCACCAAATGAAGGTGATCTTCCCATGATCCTCCGAAATCCAAAACACAGGCTCTGAGGAGATCTTCCAAAACTCGGTTGACTCTCTCAGTCTGACCATCTGTTTGGGGATGATAAGCTGTACTCAAACACAACTCAGTTCCCAAAACTTCCTAGAAGCTCTTCCAAAATCCACTAGTGAACAATGGGTCTCGATCGTTCACTATACTCTTCGTAATACCATGGAATCGAACTATCCACTTAACATACAACTCAGCCAACTTCGATGCAGTCCTAGTCGATCGAACAGGAATGAATCTTGCACTCTTGGTCAACCGATCTACTATGACCTAAATCCCTTCATTTCCTGCTCTTGTTCTAGGTAGACCATCGATAAAATCCATCGATATCTGTTCCCACTTCCACATAGGAACTTCTAATGGATGAAGAAATCCACTTGGCTTCTTCTGCTCTGCCTTAACCAACTGGCAATTCATACACTTGGAAATAAAATTTCCAACATCCTTTTTCATACCTGCCCAATAATAGGTTCTCTTCATATCCCGATACATCTTATTTCCACCTGGATGAATTGTCAACTTCGAGTGATGACTTTCCCTAAGAACTTCATCTCTCAATCCATCTACATCGGGAACAACTAGTCGTCCTTGCTTTCGAAGCCAACCCTCTCGATCGACTTCAAATCCTTTATCCTTTTCTGGATTCAATCCAGATTCCAAATCTCGGATAATCTTGACAAGCTTATCATCTCGCTTTTGGCTCTCGCCAATTCTCTCCACAAGAGTAGGCCTTATCGATAAGTTTGCCAACATCTCAGGTTCCAATTCACATCTAGGCCTGAAGTCAAATTCAGTCAAATACTCTAGACTCTTCCATTCCGAAAACATGGCTCCCAATCCTGCATGTCTTCGACTTAACGCATCTGCCACTGCGTTGTCTTTTCCCGGAGTATAGGTTATACCAAAATCATACGATGCTAAAAACTCTAGCCATCGTTGCTGTCGAAGATTCAAATCCTTTTGGGAGAACAGATACTTCAACGACTTATGATCTGTAAACAACTCAAATCTAACTCCCAACAGGTAATGTCTCCACATCTTCAAAGCAAATACAATCGCCGCTAGCTCCAAATCATGAGTCGGATAATTCCTTTCATGCGGCTTTAGTTGTCGACTAGCATACGCAACAACTTTATCCTTCTGCATCAGCACTGCTCCAAGTCCAGTACCACATGCATCGGTGTAAACCACCATCTCATCATTCCCACTTGGAATAGTCAAAATAGGAGCACTCGTCAGTCGCTCTTTCAGGATTACGAAAGCTTGCTCACACTTATCATCCCATCTGAACACTTGGTTCTTTTTCGTCAATCCTGTTAATGGTGCAGCTATCTTGGAAAAGTCTTTGATAAACCGACGATAATATCCTGCTAATCCAAGAAAACTTCTCACATCAGATGCATTCTTAGGTCTAACCCAATCCTGGATTGCTGCCACCTTAGCGGGATCAACCGCGATTCCATTTCCAGAGATAACATGGCCTAAGAACCTCACTTCACTCTTCCAGAAGTGACACTTCGAAAACTTAGCCTTCAACTGATGTTTCCGCAAGATTTTCAAAACAATACTCAAGTGCGTCTTGTGCTCTTCTTCAGTTCTGGAATAAATCAGAATATCATCCACGAACACAAGCACGAACTTATTCAACTGATCTCTGAACACTCTATTCATAAGATCCACAAAATATGCTGGTGCGTTAGTCAATCCAAACGGCATTACCAGCCACTCATAAAAACCGGATGGTGTCCTAAAAGCAGTCTTCGGCACACTATCCTTAGCCACTCTCAACTGGTGAAATCCCGTTGCCAAATCCATCTGAGAAAACACCCTTGCTTCGTGAAGCTGATCAAACAAGTCATCTATTCTCGGCAATGGATACTTGTTCTCCCTAGTCACTTTATTCAGCTCACGATAATCCACACACAACCTCAACGATCCATCCGCTTTGGTTGCGAACACAACTGGTGCACCCCATTCGGACACACTTCTCCGAATGAATCCTTTCTGCAAAAGGTCATCAACTTTCACCTTCAACTCTAGCTGCTCCCTAGGCGCCATCCGCCTAAGAGGCATCACAACAGGTCTGGCTCCCTCAACTAGATCGATACAAAACTCGATCTCCCTATGCGGCGGTAACCCTTTGACTTCGTCAAAGACATCTTCAAATCCATTCACAATAGGCACCAATGACAGTTCATCCCGTGGAACAACCAGCGAATACATGAAGCTCATGAAGACGCCTTCCTAATGCTCACATCGTATCACAACCTTTCGCCCTTCCACATTCCCGACTGTCACCTCCAGCCTCTCACAATCAATCCTTGCCGCATACTTCCTAAGCCAGTCCATACCCAAAATAATTCCGAACCCCGCAAAGTTCAAAACAAAGCAATCACAAACAAACGAGCAATCATGACTCGACACAACTAGACCACGGCATAACATACACAAACATGACGAACCCCCAACTGGATTAGTCACAACCAATGGCCTATCAACAATATTCGGTTCCAAACCTAACCGGCCTACAAGATCATCACAAACAAAAGAATGCGACACTCCAGTATCAAACAACACTCTAACTGGAACACCACAAATGGAAAGAGTACCTTGAACCACCACACTCTTCGCTTTCTCTTCAGCAATAAGAGCTTTTGAAAACGACGGCACAACTCCCAAAGCATAAGCTTGCACAATCTGCCTGTCCTTCCTCGATTCGGGACAATCTTTCCTGAAATGCCCTGGCTTGTCACAGTTGTGGAATTTCGCCGGCGCCTTTGGATTCCCACAATCCTTGGAGAGATGGCCCTTCTGCTGGCAATTATAGCAAGTCACTTCGCCCTTCAGCTTCTTCTGGCCATCCTTACCCTTCTGTTGTTGCTGCTTCCTCTTCTTGTTTCCACCCTGCTGTGGCCTAGACCCTTCCTTGGTTACAGCAACAACAGATCCTTCCTTAGGAAACAAACTCTCATGCCTGAGAGCTTTCTCCACAAGCTTCTCAAATGGGTCATCCAAGTGATCCACCAACTGCCTCCCAAGATAAGCATCCAAGCCCGTCACAAACTTCTCATTCTTCTGATAGGGAGAATCAATATATGACCGAGCATACTTGGACAAAGCTTCAAACTCAGAAACATACTCAAGAACTGGTCTTCCACCTTGCTTGAGCTCCATAAACTTTTTAAACAAGACAGATTTCCGAGCCATAGAGATGAACTTAGCTTCAAATCTAGCTTGGAATTGCTCCCAAGTAATCTCCTCCTCCGAAGTATCAATGGTGATAGAATTCCACCAATCTGAAGCTCTCCCTTGAAGTTGCCTTGATGCAAGCTTCCTCTTAGTCGCATCCTCAATTCCCAAGTCACCAAAAATCCTTTGACATGCATCAATCCATCTCTGCACCTTAATGGTCGATTCCGTCCCTAAAAAAACCTTTCCACCAAGAGAAGTATAGTCCTTACAAAGCTTAGCAAAATCCACCGGTCTTGGAGCTTGAACTTGAACTCCAACATCTACTGATGGCCCCGAGGCTGGTATCCTTCTCATGATCGAAGTCATCATGGCCTCAAACATAGAAGCATAATCTACAGCTTCCCTAGCAGCACGACCTTCCCTAGCAGCTGGTCTCCCTCTTCGACTCATCCTTAATATCTACAAAAAGGAATGACTTAGAACACCTTGAGAAACAACTGCATAAGGAGTTCAAATCCTTCTAAACTACTATATTATATATAGTAATCATTCATCAAAATACAATTACGTCTCTCATAGTAGTTACGTCAGCGAGCGTTGGCTAAAATCGATTAACCAAAGCTCTGATACCAAATGTGACGACCGCCCATGACTCCCGCACGGAAACAAGGGAATGGTGCGCTGAAGGTGTGCCAGGCAGCCATGGGTGACCGTCAAGGTAGAATAAAGATCGCAGAATCTATCGTACAACTCACAACACATGGATAAAATACAATAGAGAAATATAATATAGTGAAGCTCCATAGAACAGGACATCATCATATAAGCATCATAATAGTTTTATACAAACATATGAATCATCCATACATCAAAGCCTCACTACACAACACTCAAACAAATACAGCAGCGTAACACCCAGTACATATAATATGAAATAATATGCAAAAGCCTCCTGCTCGTCTTCGTCATCATCAGCGTAGATCTCCAAGAACAGCACCTGTCACATGCTACCTAGTCTGCTCATCCCAACATGGATGAACAACCCAAGGTAATAAGAGGAGACATAAAACCTTGAGTCAGACAAAGTCTTAGTGAGCAGTAAATCAACTATCAAACATACCAAAAGAGTATAAGGGATAAAAGGAAAAGGAACCAAACCATCCCACTCTGCCTCTTTCTATAGTGATAGCCCCCAGACACATACTAAGAAGAAGCAAGCATAACATGACAGACAATTAAAGTAAAGCAATAATCATTCGAGTCAAGGTCGATGTTTTCCAAATACAAACCCCCAAGGCCTAAACCAAGATCAGATAAGCACCCGGAAAACACCGCTCTTGAGACCGAATGATGATACAACCAAACGTCCAAACATCCATGACTCTGGCTATCACTGTTATCATTGCCTTGATTTCACCGTTAGTTGAACGACCATCTGTCAAGGGCTAATGGTAACCCCGGTTCTAGACATAACTCCGCACGTCGTCGTAGCCCGTGCCTAGGAATTTTCGCAACTACCCAGAGTACTAGCACATCGTCGCAGCCCGTGCTTGGAACGTCGTCGCAGCCCGTTCCAACGTACTCTTGCTTTGAGCATGCTAGAACCTTCAACAATGATGAGATCTCAGCCTCCTAGTCATCCTCCTTGACGACTATTTTCATACTAGCTCAAGCGCCTCTCAAGCTAACCATTATCATCAACCCGGATCGCATCACCGAGTTATCAACATAGCTTTGCACGTCGTCGCAGCCCGTGCTTGGAATGTCATCATGACCCGTCCCATCTCATCATCATGCTTTGCCTCGTCGCATCATGGCAAAGTCCATCTCAACATCATCTAATCCATACATATGAGCTTCAACATCCGCTTCATATGCCACAAGCAGCTTTCACCATTCAAGAGCCTTTCCACTTAGCTTTTGAATCATCATCAACCAACTTGATCAAATCAAGCTATATATCAACTAATCAATCAAATCAAACATTAATCCAAGCAACCAATCATTCAAACAAGATCTAAATAAACAATTACAATGATAATGGCAATTTCGTAAATAAATGAGCATAGATCTAACATACATGAATCATGGGTTTTTTTTTAGCATAGATCTAACAAATATAAATCATGGGTTTTGTCTCTTCAACTTGATAAATGAACTTGCATAAGTAAACATCTTCATAAGTAATGGATCTACACTTGGATCTAAGGAAAAATGCATAAAATCACTATCTACAACACTCCAACAAACCACCAATCCAATATACTCCTTTGGGTCCGCGTGAGAGATAAACACCACTCACCGAATCACCCAAACACTTCAAAAACTATCAACCTCAGATCTGGACAGCGAAGATTCAAGCTTGATTCGTCGAAATCCCGCTTGAAACGATGAAATCTAGCTTCGTCGGATGAAGATCTTCAACTTTGGCTCTTCAATCTTCAATCTTGGATGGATGTTAGAACTAGATTGAAATGGAGAAAAGGAGATGAAGAAATGCTGTAGTCGAGCTCTCAAAATGGCAACACTTCGTCGCTTCAAAATCCGGTGCCAAAAAGTAAGCCAAACCCCTCTATTTATAGGCTGAAAATCGCTAACCCGTTCGCCCCTTAAGTCGGCCGCCGACTCATCCCCTAAGTCGTTCGCGACTTAGCCTTGCCGACTCACGACTCAACAATCCTCTACCGACTCAAGCCAACACGACACAACACACACACGCGGGTTAACTGTGCCGCGACTTAACTCAACCCCGAGACACGCGAGTTAGCGCTCGGCCGACCTAACAACTTAACTCGGTAACTCTGCTAACTCGTTAGCTCACTAACCCGCTAACACACTAGCCTCACTAACTCGGCAACGCGCTAACTCCACTAACTCTTAAGTCGTTCAGTTCTTAACCCGGCCAAACCTAACCTGTTAACTCCTATAACTCGGCCATACGAGTTAAATCCTTATCTCGCCCACTAGTTAACTCGTTAACTATTATGACTCGGTCAACCTACTAACACGCTAACTCATCCCAGCCACTAAGTCGCTAACCTTTCTAACCCGATAACTCGTAACTCGCTAATATCACTAACCCGTTAACTCGCTCTAGCACTATCCCGAGTTGACTTCCCAATCTAACTTCCACGCGACTCAACAACATACGAGTTATCCTCCCTTACGACTTAGGCTAAGGACGACATAAACAACACTAACGACCTAGAATTCTACGATATATCGACATGTAAAATACGGGTCGTTACACGGAGCTTATAACACCAGTAAGTACAACACAGCAGAAGAAAAAGAATACACCAATATATATGACATTGATGCAATGACAGATACAATATCTGATATAACATGATACAATAGAATGATATAATAGATATCCATACTATCAGAGATACAAGACACAGCGGAAAGAAAATCTTTAATAAAATGCATCCAAAATCCAATGCTCCAATCCAAAGCTAGCTCGAACCAACATCACATATCACCAAGACAAGGGAGTCTCATCCGAAGACTGGACTAACTCTAAATAATCTACTAACCTGACTATCTGAAAAACCCAGCCCTAGACTGCCCGTGTGGAAAATTATGGGTACCCAGAGTTTAGGAAAGGAACAATAAACTCCGAGTCAGTCTTGGGACTAGTGTGAGTAACGAAACAGTTTATCTTTAAAAACAAATAATAAGATAATTTAAAAATAAATTCGCAATGCTTTTTAGAAAATGAAACTACCATAAGACCTCCCGCCACACACACAATGCAATTGCAGAATTGGAGGAGATTTCTTCTTATGATAGTCAAATATGCTTGATATAAGAAAATTTCTTTTTAATAATATTATCAGTGCATAGTGCAGAAAACATTTCGAAAGTATAATATAAATCCTAGCCAGCATAGACATTCCGAACTATGCCTACTATAGCTACCATCTAAACAGTGGTGACCACCATAAGTAAATGGCATGTTCTACAACTAGAACCATACAAAGCACATATTGGATGAATGGATTTCCAACAAATGGTCGGGCTAAGTAACTTCCCACTGTCCATGGGTGTAACGACCCGGAATTTTAGGCAATATCAATTTAATAATATGTATTAATAATTAAATTAGTATGATAAATTTTCTTTATAATTTTAATTTTAATTGGTAAATTTAATCTTTTAAAGGTTAATAAATATTTAATCTAGTAATTTCGATCAATATCTTTTTAACAATTTAAAATTGATAAGATTTATCTTTCAAAGCTAATAAAATTTTATTCTATTTGTAATATATATTTGATATATATTGTGAATAGAAGATCTTTTGTTTTAAATAAAAGATTGAATTTTCAAACTGTAATATATATGTATGTATATGTTATAATTTGGTGTTGGTTTGAAATTTAATTTAATCCATTAATAATTTATATATGTATGAATTGTGATTTAAAGCTTTGTTTTAAAATTAATATTTTTCAAAAGCCTATTTAAGGTTAATTCAATTGATTCAAAATATAAGATAATTGTTTATTTTAAATATGATGGTTTAAAAAGGGTTTAATCAAAGTTTTGTTTTGTATTCTTTAAAGTATTTAAATTAAAATGGTTATAAATGTGTGTCTATATATATGTATATATATATATATATATATATATATATATATGTATGTATGTTTTAGATTTTAAAAATACATGTAAAAGATTTATTTGTATTATAACTAGCTTTATAATATTTTCTTTAAAGGTAAATTTATATTTACATACATAAATATTTATTAATAAAGTAAATTAAATATGTAAGTTTATATTTACATTTAAATTAAATAAAAATTCAATTAACAATATTTAAGAAACATGTATAACTATCTTAAGTCATTCTAACAACACATGTAAGTCAATTAAGATATATAAGTGACAAGTGTCTTCATTTAAAATTCATTTTCTTTAATTTTTTATTAACATAACATAATTCACTTAAAATAAAACTTTCACTCTTCTTCCATTATTTCTCAGCTGAACAAAGTTAATGTCAAGTTGAAACTAAAAAGAAAAGTTTAAAATCCTGCAATTTCAAATCAATCTGCAACTTCAAACCAGAAAGTTTTTCAAGCCTGGAAAATTTAAAACTAAAGCTAATGAAGATGAAATCTGCATTTTTCAAAGCTGCAACCTTCAAATTAAAACTGCAATTTCAACACGCAAAGGGATCGATTTCATCAACAAGGCAAAATCAAAGCATATTTTTCAGATCTAAAGATCCAAGGCCTGGAAATTAATCTTACTCTGTGCTGTTTTCTGCAAACTGCTCTTCTTATAATTGGTGAGTAAATATTTTTTTTAAAACAGTTGATCTGATTTTACTGCCATGCATGTGTTGATATTGACTTGTATTAAAATTCTATAGCTTGAATTTATATGGATTGGTCTATATGTTGTGAGAGCTTGTCTGTTTGTAAACATGCAAATGTGTTCTCTGTTGACTACTTTGAACGATCTACTAAAAGAAAAATTCAAAATCTTTCAATCTAAACTATGTTAGATCTTGGCATATGAATGAAAATTGTTTGTTAATGTTTAATGGTAATTTTAAAAGTTTGTGGGATTTTTAGTATACAATAATTTTTAAAATAAGTATAACAGTAAAAATACCGATACACATGAAAAATCAATGACTTCAATTATTTTTTTGGATTGTATAAATGGATTAGATGTTAGAAATCACAAATTTTAGCATGTAATTCATAATTTTAAAGTTGATAATCTGTTGGTAATTGGGAAATGGTTGATTTTGGCAATTCGACGAATTACCGAAGATCAACGTGATGATTTAAGCTAGAATTTTGATCGAAGCTTGTTTTTAGATTGTAGATGATGGGAAAAATATAATTGAAATTTTCAAATGGCAGAATTGTTCGAATTGAACTGAACAAGGGCTTTTACCTTGTTTTTGTTCGGCTTTGTTGTCGAGATGATTGCGTTGTGGAAGATGGACTACGGCGTTCGCTTTTGGGGGAGACGAAGCTCGTGAGTGGTGATTCGATGGTGGGGTCGGCGAGTTCTAACGGCATCGTGGTGATCGGCCGTGGGTGATTTTTGGGAAGTGGCAGCTGCAGTTTCTTCGAGCTTAAGATCGTTATTTTGATTCGATTGGGTTTTGGTGGATCTGGGTTCGTATTTGTGCTCGCACGCGTTCAAGTGACTGTCGACGATGATCGCTTCAAACTACGATGGCCGGAGGTGGTCGTGCATGTGCACCGTGCACGTTTATGTGCACTGGGTAATTTGATTTGGGAAGATGAAGGTGTTCTCTCGGGTATTGGTTCATGCAAGCATAGGGTCAACTCGAAGTTGAAGAAGGTGGAAATTTACTTGGGGCAGGCTCGTGTATTTGCCATGCTTAACTCGAGTTGTTGCTTTTAGTTAAGTTCTGTATTATGAAATAAAGTTGCAAGTTGAACTTATTGTTGAAATAAACGAAATCAAGCATTAAGCGATAAACAAGTTTTATGAAAGAAAGAAAATACTAAGTTAAACTTGTTGTTTGAAAAAAAATGTAAATCAAACTTTTAAAGTATTAATTGAATTTATTTTAAATTTAAATTGTTAAGAAGTTTATTTTTGAAAGTAATTATCTAATTAAAATTTGAATTTCAATTTAAAAGAATGTTTTGAATTTAAAGTACTAAATCAAAGTTTAAAGTAATTTTTTATGCAATGATTTTAAAAACTAAAGTTTCAAATTTTATTTAAAATGAATAAGTTTAACTTAGATAATTAACGTGTTTTTAAATTTTGAAATTTGTTTCTAAATGCATTATTTTCAAATAAAGGTTAATGTTATGATTTAGTAAACCAAATAGAATAATTTGTTTTTAAGTCGTTTAAATCTGATTAATTTCAAATAATTTATTTATAAAGATAAATATGGTTAAATTATTTTGTTATGAGCTTAGGAATACTTAATAAATATGATTTGTTAATTAAGATAAATGTTTTTCTTAATAAATTAAGGATTTTGAAATATAAGAAGTTAATTAATTAATTAGTTAATTAATTTTAAATAATTAGTTAATTGTTTATTCAATTTTAAATAATCACTTGATTATGATTTAATTAAGTGTAATTACTAAATGAAGTAACTAATGGTTAATTATTGAACGAAATTAAGGGAGAGAAATTACTTATGAAAAGTAATTAGTGTATAATTACTTATGGAAGTAATAAATGGAAAATTACTCATGAGATTAATTAAATGGAAGTGATTAATGGTTAATCACTTGATGTTGTTTATTAAGGATTAATTAATATAATTGTTTTGAGTTAATTAATTATAGATTAATTAATTAATTAATTATAGATTAATTAATTAATTAATTATAGATTAATTAATTAATTAATTAAGAATTTAGGATTAATTAATGATGGAATTAATTACTTGTTAAGATAATTAAGTGAGTAATCATCTAATGAAGTAATTAGAAGATAATTACTTATGTAAGTAATTAAGGGTGATTTAGTTAATTAATTTATGTGATTAATTAAATTAATGAATATGTTTAATTTAAGATTATTTACTGAGTGTAATTAATAAAAGTGAAATTAATTAATAAAGTAATTAATTAAGGATTTATTAATTAATTTAATTGAATAATAATTACTTAATGAGGTAATTAAAGATAAATTAATTGGATTAATTAACCAAAGGGTTAATAAAATTAATTAAGATGTTAATTAAGATAAGTAATTACAGTTCTTAATTACTGTTTATGATTAATGAGATGATTAACTATAAATTAATTAATTATTTTTTAAAAGTATTATTAATTAATAAGGATCATTAGTTAATGTAATTAATGAATTAATCAAGATTGATTAATAAAAGTGATTAATTTAAGTGTGATTAATTAATTGTAATTAATTGAGGGTTAATGTAATTAATTATAGTTGATTAATTAATGGAAGTAAATGAAGGATCATTAATTATTGAAATTAATGATAGTAATTAAAGGTTAATTACTGTATATGGTTAAGGATAATTACATGAATGCAATTAAAGGATGATTAATCAAGAAAGATTAATTAAGGAAGATCATTAAGAGATGATTAATTTATTTATTTAGAATAAATTAATGAAGAAGGATTTAGGTAATCCAATTGATTTAGAGTTAATCAATTCTGCTTTTGGATGATTGATTGATACTGGGTGATTAATATTGGATGATTGATTTATATTGGATGATTGATATTGGGTGATTGGTTGAAACTGGATGGTTTGGATATCTCTAATATATTATTCTGCTTTGTGGGATGAATGTTTGATATGAATTATCTATTGTGATAATGTGATTCATCTATCTATTAATATCATCCTGAATATAAGTTTAACTGTTTAACCCTTAAACAGCTTGGACATTAAAATAGCGTTTGGATTCGGTGAGACCGGGATCGGGTTTCCATATTTGGATAATCCGAAAACCACATCGATCCAAATTAAACGTTAGGTCGTGAATCTAAGTGCAGCTTAGTGAAGACTCGAGGTGTAAGAACTATTCGTCAGTATAACACTAGGGGTGATTCTGTGATGAGTTTGACGGAGATAGTACTTACAGGTTCGAGATGGTGATTCAGAGTGCAAGGGCTATGATTGTTGACTCTGAGGGTGATACCAAAATGAGTGCAACGAGATAGTGCCTTCGGTTTCGTTCGAACCCGAAACGAACTTGTATGGATTGAATGCTTTTAGAACATCGTCAAGTGGACAATGAGCATTCTAAGATAGATGTGTTCTATAAAGGTAATCGCAGCCTCAAGCCTCATCAACCGAGAATGGATAAAACAGGGGAGGTGCAGCAAGGCTATGTAATGACCCGCAAATCCGTACCCCTTGAGTTAACACTATTCTGCCTAAATCAACTCAAGTTGTACAGAAATACGAACCATTTGGGTTAAAGAAGAAGAGGTAAAAGAAGATAATAGAAAACAACAACAGAATCTAACCATCGCAGCGGAATAAAATATAATAGATAATAAATGATCTTTACTCAAAATCAAATATATCTGTTTATATATTACATCATCAGAGTACATCAATCACAGTTCAACATCACTAACATACAAATGGATACACAACAACTCAATACAACGGAATATATATATATATATATATATATATATATATATATATATATATATATAAACAAGTACGGAAGCACGTATTGTCATCCAGCTCGTCTTCTGAGCTCCGCAACATCATATCTTGTATCCTATAATACTCAGTCTGACCCGAGCATTATAGTTAAATAACACCCGAGTCTGTCTGGAATACCAGCGTGAGAAAATCACACTCAATTGATTGATAAAGTTTTAAAAATCCTTTAAAAACAAAAGCATCTCATAAGACCACGCCACAAATAAACACGTCGGGTTTTTACCTTACGATAGCTAAAACAATTTTTATAGAAATCCCCTGATATTATAATAGGATCTATATACAAATACTTATAAAATAGCCGAAATTGTTACATGATTAAATTCCAGCTACTAGCCACAGAGTGGGTAATACAAACAAAACTCGTACAAGGCTCGTAGAATGGATTGCCAACTAATGACTAGGCATTGGGGTACCACCTGTCATAGTACGTGGCCTAGATCACAGTACCGAGGAGTACGCCCGCTCCTCTGCAACACAAGACCGAGACTATCCCTTACTGGATAATCCCGAGTGAGATTACCCCGCAGTTGGGATCAGCAACCACCCACTAAGCCGAAATAAAAGGAACATCTAGGCAGGGATGACCTCATCCTGCTTGGGTGCTACCCACCTAGCCTTGCTGCATAACCCCTGATTTTCAGTCATTCTCGGTTGATGAGGCTTGAGGCTAAGCGTTACCTTTTTAGAACATATCCCTTAGAATGCCCATCGTCCACCTGATGATGTCCCGAAAGCATTCATCCATACAAGTCCATCCGAGCTTCGAACGGAATCGAAGGCACTACTCCTACTACATCCACTTTGGAAATATCCTCAGGATTAGTAGCGACTAGCCTTTGCACTTCACTGCTCCATCTTCAAATTCAGTCTCGTTTTTCCACGGAAACGTACAAACCGGATCGAAGTGGTTTTCAAGAAATAAATCCCGATCCCGGTCTCATCGAAACGATCAGCCCATTTTTCCAATATTGATAGTCGGTGATTTAACCATCAATTAATATTCACAAACAACCATCCAACAATAAATAATTTCCCAAATTATTTATTAACCACAAAAATATCTTTACAAGATATATTTCTATTTTCAACCCTTTGAAAACAGTTCCAAACCATCTTTCTTTTCAGAATAAACTTTCCTAAATATTCCCTATCTCTACTGGAATCACCAAGCACAAAACTAGATTTTCAAAATAATTTAAAACACTTTACTATGAAATATACTTTAAAACATTTAAGTTAAAACTACTACAAGAGTTTGTTAAAAATACATACCATATGGATATTTGAAAAAAGTTACTTAATAAAATATAAAACCAGGTTTTCACTTTTAAAAACAAAATACTAAGTCACTTTTTAAGTAAATACTACTATAATAGATTTGAGAAAATACTTACTTTAGAATTTAAATATTAGAAATAAATAAATTTTCCAAAACTTGCTTTTTAAAACATTTTAAAACCATTAACTTATACTTAAAAATTTACTTTGAAAACGTACTTGGTTATTCATGGAGAATTCCCAATCTCAATCAGTTAAATCAATTTTCCAAATTGATTCCCAATTTATTCCCTTTGTAATAAATTTATTTACTTATCAGTTCAAAATTCATTAATTATGGACTTTATTATTATTATTCTCCTTTCGAATTTAAATCTTTTATATGAAATATACCAATTTCAGGTTATTCCCAATTTCTTCTTTATTCTTCTTATATAATTTAAATCTTAAATCTTAAATAAATGTTTTGTTCTTTTAAATAATAACACTGAGTTTAAAATTCATTAATCTTTTGATTATTCAAATTCCCTTTTTATATACAGACTTTGTTAATTAGCAATTTGAAACCACTAATATTCTTATCCAATTCATTTTAATTTTATTTTCATTCTTTATAATCACTTCACCTTTAAATTCGCTTCCTTTTATTTCCAAAAATTCACTTCTATATATTTTGATATCAGTGAACCGAAGTATATTCAAGCAAGTATAGCATTCAATATTTCAATATAATTCATCACAGAATATCAATTAACCACAACAGAGAATATTAAATAACTTAAATAAATGTTAAGGAATCCAGTTGGATCCCTCCAACCTGTTTTCCCCGCATCCACAGACATTAGCATAATATAAAATGCCAATTCCAAAATATACCATATTATAGCACATCAATCAATTCAACCATTCAAACAATTGTTTAAATTTGATCATTTAAATTTAAATTTAAATTCAGCTGAGGGAGATTAACTCACCTTTGATTTAATTGTGTGCAATTCTTCCCAATCTCTATTCGTTTCCATACTTTTGATCTTAAATAAATAATTATATAATTTATTAATATTTGAATTAATCGAACAATAAATTTCCCAATTAATAAATTAAATTAACATTTTCCACGATCTTCCACTACCCACAATATTCTCATTTTAAATTAAATTTATTGGCAGAATAAACCCTAAATTTCCTTCACTGAAATTATTATTATGTTTTTTCACAAAATAAACAAGAAGTTTAGGCTTGCTTATCGTTAATTTAAATGTTAAAATACTGAATTACCTTAAGACATTTCTTTTCCAAATCCAATAGTAAGTTAAAATATACATATGTTTATAAATTGTTTAATTGAAAATAAAATGAAACCGAAGATACTGCCTCAGTCCACAAGCAAACCTAGCTGCGTCCCTAAATCGACTGTCGACCAATCGTTCACGTACTATTAGCAAACATGACCCTCACCGAGGCCCTTCCTTGCCACAGTCATGCGAAACGACAAAGCCACCGGCCTCTCAACGCTGCCCTAGCCACCTCGAATCCCTACCTCGTCGCCACCTCGAATCCCTACCTCGTCACCACCTCAGACCACTGCTACTTCCACCGCCTCAACACGCCTACTAGCCTCACCGATAAATCTGCCTTCACCCCTCGCGCGATCCCCTCCACCTGATTCGAACACGACTCGAATCGCGAGCCCCCTCGCGATGCCACAGAAATCCCTACACGCGCCTCTGGTGATGAGCATACGCGAGCGCCTCTTTTTTTTATGATTCGATTTAGGAAAAAGGGCAAGCGGCCATTATTTGATTTTTACAAAATAAGGGATAAGTGATTTGTTATAAAATGAAGTAACCCTCCCTTTTCTTTCGGTTCTGTGTAATCTTTTCTTTTTTCTTTTTTTATTAAACGCAGCCGAAAGATTTCACTTGAAGCTTCTTATCTTTTTTGTTTTTTTTTAAGATTCGAGGATATGTTATTTCTTCTGAATCTCGGCTTAAAGAAATGGGAAAATAGACGTGTTGAAGAAGGGATGAGGAGGCCGTACTTATAAAGTAATTTGGAAATGAAAATAAAAGGGTATGAGGTGAAATAAATTTCAACTGAAACTGACTGTATACATACATACATACATACATACATACATACATACATACATACATACATACATACATATATATATATATATTAAATTTAAATTTCGATATAAGTTTAGCGCGTTTACTTATCGAACGCTCACACAACAACTCCGATCAATAGGAAATTCAAAATCTGATAATAATTCAATATTACGAATCGAATGGAACTGGTTTCGTCGAATTTCGAGACTATGTCTCGGAAGGCTATTTTTAAATTCAATTTAAATGATATTAAATTTCAACACTTCTATTCTTTTCAGTATTATCAATATAACTTTTTCAAGCCTTCAAATTATTTTTAATAGGCTTCAAACTCCAGATTCAACAATTTACCCAACTCACTTATTTAATTTAATAATTCAGCTATCAAATAAATTGTGATATTCGTAATTCAATTTAAAATTACTCCATTGAATATTTAAAATCAATTAAATATTCCGATTTTAAATGCTCGAAAATTCCAGATCGTCACATTCCTCCCCACTTAAAAGAATTTCATCCCCGAAATTACTAATTAGGAAGAATGATACAATACCCGTTTACTTTTCCTCAAAACCAAACAAATCAATATCTTATTAACGACCTTCTTATAAAAGACCAGTTATCTTTCTTACTACTTCCCAAACTTTTCCTTAGTTCCTAACCAACTTTCCTTATTCAACAATTCAAATTATAATTCAAAACCAAGTTTTAAAAAATTTCAAAATTTCTCAAAAATTTTCCAACTCTCTAAATTTTCGAAAATTTTTGCCAGCGTCTCCTTTGCGCAGCTTGCTCGGTACAACTACAAATGGCCTGTACGGGTCCCAAATTCCAAATGAATTTTTTTTTTCAAGTGGCTCGATCAAAAACCCAATCAAATTTCATACTAAAATTTAAACACATACCTTTTTGGTTAGGCAATTCAAATTTATCATCTGAAATCAAAACCAATTGTCTTTTCCCTTATAATACCTGCATATCCTGCTTAGCGCTAATATCCAATCACAACTTTCCACATATCGACTTCCTTACAATTGTCAATATTTATTCACTCAAATATTACGTAGAATATATTTGTAAGATCAATTTCCAATTAAGAATTCACCATTCCTTTCTTAAGTTTAGTATAAGCATTATATATGTTTCTTATATTTATTTATTTTCACTTTACCATTCTAGTTTATATCTATTTCTATTCAAATCGATTCTTTCATTACCATATGAATTCAGTTTATTTTCAACTCTAAGTATTGAATCTTATTTTCCATTTATAACCAATTCATGTCATTATTTTAAATTAGCTTCATTCACTAAGTTATTTCAATTTCCAATTTGAAACCGTTTTGTCGTTAACAAAATTTTCCAAAAATTTTCAATTTTTTTTCTAAATCCCAAAATTTCTGAAATTTTTTGGCAGAGTCTCCTTTGTACGGAGGAGCTTTTGCAATTTGACAAAAGATATAAATATATATACATCGACCCACTCGGTCGGAAAACCCAAAAACAGTTCATATTTCCTATTTTTATTGCTTAGGCATATCTTATTTAGCATTTTTAAGCAAGCAACTTATTTATTAAGCAATTAGCACAACCAAATCCTGCCACACGGCTTCTAGGTACCTGTACTTACTCAGTTTAAACATGTAAGTGCCATATAATGAAGTTTATCAATATTTCACTTATTTGCAATAGTTAAACACATGAATTCTAAAAGAAAAGCACACCAAACATTTTTCCGTAAGCAACTTATACAATTTTCATACTAATTCCACTGTTCCAATTAATTTATAACCATTTTCATTTAATTTGAATGGTTTTCAATCCATTCATATACAACTTCATCAATTTGAATGGTTTAAAACTCAATCTCTTACATTTAATTTATTTTTAAGCAAACCGAACTCATATTTAATTCAATTGCTCTCAAAATCAATTTATTTTACTCCTATCAATACATAGAATTTTAATTACATCCATTTGCATCCAACGAAAATTTATTCTATGCAATTTGACGAGATCTATGTGAATAAATAAGTCTTTATGTTTTATAACCAATTTAAATGGATTTCAACTCAATTTATACTTAATTCTATTCCATTTTTAAATTTATTCACAATCCATATATTCTCATTTTCATTGCATTTTAAATTTGAATACATTCACTTGCATTTCATTTTATTAACCAAACTAGTTCATTCAAAACCATTAACAACTTAGGTTCATCTTCATTACCAATTAAATTTCCTTTTTATTTTAATTCATTCACGACCATTTATTTAGCTCGACACATCCAAGCTTGCATATTACTAACCATTCCCGAATTAATTCAACGCAAACTTTAATGTAATGGTCTTCCATTTCTACTCGTAGTCAAGCTTTTAATTATTCTTAACTTAAGTTAATTTACTCAATTTATTCCACTTCAAACTTAAGTTCACTTCCATTTGATTCTTATCTTAATCAAATTCTATTTAATTTTTAATTCACCTTCTCAATTTATCAAAACAACATCCAAGCATATACCTAACTCATTTATACTCAAATTGGATTTTATTTGCAATTCAAACCATCACTATTTTGATCCAATTTCATCCTTATTCGATACATTTCCAGTTATATTTAATTTGTTAACACTTCATGTTAAATTTTAATTTATAACTCAAGTTCTGAATCCACTATCCATTTTCAATTTACCACCCAATTTCATGAACTCACAATTCAGTTGCATTCTACATTCATTTAATTAATTGCAAAGCCCCTTTCAATTATATTTCTTCACTAATGATTCAAGTCGAATTTGATTTATATCTTGAGTTTTATTTTCCAACTTCATCATAAACTCACAATTGAACTTCCATTTAACTACATTAGGTTTCCATTACATATTTCATTATCTAATTTATTATCTAAATAGTCTTTCCTTAACTTATAATCCAGAACTTGATTTTAATCTCAAAACTCTTCATAAAATTTTCTTAAGTTCAATTTATTTTATAGTCCAAGTTTTGATTTTCGTTTTATTTTTCAATTCATCAAAAATATTTATTTTGGGTTTTCTACCACACTTTTTGTGACGACCCGACTTCCAAACACCAGGAAGTCGCATCGCTAATAAGAAAGAAAGGGATAGAAAGAGAAAAGAAAGAAGAGAAGAAAGAACAACATCAGAATCTAAACAGCGGAACAAATAAATTATATTAATAACATAAACATTACGTAGTTTACAATCATTATCAGAGTTACACAGATATACATCACATACTAGACAGTTATAAACACCTGTCTAGTTATTACAACTCAATTCAACTGAGAGACAACACAGAACACACAACGGAATACTATATATCTAACGTAGAAGCCTCCTGCTCCATTGCTTCTCCATAATTCGTCAAAGCAAACATGAATACTAACCTGAATCCCTTGGCTACTCGTAAAAATTTGAGTACCCAAGAGTTTATGAAAAACAAAAATAAACTCCGGGTAAGACATGGGTTTGGTGTGAGTAACAGGTTAAAGTTGCTTAACTTTTTAAAAACCTTTTGAAAAGAAAAGTATCACGTAAGACTTCCCACACATAAATGTGGAAAAGTTTTTACCTTACGCTAACCAAAACATTTGATAGGAAATCCGATGATATTATAATAATGTCTAGGGTTTTCAAGTAAAATACAGAAATAGCTGGAATGCTTACATCTCACATTCCAACATAGTTGGGCACAACTAATACGTACGGCACTTATTGGATTTTGGATTCCATACAATGGCAGGGCTACTGGAGTACTGTCCGTCATAGTACGTGGCCTAGATCTCCGTACCAAGGAGTACGACCGCTCCCCTGCAACACAAGGCCGGACCCATTCCTTACTGAAAAGTTCCGAACAAGATAACCCCGACGGTTGGAGCTCAAAACCGTCCACACAGCTGAAATAAAAAGGGACCTCTAGACAGGGGTAAATCTCACTCTCAAGTGGGGGCTACCCACGAAGCCTTGCTGCACCTCCCCCGTTTTAGCCATTCCCGGTTGATGAGGCTTGAGGTTACGATTATCTTTAGTGAACACATCACTTTGAATGCTCATCGTCCACCTGACAATGTTCTGAAAGCATTCAATCCATACAAGTTCGTTCCGGGTTCGAACGAAACCGAAGGAATTATCTCGTTACACTCATGTTGGAACCACCCTCAGAGTTAAGGACGAAAACCCTTGCACTCTGAATCTCCATCTCGAACCTATAAGAACTAATTCCGTCAAATTCATTACGGAATCACCCACAGAGTTATACTGACGTATAGTCCTTACACCTCGAGTCTTCACAAAGCTCTACTTTGATTCACGACCTAACGTTAATTTGGATCGATGTGGTTTTCAAATATCCAAATATGGAAACACAATCCCGGTCTCATCGAAATCCAAAGCGTGTCTTTTAGGTCCAAGTTGTTTAAGGTTTTTAAAACAGTTCAATACAATATCAATATACACACAAATAAATAACTCACAAGTCACAATTGATAATCAACATTATCAAATAACAGGTAATCCACATTATCAATATCAAAATAGATAATCCATATATTACCATCACAATAGATAATCTATGTTATCATCACAATGCAAACCAAGCATTCATACCACACAACATTACTTATCTCATTACTGAGATCACAAAGCATCCAAGACAATCAATGTCATCCATAAATATATATAAGCAACGATTTACTCATCACAATATAATTAATTTAAAAACGAATTAAATTAACTATCTCCATCTCTAATTAATTTGAAATGAATTAAATTAATTAGTTCACCTTTAATTAATTTAAAATAAATTAAATTAATTACTTCACCAATATAAATCTTGCTTCCTCAATCATTTAATTGATTTCAATCAATTAATCATTCATTATTAATCACCTTAATTAATCACCTTGATTAATTACCCTTAATTACATTTATGTAATTATTCTTAATTAATTTCACAAATTAATTATTCACAACTAAACAGTAATTAACCTTTAATTACTTCAATTAATTAATTAACCATAATTAATTACCTCAAACCTTAATTAATTACATTAATTAGTTACCTTTAATTACTTATTATTGATTAATTAATCATAATCAATCATTTTTAATAACATCATTAATTATAATAATTAATGATCCTTAATTATATTCAATAAAATTATCTTCCTAAACTTAATTACCTTGAGTAATTAACTCATAATTATTAATCATATTAGATTAATTACATTTAGTAATTAACTAACTTACTTACTATATTAAACAAATTAATTATCCTTTAATTAATTTCTTAATTAATTCTTTGATCAATTACAAGTAATTATACTCCAAATTACTTCATTCTTAAACATCTTCATTTAATTTCAATCTGTAATTACTTATCAATTACTTCATCAAGTAATTTTCAATCCAAAATTTACATAAGTAATTATCTTTAAAAGAACAACTCAAGTGTTTAAAATTAATTAAACTAAATTAATTAAAATAAACAATCACATTTAACTAAAATAATTACATTAATTAATTAATTTCTAAATTACTTCATAAAGTAATTACACACAAACCATTCACAAATGATTATTACCAAATTTATTAATCTAATTAATTATTAAAATTAACCATATTAATTAATTATTAAATAATCCTGGTTAACGACCTTCATTAACCATTCTCTAATTATTTTTATTAAGTAATTAACTTAGATTAATTACAAACTTTAATTATCCATTAATTAAAGTTAATTATTTAATAAATTATCCTTGATTAAAATTTAATTACATAATTAATAATTCATCAATCATTAATTTAAAAATCTAATTACTGATCTTAATTATAAATTTATTAATCATTAATCAATATTCATAAATTTCAAATCATTAATTAATTAAATTAATTAACCATTCCTTAATTACTTTGTTAATTAAACAAATTTCCAAAACATTAATCTTAATTAATTAAAGATAAAACAATTTTAAATTTTATTTTAAAAACAGAATTTATTTAAAACAAAGTACTTTTGAAAATTATCTTTAAATTCCATTTGAATACAAGTTTTAAAATAAGAATAATTTAAACTTATCAAAGTTTGAATAATTTAAAACTTTAAAAAAAAATTCAAGACAAAACAAAAGTTTGTCTTAAAAATGAAATCATAAAATTTGAAGTTAAATTCATTCCAAAGTTTCAATAATTTCAATTTATATTTAGTTTAAATCTTTCAAATTTAAACCTTCTTTTAAATTTTCAAACTGAAATTCATTTTTAAATTTCCAGATTTTAAACTTCATTTAAACTTGCTCTTATTTAAAGAAGAACTTCAAATTTCAAAAAGTTCAACTACTATTAACAAAGTAAAATATTTAATTTAAATTCAATATTTATAAAACTTTATTTAAAATCCGAGATTTTAAATTTAAACTTAAATTCAAAAATTCAAACTTGAATTTGAATTTGATTTAAACTTTCCTTACAGATATAACTACAGATTTTAAAAAAAAGTTCAAACATAAACTTCAAGTTTCTGTAAACCTGAAAAACTCAGAGCAACCCAAGAACCCTAAAACCACCTCGAGTTTCATGCCTGACTACTTCGGGTCATCATCCCACTTACTCCGAGCAAAACTCAAACCTCCCCTGAAACCAAAACCAAACCCAACACTTCACCAGTAACTCATCGCCTTGCATATGCAAGGTGACTCTAATCATCATTGGTCGCCATGGATCATCGCTATACATCTGAATCCCATCCTACAACACATCACGAACATCCAAATCGAGCTCCCACTCACGAAATCAAATTCAACCCCCAGTTCAAAACCTGGAATAGAAAATCAGGTTTTCTGTCAAAATCTGTCAACGGCGAATGTACGCCACTCTGACCATTTGAGGTCCACCCACTCTGGCCTCGAACACTTCTACACACCATCTACCGCTCCTCAACAGATCATAGCACTCGATCCATCCTTCACCTCAAACTGACCCAATTCTTAAACCCATTCAAAACATGGGTTTAATAAAAGATTTTCAAACTGCTCCCTCCTCATTGAATTACAACATCATTTATGATTTTTATAAGAATCTACAAACCTTCCTCTATAACTCAGAGCAACCCCGAGTTTTCTCAAGTCACAAATCACAAGAATTTGCTTGAATCCCAGGTTTAGTTTAAAAACTAACTGCATATTCAACTAACACCTAAAAATACAGATTTCCTAATTTAAAAATCAAGTTTTTGTTGTTACTTTTGTTTAATGATACTGAAATACAAGTTTAACACGTTTGATTTTTGACAGAGGCTAACTTGCACTGATATATTCAATATTCCAGAGGCAAAACAACTTCAGTCTTAATTTGATTTGATCTTTAATCCTAATCTATGATAAGCAACATTTATTTTTATTTTAAAAACCAGATACTGTCACAAATTTAAATAAATGGTAGAGGATTTTTTTAAAATGAGAATATGAATCTGGAAACACAGTAGAGCACAACACATGCATACACAAACATATTTACATCAAACTTTTATAAACACACAAACAATATTTTTTTTTTCAAACATTTAAAATGCAACCTATTTAAAGTTAAAATTTTAAGTTACTCACCTTATTTAAATGCAGAGCTCTGTTTGTTCCTTTTGAAATTTGCAGAAAAATGCAGGCATGCTTCTTTGTTTTTAAAATCTGAGTTTCAAACCCTGTTGAAATCTGAATGCTCATGATCCTTGACTAACCACTTGCATGCAGACGCATTTGAAACAGCTTCAAATTTTGAGGTTTTGCAGGGAGAAAATGCAAGCTTGATCAATTCCAGGTTTTAAAAACATAATGCAGACCTCTTTTGAATTTTGTAGATTTTAGTGAATCAATGCAGAATGATGTTTGAATGTGAGGAAGTGCAGACCATCATCATAAAAGGGGTTTTGACTTTTGAGTGTGGTTGAATATGCAAATTTCTGGATTTTGAGGAAATGCAGATTTGATTTTGATGAATTTGTGTATGCAGATTTGAGCATTGTTTTGAATATGCACGCTTGATTGTTAATATGAAGATGATTTTGATTTTTGAAGAGTTTTGAAGTTTTCTCTTTTTGATCAAAGAAATGGAAAAACATGTATGAAAGAAAATGCAAGTTTATATAAATGTTTTTCAGGTTTGATAAAATAAAAGGAAAATTAATACAATGATTTACACTTATCCAAATTTATACATTTGTCAACTCGTTATGTTAGTTTTTGAACACATGCTAAATGAATGTTAAAGAATGAAAGACTTGTTTCTTTAAAATAATTAGTACTTGATTTATAAACTAATGTATGTGTTAACCAAATTTTAATCTGTTAGTTTATATTTAAATATGTGTATAAATTTATAAAAGAAATAAAAACAAACCATATTATAAATAAAACTTATACATGTAGAAATTAAAACAATTGATATTTATACTTTGGAATTTTAAATTCAAATTAAATTCAAAATCAAATATTTCAAATCAAGTTATGAATATAAATTCAATTTGAAATAACAACTACAAATTTTATTCAAATCCTATTTATAAAGACAATACACTATTAATATTATTTTTATAAATATCTTATTATTAAATTAAAATTATTTTAAAAGAAATTATATTTTTATCAATAAAATATCTATTTTATTAAGCCATAAAACCTTTTTACATTCTAAATTTAAAACTCAAGCCAATACATTTTAAACATTTAAATAATTTTTCTTATCAATTTTAAAATCATATATTTATTTATTAGATAGTTTTAAAAACTTAATACTTATTTAAATCAAAATTTCCAAACTAAAATGTATATATTAGAATTTTAAAACATGATTCAATTATTAAATTTAAACCAAAATTATTTATTCAATAACTTTGAAAAGCTAATATTAAATAAAGAAAAAATTTCAAATTACTACAAATATTAAAACTAGAAAAAAATATGCTTTATTTCTTAAAATTAAAACAATGCTAATCTATTTAAAATATAAACCATATATTTATATTGTAAATAGAAACCAATTTATTATATTTAAAAGATAAAATAACCAATTGAATATTTATTGAAGAGGATTATTTAAATCTATTTGAATTATTATTAACAGAATATCAATATCAATTTAATTTTAAATACAAATTATTAAATTGATATTGTTAAAAATTCCGGGATATTACAATCCTTCCCCCTTAAAAGAATTTCGTCCCCGAAATTTAAAACAAAGGTAATTTAATAATTTCATTAAAATTTTAAAACACAAGCATTTATCAAATATATGCTAACAAACATACCAACCGATCAAACCAATTAAATTATCCAGGAAAATTCTGGATGGAATTCCTTCGAGTTTCCCCAGGTGTGTATATATATATATATATATATATCAGGATACTCGCTCTACAGAAACCAAACAAACAATACTATGAAGCTATAAAAGCTCCTATTCATCTATATCTATATACTAGACAAGACATCAGACTACAGACGAGTCTGACTCAACAACCAAAACCCCAAAACAAGAGATAGATCATACACGTACTCCCTCAGAGATACGTGAAACTCATCGAATCCCAGTTATCCAAACTGCCAATTCAATCCTGTAGATCAATCACTTATTCTCCAAGATCACAGAAAAGATCCAAAACATTTCAGAGCTAGCATCTCAGACTTACCCAATCTTATAGCTCACTTTTGATCGGAGAAAACTTATCCAAATCAAATCTCCGACTTTAGAGTCCAAATTCCTTCGTCTTTAATCCATAAAACTCTTCGGACGATCCTGAGCTGCCCACAACTTTACTAATCAGCTCAACCTTTGTTGATGCTTCTAGAAACAAACTAGACCAATCAACTAAACAAAATGATCTCCTCAAGATCAACCAAAACCAAGAACTCAAATCCTACTTCTCAACATCAGAAGACAACAACTCACTTCTCCTGTCCGGGAATAGAAAAGCAGATGCACTTCCAAACTGTTTCCACTGCTCAAATCTGATCCGAAGTAGAAGAGAATGATGAAGAAGAACACGAGCAAAACTCAACAACACATCCCATAAACATGGTTCAACAGATCCATAAGAAATATTCAGAAGTTCCTCCAAAACTCTAAGCTGCTACACCAACTCAATCTCTTGGAACCATTCTTCTATAAAGCTGAACTACCGGTACCACTCCTGGAATTCCGGTCGATAAGAAAGCTAAATCCCCAGATGCAGACAAGACTCTGACTTTTTGAAGACATTCAGAAAAATCAGATAACCCAAGAGAACATTCAAACAATCGCAAATCACTTTTGCGATCCACCAAACCAAATCTAAGGAAAACTGTTCTCCCTTAACGAAATAGAACAGCTTAAACTTAATTAGCCAACCCATCGAAGAAACGGGTCCACTTAACTGCTTCTGAACTCCACTTCAGAAAAACTGCTAAGCCAGAAGATCTCTTGCCAACACCGAGAACACTCCAAGCTGCACTGCTGCCACAGATGTCCAAGAATTCCAAATCAAAGCTCTCCGAGAAACTCGAACCTCAAAGCAAACAGAAAAACCGGCTGAACGCAGCCACAACACTGAAGCAGACTCACCTCCTTAACTTGTTCCAAAGAGAACATCTTTGGGAACATCCATAGTCACTGCATCTCATCATGCAGCTACTACTCCCCGATGTATCAAAATATCATCACTCGCTTCTACTCAATCAACAGATCCAAATTCTACTCATCAACTTCAGAAATGAACTCCGAACATTAACAGGTTTCCTTCAGAGATCAATGAAATCCTTCATCACTACAAAACTCACTCGAGACGGTACTAGGTCTACAGTCTCAACAGACACACTTCCAACTTCAAACATTCAATCTCCAACCAATGGTAGTCGTGTTACACACACACCACTACCCCATCTACCCTTATAACTTATATTGGAAAACCTGAATAGGTAACCCAACAGATAGGTAGAAATATATATATATATATATATATATATATATATATATATATATATATAGTTATATATAAAAATTACAAGTACGCTCTCTTAAGAAAGACAGCTCCACAGAGCCTAGGTATTCACTCAACCTAATGCTTTGATACCACTGTGACGACCCGACTTCCAAACACCAGGAAGTCGCATCGCTAATAAGAAAGAAAGGGATAGAAAGAGAAAAGAAAGAAGAGAAGAAAGAACAACATCAAAATCTAAACAGCGGAACGAATAAATTATATTAATCACATAAATATTACATAGTTTATAATCATTATCAGAGTTACACAGATATACATCACATACTAGACAATTATAAACACCTGTCTAGTTATTACAACTCAATACAACTCAGAGACAAGACAGAACACACAGCGGAATACTATATATCTAACGCAGAAGCCTCCTGCTCCATTGCTTCTCCACAATTCGTCAAAGCAAACCTGAATCCTAACAAGAATCCCTTGGCTACTCGTAAAAATTTTAGTACCCAAGAGTTTATGAAAAAAATACTCCGGGTCAGAGATGGGTCTGGTGTGAGTAACAGGTTAAAGTTGCTTAACTTTTTAAAAACCTTTTGAAAAGAAAAGTATCACATAAGATTTCCCACACATAAACATGGAAAAGTTTTTACCTTACGCTAACCAAAACATTTGATAGGAAATTCGATGATATTATAATAATGGCTAGGGTTTTCAAGTAAAATACAGAAATAGCTGGAATGCTAACATCTCATGTTCCAACATAGTTGGGCACAACTAATACGTACGGCATTTATTGGATTTTGGATTCCATACAATGGCAGGGCTACTGGGGTACCGCCCGTCACAGTACGTGGCCTAGATCTCCGTACCCAGGATTACGCCCGCTCCCCTGCAACACAAGGCCGGACCTCTTCCTTACTGAATAGTTCCGAACAAGATAACCCCGACGGTTGGAGCTCAAAACCGTCCACACAGTCGAAATAAAAAGGGACCTCTAGACAGGGGTAAATCTCACTCTCAAGTGGGGGCTACCCACGAAGCCTTGCTGCATCTCCCCTGTTTTAGCCATTCCCGGTTGATGAGGCTTAAGGTTATGATTACCTTCAGTGAACACATCACTTACAATGCTCATCGTCCACCTGACAATGTTCTTAAAGCATTCAATCCATACAAGTTCGTTCTGGGTTCGAACAAAACCGAAGGCATTGTCTCGTTACACTCATGTTGGAACCACCCTCAGAGTTAACGACGATAACCCTTGCACTCTAAATCTCCATCTCAAACCTATAAGAAATAATTCCGTCAAACTCATTACAGAATCACCCACAGAGTTATACTGACGTATAGTCCTTACACCTCGAGTCCTCACAAAGCTCTACTTTGATTCATGACCTAACGTTAATTTAGATCAATGTGGTTTTCGGATATCCAAATATGGAAACCCGATCCCGGTCTCATCGAAATCCAAAGCGTGTCTTTTAGGTCCAAGTTTTTTAAGGTTTTTAAAACAATTCAATACAGTATCAATATACACACATATAAATAACTCACAAGTCACAATTGATAATCAACATTATCAAATAACAGGTAATCCACATTATCAATATCAAATAGATAATCCATATATTGCCATTACAATAGATAATCTATGTTATCATCACAATGCAACCAAGCATTCATACCACACAACATTGCTTATCTCATTACTGAGATCACAAAGCATCCACAACAATCAATGTCATCCATAAATATATATAAGCAATGATTTACTCATCACAATATAATTAATTTAAAAACGAATTAAATTAGCTGTGACGCCCCACCTCTATACCCACGCTAGCCAAGAACACTACGATGTAATGCTGTCAACTAGGACGGAGAATAAGGCTGTTGAGGAGCGACCATCCATGTAATTGCTTTGAGCGAGCACCGATATGTCAGATAGTACAACATGCATTTTATTTTAAGAGAGGAAATCCGACATACCGATACAAACTCAAAACTACTACACAGTGGCTATATAAATCCTTCAGAAACAAATATAGAAATAAGCATGACATAAATCAGTCACAGATAATTCATATCACAAAGGCGGAAGAAGATATGAATATATATCTAACACATGAAAGTGTATATCAGAGTAGTGGTCAAAAAGATCCACAATAATACAAAAGAATAGCAACACGTGCTATACAAAAGAATACAACTATGAGTCCATATCTCAAGTGTATACAACAAAATAAACTACTAATCTAAGTAGTTAGCCAAAAGTCAGAGAAATCAATCCCAAGTGAGAAGTCAAGCTGAAGCACCTGTAACATCTCGGTCTGACCCGAGTATTATTTAATAAGAAAATAATAAACGGATCAATCTAACTATAAATATCAGATGAAACAATATAAAATCAGAGATATGAATAAACACATAATAATCACAATACCAAGCTGTGATATATATATATATATATATATATATATATATATATAAGTAATTGAAAATCAACAAGAGATTAATCAATATCTCCAAATCTACACAAGAATCAAAGGAAATGTCATACTCCTTATTTCGTTCACCAAACCATAAATATTGACGATTATATCAATGTCAATCACAAAAGTCAATGACACATGAATTCACCAATGCACACATATTGATAAAACTTATCAATGGAAATCACGAAAATTGGTGAAGCATAAATTCTAGAAATCATCTCAAGAAATCCAGTCAATGACACACGAATTCACCTATGCACGAAAATTGATAAATCATATCAATAGAAATCACAAAAATAGGTGAAGAAGAAAATTCCAGAATTCGACATACGAAATCCAAAAATCACACAAAATAGGGGGGAGGCCTATCACACGAACGGGAGCATGAAAACTCACCAACATATGTATCACACGAACGAGACGCTATCTCATGGTAGCTAGCCATTAATTTTTGACACACGAACGACCCGAAGACCATGGGGCGCTACCCCATCAATTGGAGTCGAAACTCCACAAAACGGGGTTTAGTCTCCCTCGCACACAAAGAGACATCGCACATTGCTAGTCTAAATCACAAAAATGATCGTCATGATCATCAAGAAGTGTCAATTACAGTAAGCTAGTAAATATATGAGCTTAGCTTCATGTCCTATAACCACTAGCTTAACTTAAATATTTACGAACAAATTATAGATTTCCACTAGAAAATTGTCACAAGAGATTCAATCGAACAAGTCCAAGAATTAACCGACGAAGTAAACGCAAGCGTTTCATACCACTCGTTTTACTTAGTTGTTTGATTAGATTTCTCATACGAGTGAGGTAAAGGTTTGTATATACTAATAGATTGGAAATCGGTTTGAGAAAACGAGCTTTGTTATAAAATAGTGTTGAAATCGTTTGAAGAAAGAGTTTTGATATTTACTACTAGTATAGAAAACCTTTATATTTTTAAAGTGACAAATCACAAAGAAGATTGTAGGAACAATCAATCACGAAAATTCACATATGAAGATGTGAATAAAAATCCAACGAAACCGATAAAGAATCCATCAAAGTGGATATTCAAAAATCCCTAAAAAGGAGTCATCAAAGTCATAATAAATGATAACAACAAATAGGAAACAACACGAATCGATTAAAGTTGGAAATTCAAGCAACTAGGCGAAATAGGCAAAAATGCACCAGGTCGGTCGGCCGGCTACAGAGCTCGGTCGACCGGGCCCTGTTCTAAAATAGTCTCGGGAAGCAGGTCGGTCGGCCGAGGCCTGTAGCCAGTCGACCGGACCAGAGACAGAAAGGTGCCTATGCACCATAGTAGCAGGTCAGTCGACTGGCCACAGGGCTCGGTCGGCCGAACCTGTTCCCAGTCCCTTCGTAGCCCATTGAATACAATGGCCAATCACTACCAAATTGCAACCGTACGAGCATCGGCAGTAAGGATTATGCCAATCAACTACCCGGCCCTATGAGCTCCTTGTTGCATCACCAAAAACACATTTGAACATCAAAGCTATGGTTTTATTTTAAGAATTTGGCTTTCAAAACACCAAAATTGGAATATTGAAAAAACCATTCCAAACCAAAAGCAAATGCACACGAATAAGTGTTAGGAATTCATACCTAACAATCGAAGATAAATATAAGCATAGATGTGAGATAAAAATCTCACCATTGAACCCAAACGATTGAAGAAGAAGCTTGAAAGCAAAGAAGAATCAACCACTCTTCAAATCCCACTCAAGAAGCTTGATTCTAAGCTAAAAAGAGAAACATTTTCCAAACTAGGTTTAGGAATTTTCTAAAATCAAAGAGAGGAAGAGTTGGAGAAGAAGAAGAGAAGCTTACCAATGGGTTCTTCTTGAGTTTGGAGCTAGAAATTGATTTGCAAATGGAAACTAGGGTTTTGGATTTCTATTTCCCATTCTCTTCCACCATTAATCTCTTTAGAACTGAAATTAGAGGAAGAGGGAGTGAATGAAGAGGGGGGTTTCAGTTTGGGGTATTAAGTTAGAACATTGGGCTGAACCCAACCTAAACCCAAAGCCCAAGTGAAAAGTAGCAAAATTCTACTTTCTCCAAACATATCGAAGCTTATACTCGAAAAGGTCGCAAATGGCATTTTAAACTCAATGGGAGTGGTCCCGAGTCCTAATTCGACCGTATGCAAAAGTACCTTTTCGGACTAAATTCCGAGTATCAATAAAATATTTAAATAAAATATTTAAATGTAAAAATCAACAAATATGCGGGTTGTTACAGACTCCCCTCATTAAAGAAATTGCGTCCTCGCAACATTTAAGAAGAAGATATATAGTAACAACCATAAAAGCATATTCAACACAAAAGAAGTTTGAAATAAGAAGTTCACCTCAAAGAGAACAAGAAAGTAAGTCCGGATGTGTTCGCTCGATGAACTCTCTAGATTCCCAAGAACAATCCTTGGGATTTAAAGACCATTGAACTTTAACAAGCGGAACATCTTTATTTCGAAGTCGTTTGACTTCCGAAGAAATAATACGAACAGGATGCTGCTCATAAGTTAAATTCGGTGAAACTTCAATCTCTTCCACAACACCGGGCTCAAGAATAGAATCGGAATCTCAAAGACACTTCCTAAGTTGAGAAACGTGAAACACATCATGGATAGCAGAAAATTGAGCCGGTAATAAAAGGCGATAAGCCATGGAACCAATACGTTCAGCGATAGGAAATGGTCCAATGTATCGAGGCGCTAACTTTCCCGATCGACTGAAACGTACAACACCCTTCATAGGTGAAACACGAATAAAAACAAGATCTCCAACAGAAAATTCTAATTTCCTTCTTCGGTTATCGGCATAGGATTTTTGTCTACTCTGGGCTTCTTTCATCCTATGTCGAATAAGTTCAATCTTCTCTGTTGAATCACGAATAAAGTCTGGACCTAAAACCAGCTTCTCACCGGCCTCAAGCCAACAAGAAGGAGATCGGCATGGCCTTCCATAGAGTGCCTCAAAAGGTGCCATACCAATACTAGATTGGAAGATATTATTATAGGAAAATTCGACAAGAGAAATATGATCTTCCCAACTTCCACCGAAATCAAGCACACAAGCACGAAGAAGATCTTCAAGAGTTTGATTCACACGCTCGGTTTGTCCATCGGACTGGGGATGATAAGCGGTGCTAAAATTAAGCTTCGTTCCCAAAGCTTTTTGAAGACTCTTCCAAAATCCACTAGTAAACAATGGATAACGATCACTAACTATAAAAGTAGGAACTCCATGTAATTTAACAATCTCTTTGATAAAGAGTTTGGCCAAAAAAGGAACGGTTCAGTTAGACCGAACGGGAAGAAAATGGGCGGATTTAGTAAACATATCAACAATCACCCATAAGCTATCATGACCCGAACGAGAATGGGGAAGGCCGTCAATAAAATCCATGGAAATCTGATCCCACTTCCAAATTGGAATTTCTAAAGGTTGCAATAATCCACCGGGCCTTTGATGCTCGGCCTTAACGAGTTAGTAAGTCATGCAACGTTAACGAAGTTAGCGATGTCAAGTTTCATTCCCTCCCAATAATAAAGTCGCTTCATATCCGCATACATTTTACTAATACCGGGATGAATGGTAAATTTGGAGCGATGGGAATCTTCTAAAATATCATTACGAAGATCACTAATATTTGGTACGATAAGTTTACCAAATTTCCGAATGCCGCCACGAGAATCGATATTAAAGTTTTTTAAACCTTCAATATCAATTTTATCCTTAATATTTTGGCCAAGAGGAGCCAATTCGGGATCTAGCCTTTGAGCTTCGAGAATGCGGTCTAAAAGAGAAGGACGAGCCTCAAGGCTACATAAAACAAATGATGAGCGTAAATCGGATACGCGGTCTCGAATCTCACAAGTGGATAAGATCTCGAGATCGTTCCATTCGGATATCATCATAGAAACAACAGCTTGTTGTTTACGGCTAAGAGCATCGGCGACACGATTACCCTTACCGGGAGTATAAAGAATATCAAGATCATATGGTGCAAGAAATTCGAGCCAACGTTGTTGACGCAAATTAAGTTCCTTTTGAGAGAATAAATACTTCAAGGATTTATGATCGGTATAAAGAACAAATTTCTCTCCTTAAAGATAATGACGCCAAATCCGAAGATGCTTTTCATGCTCCTCCTCGGTTTTTGAATACACAAGAATATCATCGATAAAGATGAGAACAAACCGGTCGAGGAAGTCTTTGAAAACTCTATTCATAAGGTCAACGAAATAAGCTAGAGCATTCATTAGACCAAATGGCATAACAAGCCATTCATAAGATCCATAACGAGTACGAAACGATGTCAAAGGAATGCTATCCTCTGAAATACGAAGCTGATGAAATCCAGTAGCTAAGTCTAATTGTGAAAAGACTCTAGCACCACTAAGTTGATCGAATAGATCATCAATCCGAGGTAAAGGATATTTATTTTTGATAGTAAGATCATTAAGCTTGCGATAGTCAACGCAAAGCCCAAGTGTTCCATCGGATTTCTTCACAAAAATAGCTGAAGCTCCCCAAGGTGAGGAACTAGAGCGAATAAATTGCTTCGTCTCCAATTCGGATAATTGTTTACGCATCTCCTCGTTTTCTTTACTGGACATGCGATAAGGAGGGCAAGTGATAGGTCGAGCTCCAGGAATGAGATTAATTCTGAACTCAATTGCTCGCTTAGGTGGTAATCCTAAAACGGGCTCGAATATGTCGGAAAATTTACGAATGACGTGAATAAGAGGAATAATTCACCCTCATCATCATCATCGTCATCACGAGGATTTAAAGAATATAAAGATGCAACCAAGCTGGAATCTGAATCTTTAAGATTAATAGAAATCTGCTTAACAGATTAAGGATATCGAAGATGAATAGTCCGCTCAGGACATAGGATATGAGCTTCATAACGGTTAAGTCAATCCATTCCCAAAATCATTCCAAAGCCTAAATAACGCATGACATTCAAATCGGCTCGGAAAGAAAAATCACACAAAATAATCTCGACATCTTTACACAATAAACTGATTTTCGCGGATCCACCAACCGGATTCGCAATTCTCAAAGAAGTCATTAAACACAAAACATCCAAAGAAAAAGTATCAACAAGTTCTTTTGATATAAAAGAATTGGACGCACCCGTATCAAAAAGGACTCGAATAGGATGATCACGAAATAAAATAATTCCATCCAGAATAGAATGAGAAATACCTTGGCCACGAGATGTGTTGCCAGGGGCTTGAGCAACATTAAGCTTTCCCTCCTTCCTATTTTGAAGTTTGGGACATACATGCATAAAATGGTCCGGGCTTTTGCAATAGCGACAAGTACGAGGCTTTGAACACTTGTTCGCAAAATGGTCTTTCGAACCACAATTATAGCATTTCCCTTGAGTAGAGGAAAAGGTCTTTTCAACAGGAGTTGCTTGCCTCACTTTCTTATTGGGATAGGGGCCTTTGAATTTGTTTGGCCTCTTCTTGTTGTTGAAGTTTGGTTTGGAACCCACCACTTCAACATCATTCTCCCTATCCGCCTCTTCAAGACGGAGAGCGATATCAATGAGTTGGTCGAAAGAAACTTCTAATTTTAGAAGTAATGGCTTCTTGAGATTTTTGTTTAAGCCATAGACGAACCTCTGGTTCTTCTTTAAAGGGGTGTTGATGTATTCAACCCCGTATTTAGAAAGCGACTCGAAGGAGGCGACATAATCTATCACGGAAGAATCACCTTGAACAAGGTCTATAAATCGTCGAGCCAATGTCACTTTCTCTGCTTCTGGTGCAAATTTCAACTCGAAGTGTTCCCGAAATCGCTCCCAGGTGAGATCCGCTTCATTAATCTCAGAAATAAGAAGTTCGTACCAGTCCAATGATCTTTCTCGGAGCATACTAGAGGCCACCTGAACTCGGTGAAGGTCAATAAGATTCATGCGAGAAAAGATTCGATCGCATGACCTTAGCCAAGCCCGTACTTCAATAATAGTTTCGGAACCTTTGAATGGCTCCCCACCCAAATTAGTGTAATCGCTGCACAAGCATGCAAATCCCGACTTTGGGTGAGTAGGTTCTGGGTTAGCTCCAGCTGCTTGAGCATTTGTCACTAAATCAAGAAGCTGTTGAGCAGTCATAAAAACTCCATCTTGGGGTGGAGTGCTAGATGGTACGGCTCTGGGGTGGCCTGGTCTAGACATTTCTCTCCCTTTTAGAAAGAAAGAAGAAGAAGAAAAAGGTTATTCACCAAATTGAATATCAAGCAATCTTGATAGATAAACAAGGAATCATAAGGAAAATAGGATGAATCGGTACGAAGACTCGAATTAAATCCTAAAGCACGACTCCTAAGATGGATTTAGGACGATGATCCTTGTTAAATTATTACATATTGTTCCGAAGTTTGGCTCTGATACCAAGCTGTGACGCCCCACCTCTATACCCACGCTAGCCAAGAACACTACGATGTAATGCTGTCAACTAGCACGGAGAATAAGGCTGTTGAGGAGCGACCATCCATGTAATTGCTTTGAGCGAGCACCGATATGTCAGATAGTACAACATGCATTTTATTTCAAGAAAGGAAATCCGACAAACCGATACAAACTCAAAACTACTACACAGTGGCTATATAAATCCTTCGGAAACAAATATAGAAATAAGCATAACATAAACCAGTCACAGATAATTCATATCACAAAGGTGGAAGAAGATATGAATATATATCTAACATATGAAAGTGTATATCCGAGTAGCGGTCAAAAAGATCCACAATAATACAAAAGAATAGCAACACGTGCTATACAAAAGAATACAACTATGAGTCCATATCTCAAGTGTATACAACAAAATAAACTACTAATCTAAGTAGTTAGCCAAAAGTCAGAGAAATCAATCCCAAGTGAGAAGTCAAGCTGAAGCACCTGTAACATCTCGGTCTGACCCGAGTATTATTTAATAAGAAAATAATAAACGGATCAGTCTAACTATAAATATCAGATGAAACAATATAAAATCAGAGATATGACTAAACACATAATAATCACAATACCAAGCTGTGATATATATATATATATATATATATATATATATATATAAGTAATTGAAAATCAACAAGAGATTAATCAATATCTCCAAATCTACACAAGAATCAAAGGAAATGTCATACTCCTTATTTCGTTCACCAAACCATAAATATTGACGATTATATCAATGTCAATCACAAAAGTCAATGACACACGTATTCACCAATGCACACATATTGATAAAACTTATCAATGGAAATCACGAAAATTGGTGAAGCATAAATTCTAGAAATCATCTCAAGAAATCCAGTCAATGACACACGAATTCACTGATGCACAAAAATTGATAAATCATATCAATAGAAATCACAAAAATAGGTGAAGAAGAAAATTCCAGAATTCGACACACGATATCCAGAAATCACACAAAATAGGGGGGAGGCCTATCACACGAACGGGAGCATGAAAACTCACCAACATATGTATCACACGAACGAGACGCTATCTCATGGTAGCTAGCCATTAATTTTTGACACACGAACGGCCCGAAGACAATGGGGCGCTACCCCATCAATTGGAGTCGAAACTCCACAAAACGGGGTTTAGTCTCCCTCGCAGACAAAGAGACATCGCACATTGCTAGTCTAAATCGCAAAAATGATCGTCATGATCATCAAGAAGTGTCAATTACAGTAAGCTAGTAAATATATGAGCTTAGCTTCATGTCCCATAACCACTAGCTTAACTTAAATATTTACGAACAAATTATAGATTTCCACTAGAAAATTGTCACAAGAGATTCAATCGAACAAGTCCAAGAATTAACCGACGAAGTAAACGCAAGCGTTTCATACCACTCGTTTTACTAAGTTGTTTAATTAGATTTCTCATGCGAGTGAGATTGGAAATCAGTTTGAGAAAACGAGCTTTGTTATAAAATAGTGTTGAAATCATTTGAAGAAAGAGTTTTGATATTTACTACTAGCATAGAAAACCTTTATATTTTTAAAGTGACAAATCACAAAGAAGATTGTAGGAACAATCAATCACGAAAATTCACATATGAAGATGTAAATAAAAATCCAACGAAACCGATAAAGAATCCATCGAAGTGGATATTCAAAACTCCCTAAAAAGGAGTCATCAAAGTCATAATAAAAGATACCAACAAATAGGAAACAACATGAATCGATTAAAGTTGGAGTTTCAAGCAACTAGGTGAAATAGGCAAAAATGCACCAGTTCGGTCGGCCGGCTACAGAGCTCGGTCGACCGGACCCTGTTCCAAAATAGCCTCGGGAAGCAGGTCGGTCGGCTGAGCCCTGTAGCCAGTCGACCGGTCCAGAGACAGAAAGGTGCCTATGCACCATAGTAGCAGGTCGGTCGACCGGCCACAGGGCTCGGTCGGCCGAACCTGTTCCAAGTCCCTTCATAGCCCATTGAATACAATGGCCAATCACTACCAAATTGCAATCGTACGAGCATCGACACTAAGGATTTATGCCAATCGACTACCCGGCCCTATGAGCTCCTTGTTGCATCACGAAAAACACATTTGTGTTGAATATGCGCCTTGCGCTATATGATTTTTTGTTTGATGATAATAAACATATATACATTCATTTAAATGTATTTGGTAATGTACTATTTTATTTTTTAGAATAAATAAATATTTGTTGAATAAAATAAATTACACAGAATTTGAATTTGAATTCAAACAGAACTAGTTACACAGTTTTTGAATTCAAACGAATATTTTATTCAAACAAATATTTATTACAAACTTGAATAGTACAAATTCATGCTCTCACTATACATATACATTTCTGATTACATCACGATTACATCACAAATATTTTTACATTGATAATCTCACTACATATCACTCACACTCGTATTTTGTCTTCAATTGCATTCCGGTTTGAATCCAGCATCTGAGTAATCTGCAAAAATATTTTCAAACGCAGTAAAATTGAAAAAAAAAATTCTTTGCAGTTCAAAAATAAAAGATGATTTTGAAAACATTGTTTGCCTCAGTTATTTGGGTTGTTCGTCATCATTTTTGATTGTATCTGTGCATATCAGCATTTTATCAGGGACAGGTAATTACAAGTGGCTGCAGTACACACGTGTACATTCGTATACGTGTGCACTGCCTCGCCAACTCGTGTGCAAAAATCAAACAAAAGCACAGAAATCAAAAACAAGGTCAAACCCAAGATAGGTTCAACTCAATGCACCACTGACTAGACAATGCAAGCACAGTCTCAAGCATGAAACAAGGTGCACCAGACCAGGTTGCAAAAATGATCAAATATACACAAATGCAGCCAAATAGACCAGAGTGTACAACAGTGTCAAGTTGAAAACAGTTCAAAGCTTCAAACTGCATAAGTGACCATGCAAACTGACTCGAACCAATACAGTGACAATATGCAGCATACCAGAGGTTACAACATCAAAGAATCAAGTACACATGTATGCAGTGACACATCAATGAAGACACAGCCCAACAAAACAGCGTCAAAGAAAATGTCAACATAAAGTACTACAGAGATCAATGCAACTTCACAGCAATCATAACACAAGCCAGAGTGAATGCAGACAAGTACATGAATACATAAAGCTACAAGTGATGCAGCATAAATCAAAAAGTGATATGGTGAAGCACTGACTCAAATACAACTACAAGGCATGAAACCATAGTGAAACAGTTCAAGTGGACAGTGAAGGCAGTACACAAGTGAAACAACAAAATGCATGTACAAACTATGGTGAACAAGAGACCAGAGTGCAATAGGTGGACAGTGAAGGCTGCAGTGAAGCATGTACATGAGTGGACTGGACTACAACATGACCAAGATCATATGCACAGTACAGACCACAAAATGCCACCAAGCAAACAAAGATCAGACAGTACAGGTAACAGTGTGGAACAATGCCCAAGTATACAATACAACAAGGTTCAAACCAAAGTATAATGAAGCAACTCGACTACAAGTCAGTAACTTTAAACTGCTCATATACACAAGTGAGTGCACCAAAGATATGACATCAAACATGACAGCAGACCACTATGCAGTAGACAGAGTGCAACTATCAAAGAAACAACAGAGACCAAGCAATGAATATCAAGTGATACAACTGCAAGTATCAAGACCAGAAACTCAAGCTTCAAAAAGATACAGCAACAATGCACCAATAAAGTCAAGACAAAGCAACTGTTCTTAATCCCAAGTTACAAACTCAAAATGCCCAGTTATAGCCACAAGACTATCAAGCAGTGAGCAAGTGCAAATCGAGTTCCAGAGATAACAAATGCAGACACAAAATTTCAACAGTGCAATGCAGTGGTATGCAGCAGAGAAAAATTTAATTGCAATGGTGATGATCGAAGCTAATATAGAGTAGTGAATTCACATACCCAAAATAAACAGTCGAAAATATACGAAATTGACAAAGTCAAATATCTCAAATCACGAAATCAATTCAAGCCGTGTGAATCAAGTTACTACAAATACGAAATTGACAAAGTCAGATTAATCCCCAGCATCAAAGCGTAATCGAACGGCATAACAAGAATTTTTGCAGCAATCAGTCGAACGCAAAAATAGGAAATCAAATCCTATTAAAACCCTAATCATCATCGGCATTTCAATTCGATCGAGTTCAAGTATCAAATTAGAAAAGCAAAAGGAGACAGCACATACCGAATTCACAAGCATCAAAACTCGATCGAGCAACTGCAAGCAAGCTAGGGCAACCAATCACAGATCAATTGAAGAAACCGAAGCCCTAATTGCAACAAAGAGCCGAAGCCCTAACTGGATCAAAAGGGAACGAAGCCCTAACTGGAACGAAGCCGCCATTATTTCTCACGAACGAAGACAAAAAGAGGATCGGGTGAAATAAGGAAGTGGGCCGGTGTTTAAAAACAAAATGGGGTTTTGTTTGATTATAAACTTATATTAATATTGTTAATTAGTTTAGGGCTATTTTATTTTGTTCTTAATTATTGTTTTTTTATTCTACGAATCAAAGAGTTTAGGTAAATCACCACCTAGGTTTTAGGTTGTGTCTGATTGTCTATTTAGAGTTAGTTCAGTAAGCAGGGGTTGCGAGTTTGCAAAACTCTATAGGCGGTAGCAGGGTTTGCAAGTCTGTTAGAGTGTTTGTAAGCGTGATACTGTTTAATTCTAATAGAAATCTGGGAATGCAGTAGTAGGCAGGGGTTGCCGAAGCTGGGTAAATCTTGTGTGTGATTTACTTTTCAGTATATTTATTTCTGCAGTTTATTTTTGTGTTTAAATCAAGAAAATTTGCTATAACCCTATTCACCCCCCCCCCCCCTCTAGGGTTAATTTAGATCCTACAAGTGGTATCAGAGCCCGGTTTATTTTTTTTTAACTCTAGAGTCATGAGTCTACAAAATAATGCTTTTTCTGAGGGGCAATCTATTGCTAGGCCACCCATGTTTAACGGGAACGATTATGCTTATTGGAAAGTTAGGATGGGTATCTATCTCAGTTCTGTTGATTATGAAGTTTGGGATATTATTGAAACTGGCTATAAACCCCCCACTATAATTGTTGGTGATACTGAGATTCCTAAACCTAAGGATAGGTGGGATGCTAACGATAAGAAATTGAAAACAACAAATGCTAAAGCCATGAATGCTTTGATATGTGCTCTTGATAAAAATGAATTTAATAGAATTTCTCATTGTACAACAGCACATGAAATATGGCATACTTTGGAGGTGACACACGAAGGAACTTCTCAAGTCAAGGAGTCTCGGCTAGCCCTATTCAGCAATGAATACGAAAACTTTGTGATGGACAAAGGCGAGAGCATAAAGGATATGTTTGGACGCTTTTCAACCTTGGTATACAATGCTAGAGCACTTTGGAAGGTATTTACTGAGGTAGAGCTTGTGCGGAAGATACTACGAGTTTTACCAATGAACTTTGAGGCAAAAGTCACAGCAATCCAAGAATCGAAAGATCTGAGCAAACTAAGCATGGAGGAGTTGATTGGAAACTTGATGACATATGAGCTTGAGCTAAAAGCAAAGGAAGAACGCAATAACTCCGAACCAAAGAAGAAGACGATTGCCTTAAAGGGAAAAGAAGAAAGCGATGAAGAAGAAGAAGATCCAATTGAAGAGCTTGCAATGGCTGTCAATAATCTTAAAAAATGGTCAAGATTCAAGTTACGAAAGAAGAAAATAAGTGGTAATAAGTCAAAGAATTCTGACGATTCCGATAATGAATTGACATGCTATAACTGCAAGAAGCCTGGCCACTTCAAACAAAAATGTCCACTTCTCAAAAACAACAAAGGAAAGAAAAAGAAAAAGAAGGCTTTTGCAGCGACATGGGATGATGAAGAAGGAGAGGAAGTTTCAAATAATAGCTCAGAGGAGGCTAACTTGTGTCTTATGTCAAAATCGGATTCAGAAGCAAGCTTAGAGGAATCTAGTGAGGTAAGTAACTATTCTTATAAAGAACTTGTTTCAATGTGTTGTGATTTTACTAAAATGATTGATACTCTTGAATCTAAAATTGAAAAACTAAAATCTGATAGGAGAGAACTTGTCCATGAAAATTCTAGGTTAGAAACTGAAATTGAAAATATTCAAAACCTAGAATGTAAAAAATGTAAGATTTTAGATTCAGAATTATCAATACTGAGGAATAACTTTGAAAGTCTTGAAAATGAAAACTTGAATCTTAAGGAAACCATCGACACTAGGAGAAAGGATTTTATTAATCGATGCACCTCACTTGTTACTGAAAACTCAACATTAAAAACCAAAGTCCAAAATCTTGAGAAATCTTTGAAGAACTTTTCAAGAGGCGAAAAATCTTTCAACATGCTATTGGGAAATCAAATTTTTGCTAACAACGGGAAAGGACTAGGTTTTGGGAAAACACAAGTTGATGTTAATGCAAAATATAAGAGTGTCTTTAATAGATGTGAAATATTAAGATGTCGTGCTGAAAATGATAGTCATAGGAACAAGAACACAAAATTTATACAAGTTTGGGTTCCTAAGAATTCTACAAACAAATTTCATGTTTATTGGAATAAAAATAAAAGGACTAAACAAGTATGGATTCCAAAGGGATTGTTTATTCACAATGCTTCTATCACTAATAACATTGGACCTAAGAGTTTCTCTAGGTCATCTTCCTCTCTTCTTATGTAGGTCTGTTGGCGGGCTAAGGAACAACAAGAATGGTTTCTAGATTCAGGTTGTTCTAGACATATGACAGGTGACAAATCGAAGTTCCTTAGCTTAGAGAATTTTAAAGGTGGAAATGTGATCATGGGAGACAATAGCAAGTGTAAGATTATTGGCAAAGGTGAAGTTGGTAACGGTATTTTTTCCTTGACTAATGTTTTATACGTTGAAAATCTGCATCACAATCTCATTTCTATTTGCCAACTATGTGACAAAGGTATGAATGTGATTTTTGATAGTGATACTTGCAAAATCATTGATAAATCTTCTAATAACATTGTTCTTATGGGCAAAAGAAAAGGGAATGTTTACTCACTTTCATTTGATAATCTAAATCTTTTTAGATGTTTGGTAGCCACTGACGAAGAGGCATATTTATGGCATAGGAGACTTGGACATGCTAGCATGAGTCTCTTAGAAAAACTCAAATCAAAAGAATTAGTCAGAGGGTTACCACATCAGAAATTTAAAAATAATAAAGTGTGTAAAGCATGTTCCTTGAGCAAGCTTAGTCGATCATCATTTCGTCCTAAAAACATTGTTAGCACATCAAGGGTCCTTGAACTAGTCCACATGGATTTATTTGGACCAAATGAAATTTCAAGCTTGAATGGAAAACGATATTGTTATGTATTGGTTGATGATTATTCTAGATTTACATGGGTTTACTTTTTAGCCAAAAAGTCTGAATCTTTCGAATATTTTTCAAAATTTGCAAAACTTGTTCAAAATGAAAAAGGAGTTACAATTAAAAACTTGAGAAGTGATCATGGAGGCGAATTTGAAAATTTTGAATTTGAAAATTTTTGTGAAGAAAATGGTTTAAAACATGAATTTTCTGCACCACGAACACCTCAACAAAATGGGATGGTTGAAAGGAAAAATCATACATTACAGTAATTGGCTAGATCCATGTTAAGTGAGTATAAGCTACCTCTAATCTTTTGGGCAGAGGCAGTGAATACTTCGTGCTATGTAATGAATAGAGTAATGATTAGACCAATACTTGGCAAAACGTCTTATGAATTGTGGCATGAAAGGAAACCTAACATTTCTTATTTTCGTATATTTGGGTGTCCTTGTTTCATTCTTAACACAGGTGATCAACTTGGAAAATTTGAATCAAAGGCTGATGATGGAATTTTCATGGGCTATTCAACAAGGAGTAAGGCTTACAGGATATATAACAAACGAACAAAGACAATTGTTGAGTCAATCAATGTGAAATTTGATGAATCTGATCTGGAAAAAACGACTGAAAGGATGGTTGACGATGGAGTAGATCCTGAAGGCACTGAAGAAGGGACATTTAGTGAGAAAACTGAAAGAAGGACTGTTGATGCTGATAAACTAAGGTTCAAACGTAATCATCCTCCTGAATTAATTATTGGTGATCCTACGGAAGGTATACGTACTCGTTCCTCATTTGATGAAAATTTGTGTGCGTTTTGTTGTCATAGTGGTTTTATTTCTGAAATTGAACCTGATTCTGTTGAAATGGCTCTTAATGATGAAAATTGGTTTTTAGCAATGCAAAATGAACTTAATCAATTTGAGAGAAACAAAGTTTGGAATTTAGTTCCTAGGCCTAATGACTATCCAATTGTAGGGACTAAATGGGTGTTTAAAAATAAATTTGATGAATCAGGAAATGTAATTAGAAACAAGGCTAGGTTGGTTGCAAAAGGTTATAACCAAATAGAAGGCATAGACTTTGATGAAACATTTGCTCCAGTTGCTAGGTTAGAAGCCATTAGAATCTTGCTAAGTTTTGCATGTTACAAGGGTTTCAAACTTAAACAAATGGATGTAAAAAGTGCCTTTTTGAATGGTGATTTAAAAGAAGAAGTTTTTGTTGAACAACCACCCGGTTTTGAAAATCATGAATTTCCAAATCATGTGTATAAGCTAGAAAAAGCATTATATGGTCTTAAGCAAGCACCAAGAGCTTGGTATGACTGCCTCTGTACATATCTTTTGGAAAATGGTTTTAAAAAGGGAAGTGCTGACACGACTCTGTTTCTATTACATAAAGAACATGATTTTTTGATTGTTCAGATTTATGTGGATGATATTATCTATGGTGCTACTAATGAGCTTTTGTGTGAGAATTTTGAACAAGTCATGCAGGCTAAATTTGAGATGAGTTTGGTTGGTGAATTGAAATACTTTCTTGGATTTCAAATTAAGCAAAGTAGTGATGGTATTTTCATTTCACAATCCAAATATGTGTTGGAGCTATTGAAGAAATTTGGAGTCGAAAATTCCAAGCCATTGAGAACTCCTATGAGCCCATCAACAAAGTTGGACAAAGATGAGAAAGGAATTGCAATTGATCAAAAGAAATATCGAGGGATAATCGGTTCACTTCTCTATCTTACTGCTTCTAGACCTGATATTATGTTTTCTGTATGCTTGTGTGCACGTTTTCAAGCTAATCCCAAAGAATCTCATTTAAAAGCTACTAAACGAATTTTGAGATATCTTTCACACACACACAAATTTGGACTATGGTACCCTTCTTGTGAAAATTTTGATTTAGTAGGTTATTCCGATGCTGATTATGCTGGTTCATTAGTTGACAGAAAAAGCACTAGTGGGACATGTTTCATGCTAGGACATTCATTAGTCTCATGGTCAAGTCGGAAACAGAATTGTGTTGCATTATCCACCACTGAAGCAGAATATATTGCTTTGGGAAGTTGTTGTGCTCAAATTCTATGGATGATGCAAACTCTTTCTGATTTTGGCTTAGTCTATAAACAAGTTCCATTAAAATGTGATAGTAAGAGTGCTATAGATTTGTCAAATAATCCTGTCCATCATTCTCGCACAAAACACATTGATGTGAGACACCATTTTCTTCGAGATCACATTGCTAAAGAAGACATTTGCATTGAATATATTTCAACAGAAATTCAACTTGCTGATATTTTCACAAAACCTCTCCCCGAAGACAGATTTTCCAAATTACGTTTAGATTTGGGAATTATAGAGGTTGACTAATCATTTTTTTAAAAAATTTTGATTTTTGAATTTGATTCTAAATGACAATTTTTTAACTAATCTAACTCCCTAATGATTATCGAAAAGATGAATAGTGATTGAAAAAGTGATGAGTGTTGATATTTATCATATATTATAACTCGAGAAAGTATAATTAGAAAATTTCTTTAGAATTTCATAACAAGAGTTATAAAATTTTTGTTGGGTAATAATTCCATGACCATTTCTATTTCTATCATCTTTCTATCGACCATCACTCTTCAAGATCATATTTAGTATGTAAATTTGTGGTATTTTACAAAGGAAATCATTTGTTCTTTAATACCTTTAAATCTGTGAAGGAAATTATTTGTTCTTCAACTTATTATATTCAGCAATTAAAAAAATATATCCAAAGTATTCACTCTCTTTTAAAAGTCCTCACGGTTATGCATGGGTGAATTACTTGGATTTATGATTATGTGCTTCCATGCTCATTTAAAAGTCCTCACGGTTATGCATGTATGGAACGCATATCAAAATTAATTAATTAAATAGACAAGTTGATTCTAATCCCATTTAAAAGTCCTCACGGTTATCCATGATTAGAAGATACTTGATTTCGTTTTTTTTTTTAAAAAAAATTGTGAATACTACTAATCTCATTTAAAAGTCCTAACGGTTATGCATGGTTAGTAGAGATTCAAATTTCCTGAAATAAATATACCACAAATAGACAAAATTGTATGATTTTTGATGATTTTTATCCCCATCACTTCTGAAAGTGGAATATGCGCTTGACAAGGGTAATTATGATTTTTGTTTGAGTTTTATTGAAATTTGATATTTATATTTAATTGAGTTAAATGTTTGATTCATGTCTATCACTTCATCCCTATTTTATAACACTATTATTCTTTTGCTGATAACAAAAGGGGGAGAGAAAAGTTAAGATTTTGTCGAATAGAATCAAGCAAAGACAAATAATTTTCACTGTGCATATAGGCTCATTTATATATTTCTATGCATATATGTAGGGGGAGTATTGTGTAGAGAGGGAGCATTCCAATAGGGGGAGCAAATTGAAATTATTGAATAACATTTGATATATTCAAAATCTTAAATATATGTTTGTTATCATCAAAAGGGGGAGATTGTTGAATATGCGCCTTGCGCTATATGATTTTTTGTTTGATGATAATAAACATATATACATTCATTTAAATGTATTTGGTAATGTACTATTTTATTTTTTAGAATAAATAAATATTTGTTGAATAAAATAAATTACACAGAATTTGAATTTGAATTCAAACAGAACTAGTTACACAGTTTTTGAATTCAAACAAATATTTTATTCAAACAAATATTTATTACAAACTTGAATAGTACAAATTCATGCTCTCACTATACATATACATTTCTGATTACATCACGATTACATCACAAATATTTTTACATTGATAATCTCACTACATATCACTCACACTCGTATTTTGTCTTCAATTGCATTCCGGTTTGAATCCAGCATCTGAGTAATCTGCAAAAATATTTTCAAACGCAGTAAAATTGAAAAAAAAATTCTTTGCAGTTCAAAAATAAAAGATGATTTTGAAAACATTGTTTGCCTCAGTTATTTGGGTTGTTCGTCATCATTTTTGATTGTATCTGTGCATATCAGCATTTTATCAGGGACAGGTAATTACAAGTGGCTGCAGTACACACGTGTACATTCGTATACGTGTGCACTGCCTCACCAACTTGTGTGCAAAAATCAAACAAAAGCACAGAAATCAAAAACAAGGTCAAACCCAAGATAGGTTCAACTCAAAGCACCACTGACCAGACAATGCAAGCACAGTCTCAAGCATGAAACAAGGTGCACCAGACCAGGTTGCAAAAATGATCAAATATACACAAATGCAGCCAAATAGACCAGAGTGTACAACAGTGTCAAGTTGAAAACAGTTCAAAGCTTCAAACTGCATAAGTGACCATGCAAACTGACTCGAACCAATACAGTGACAATATGCAGCATACCAGAGGTTACAACATCAATGAATCAAGTACACATGTATGCAGTGACACATCAATGAAGACACAGCCCAACAAAACAGCGTCAAAGAAAATGTCAACATAAAGTACTACAGAGATCAATGCAACTTCACAGCAATCATAACACAAGCCAGAGTGAATGCAGACAAGTACATGAATACATAAAGCTACAAGTGATGCAGCATAAATCAAAAAGTGATATGGTGAAGCACTGACTCAAATACAGCTACAAGGCATGAAACCATAGTGAAACAGTTCAAGTGGACAGTGAAGGCAGTACACAAGTGAAACAACAAAATGCATGTACAAACTATGGTGAACAAGAGACCAGAGTGCAACAGGTGGACAGTGAAGGCTGCAGTGAAGCATGTACATGAGTGGACTGGACTACAACATGACCAAGATCATATGCACAGTACAGACCACAAAATGCCACCAAGCAAACAAAGATCAGACAGTACAGGTAACAGTGTGGAACAATGCCCAAGTATACAATACAACAAGGTTCAAACCAAAGTATAATGAAGCAACTCGACTACAAGTCAGTAACTTTAAACTGCTCATATACACAAGTGAGTGCACCAAAGATATGACATCAAACATGACAGCAGACCACTATGCAGTAGACAGAGTGCAACTATCAAAGAAACAACAGAGTCCAAGCAATGAATATCAAGTGATACAACTGCAAGTATCAAGACCAGAAACTCAAGCTTCAAAAAGATACAGCAACAATGCACCAATAAAGTCAAGACAAAGCAACTGTTCTTAATCCTAAGTTACAAACTCAAAATGCCCAGTTATAGCCACAAGACTATCAAGCAGTGAGCAAGTGCAAATCGAGTTCCAGAGATAACAAATGCAGACACAAAATTTCAACAGTGCAATGCAGTGGTATGCAGCAGAGAAAATTTTAATTGCAATGGTGATGATCGAAGCTAATATAGAGTAGTGAATTCACATACCCAAAATAAACAGTCGAAAATATACGAAATTGAAAAAGTCAAATATCTCAAATCACGAAATCAATTCAAGCCGTGTGAATCAAGTTACTACAAATACGAAATTGACAAAGTCAGATTAATCCCCAGCATCAAAGCGTAATCGAACGGCAAAACAAGAATTTTTGCAGCAATCAGTCGAACGCAAAAATAGGAAATCAAATCCTATTAAAACCCTAATCATCATCGGCATTTCAATTCGATCGAGTTCAAGTATCAAATTAGAAAAGCAAAAGGAGACAGCACATACCGAATTCACAAGCATCAAAACTCGATCGAGCAACTGCAAGCAAGCTAGGGCAACCAATCACAGATCAATTGAAGAAACCGAAGCCCTAATTGCAACAAAGAGCCGAAGCCCTAACTGGATCAAAAGGGAACGAAGCCCTAACTGGAACGAAGCCGCCATTATTTCTCACGAACGAAGACAAAAAGAGGATCGGGTGAAATAAGGAAGTGGGCCGGTGTTTAAAAACAAAAGGCGGTTTTGTTTGATTATAAACTTATATTAATATTGTTAATTAGTTTAGGGCTATTTTATTTTGTTCTTAATTATTGTTTTTTTATTCTACGAATCAAAGAGTTTAGGTAAATCACCACCTAGGTTTTAGGTTGTGTCTGATTGTCTATTTAGAGTTAGTTCAGTAAGCAGGGGTTGCGAGTTTGCAAAACTCTATAGGCGGTAGCAGGGTTTGCAAGTCTGTTAGAGTGTTTGTAAGCGTGATACTGTTTAATTCTAATAGAAATCTGGGAATGCAGTAGTAGGCAGGGGTTGCGGAAGCTGGGTAAATCTTGTGTGTGATTTACTTTTCAGTATATTTATTTCTGCAGTTTATTTTTGTGTTTAAATCAAGAAAATTTGCTATAACCCTATTCAACCCCCCCCCTCTAGGGTTAATTTAGATCCTACAATTTGAACATCAAAGCTATGGTTTTTTTTTTAAGAATTTGGCTTTCAAAACACCAAAATTGGAATATTCACAAAACCATTCCAAACCAAAAATAAATGCACACGAATAAGTGTTAGGAATTCATACCTAACAATCGAAGATAAATATAAGCATAAATGTGAGATAAAAATCTCACCTTTGAACCCAAACGATTGAAGAAGAAGCTTGAAAGCAAAGGAGAATCAACCACTCTTCAAATCCCACTCAAGAAACTTGATTCTAAGCTAAAAAGAGAAACATTTTCCAAACTAGGTTTAGGAATTTTCTGAAATCAAAGAGAGGAAGAGTTGGAGAAGAAGAAGAGAAGCTTACCAATGGGTTCTTCTTGAGTTTAGAGCTAGAAATTGATTTGCAAATGGAAACTAGGGTTTTGGATTTCTATTTCCCATTCTCTTCCACCATTAATCTCTTTAGAACTGAAATTAGAGGAAGAGGGAGTGAATGAAGAGGGGGGTTTCAGTTCGGGGTATTAAGTTAGAACATTGGGCTGAACCCAACCTAAACCCAAAACCCAAGTGAAAAGTAGCAAAATTCTACTTTCTCCAAACATATTGAAGTTTATACTCGAAAAGGTCACAAACGGCATTTTAAACTCAATGGGAGTGTTCCCGAGTCCTAATTCGACCGTATGCAAAAAGTAGCTTTTCGGACTAAATTCCGAGTATCAATAAAATATTTAAATAAAATATTTAAATATAAAAATCAACAAATATGCGGGTTGTTACGTTAACTATCTCCATCTCTAATTAATTTAAAATGAATTAATTTAATTAGTTCATCTTTAATTAATTTGAAATGAAATAAATTAATTACTTCACCAATATAAATCTTGCTTCCTCAATCATTTAATTGATTACAATCAATTAATCATTCATTATTAATCACCTTAATTAATCACCTTGATTAATTACACTTAATTACATTTATGTAATTATTCTTAATTAATTTCTCAAATTAATTATTCACAACCAAACAGTAATTAACCTTTAATTACTTCAACTAATTAATGAACTATAATTAATTACCTTAAACCTTAATTAATTACATTAATTAATTACCTTTAATTACTTATTATTGATTAATTAATCATAATCAATCATCTTTAATTACATCATTAATTATAATAATTAATGATCCTTAATTATATTTAATAAAATTATCTTCCTAAAATTAATTACCTTGAGTAATTAACTCATATTTATTAATCATATTAGATTAATTACATTTAGTAATTAACTAACTTACTTACTATATTAAACAAATTTAATTATCCTTTAATTAATTTCTTAATTAATTCTTTGATTAATTACAAGTAATTATACTCCAAATTACTTCATTCTTAAACACCTTCATTTAATTTCAAATTGTAATTACTAATCAATTACTTCATTAAGTGATTTTCAATCCAAAATTTACATAACTAATGATTTTAAAAAAACTCGAGTGTTTAAAATTAATTAAACTTAATTAATTAAAATAAACAATCACATTTAACTAAATTAATTACATTAATTAATTAATTTCTAAATTACTTCATAAAGTAATTACACTCAAACCATTCACAAATGATTATTATCAAATTTATTAATCTAATTAATTATTAAAATTAACCATATTAATTAATTATTAAATAATCCTGGTTAATGACCTTCATTAACCATTCTCTAATTATTTTTATTAAGTAATTAAATTAGATTAATTACAAACTTTAATTATCCATTAATTAAAGTTAATTATTTAATAAATTATCCTTGATTAAAACTTAATTACATAATTAATAATTCATCAATCATTAATTTAAAAATCTAATTAATGATCTTAATTATAAATTTATTAATCATTAATCAATATTCATAAATTTCAAATCATTAATTAATTAAATTAATTAACCATTCCTTAATTACTTTGTTAATTAAATAAATTTCCAAAACATTAATCTTAATTAATTTAAGATAAAACATTTCTAAATTTTGTTTTAAAAACAAAATTTATTTAAAACAAAGTACTTTTGAAAATTACCTTTAAATTACATTAATTTCAAGTTTTAAAATAAGAATAATTTAAACTTATCAAAGTTTGAATAATTTAAAAATTTTTAAAAAAAAATTCAAGACAAAAACAAAAGTTTGTCTTAAAAATGAAATCATAAAATTTGAAGTTAAATTCATTCCAAAGTTTCAATAATTTCAATTTATATTTAGTTTAAATCTTTCAAATTTAAACCTTCTTTTAAATTTTCAAAGTGAAATTCATTTTTAAATTTCTAGATTTTAAACTTCATTTAAGCTTTCTCTTATTTAAACAAGAACTTCAAATTTCAAAAAGTTCAACTACTATTAACAAAGTAAAATATTTAATTTAACTTCAATATTTTTAAAACTTTATTTAAAATATGAGATTTTAAATTTGAACTTAAATTCAAAAATTCAAACTTGAATTTGAATTTGATTTAAACTTTCCTTACAAATAAAACTACAGATTTTAAAAAAAAGTTCAAACAGAAACTTCAGGTTTCTGTAAACCTGAAAAACTCAGAGCAACCCGAAAACCCCAAAACCACTTTGAGTTTCATGCCTAACTACTTCGGGCCATCATCCCACTTACTTCGAGCAAAACTCAAACCTCCCCTGAAACCAAAACCAAACCCAACACTTCACCAGTAACTCATCGCCGTGCATATGCACGGCGACTCTGATCATCATTGGTCTCCATGGATCATCGCTATACATCAGAATCCCATCCTACAACACATCACGAACATCCAAATCAAGCTCCCACTCACGAAATCGAATTCAACCCCCAATTCAAAACCTAGAACAGAAAATCAGGTTTTCTGTCAAAACCTATCAACGGCGAATGTACGCCACTCCGACCATCTGAGGTCCACCCACTCCGGCCTCGAACACTTTTACACACCATCTACCGATCCTCAAAAGATCATAGCACTCGATCCATCCTTCACCTCAAACTGACCCAATTCTTAAACCCATTCAAAACTAGGGTTTAACAAAAGATTTTCAAACTGCTCCCTCCTCATTTAATTATAACATCATTTATGATTTTTACAAGAATCTACAAACCTTCCTCTATAACTCAGAGCAACCCCGAGTTTTCACAAGTCACAAATCACAAGAATTTGCTTGAATCCCATTTTTAGTTCAAAAACTAACTGCATATTCAACTAACACCTAAAAATACAGATTCCTAATTTAAAAATGAAGTTTTTGTTGTTACTTTTGTTTTATGATACTGAATTACAAGTTTAACATGTTTGATTTTTGACAGAGGTTAACATGCACTGATATATTTTATATTTCAGAGGCAAAACAACTTCAGTCTTAATTTGATTTAATCTTTAATCCTAATCTATGATAAGCAACATTTATTTTTATTTTAAAAACCAGATACTATCACAAATTTAAATAAATGGTAGAGGATTTTTTTTAAATGAGAATATGAATCTGGAAACACAGCAGAGCACAACACATGCATACACAAACGTATTTACATCAAACTTTTATAAACACACAAACAATAATTTTTTTTCAAACATTGAACATGCAACCTATTTAAAGTTAAGATTTTAAGTTACTCACCTTATTTAAATGCAGATCTCTGTTTGTTCCTTTTGAAATTTGCAGAAAAATTGTAGGCATGTTTCTTTTTTTTTAAATCTGAGTTGCAAACCCTGTTGAAATCTGAATGCTCACGATCCCTGACTAACCACTTGCATGCAGACGCATTTGAAACAGCTTCAAATTTTGAGGTTGTGCAGGGAGAAAATGCAAGCTTGATCAATTCTAGGTTTTAAAAACAGAATGCAAACCTCTTTTAAATTTTGCAAATTTTGGTGAATCAATGTAGATTGACGTTTGAATGTGAGGCAGTGCAGACCATCATGATAAAAGGGGTTCTGATTTTTGAGTATGGTTGAATATGCAGATTTTTGGATTTTGAGGAAATGCAGATTTGATTTTGATGAATTTGTGTATGCAGATTTGAGCATGGTTTTGAATATGCAGGCTTGATTGTTAATATGAAGATGATTTTGATTTTTGAAGAGTTTTGAAGTTTTCTCTTTTTGATCAAAGAAATGGAAAAACATTTATGAAAGAAAATGCAAGTTTATATAAATGTTTTTCAGGTTTGATAAAATAAAAGGAAAATTAATACAATGATTTACACTTATCCAAATTTATACATTTGTCAACTCGTTATGTTAGTTTTTGAACACATGCTAAATGAATGTTAAAGAATGAAAGACTTGTTTCTTTAAAATAATTAGTACTTGATTTATAAACTCCACCAAATTTTAATTTGTTAGTTTATATTTAAATATGTGTATAAATTTATAAAAGAAATAAAAACAAACCATATTTATAAATAATACTTATACATGTAGAAATTAAAACAATTGAGATTTATACTTTGAAATTTTAAATTCAAATTAAATTCAAATTAAATTCAAAATCAAATATTTCAAATCAAGTTATGAATATAAATTTAATTTGAAATAACAACTACAAATTTTATTCAAATCCTGTTTATAAAGACAATACACTATTAATATTATTTTTATAAATATCTTACTATTAAATTAATATTATTTTGGAAGAAATTATATTTTTATCAATAAAATATCTATTTTATTAAGCCATAAAACCTTTTTATTTGTTCATTCTAAATTTAAAACTCAAGCCAATACATTTTAAACATTTAAATATTTTTTCTTATCAATTTTAAAATCATATATTTATTTATTAGATAGTTTTAAAAACTTAATACTTATTTAAATAAAAATTCCCAAATTAAAATGTATATAGTACAATCTTAAAACATGATTCAATTATTAAATTTAAACCAAAACTATTTATTCAATAAATTTGAAAAGCTAATATTAAATAAAAACAAATTTTCAAATTACTGCAAATATTAAAACTAGAAAAAAATATGCTTTATTTATTAAAATTAAAACAATGCTAATCTATTTAAAATATAAACCATATATTTATATTATAAACAGAAACCAATTTATTATATTTAAAAGATAAAATAACCAATTGAATATTTATTGTAGATGATTATTTAAATCTATTTGAATTATTATTAACAGAATGTCAATATCAATTTAATTTTTAAATACAGATTATTAAATTGATATTGTTAAAAATTCTGGGATATTATACTTTTCAAATTTTAGAAGTCACCACTTATTATTTTCGCACATTTCCATTCATTCTAGGCTTAAATATGTTCATATTCTATTTTTAACTCAAGCCTTATACTTATTTATAACCCAAGTATTCTATGGATTTTTAATTCTAATTCTTTTATAAGTTATTCTTATTTATTTATTTATTCTGAATTCTTATTCCAATTCAATTTTATTTTAAACTCAGATTTATTTAATCTCAATTCGATTTCAACTTAATTCGAAAACAACTGGATATTATTTTTCAGCCTATTTAATTAATTTCAATCCAGTTAAATTTGATTCCCTAATCCAAGTTAGTTTCATTTTTAACTTTTCACTTTATATTTAAATTCCCAACATTCAAAGCTTATATTCCTTTTCGGATTTGAAAATCATCTCAATTTATAAGCTTACAACCTATCTTATCAGGATTTTTAAACACCTGGCTTTTGGTTTCAAATCATTTTGAAATCTCCAACATCTCAAATCACACTTCTCAAAAATTTAAACCAATCCTGGTTTTTATTTCCGTCAAATTGCCTTTGAAGTTTCAAAAGCAAAAAGGTCTTCCTGAACAAATCAATTTGGCAACAATCCTTCACTTAGAAACTCGAAAATGAATACTGATGATACGGCCGTCATCATCAGAATTATTTTCCAATAATCCAAGTGATTTCAATGCTATATCACATTCAAAATCCCTTTAAAACAATTTCCTTTTAGAAATATCTCTAAAACAATAATGCTATTATTTATCTCCAAACACTTCGACAAACACTTCTAAAATCTTCGGGATTTTAAATTTCCAAATCATTCTTAAATAAATTTTAACTATAATTCATTTGTACAGTTTATGCTTATACAAATTTTCATTTGATTGTATTTCAATTCATAAATACATTTATAATTCATATTTATAAATTTCATTTTATAATGAATTTATTCCCTTAAACTTTGGTTATATTTTCAATTTCTAGTTAAATTTTCACTTAACAATGATAATACTTTAATATTATTCTTTCTAACATCCACGCAACCATATATTAGCTGAAATAGTTTACAAAAACTTTTCTTTATATCAAAATATATTTTGGGTAAAATTATTTCATTTACCCACATTTAAAACAATACCGTGTCGATTGTTCTATTCAAGTGTTTAGAAACCCCTTCAATACAGTTTTGTAGACTGTGCCGACGAAGGTTCATATGCCACTCAAAACCAATCAACACAATATTAAAACAATTTAAATTCACTAACAAATACGCGCTCATATCTTTTAATACGATCAAACTCATTCCAGAGTACTACAGACCCTAATTTAAACGAGTAACTCCCACCAGAGTCAAGGTTATCTCCAACCTAAGCTCTGATACCAACTGTAACGATCTAGGCTTTTCAACCATCGACAGCGGCTCACTCGACCGATTGGCTTTTCAACCATCCCAGCCCCGCCGTGGCTCACAGTGATACCTCGGTTTGCTTTTACGGCCAGCGTCTCGACTCGCAACCAACCCCCCAAGGCCTTCTACTACCCCCAGGGGCATGTAGGGGTAAGAGTCTCCCGTTCGCCACCTAACGCAAAGCAAAAACCTCCTATCATGCTATACTGTAGCAAACCCGATCCCGATCTCTTCGAAACGATCAGCGCATTTGTCCAATATTGATAGTTGGTGATTTAACTATCAACTAATATTCACAAACAACCATCCAATAATAAATAATTTCCCAAATTATTTATTAACCTCAAAAATATCTTTACAAGATATATTTCTATTTTCAACCCTTTGAAAACAGTTCCAAATCATCTTTCTTTTCAGAATAAACTTCCCCAAATATTCCCTATCTCTACTGGAATCACCAAAGCACAAAACTAGATTTTTAAAATAATTTAAAACACTTTACTATGAAATATACTTTTAAACATTTAAGTTAAAACTACTACAAGAGTTTATTAAAAATACATACTATATGGATATTTGAAAATCAAGTTACTTAATAAAATATAAAACTAGATTTTCACATCTAAAAACAAAATACTAAGTCACTTTTTAAGTAAATACTACTATAATAGATTTGAGAAAATACTTACTTTAGAATTTAAATATTAGAAATAAATAAATTTTCCAAAACTTACTTTTTAAAACATCTTTAAAACCTTTAACTTATATTTAAAAATTTACTTTGAAAATGTACTTGGCTATTCAGGGAGAATTCCCAATCTCAATCAACTAAATCAATTTTCCAAATTGATTCCCAATTTATTCTGTAACGATCCTGAATTTTGAACAATTTAAAAATGAAGATATTTAATTAATTTTAAATATTTGAGATAATTTTAAATTGAATTCCAATAAAAATATGAAGTTGACGATTAAATTTTAGAATTTAATCTATTTTTAAAGTTGAATAGAAATTTGAATTTAACTTTGAAGTTTAAAATTGAATATTAGAAATTGTATTTTAAATTCAAACAAATGACTTAGAAAAAAAAATAAGTTTGGATTTACGAATTATATTTATGTAAATTTATAAATAGATGTCGATAGTAGAACTTCAAAACGTTCTATGTTTATTTAAGAAAACAATTTACAAAACAAAATTGAATTCAAAATAAAAATAAAAATATAATTATATATATAATAAAATAATAAATAAATACACTTAGTTAAAATTTTAACAACGAGATTAAACAAAAACAAAATAAAGAAAGAGAAAAAGATAAAAAAGTAAATAAAATAAAAAAAATAAAAAAAATATAAAATAAGGTATACGTTACCTTACTTACATCAGCTAATCCACGCCTTCATTTACGCCTTAACTCGTACCTTCCTCCATACCTAAATTCACGTCGTCTTCTCCCATAAAACACGACACCCCTCCCTATCATTTCATTATCAAACAAAAATAAAAAAAAATGGCGGCCATGTAATCGTCTTCGTCTTCGTCCTTGGATGCAAATTAGGGCTTTGCAAATTTGGAGCTTCGATTCGAGTCTCGTCTTCCTTCTGTTCTTCTTGCGCTCTGAAGTTTAGGGTTTTTCAAATCGAAGGGCTTTCGTTCGTCTTCGATTGCGTTGCTTCGGCTTGCTTCGACTCGCGTGCTCTTCACTTCGTTTGCAAAGGTGAGTTTTTGGCTCACGATTGATTTTAATGCAAGTTCTTAAATTTGTTGAATTGAATCTTGGTTGCATGCTATGATTTGGGGCTATTTGCTGTCACTTGCTCGATTTCTTGAACTTTAACTGATGAGAGCAGATGCTATTTCATGTTTCAAATTTGTTTTAAACTGTTAAGAACAGACGCTAATTGATATTGTTTTTTTAAAATTGATGAAACAGATGCTATTTGGTTTTGTTTTAAATTGATGGAACAGATGTTATATCTGATATTTATTTTTTTCTGATAAGAACTGATGCTACTTAAATTTTGTTTTTTTTAAATTGATAAGAACAGATACTATAATTTTGTTTTAAACTGAAGAGAGCAAATGCTATTTAAATTTTTATTTAAATTGATAAGAACAGATACTATAATTTTGTTTTAAACTGAAGAGAGCAAATGCTATTTAAATTTTTATTTAAATTGATGAGAACAGATGCTATTGTTTTAAATTTAAACCTGTATTGCGTGTGTACTTGTCTTCATAAAATTGTCACTGTGCTTCTGACCTTTCTGGTCTCTGATCATTGCATGGTCATCTTGGTGAGCAATTGGTCTGTGCGGCATTGTTCCCTGTACACTGTTTTGTATCATCCTTAGTTTTGTTTCTGCACCATGTTGCATATGTCTTGCCTTTGACTGTTTGCAACTGTGTCTTTGATTGTCCTCTGTTCTCTGTAACTCGAAGCGGTGAAGATATTTTCCCGAAGTAAATTTTAAGCTTGCTCGAGTAAACTTTGTTTCAAGTCTGCATATTGGAAACAGAATTGTTCCAGTTTATTTTAAAATAGTGTTGAAGTGATAAATGGAAATGTAAACTTGGAATTTTGAAACTGAATTTAAGTTGAATGAATTTAAGTTTGAATTCTGTTGTCTTTTGAAATGGTTTAAATTCAGGGAATTTCAAAGTTTGATTTTTCTTAATAAAACAGAATCTGTTTCTGTTTCATATGTAAGAGAAAAATTTAAATTGAAGGTGGAGATTTAAACTTCAGTTTTTAAATATAGGTTTAAATTGAATTGTTTAAATGAATTGCATTTAATTGCTATGTCCTACATCAGCATGTTGTTGTTGCATGCTTGCTCTTTGCATTTTGTCACTTGAACTTTTGTGACACTTGAACATTTGTGGTTTCTGACCTGTGCACATTGGTCATTGTTGATGTTCTTCTCTTATGTACATTTGTGATCTTCATTAGCACGTACTCTGTCATTGCTATATTGAGATCATCAAGTAGCTTACTGTGTTCACTTGAATACTTTGTATTTCCATAGGTTTGATATGTCCACCTGAGTTTGATGCGTTGGCATATGCTCTGCCTTTGAGCTTCTGTGTTGACTGCATTGTTGTGCCTGGGTTTTTCTCACTGATCATCTGTATACATATAATTGTATGCTTCTCGGTTGCACTGTGGTTGGGTCTGCATCCCTTTGTTTGATCATTAGTTGTGCTTCTAACTCGAAGTAAGTGAGATGAGAACTCGAAGTGAAAGAGTGGGTGTCTCGGGTTTATTGGTTGCAGGTTTTAAAAGTCTGTAATTTTACAGTTTTTAAAATCTTGAATGAAACTCTTATTTTAAAGATTTAAAATTTAATCAAATGTAAGATTAAACTGAATTCAAATGCAGTTTGAAATTCAAAGTTTTTTTTTTAATGAAACTTTAATGTTTAAACAAGTTTAAAATTCTGTAAAGTATTTATGTTTTCTGCAGACCTGTAAATTGTTTTGTCTCTGATGTTGTTTCATTTGGCACTAGTTGCTTTGAGCACTTCTTTGTGGTCTTGTGGCTGCATATGTACATGCTTCGAGTGGTGTTATTCGCTTGCCCCTTGCTTAGTTGTAGCTGAACAGTTCACATTGCTGTTGCATGCCTGCTTCGACATTGCTGTTTGTATTGCTTTGTCTGATGCCTTCTTGACTCTTTTATCTGTGCTTTTGTGTGGCGCATACGTGTTGGCGAGGCAGTGCACATGTGTGCAAAGTATACGTGTGTACTGCAGCCACACGGGATTGACAGAAATTAAAAATTTGAAGTTGTTAATAATAAAAATCCATAATAGATAAAATTGATTCGTCATCTCTGTTACCATTTTATTCAGTTCATTACAAATTTATTTACTTGAGTTAAGATTAATCCTGACTCGAGTGTTTTGTGTTTTGCAATTAACGCTCGGGTCAGAGCGGCGGGTCGTTACATATTCCCTTTGAAATAAATTTCTTTACTTATCGGTTCATTTCAAAATTCATTAATTATGGACTTTATTATTATTTTCCGTTTGATTTTAAGTCTTCTATCTGAAATATACCAATTTCAGGTTATTCCCAATTTCTTCTTCATTCTTCTTAAATAATTTATATCTTAAATTTTAAATAAATGTTTTGTTCTTTTAAATAATAACACTGAAGTTTAAAATTCATTAATCTTCTGATTATTCAAATTCCCTTTTTATATGCAGAATTTATTAATTAGCAATTTGAAGCCACTAATATTCTTATCCAATTCATTTTAATTTTATTTACATTCTTTATAATCACTTCTCCTTTAAATTCGCTTCCCTTTATTTCCAAAAATTCACTTCTATATATTTGATATTAGTGAACCGAAATATATTCAAGCAAGTATAGCATTCAATATTTCAATATAATTCATCACAGAATATCAATTAACCGCAATAGAGAATATTAAATAACTTAAATGAATGTTGAGGATTCCAGTTGGATCCCTCCAACCTGTTTCCCCTGCATCCACAGACATTAGCACAATATAAAATGCCAATTCCAAAATATACCATACTATAGCACATCAATCAATTTAACCATTCGAACAATTATTTAAGTTTAGTCATTTAAATTTAAATTTAAATTCAGCTGAGTGAGATTAACTCACCTTTGATTTAATTGTGTGCAATTCTTCCCAATCTCGATTCGTTTCCATACTTTTGACCTTGAATAAATAATTATATAATTTATTAATATTTGAATTACTCGAACAATAAATTTCCCAATTAATAAATTAAATTAACATTTGCCACGATCTTCAACTACCAATAATATTCACATTTTAAATTAAATTTATTGGCAGAATAAACCCTAAATTTCCTTCACTGAAATTATTATTATGTTTTTTTAAAAATTAAACAAGAAGTTTAGGCTTGCTTATCGTTAATTTAAATGTTAAAATACTGAATTACCTTAAGACATTTCTTTTACAATCCAATAGTAAGTTAAAATATACACATGTTTATAAATTGTTTAACTGAAAATAAAATGAAATCGAAGATACCTCGCTGCCTCAGTCCTCAAGCAAACCTAGCTACGTCCTAAATCGACTGTCGACCAATCGTTCACGTACTATTAGCAGCCGTAACCCTCACCGAGGCCCTTTCTTGCCACAGTCGTGCGCAACGACAAAGCCACCGGCTTCTCAACGCTGCAGCCTTCAAGCCTTTGCCCTAGCCACCGCGAATCACCACCTCGTCACCACCTCAGACCACTGCTACTTCCACCGCCTCAACACGCCAACTGGCCTCGCCGATAAATCCGCCTTGTCGCCCCTCACGCGATTCCCTCCACCTGATTCGAACGCGACTCGAATTGGAGTCCCCTCGCGATGCCACAGAAATCCCTACACGCTCCTCTAGTGATGAGCATATGCGAGCGCCTCTTTTTTTTATGATTCGATTTAGGAAAAAGGGCAAACGACCATTACTTGATTTTTACAGAAGAAGGGATAAGTGATTTGTTATAAAATGAAGTAGCCCCCCTTTTCTTTCGGTTCTCTGTAATCTTTTTTTTTTTATTAAACGCAGCCGAAAGCTTTCTCTTGAAGCTTCTTTTCTTTTTTCCTTTTATTAGGATTCGAGGATATGTTATTTCTTCTGAATCTCGGCCTAAAGAAATGGGAAAATAGACGTATTGAAGAAGGGATGAGGAGGCCGTACTTATACAGTAATTTGGAAATGAAAATAAAAGGGTATGAGGTGAAATAAATTTCAACTAAAACTGACTGTATACATATACATACATACATATATATATATATATATTTTAAATTTAAATTTCGATATAAATTTAGCGCGTTTACTTATCGTACGCTCACACAACAACTCCGATCAATATGAAATTCAAAATCCGATAATAATTCAATATTACAGATCCAATGGAACTGGTTTCGTTGAATTTCGAGACTGTGTCTCGGAAGGCTATTTTTAAATTCAATTAAATTTCAAAACTTAACAAACCATTCTTAAATTTAATTTCAACACTTCTATTCTTTTCAATATTATCAATATAACTTTTTCAAGCCTTCAAATTATTTGTAATAGGCTTAAAACTCCAGATTCGACAATTTACCTAACTCACTTATTTAATTTAATAATTCAATTATCAAATAAATTGTGATATTCGTAATTCAAGTTAAAATTACTCTATTGAACATTTAAAATCAATTAAATATTCCGATTTTAAATGCTCGAAAATTCCGGGTTGTCATAGGCTAGGTGGGTAGCACCCATTTCAGGGTGAGGTCATTCCTGTCTAGATGTCGCTTTATTTCGGCTTTGTGGGTGGTTGGTCGCGCCAACCACGGGGTGATCTTACTCGGGACTGTTCAGTAAGGAATGGTCCCAGCTTTGTGATGCAGGGGGATTGGGCGTAATCCTCGGTACTGTGATCTAGGCCACGTACTGTGACAGACGGTATCAAGGTAGCCCTGCCATTGATGGAAACCCATTCTTCCTACGAGACCCTACGGTTTTGTTTGTATTACCCACTTTTGTGGCTAGTAGCTGGAATTTAATGAATGTAACAATTTCGGCTATTTCTTATTTACTTGAAAACCCTAGACTCTATTATAATATCACTAGATTTCCTATCAAATGTTTTGGTTAGCGTAAGGTAAAAACTTTTCCATGTTTATGTGTGGGAAGTCTTACGTGATACCTTTTCTTTCAAAGGTTTTTCTAAAGTTAAGCAATTTTAACCCATTTACTCACACCAGACCCTGTTTGACCCGTGTTTATTTTTTTTGTTTTATTAAACTCTTGTGTGCTCATATTATGTATGAGTAGTCAAGGGATTCTGGTTAGCTTGACGAACTCTAGAGGAGGTATGGAGCAGGAGGCTTCCACGTGTAGATATATTATGGTTCCGCTGTGTTTTGTGTGGTATCTGTTTCTTATGTACTTGAGTTGTATAGTTAGACAGATGTTTATAACTGTCTAATATGTATTATATAAGTTGTGTGCTCTGATGTAATATGATACTATGTAATATTTTATGTGATATAGTATATTTCATTCGTTCCGCTGTGAGTATCTGTTGTTGTTGTGTTTCTTCTTTCTTACATTTTCTTCTTCTATCCCTTTCTTTCTTAATTAGTGATGTGACTTTCTGGAGATAGAAAGTTGGGTCGCTACAATGGGTACGCCTCTGTAACTAGGTAACTACATCTCGATCATGCCACCCCCGGCCCTTTGGGACCTTTATCCGAGGCGCCTCTAAACCACAAAGCAACAACCACACAGAAAATGAGATTGAAGCCCACCACATAGGTAAATATCTGGTCTCCATACCATGATACCACCCTTTACCAGAAGGGAATGACACAACCTAAAGGGCGCGACCCTCATAACCTTGCCGCATCTTTCCTGTTTCGTTCATTTCCAGGGTGTGAGGTCCTGATGCAGTCTCGTCCACAAAGTTATGCTTTATACAAAAGCCATGCTTTGATCACAAATGATCAACAGATGATCATCAACACGCAGCAACACTTAGCATGTGACACTACCAAATTGGGAAAATATCACTGATAACCTTCAATTACATAACCTCTGAGCTCGTACGTCTCAGAGAAGGGTGTTAAGCTAAGAGAATAAATTCTTCGCCACCAACAGATATGTATTTGAAAAAAATCTGCTTTATATCTCGAAGTGTAGTGTCAGAGACACATCCATACAAGTCTGTTCCTGGTTCGAACAGAACCAAAGGCACGTCTGAAGAAGCCCTTGCAATCCGGGTATTCACAATCCCGATCGGACTTCCCATCACTTAGGGAATCTCTATACCGGCACAACTAAGTGCAGAGACAATCGATAGGTCATCCTATCATTCTCGCAAATACCCGGTCTTCACCACCGGCCTTCAGATGCTATCCATATTGACGTATCATTATTTGAAATGGGTTATATGACACAAGGTCCTCTCCCGGCTAAACAGAATAATGAGCGTAATATTTAAAATATATGGATATGCGATTTTAAGTAAGTCACAACTTAGTAGTTCAAAACTTTCTTTCAAATGGTTTAAACAAATTACCATTTCAAATCTTTTTAAATAAAAAGATTTATTTCACAAAGTTCACCCAGTTCATAAAGATCCATTCATAGATTTCAAAACAGTTTCCATTTCAATTGGATTAACTCGTTAAACCTTTAAATCAAGATCTAACTTATAGCTTTCAAACTCGTTTCCATAACTTAGAAATCATTTTCATTTCAAACTAGAGATCCTTTTAACACAAATTGGGAGTTCATTTCTTATGTGAAAGCTTTTATTATTTGAAAACAAATAACTTTCGTTTCGAAAGAATCCAATTATATTTGCACGAGTTAAAGCCTTCGAATTTAAGTTCAAATTCCCAAATCAATATATTTAAAATGGTTTAACCCATATATAACTATTTAACATCTTTAATCCCTAGTTTGATATTATAGAATTCAGTTTCAAATTTTGAATGCAAATTTGAATAAAATTATTTAAATTTCAAAACTTTACTAAGTTATTTAAAAATAAATTTTATCTTGAAATTTCATTTCAAAAGCTTTTCACATTTAACTCGATTCTATTTCCAAACCATTTGAATTCAAATTGTCTATTTAAAATCATTTCAAAAATCTATGACTTAATCGATTTCCTCGTGAAATCCATATTTGTGTGTGTATGGTGTGGTCCAGGGGTTTAACACAATAGTGAAAAATCATCTCAGATTCAATCAATATATATAAACGGTATAACCCATAATGCTTATCTTCATTCAAGATTCATAAATAAAGTAAATTTATCAATCATAAAGATTTATCATTACAATTCGATGTGGGTTTCGGATAACCAACTGGAATCCGACTCCCTGTCACATCGAAATTCAAATGCCGTTTTACGGGCAAAGGGGTTTTCACAATCACTGCAGTATATTCCTCACAGATATCATAGCTCAGCACAAAACAATTCATTTTACATAGTATCATAAGCACATAACAGTCAAACAATTCAATATTCAGTAGAATCCAAACATTCACAAGTAAAACCAACAAATTATCTGATGAAATTATATCAGATTAGTCACTTATACTGGTTAATTAATATTAATTTTAATTAAAAATTATTTTAATTTATTATCCTTTAATTAACCACATCAGTTAACTAGCCCTTAATTAATCATCATTCCTTAATCACCTTAATACATTAATTAGCCTTTAATAAATAAATCATTCCTTAATCAATACCTTACATTTTAAAACCTACTTTTAAGTTAAATAAAACAAAAGTTACTCACAAATATATTTTAGGCAAATTCAACAGACCAGAGGCACACACCTCGTTTATTCGAGAAAAACTCGAGTTTCTTTACCTTTTTCCCGCGTCACTCTCTACTCACCTACCTCCTTCTTCATCTACTACCATCCTTTCTTCGTTTTCTTTTTATTTTAAGTTAAGTTAAAAATATAACTTCAGTTATACGACCTCGCTTTTGCACCTGGGTTCGAACTCGAGGCAAACCCCCCAATTTCTCGAGCCAAATTTCGCGACGACTCAAACGCGACCCCACTGGCACAAACGCCACCGTGCCCATGCATGGTGGTTCGCCGTCCCTCCGGCGACCCTCGTCGTCTCCTACAAACCCCAAATCGATCTCACATTCAACATCGAAACCCAATTCAACATGAAAAGTTGGAAATCAAAATATTCCTGTAGCTCGAACCAGTAACTAGCATAGCCCACTGCAAATCGCCATTTCCTACCAACCCCAACCATTGGTGGCGATGCCACTTCGTCCACATCATGACCATACTCTCCTCAACCATCTCCCAGAATCACATGTAACTCGAACAGACCACGGCGACGTAATTAACATTTTACAGACCCTTAAAAAAACTCGAACCAAACCCTATTTTCGATTCGACTCAAACATCCTCGCATTGAATAATTTTTTTAGCATTTTTCTCGTCGTCAACGAGAATCAAATAAGCTCCAACATGAATTACAACATCTAATATTTGTTGGATTATCAGATATTCACAAAAAAAAACATTTTCGGTTCCTTTTAAACTGCACCTTGATTTCTTACTTAAAAATCAACATTTTTATGTTAAAAATCTTAACTTTGTGTGTTAAATCAAGATATGGGATCAAATTAACGAATTAAAACATTTAAATTTAAAAATTGATTTCTTTCTTACTTTAAACCCGTATAAATAGTATTTATATTTTACTGTCATGCTTTAAAACCATTTCCAGGTTATGATTTTAAGTTTTAAACAACTTACTTAGTTAAAAATCCTAAGCTTAAGATGTTTATATGAAGATGTATTAGTTTTCTTTACATTTCTTTGCTCAGAACTTGAAATATTAAAGAACATCACATATTAAACTTCCAGAGAACATCTCACAACCACATACTTACAACATACATCAAACACAAGATTTATGAACTAATTACCAATACTTAAATTTAAAAAAAAAACCGTATGTTTACTCACCTTCCACATTTTAGTTCTAGGTTGATGAATTGGTAAGAAACAAAATGTTAATTTCCTTTTCTTCCAGGCTGCTGAGTTGTGATGAACGAATTGAAATAGATATATATGTAGAGAAAGGCTTGTACAAGGTAATAAAATTTGTACAATATTGTTCAGAGTTTTTTTTTTCTTATTGACTGAAATGTGTTTTGGCTGCTGAAGTGATATGTATATGTATGCTAAAGATATTGCATTAATTACCTTTTTCTTGTGTTGCAAGTTAATTCATATATACATATGTTTGTTTCTATCCTGATTTTTTTTCTCTTATGTCTTGTCTCATGTACATTTGATTTTTCTTTCTTCTTTCTATCTTTCCAGGTTTATTTGCTGCATTGAATACTTGAAAATATTTACTTATTTCTACTTTAATGTATGTTATTTCTTGTCTTGCTTTTGTTAATCAACTTAAATATATTTTTATCTTTTCTGTTTTGTTCTATTACTTATATCTTAGATGAAATTCTATTATTAATATGTTGTTAAATTTAGCCAATTTGTTTACTTTATATTTTGTAATTTATCTTATACATTTATTTATATTTCTAGCTTAGGTAATTATTTTATCCTACATCCAAATTGTCTTGTATTTTCCTATATACTTATTTAAATAGTTTATACCTTATATTTATTTTTGGTGAATTTTCTAAGTACATTTTTTTTGTGTTTTATCCTGCCTTGTATATTTACTTCTATTTTTAACTTAAACATTTATTTTTATAGTTTATAGAATTCTAGAATTATTTAATTATCTAACATCAAAGTTAATCATATCAAAAATCCAAATACAAATTCATTTCTTAAGATATTCAAATTTAAATCCAAATTCAAATTCTATCTTTATATACATATTTATCTCAAATATCAAAATTAATCTCAATTAATTCATAATTTAGCAACTATTTTGTGTCAATTACCAATTATTCACAAATGTTTATTCAAAAATTAAATTAATTAACAATTTAACCTTAATTAAAATTCGGGATCATTACAGGTTCCCACCCTTAAGAAATTTCGTCCCCGAAATTTGCCAATTTAGTTTAATAAATTATCCACACACATAGAGTAGACCAATAATAACTCAACTATATCGGTAAACACATAGATTCTTACGGGTGATTCAAAATACACCTTACATTAAGAATCACTAAGAACATTCATACAGATGTTATAATCCTCCGTCCAACCATACATGTACATACATCACCTTATCAACATCTAGTATTCAGGACGTCCCTGAGTCAAAATACATACACAAAGCATACACTATCCAAAAGGAAACAACCTAACCAACAACAGATCCTCACTATCAGGGTCCTCTCTTTTGGGCCCTGACAATTCCTTGACCTCTGCCTCACTGTCTGATTCCAAAACTTCTACTGGATCAGGTACTACAGGGATAAAACCTACACCATCTGACTCCTCAATGGCATTATCTAAATCCCAAATAACCGCGTCATCATTTTCTAACTCTACATATTCCACATCTTCAAATCTTCTTCGTCCTCTTCGCATCCTTCCTCGACCTTGAACTCCTCTTCATTCGAATGCCTCCTCAGGTTCTTCTTCAGCTTCCTCCCTGGGCTCCTCAACTGCTTCTTCCTTGGGTTCCTCTTCCTATGGTTGTGGCTGCACAATAGGCTCCACTGGCACTTCCTCATGTATTAACAGCTCACTCAGATCCTCCTAAATCCTCTTAGCCAGACCATAATCGCCAACTCTTCTGGCCTTTGAGAGTGCTCCACCCCGGCTGATACTATGGGTTCTCTACAATCAAAACCAAAATCCAAAGATAAGATCCTAAGGTTCTAGAATTTTATAGGCCAAGGAGTACATCAATGTTTACATTTCAAAATTTATTCTTCCTTTCAAATTCCTATTATCCTAGATTTTTTTATAAAAATCATTTATTCAAATTAATTTAAATATACATATTTAAAAAGTGATTATCGAATGAAGAAAATACACACATATATATAGTAAGTCTTTACAACCCACTCGTTTCTTCATTTTATAATTCATATCTATTTTCACATTCAAACTCATTCTAGAGTACTACTGACTCTATCTTTAATGAGTAATCCCTACCAGAGCCAAAGTTATCGCTTAACCCAATCAGAATGTTAATAATAGATATAAGAACGAATCTATTAAATTTTTCACAAACTCGGGTTATCCAGATCTATGAAATATGCAATGGCATTGGTTAGTTCGAAGGGATAACTTGAACATATCCGAACCCAAAGATAGACAGATATATGGATACAATTTCAAAACTTTAGTTTAAAAAAACCAAAGCATACCTATCAACCATAGCAATCAAAGCCACAAATTCATCCAAACAACAATTCTGACCTATTTGGAGTTTATGTCCCATATTAATATACCGAATCTTCTTCTTGGATCTACTAGGAACTATCAAAGAATTGAGAAAAGATGACGAACAAAATAGATCGATAGAGAAAAGAAATTTTTTCCTTGTTGTTACAGGGTATTGACCATTTATAGTCGTATTCCCCTGTCCCCTATCTCATCCTCTTCTTGCACTCATACTCACTATCAGTGAATAGTAAGAGAATTTTACTGAGGCATACGGACGGATATCTTAGGGATTACTCATTCTAGGGTATATTTCACTTTATCTCTAACGAGCTACCTAATGTGTTATGCTCTTGAGCTAAAGTTCAACCTTAGCTCTGATACCAAATGTAGCGATCCTGACTCGACCTTCGAAAATCGACACCGAATACGATACTCATATTCAAATCCCGTAGATCCAAACGTCGAATCTGGTGCACCGGAGCTTATAACACCATTAAGTACAACACAGTGGAAGAAAAAGAATATACCAATATATATGACATTGATACAATGACAGATACAATATCTGATATAACATGATACAACAGAATGATACAATAGATATCCATACTATCAGAGATACAAGACACAGCGGAAAGAAAATCTTTAATAGAATGCATCCTAAATCCAATGCTCCAATCCAAAGCTAGCTCGAACCAACATCACGTATCACCAAGACAAGCATGTCTTGTCCGAAAACTGGACTAACTCTAAATAATCTACTAACATGACTAACAGAAAAACCAAACTTTAGACTGGCCGTGTGGAAAATTATGGGCACCCAGAGTTTAGGAAAGGAACAATAAACTCCGAGTCAGTCATGGGACTGGTGTGAGTAATGAAACAGTTTATCTTTAAAAACAAACAATAAGAGAATTTAAAAATAAATTCACAATGCTTTTTAGAAAATGAAACTACCATAAGACCTCCCACCACACACACAATGCAATCGCAGAATTGTAGGAGATTTTTTCTTATGATAGTCAAACATGCTTGATACGAGAAAATTTCTTTTTAATTTTATTATTAGTGCATAGTGCAAAAAACATTTCGAAAGTGTAATATAAAACCTAGCCAGCATAGACATTCCGAACTATGCCTACTATAGCTACCACCTAGACAGTGGTGACCACCATAAGTAAATGGCAGGTTCTATAACTAAAACCGTACAAAGCACGTATTGGATGAATGGATTTCCAACAAATGGTCGGGCTAAGGAACTTCCCACTGTCCATGGGTACGCCTCTGGCGGGACGTCCCGAGAACTTAACCAGCTCTCTGCCAATACAAGGCCGGGTTACCTTTGTAACTAGGTAACTACTTCTCGAGCATGCCACCCCCCGGTCCTTTGGGACCTTTATCCAAGGCGCCTCTAAACCACAAAGAAACAACCACATAGAAAATGAGATTGAAGCCCACCACATAGGTAAATATCTGGGCTCCATTCCATGATACAACCCTTTACCAGAAGGGAATGACACACCCTAAAGGGCGCCACTCTCATAACTGTGACGACCCGTCTTTCATTCCATAGAAAAACGTATCATCAATAAGAAAAGAAAGAGATAGAAATAGAAAGATAGAAAGAAAAGAAACAACAATCATCAAAATCTCACAGCGGAAACGAACAAAATATAATATTACATATATCCCTTACATAATTTACATATCAGAGTTCACAAAATAATACTATTCCATTACATCAGCCATTCATAAGAGTTTTCCCAACCCATACAACTCAAAACACAACACCAAAATGCCACTACAACGAATATAGATAGATAGTACGTCTGGACTCCAGCTCCAGCTTCCAAACCATATGCTAATCCAAACCTAATCACTTGGCTACTCATAAAAAAAATTTGAGTACCCAAGAGTTTATGAAAAACAAAATAAACTGCGGGAAGACATGGGTCTGGTGCGAGTAAATCAGTTAAAGTTGCTTAACTTTAAAAATCATTTTGAAAACAAAAGGTATCACGTAAGACTTCCCACAAATAAACACGGGTAAGTTTTTACCTTACGCTAACCAAAACATTTGATAGGAAATTTAGTGATATTATAATAGGGTCTAGGGTTTTCAAATAAATAGAAAATAGCTGAAATTGCTACATTCATTAAATTCCAGCTACTAGCCACAAAAGTGGGCAATACAATCAAAACCGTAGGGTCTCGTAGGAAAAATGAGTTTCCATCAATGGCAGGGCTACTGGGGTACCGCCTGTCACAGTACGGGGACTAAATCACCATACCAAGGATCACTCCCGATCCTCTGCAACACAAGGCTGGACCCATCCATTACTGGACAGTTCCGAACAAGACAACCCGCAGTTGTGGCCAACAACTGCCCACACAGCCGAATATATAATAAGGGACTTCTAGACAGGGGTAAATCTCACTCTCAAGTGGGGGCTACCCACGAAGCCTTGCTGCACCTCCCCTGTTTTAGCCATTCCCGGTTGATGAGGCTTGAGTCTACGATTACCTTTATAAAGAACTCATCTCTTAGAATGCTCATTGTCCACCTGACGATGATCTGAAAGCATTTAATCCTTACAAGTTCATTCTAGGTTCGAACGAAACCGAAGGCATTATCTCATCACACTCATTTTGGAATCACCCACATAATTAATGACGATAAGCCTTGAACTCTGATTCACTATCTCGAATCTATAAGTACTATTCCGTCAAACTCATTACGGAATCACCCACAGAGTTATACTGACGTATAGCTCTTACACCTCGAGTCTTCACTCTTCACATAACATTCACGACCTAACGTTATTTGGAATCGATGTGGTTTTCGGATATCCAAATATGGAAACCCGATCCCGGTCTCATCGAAATCCAAAGCGTGTCTTTTAGGTCCAAGTTGTTTTAAAGGTTTAAACAATTCAATTCAGATTTAAACATAGCATCACACAACATTATCAACAGATAATAACCAATATCTATCACTGATATACAACATCTCGTCACAGAATATAACTCAACTATCATTCAACAGGTATCAACCATATACAGATATCAATACAAACTATCATCCACAAGCAAGTACTACTTAATTCATATCATAATTAATTTAATTTAAATTAAACTAATTACTTAAGAATTTATCACTTAATCTTGCTTAACCAAACATTAATTAATTAATCCCAATCATTTAATTAATTAATCACCTCTTAATTATCTTATTATTAATTAATTACTACTTAATTAATTAATAATCTTTATTTAATTATCAATTAATTACTATAATTATTTATTAATTAAACTTTGATTAAAAATTAATCATTTCTTAATTGGTTATTAATTAACCCTTAATTTATAATTAATTAACCTTAATTAATTCTTAATTACCTTAATTAATTCTTAATTAATTACAAATTAATTTATCTTAATTACATAATTAATTAATCATTAATTAACCTTAATTATTCAATTAATTAAATCTTAACCCTTAATTAATTTGCAATTAATTATAAATTAATTAATGTTTAATTACTTAATTAATTAACTCTTAATCAATTAATTAAGTAACTTCTTAACTACTAATTTATTAATCATTAATCAATTATTAATTACTTATGAATTAACCTTAAATTAATAAATTAATTAATGGTCTATTAATTGTTATTTAATTTAATCCTTAATTACCCATTAATTAATTCACAATCAATTAATTAAATCTTAACAATTAATTAACCAAAATTAATTAATTAATTCCATCACTAATTACTAATGAATTAAAGTAACTTAAATTTCAAAATTTAATTAACTTTTAAACAAAACAATATTCATTTATATTCAAAACTCTTACATATTTAAGTATTCAATTTATTAAAAACTAAATACTTTTGAAAATGTTAGATTTAAAAATGTAAATCCATTTCAAAACTTCAACAATAAAATGTGATTACTTTTAAAATAGAATTTTGACATTTTATAAGTGGTGAAGTATAAAGTGTTAAATTCAACTTAAAATAAAATTGAAGTTTCAAAACAAACCTAAACTTAACTTCATTAATTTATTTAAAGCTCGGCCCAAAACCCAAGCTAACACACCCCAAACCCATCTCCTCCTACCTCTCTTCAACCTGAAACCCAACCAAACACTCACGAGCACAACACACCCCTCAACCCGAGCACAACACGCGATCCACCCGCGTCCATCACGAGCGTGACTTCGAGCTGTAAACACACGCACACGAAAACGCACTGACACACACACACACACCGCCTCGTGCACCTACACAGTGCCTCCGCGCCTCCATCGCCACCGCTGGTCACTTGCGCAACCCACACTCCAATTCCCAACCCAGAAACCATCAACGCGAGCTCAAACGAAATCGAGTGCTCGAGCCAAAAACTTAAACTGCAGACGCAAGAGGAAAACCCATCAACCATGACCATCTCACCTCATTCCGACACCAAACTCCGGCCACGCGTGCGCAACACCCACACGCCACTCCTCCCCTAACTCCATGAAGCTCGATCAATCCAAATCTTCATACGACCGAAAATCACAAACCCAAATAAACAGAACCCATAACCTTAAAAATCCAAATTTCAAATTCTATGTTGCATAATAAATTCGATTTTTATTTTTCTAGTGATAAACATCATCTAACATAGCTTCAATTTAAATTTCAAAAGCTAAAATCAAGCCAGGCTCGAGAATTTTACAAAATCCCCAAATACAGTAATCTTCAAAATTCGAATTCAATTGCAAGTTATAAATTCTGATTTCAATCTTAAAATTCATAACATGCATTATAGATTCAACATATATATTTGATTCATCAAAATTTAACATAATTTACATGCTATGATTTTTGTTTTACTGCCTATTTACTTTCTGCAGTTTTTTTTTCTTTCTAAAACTGTTTCATATGCAATTTAACTAAACACTTAAATCATGTTGCATTTAAATTCCACACTTAAAAATATCATCTTACTATCTTCTTGCTGAATTTACATTTAAAGATTTGTTTCAGAAATTTTCTCTGTATTTGAATTTACAGAGGGGTAAAATTTTGTAGACATGCACAGCAAGATTTTCATCTTAAAAATAAATACTTCACAGAATAAATTACATGCAAGCATTTCATAACTAACATTCAACATACAACTTTTATACTTAAGGTTTAATTTAAAGATTTACTCACCTTTTTCTCTGATGTGAAGATTCAAACTGCAGGAAACTTATAAGAACTGCAGACCTCGTTTTGTTCTACTTGCTTCTTGAAATAACTTGTTTATCTTGATATGCTTTAAATCTTGAATAAATTGGTGATAAAACTTTGAGATTGTTTTCAGAAATTAGTTGAAGATGTGAAGAAGTTCAGATTTTTGAAGAGAAGAATGTAAAATTTCTTTTTAATAAAATGAGAAAGTATGCATGAATGATTTGTTTTATAAAATTTTAAAGAAAAGAAAAACTACATTATGACACTTGTTAAAATAATGGTTAGATTTCTAACACATGTTTTATTAATAAGTTTAAATGTTAACATGTGTTTATCTCATGGAAAAATGAAATTAAAAATATTTACTTAATTGATTTTCTTATATATGTTTATATTTTAAATTCCTAAAAAATCAATTCTCTTTAAATAATGAATATAAAACAATTATTATAACTTGAATAAAATCATGAAAATATTACTTAATCCTCAAAGTATAATTTTAGAATAAAAATTAACATAGTTTAAATCTTTTAATATATCAATTCAAATACAAATTGAATTTTAAAAATCCAATACAAAATCAAATTTGATATGAATAAAATTTTAGCACATTCAATTCCTTATATATTTATTAGTTTTTAATTAGAATAAATTTATATTTACCATTCATTTATTAGCTGTTGAATAAAATAACAACATTTATAAATTTAAATTAAATTATTATATAGATTAACATATTTAAATTGGGAGTGCAATTCCGGGATATCACAATAACCTTGCCGCATCTTTCCTGTTTCGACCATTCCACGGTGTGAGGTCCTGATGCAGTCTCATCCACAAAGCTACGCTTTATATAAACGACATGCTTTGATCACAAATGATCAATAGATGATCATCAACACACAGCAGCACATAGCATGCCACACTACCAAATTGGAAATATATCACTGATAACCTTCAATTACATAACCTCTGAGCTCGTACGTCTCAGAGAAGGGTGTTAAGCTAAGAGAATAAATTCTCCGCCACAAACAGATATGTATTTGAAAGAAATCTGCTTTATATCTCGAAGTGTAGTGTCAGACACACATCCATACAAGTCTGTTTCGGGTTCGAACAGAACCGCAGGCACTTCTGAAGAAGCCCTTGCAATCCGGGTATACCCAATCCTGATCGGACTTCCCATCACTTAGGGAATCTCTATACCGGAGCAACTCAGTGTAGAGACAATCGATAGGTCATCCTATCATTCTCGCAAATACCCGGTCTTCACCACCGGTCTTCAAATGCTATCCATATCGACGTATCATTATTTGTAATGGGTTATATGACATAAGGTCCTCTCTCGGCTAAACCGAATAGTGAGCGTAATATTTAAAATATATGGATATAGGATTTCAGTTAAGTCACAACTTAATAGTTTCAAAACTTTCTTTCAAATGGTTTAAACAAATTACCATTTCAAATCTTTTTAAATAAAAAGATTTATTTCACAAATTTCACCCAGTTCATAAAGATCCATTCATGGATTTCAAAACAGTTTCCATTTCAATTGGATTAACTCGTTAAACCTTTAAATCAAGATCTAACTTATAGCTTTCAAACTCGTTTCCATAACTTGGAAATCATTTTCATTTCAAACTAGAGATCCTTTTAACGCAAATTGGGAGTTCATTTTTTTTGTGAAAGCTTTCATTATTTGAAAACAAATAGCTTTCGTTTCGGAAGAATCGAATTATATTTGCACGAGTTAAAGCCTTTGAATTTAAATTCAAATTCCCAAATCAATATATTTAAAATGGTTTAACCCATATATAACTAGTTTAACATCTTTAATCCCTAGTTTCAAATTATAGAATTCACTTTCAAATTTTGAATTCAAATTTGAATCAAATTATTTAAATTTCAAAACTTTACTAAGTTATTTAAAAATAAATTTTATCTTGAAATTTCTTTTCAAAAGCTTTTCACATTTGACCCGATTCTATTTCCAAACCATTTGAATTCAAATTGTCTATATAAAATCATTTCAAAAATCTGTGACTTAATCGGTTTCCTCGTGAAATCCATATTTGTGTGTGTATTGTGTGGTCCAGGGGTTTAACACAATAGCGCAACATCATCTCAGATTCAATCAATATTGATAAACGGTATAACCCATAACGCTTATCTTCATTCGCAGATTCATAGATAAAGTAAATTTATCAATCACAAAGATTTACCATTACGATTCGATGTGGATTTCGGATAACCAACTAGAATTCGACTCCCCGTCACGTCGAAATTCAAATGTCGTTTTACGGGCAAAGGGGTTTTCACAATCACTGCAGTATATTCCTCACAGATATCATAGCTCAGCACAAAACAATTCATTTTACATAGTACCATAAGCACATAACAGTCAAACAATTCAATATTCAGTAGAATCAAACATTCACAAGTAAAACCAACAAATTATCTGATGAAATTATATCAGATTAGTCACTAATCCTGGTTAATTAATATTAATTTTAATTACAAATTATTTTAACTCATTATCCTTTAATTAATCACATTAGTTAACTAGCCCTTAATTAGTCATCATTCCTTAATCATCTTCATTCATCAATTAGCCTTTAATTAATAAATCATTCCTTAATCAATACCTTACATTTTAAAACCTACTTTTAAGTTAAGTAAAACAAAAGTTACTCACGGATATATTTTAGGCAAATTCAACAGACCCGAGGCAAGCACCTCGTTTACTCGAGAAAAACTCGAGTTTCTTTACCTTTTTCCCACGTCACTCTCTACTCACCCACCTCCTTCTTCTTCTACTACCAACCTCTCTTCGTTTTCTTTTTATTTTAAGTTAAGTTAAAAGTATAACTTCAGTTATACGAGCTCGCTCTTGCACCTGGGTTCCAACTAGAGGAAAACCCCCGAATTTCTCGAGCCAAATTCCGCGACGACTCAAACGCGACCCCACTGGCACATACACCACTGTGCACGTGCATGGTGGTTCGTCGTCCCTCCGGCAACCCCCGTCGTCTCCTACAAACCCCTAATTGATCTCACATTCAACATCAAAACCCAATTCAACATGAAAAGTTGGAAATCAAAATATGCCTGTAGCTCGAACTAGTAACTAGCATACCCCACATCAAATCGCCACTTCCTACCAACCCCGACCATCGGTGGCGACGCCACTTCGTCCACGTCATGACCATACTCTCCTCGACCATCTCTCAGAATTACATGTAACTCGATCAAACCACGGTGACGTAATTAACATTTTAAAGACCCTAAAAAAACTCGAACCAAACCCCATTTTCGATTCGACTCAAACATCCTCGCATTGAATACTTTTTTTTAGCATTTTTCCTATCATCAACGAGAATCAAACAAGCTCCAACATGAATTAAAACATCTAATATTTGTTGGACTATCGGATATTCACAAAAAAAACATTTTCGGTTCCTTCTAAACTGCACCTTGATTTCTTACTTAAAAATCATTATTTTTATGTTAAAATGTTAACTTTGTGTGTTAAATCAAGATATGGGATCAAATTAACAAATTAAAACATTTAAATTTTAACAATTGATTTCTTTCTTACATTAAACCTGTATAAACAGTATTTATGTTTTACTGTCATGCTTTAAAACCATTTTTAGGTTATGATTTTAAGTTTTAAATAACCTACTTAGTTAAAAATCCTAAGCTTAAGATGTTTATATGAAGATGTATTAGTTTTCTTTACATTTCTTTGCTCAGAACTTGAAATATTAAAGAACATCACATACTAAACTTCCAGAGAACATCTCAGAACCACATACTTACAATATACATCAAACACAAGATTTGTGAACTAATTACCAATACTTAAATTTAAAAAAAAACTGTATGTTTACTTACCTTCCACATTTTAGTTCCAGGTTGATGAATTTGTAAGAAACAAAATGTTAATTTCCTTTTCTTCCAGGCTGCTGAGTTGTGATGAACGAATTGAAATAGATATATATGTAGAGAAAGGCTTGTACAAGGTAATAAAATTTGTACAATATTGTTCAGAGATTTTTTTTTCTTATTGACTGAAATGTTGTTTTGGCTGATGAAGTGATATGTATTTGTATGCTAAAGATATTGCATTAATTACCTTTGTCTTGTGTTGCAAGTTAATTCATATATACATATGTTTGTTTCTATCCTGATTTTTTCTTCTCTTATGTCTTGTCTCATGTACATTTGACTGTTTTTTCTTTCTATCTTTCCAGGTTTATTTGCTGCATTGAATACTTGAAAATGTTAACTTCTTTCTACTTTAATGTATGTTGTTTCTTGTCTTGATTTTGTTAATCAACTTGAATATATTTTTATCTTTTCTGTTTTGTTCTATTACTTATATTTTAGATGAAATCCTATTATTAATATGTTGTTAAATTTAACCAATTTTTTTACTTTATATTTTGTAATTTATCTTATACATTTATTTATATTTCTAGCTTAGATATTTATTTTATCCTACATCCAAATTGTAACAACCCACATATTTTACGATTTGATATTTAAATATTTTATTTAAATATTTTATCGTTAGTCCGATTCTAGTCCGAAAAGTTACTTTTTGCATACGGTCGAATTAGGACTCGGAACCACTTCCATTGAGTTCAAAATGCCGTTTACGATCTTTTTAAGTATAAAATATGATATGTTTGGAGTTAGTGGAATCTTGCTACTTTTTCACTTTAGGCTTTGGGTTTGGTTTAGCCCATTAGCCTAAAGTATTTACTCTAGCTCAACCCCCTTTTCTTCATAATTTTACTTTCATTTCCTAACACTTAAGCTTCATAAAAAATGGAGGAGGGAATGGGAAATTAAAACTCCAAGCTCAAGATCATTTGCAAATCCAACATCCAACTCCAAATTCAAAGGGAAGCCATTGATTCTTCCTTGCTTTCAAGCTTCTTCTTCATAAATTTTGTGTAAAGGTGAGATTTTTATCTCACATCTTCATCTATAACTATCTTTGATTGTTAGGTATGAATTCCTAACACTTATTCATGTGCATTTTCTATTTATTTTGATTGAATTGGTGAAAATCTCAATTTTTAGTGTTTTGGGTTCAAACCTTTAAAAATCCAATCTTTGATGTTTAAACACGTTTTTGGTGATGCACCGAGGAGCTAATACGACCGGGTAGCCTATGGGCATAATCCCCTAGCATCCATGCTCGATCGGTTGCAAATTGAGCGAGTTTTTAGCTCCAAAGCCCTTAGGTCGCTCGGTCTGCACACTGGTGACTTTCGGCCTGCAGTTAGCTCGTTCGGTTTTAGATCGTTCGTTCCATAGGTCGCTAGGTCACTTGGCCTTAGGTCGTAACCCATGGGTCGCTAGGTCGCTCGGCCCTCTTAACTTCCTTAGGTCGTTCGGCTTGCACTCCCTCGGCCTGTAGCTATGTTGCTCGTGTTAGGTCGCTCGGTCTTCTCATTTCACTAGGTCGTTAAGTCGCGACCATGCTAGGTCGTTTCCCCCGCTCTTAGGTTGGCCTCATGTTTTAAGTCGTGCCGTGTTAGGTCGCTCGGCATCTACTTAGGTCGCTCCACTAAGTCACAACAAGCTTTAGGTCGCTCCGCTAGCTCGCGACATGCGTTAGGTCGCGCGCATGTTAGGTCGCACATCTCCTTCGGTCGCTCGGCAGTTAGGTCGCGCAAGGTTGAGCCGTAGGGGTATTTTCACTTTGGTGAATTTGGAATTGAATTCTTTGGATTTTATTCACGTCTTCGCATGTGAACTTTTGTGATTGATCGTTTCTACGATCATTTTTGTGATTTGTCACTTTAAAAATATACAAACCTTTGCCTCACTCGTACGAGAAATCTAATTAAACGACTTAGTAAAACAAGTGATATGAAACGCTTGTGTTTGCTTCGTCGGTTAATTGTTGGACTTGTTCGATTGAATCTTTATGACAATTTTCTAGTGGAGATCTACAATTTGTTCGTAAATATTTAAGTTAAGCTAGTGGTTATGGGACATGAAGCTAAGCTTTTATATCTACTAGCTTATTGTATTTGACACTTCTTGACGATCGATGATGGTCATTTTTGTAACAACCCGCATATTTATCGATTTTGTATTTAAATATTTTATTTAAATATTCCGTCGTTATCGGATATTGGTCCGAAAAGCTACTTTTTGCAAACGGTCAAAATAGAACCCGAGACCACTTCCATTGAGTTCGAAATGCCGTTTACAATCTTTTTAAGTATAAACTTTGATATGTTTGTGGTTAATGGAATTTCACTAACTTTTCCCGCTTTGGACTTTGGGTTGGTTTAGCTTATTAAACCTAAGTTCCAACCCCTTCTCCTCATCTCTTCATAAATTCCTACCTAAATCTAGTTTTATCATTAATGGTGAGTGGAAAGGGAAATTAAAATTCCAAGCCCAAGTTCATTAGCAAATTCAACATCCAACTCCAAAATCAAAGTAAAGACATTGGACTCAAGCTTGTAGTTGCTTCTCTATTGACTTCAAGCTTCTTCTACATTGAATTTGTGCAAAGGTGAGATTTTTATCTCACAATTCTAGCCTATAACTATATTGGACTGTTGGGAATGATTCCTTATCACTTTTGCACTTACATTTGCAATTGGTTTGGATTAAATTGGCGAAAAACTCCAATTTTTAGCGATTTGGTGAATTTTCTGCATTTAGGTCGCACTGCCTGGAAACGTCGCCTCAGAATTAGGTCGTAGGTCGTTTGGCCTATAGGTCGCTAGGTCGCTAACACTTAGGTCGTTTCTGGCCTTAAATCCCCTCTACAGCGTTAGGTCGCTCAGCCTTTCCCTGTTAGGTCCTTACCATTTCGGTAGCGACAAATATTAGCACGTTAGGGCCTTAGGTCGTAGGCCTTAGCTCGTTAGGACTTTAGGTTGTAGGCCTTCGTCCCCCTTTTGGGTCGTTCCCTTTTTAGGTCGCGATATTTGTTAGGTCGCTCAGCCTAGTTAAGGCGTTAGGTCGCGTGGCCTTTAAACCCTTAGGTCGCTCACATAGATAGGCCGTATGACCTTAGACCATTAGGTCGTATGACATTAGGTCGTTTCCCCGTTAGGTCGTATGACCTTAGGTAGCTCGCCTCTTCTAACCCGCGAGTTCCTTAAGTCATTCGTCTTCCTTAGGTCGCTCATCTGGTTAAGTCGCACCTTACCTTAGCTCGGCAATGTTAGGTCGCGAGTTTCCCTTAGGTCGCGTATCCCCTTAAGTCGCTCGACCACAAGGTCGCGAACACCTCTAGGTCGCTCGACCCCTTAAACTCGTAGGTCGCTCGGCCCCTTACTTCCTTGGGTCATTCGAATGTTAGGTCGCTCGGACTTTGTACCATTAACTCGCAAACCCACTTAGTTCGCTAGGTCACGACACATTAGGTCGTTGCCACCCCCCCTGGACCCCCCCTCCGTAGGGGATCTTATCAGAAAAACATTCAACAGAACTTGCTTTGTTGAGATGCTGAGTTGACCATTCTTTGAGACAAACTATCTTTGGCTTCTCGGTCGATTTTGCGGTATCACGGCCTTGTTAAAAAGGCGGGATCACAACTTTAGAAATATGAAGGTTTCAATACTAGCAGTAAATATCAAAACTCTTTCAACAAAATGATTTCAACTCTATTTTCAATAACAAAGCTCTTTTCTCAAACCGTTTTCCAATCTACTAGTATATACAAACCTTTACCTCACGCGGATGAGAAATCTAATTAAACATCTTAGTAAAACAAGTGGTATGAAACGCTTGCGTTCACTTCGTCGGTTAATTCTTGGACTTGTTCGATTGAACCTCTTGTGACAATTTTCTAGTGAAGATTTACAGTTTGTTTGTAAATATTTAAGTTAAGCAAGTGGTTATGGGACACGAAGATAAACTTTTATATTTACTAGCTTAGTGTAATTGACACTTCTCGTTGACCATGACGATCAATTTATGATTTAGACTAGCAATTGTGCGATGTCTCTTTGTTTGCAAGGTTAGACTAGACCTCATTAGTGTGATTCCGACTCACACATATCTCTTTGCCCGCAAGGTTAGTCTAGACACCATTTGTATGATTCCACTCACACATACCTTTTTGTTGCGAGTTTAGGCTAGACACCATTTGTGTGATTCCACTCACACATACTTTTTTTCTTTTTGGTTAGCCTAGACCTCATCTGGGTTATTCCGACTCACCCATATGGGGTAGCTCCCCATGGTCTTCGGACCATCATGTGATGGGCCTCTTTCCCTTTTTCTGTGATTTCTGGATTTCTTGTGTTGATTTCTGGAATTTATGTCGTTGACTTGTTATGAGTACAAATTTAGGGTATGATGCCCTCTTTGGATCTTTGAGAAGATTCTTGTGATATTGATTTATCTCTTATTGATTGATCTTCTGTTGATCATCATTTGCATACTTATAGTAGTATGTCAGTATGGATATTTTATGTTTATGCCATATCTTTTATTTTATATCATGTCATCTGATATTTATAGCTAGACTGATCCGTTTATTATTTGCTTAAATAATACTCGGGTCAGACCGAGATGTTGCAGGTGCTTCTGCTTGACTTCTTCCCGGGATTTGCTACTCTGACTTTTGGCTAACTATTTAGATTAGCAGTTTTTGTTGTATACACTTGAGATATAGACTCATAGTTGTATTCTTTTGTACAGCACGTGTTGCTATTCTTTTGTATTATTGTTGATCTTTTTGACCACTACTCTGATGTACACTTTCATGTGTTAGTTATATATTCATATCTTCTTCCGTCTTTGTGATATGGATGTCTGTGGCTGATTTGTGTTTTTCTTATTTCTATGTTTGTTTCCGAAGATTATTTATAGCCACTGTGTGATAAGAAATTACATGGATGGTCGCTCCTCAACAGCCTTATTCTCCGTGCTAGTTGACAGCACTACACCGTAGTGTTTTTGGCTAGCGTGGGTGTAGAGGTGGGGCGTCACAATTTTTGTGATTATGACTAGCGATATGCTATGTTTCTTTGTCCACGAAGGGGATGGTACCTCGTTTTATCAAGTTTCGTCTCATTTTTAGTATAGGCTAATGACCTATTTATTTCTTGGGGTTTTGACCCCATTTTTGTGGGCTAGCGACCCACGTTTTTATGGAGTTCGGATTTTCGGGCGTACTGTTGTACTACGTCGTTGTTCCGAATTTTACGAGTTTCAGGTTCCTCGGGCGTACCGTTGTACTACGTCGTTGCACCGGCTCTATGGTTAGCGACCATGGGATAGCGTCCCGTTTGTGATACAAGTGTTGGTGAGTTTTCAGGCTCCCGTTTTGTGATAGGCCTCCCCCTTTTTGTGATTTCTGGATTTCCATTGATGATTTCTAGAATTTGTGTTTCACCATTTTTCATGATTTTCATTGATATGTGTTATCAATATTTGTGCATTGGTTAATTTGTGTGTCAATAACTTTTTTTGTGAATGAAGATATTGAGTATGACATTCCTTTTGATCTTTGAAGATTCTGGTGATATTGATTAATCTCTTGTTGATTTTCAATTACATACTTATCACAGTATAGCTTTATGGTTATCATATGTTTATGTCATATCTCTTATTCTATATCATTTTATCTGATATTTATAGCTAGACTGATCCGTTTATTATTTTCTTATTAAATAATACTCGCGTCAGACCGAGATGTTATAGGTGCTTCTGCTTGACTTCACTTTTAGGATTATCAACCTGACTTTTGGCAAACTACTTAGATTAGTAGTTTTTGTTGTATACCTTTGAGATATAGACTCCTAGATGTATACATATTCTTTTGTCTAGCACTTGTAACCATTCTTGGTGATATTATGGATCTTGTTTGACCACTACTCTGATGTACACTTTCATGTGTTATATTCATATCTTTTTCCACCTTTGTGATATGGATGTCTGTGACTGATTTGTGTTATGTTTATTTCTATGTTTGTTTCCGAAGAATATATATAGCCACTGTGCAGTAGCCTTGAGTTTGTATCGGCATGTCGGACTTCCTTGTACTATCTAACATATTGGTGCTCGCACAAAGCAATTACACGGGTGGTCGCTCCTCAACAGCCTTATTCTCCGTGCTAGTTGACAGCATTACACCGTAATGTTCTTGGCTAGCGTGGGTGTAGAGGTGCGGCGTCGTACAAATTGTCTTGTATTTTCCTATATACTTATTTAAAAGTTTATACCTTATATTTATTTTTGGTGAATTTTGTAAGTACATTTTGTTTGTGTTTTATCCTACCTTGTATATTTACTTCTATTTTTAACTTAAACATTTATTTTTATAGGATGTAGAATTCTAGAATTATTTAATTATCTAACATCAAAGTTAATCACATCAAAAATCCAAATACAAATTCATTTCTAAAGATATTTAAATTTAAATCCAAATTCAAATTCTATCTTTATATACATATTTATCTCAAATATCCAAATTAATCTCAATTAATTCATAATTTTGCAACTACTTTATGTCAATTACCAATTATTCACAAATGTTTATTCAAAAGTTAAGTTAATTAGCAATTTAAACTTAATTAAAATTCGGGATCGTTACATGAATCTCCACCGCGTACACGATTATTAAAGTGGTTTTCGGAGTTGGCAGAGAGTATGACAACTTCCGTTCCAGGTCTCTTTCACAACCAAACGTTATTATAACACCGCGATCTTTTCAAAATAGTTTATACTTTAAAAACCAGAATAAAATATCCATTTCAAAACCATCTAAATTACGATATCATTACCCCTTTTAAAAACCAAGCAATATGATATCAGTTTCAAATATATCCTTTTCTAAAACCATAACAATTTCAAAGTTATAATATTTCTAAACCAAACACTTGAAATAAAGCCTTTCAAAACAATAAAACTTTGAATTTCATAACTTTGGAATATAACCACACCACTTAAATGGTTTAAATATTAAATTACCGTATAAATAAAATAGGTTCTTCACCTTTACAAATCAATTCCAAATATAGATTTAAATCCCCAAATAAGCCAATATAATTTCCATATATTTCAAAGCTTTAATTATTCCACCATTTCAAAAGTTATTCTTTGATAATTTCATATATATCAATTTCAACTACTATTATTTAGATTTGAAATGTTTACTTAATAAATCAAATATCATTTTAGTAAAACCTTTAGACTCCAAATAACTAGATATTTTTTCAATTAAATTAACTTGATAATATTCATTTAAACCAATTTGATATTCATTTATATCCTCTAAACAAAAAAATCAAGTTATAAAATCATACCTTTTAAATCTCCCCTTTATTTACATTTCAAATCAAATTTTTGAGGATAATTCTTAAATACTTTAATTCAATTGAAATTCACATTTATCTTCCAACCTTAATTTTATTTGAGTCATTATAAAACCTATATACAATAGAATTTTAAATAGATACTTAACCATATTATATAAAAGAAATCAAACTTTATTATTTAGCTTATTTTATAATTCAAAACAATTTTATACATAGCTAAAATCAATAATAAAATAGCATTTACATAACATCTAAAATCAATATCTATATAACCCATATATTTCTTTACAAACATAGAAATCTTTTCAAAAATAATTATATATATAGACCGCGGTGTCTGTATATAATTTTCTATCCTACGGTCAAGTGATACAGATATTTATCGTTTCAATGCGCAATTTAAAATAAAATACGGTTTTATATCATTTCAAATCGCGATGCCGAAGGAAATAAATGTATAACAACTTGCAGACTATGATGATATAAATAAAACATCCGTTCATCAATTATAAAATTATACATCCATCGCAATCATCATCCAAAACAATCAATCAATATCAATATATAACTGATAATACATAACAGGCAATTAACTGGCATATATTCAAAAATAAATTAAATAACGATTTAATTTAAATAAATGCAATTAACTGATATGATGATTAAAAATATGCAAAACATCCATAAATAAATTCATAATCGCAACATAAATTAATTTAACAAACATAAGATATTTTAGAAGTTGTGAGTGGGTTAAAACATTCACCTTTTGAATTTAAATTGAATTTAAATCCAATTTAAACCCAAAAATTGCACATTCTCAGAATTCATCCAAACTAGCGCCAAAATGTCCGAAATTTAAATACGATCCTAACAAAAAAACCACGTGCGAATTGGTGTTCGTATGTGAAAGATATATCGAAAATTGTGTTTGAATTTCAATTTTGAAAATAAAAAAAGAACACTTTACTGGAGTTGCCACGTCATCATTCTTCTTGCACTCAAGCTACAGGCCTTTCAAGTCGAGCCTTACAAAATGCGTACAGGCAAACAATGCCGCCACCAAAACGTGAGTACGCACGACCCCCACCTCCACAACTCGCTGATCGGAGCTCGCCACTATCGTCGCCAGGCACGACCACCCCTCCAGGCCCAACGCAGATCGCCATCGACGCGCACAAAAGGTAGCCGCCGCCATACACCGAAAAACCCTAATGAATAGTTGTGCATGATCTTGCCGTCATTTCATAAAATGAAGCATACCGATGAACTCCCCGTCGTCCACTCTACAAAACCAAGAAATGGTTCGTCGACCAGTCGATGTTCGTCGATCAGTCAATGTTCATCAACGCGCGATGGACGACCGTGAATTAAACCTCAATTTTTGGCCACCCAAAAACTCAGATCAAGAAATGGACTGCAGATCTGACTTGTGCTCTTCGACAGCTTCGATATATAATTTTTCTGAATTTTTTTGAGGAGTTTGAAATTTCACCGATTTTTGAATTACAATTGATATTAGGTATTTGTCTGCCATTGAAATGAGGAGCTGGAAGAAATTTTATGCACAGACAAATGAGAAATGAGGGTAGACTAGGGTTTATAACAGGGTATTTATAGACAAGGCTGGAACAGAATGGATAGGATCGATTGGATGTACGCGTTGGACGATATATGGCCCGAAAAGCCCGTTCTGACTCTAGAACGAAATTGGGTCAAACCGTATATCAAAATAGATGTTTTAAAATATTTTAAACGCAATGGAAAAGGTTTCAAGTCCAAATTCCATCGTATGAAGAAGTTATGCTAAATCAAAATTTTCTAAATTGATTTCAATATCATTTATTTCAAGACGTTTCGAGTCCGTACGATCAAACGACAAGTCCGATCGCTATGAAACTTGAAACCCTATAATAATTCACCGTTACGGATCCGATGATACTGGTTTTGTCGAAATCCGAGTCAGTGGCCAAAATGGCTATTTTTATATAAATTAAATAATTTAATAATTAATTAAATCAAATCAAATTTTTAATGTCAATTCTATAATTGACAATTTTATCACTTTTATATTTCTTAATCATCTACAATGATTCAAACAAATTTTAAATGTCAATTTAGAGTTGATAAATTTATCAATTTCAGTATTAACCTCAATTTCATTTAATTCAAAATTATAAATTTAATTTCTAAAAATTCTATTTAATTCACTTTTCATTCTTATTATTCAATTCATTATTATCCAACGGATGAAATTAACATTTGTTTATGATTTATTTCATTATTATTCTCAAATTTCAACATAATCTCAACTAACGCAAAATTAAATTTCATTTATAATAAATTTATTTATTAAAATTTGAGTTCCAATTAGTTATAATAAATTCCAGATAACTTTGATTTGATTAGTTTCAATCTTTATACTAAGTCCATTATTAATCTATACCTAGTTCCTATTGTTTACCATTCACTTACTTAACATTTAAATGAACTTGATTTCTATTAAATTCATTGGCCAATAAATTAGGTAATTTATAATAATTGTTATACTATGAATGGAATTAACATTAATTTCAAATATTTTCTCAATTTACATTAAGATGATATTTAATTACCATTAAATGAAATTTATTTCCCTTTCACTAATGTATGCCTATTTAATTTGAATAAATATTACATTTCTAAATGTGTACTTCTATCAATTGAACACATTAATTAAGGGTCAAAATCAATTAATGAATTTACCTTAATTCCATTCTTATACCAATTTATTACTTATGCATACATTAGTTTCAATGTAATTTATACATTCACACTTCCGTTGTTTTATTAATTACCATTAAGGTGACGTTTATTATCAACAACAAACATTATAATTACTTATCTACATTGATTGTATAAATTTTCAATTTATTATGTATTACTTCGTTGGTTAATATAACTTTGAATTCATTTAATCACCACTAATTAAGTCAATTACTACAATTGCTTTCAAATTAATTTTTTATGAACTAAACAAATAGGTAACTTATACAATTGTAAGCATTAGAAGTTTAATTAACTTTATATTTATTACTTTCAAACAAATAATATGATTACTTACAGAACATTGACTTTTATTCAATTAACTTTTATTGAAAATCAAATTCATTAATTAATTGAATGCTTACATTTATTTCCATATATACAATTTGTAGCTAAGTATAACATCTACAATATTTCCATTGATCTGAATTAAATTCCCATCTTTATATTATGCCTATTATTACGCTATAACTGGTTACTATTGTTTGCCTTCCATTTACTTGCCATATTCTCATTCCCATTATTGTAACCTTTATTTATATTCATTTATTTAATTTAAATTCCAATTCAATTGTCAAAAATTAGTTTTCAATAGCCATTGCTACAATTCATTCTAAACCTTTACTTTATTATAAATCAAAAAAAAATTATTTCTTCCTACAATTTAGTTACAAAATTCTAATAATTCAACAAATTAAATTATCAAAATTTACGGGTCGTTACAGCGGCGCATAGGGTCTCATCCGCTATATAATGCGGCGAATCAATCACTCCAAGTACATATAATAACAATTCCACTTTAAGGTGGAATATCATGGTATATGTGTTTAATATAATATCATCCGCTATTATGCGGCGCATAGGGTCTAATTCAATACAACTAATAATTTTTTGTCATTCATGCACACAATCAACAATTTTAAATTTAACTATTTAAAATTAAGTCATAAAAATCTGATTGAGTGAGAAGATCTCACCTTTGCTTTGTATGCAATATATTTTCCATTTTGGCTAGTTTTCTCCATTTTAGACATTGTATAAACAATTTTATACAGTTGATTAGTTTTCGAAATAATCAAATAAACAATTTTCATTTGGTAATTTTAATTATCCAATAATTTTATTTTTAACCCAATTTCTTTTAATAAAATATTTTCTGGCTACCAAAATAGTTACAAATTTATCTAGTAAGTGAAAAATAAGTATGAATATATCTTATATAGATATGTTTATATTTTCTTTTCTTTACGTATATATATACAATCTTAAATTGAACAATAAACTTATTTTTATATCTTACTTAGAATTTAATTTTTTATCTAACTATATTAATTTGAAATAACTAGTTGATTAAAAATATGAATATGTATATTAACTTTATTTATATAAGATATTTCCTATTTTCAGAAATTTGCTCTACTGTTACTATACAAATTATTAAATAAATTTTTTCCAAATTTTAATTGAATAAATAAATTGTAAATTCCTTACCACTAAAACAAGTATTCCCTTCAATTCGAACACACCAAAACAGAGCCCTAGCTTTCTTCCCCTTGCGAACGAACGCCCCAAAAAATCACTACTAATTCGCATTGTTACTACCTCCATCACGTCTGACTACGATCGAAGCTCCCCCCTCACCTCGCAAATCCCGCATAAGCATGCACACACGGTCATCAAAGGTCGATGTCGTGATTTTTCGCGAATCTCCCTAGGCTGCGACTTCGATCGCCTCTATTTTCGAGTTCACCCACCACGTAGCCGTTGCGCCACTCTGATGCGCGACACTGATTCGATTACATTTTTTTTTCTCGACTTGAATACGAGAAAAGGAGCGACCATTAGAACGAATAAATTTTTTTTCTTTTTTCGAGAGGAGCCGATTTGGATTTGAACAAGGATAGGTTGATTTTGAATAAAATCAAAGAGGCGGCCATTGATCATTTGTTTCGGTTTTTCTTCTTCTTTAGTTTAAACGAAATAACATTGCTTTCGTCCTTTATTTCTTTGGACGAGACAAAAAAAATTTCTCAACGTGTGTCATTAATTTCTACCAAGTGTTGGAAGAAATACGAAACGTTTAAATTGCCTTTTGAAATTATATTAAAATAAACATATATATTACATTTAAATTTTAAATTCAAATTCAAATCATATCAATTTCGCAACTCTCAATCTTGATCTCCAATCGAGGCATGCCACCAGGCGTTTATAATATTATATGCCTATTCAGAACGTAATGGAAAAGGTTTCAAGTCCGATTTCGATCGTATGGAAAAGATAGCTTTTTGGACCCAGTTAAAATATCGAATTTTCAATTTAAATTTCAGTGCATTTTCTTATCGTACAGCCAAACGATCACTGCAAATATTACGAAAATTGAAATCCCATAATAATACTCTATTACGAATCCAATTGAACTGGTTTCGTCGAAATCCGAGAGTGTGTCTACGCAATTTTTAAATATCGATTTAAACGATAAAATTTCATTGATCAAACACTTCGAATTTCAAATTCTAACACTTTCATTATCTTCAGTATCATTAATATAGATTTTCGAAGCCATCAAATTATTTTTAACAAGCTTAAAATTGAAGACTCAAAATTTTACCTAAATTTCTATAATTAAATTTGGTAATTAAATTGCCAAATTCATTCTGATATTTGAAATTCAAGTTAAAATAACTTTCAAACATTTAAAATCAATAAAATATTCCAATTTCAAATGTTAAAAATTCTGGGTCATCACATATATCAATAAATCCAACACAAGTGAAATAACCACTGAAATACAAGTAACTCAAAGGATGTTTAGGATAATCATCCTCTAAGGATCCATTAAACTATCTACTATGTAGTAATATAAGCTATTGTAATAATGTCCAAAGTAAAGTATACTATTTAAAAATAGCGTTAAGGCTTTACATTTTCCACCTTAACAATTTTATAGGCGCCAACTGTCTATAAAGTACCGTAATACCTCCGGATCAAGAGGCTACCAGAGGATATTCCATAGGTATGACATAAATCAAACTCGTATAAGGCACGCTAGGGTAGGTGACACGGCACAACAAGGCAATGCCAGGGTAGATATACCAATTACGCATCCGGCTTGGTGGTAACGCATAGCAGCCACTACCGTCCACCTCGAGCCATACTCTTAAAAAAAAATCAAAGATGCACACCAAATCAATCACAAAGTAATAGAATGGCATACGAAGGAGTGTGTCTGATCGGAGGAGCTACCTCACTTGGTCCATCAAATGCTTCTGTTTTAATCACCTTATTCTAACTCACGGGAGTCTGGTGCACGTATATACCTCATATAGGATCATCACCACCATCCTACTTCATTCTGGAATCTCCACCACGTATACGGTTGTTAAAGTGGTTTTCAGAGTTGGCAGAGAGTATGACATCATCCGACCGGTCTCTTTAACAACCAAACGTTATTATAACACCGTGGTCATTTCAAAATAGTTTATACTTCAAAACAAAATATCATTGCCATTTCCAAACCATAATAATACATATCATTTCCATTTCAAAACCAAATACGATTTCATTTCCATTTCAAATATATCCATTTTCAAAATCATAGAACTTCAAAGTTATAACACTTTCGAAATTATAAAATGTGACGCCCCACCTCTATACCCACGCTAGCCAAGAACACTCCGAAGTAGTGCTGTCAACTAGCACGGAGAATAAGGCTGTTGAGGAGCGACCATCCATGTAATTGCTTATCACACGGTGGCTATAAATAATCTTCGGAAACAAACATAGAAATAATCATATCACAAATCAGTCACAGATATCCATATCACAAAGGCGGAAGAAGATATGAATATATAACTAACACATGAAAGTGTACATCAGAGTAGTGGTCAGTAAGATCCACGATAATACAAAAGAATAGCAACACGTGCTATACAAAAGAATACAACTATGAGTCTATATCTCAAGTGTATACAACAAAAACTGCTAATCTAAACAGTTAGCCAAAAGTCAGAGTGATGAATCCCTGGGAAGAAGTCAAGCAGAAGCACCTGTAACATCTCGGTCTGACCCGAGTATTATTTAAGAAAATAATAAACGGATCAGTCTAGCTATAAATATCAGAGGACATGAGATAACATAAAAGATATGGCATAAACATAAACATCCATAATGACATACCGCTATAAGTATGTAAATAATGATCAACAGAAGATCAATCAATAAGAGATAATCAATATCACAAGAATCTTCTCAAAGATTCGGAAAGGGCATCATACCCCAAACTTGTACTCATAACAAGTCAATGACATAAATTCTAGAAATCAATGCAAGAAGTCCAGAAATCATAGAAAAGAGAAAGAGGCCTATCACATGACGGTCCGAAGACCAAGGGGAGCTACCCCACATGTGTGAATGGAATCACACAGATTAAGGTCCAGACTAACCAAAAAGCAAAAAGGTATGTGTGAGTGGAATCACACAAGTGGTGTCTAGTCTAACCTCGCAACAAGAGACATCGCACAGTTGCTAGTCTAAATCATCAGAATGATCGTCATGATCAACGAGAAGTGTCAATTACACTAAGCTAGTAAATATAGAAGTTTAGCTTCATGTCCCATAACCACTTGCTTAACTTAAATATTTACGAACAAACTGTAAATCTTCACTAATAAAATTGTCACAAGAGGTTCAATCGAACAAGTCCAGGAATTAACCGACGAAGTGAACGCAAGCGTTTCATACCACTTGTTTTACTAAGTCGTTTAATTAGATTTCTCATCCGAGTGAGGTAAAGGGTTGTATATACTAATAGATTGGAAAACGGTTTAAGAAAAGAGCTTTGTTATTAAAAATAGAGTTGAAATTGTTTGTTAAAAGAGTTTTGATATTTACTACTAGTATTGAAACCTTTATATTTTTAAAATGACAAATCACAGAAGAGATTGTAGAAACAATCATCACAAAGATCACATTCGGAGATGTGAATAAAATCCAAGGAAATCAGCTCAAAAGCATCAAAGTGGAAGTTCCCCAACGACCAAACGTGGCTGAGATAACCAGAGATGGTTTGTCTCGAAGAATGGTCAACTCAGCATCTCAACAAAGCAAGTTCTGTTGAATGTTTTTCAGATAAGATCGCCTACGGAGGGGGGGTCCAGGGGGGTGGCAACCCCCCAAGGTGGGGGTGCGGGGGCAACGCCACCGCTTACGGGGTTCGACCTGCCCGGTCAGGTCGCGGGGGTCCAGGGGGCAGCGCCCCCGGCGGGGTGCGGGGCAGCGCCCCGACCAAAACGGTACGACCTAGTGAAGACAAAATGAGGTCTAACGACCTAACGACTCAAGGGTCTAACGACCTAACGACTCAAGGGTCATACGACCTAACGACTCAAGGGTCATACGACCTAACGACTCATGGGTCATACGACCTAACGACTCATGGGTCATACGACCTAACGACTCAAGGGTCATACGACCTAACGACTCAAGGGTCATACGACCTAACGACTCAAGGGTCATACGACCTAACGACTCATGGGTCATACGACCTAACGACTCATGGTCATACGACCTAACGACTCATGGGTCATACGACCTAACGACTCAAGGGTCATACGACCTAACGACTCAAGGGTCATACGACCTAACGACTCATGGGTCATACGACCTAACGACTCATGGGTCATACGACCTAACGACTCATGGGTCATACGACCTAACGACTCAAGGGTCATACGACCTAACGACTCAAGGGTCATACGACCTAACGACTCATGGGTCATACGACCTAACGACTCATGGGTCGACTCATGGGTCATACGACCTAACGACTCAAGGGTCATACGACCTAACGACTCAAGGGTCATACGACCTAACGACTCAAGGGTCATACGACCTAACGACTCAAGGGTCATACGACCTAACGACTCATGGGTCATACGACCTAACGACTCATGGGTCATACGACCTAACGACTCAAGGGTCATACGACCTAACGACTCAAGGGTCATACGACCTAACGACTCATGGGTCATACGACCTAACGACTCAAGGGTCATACGACCTAACGACTCAAGGGTCATACGACCTAACGACTCAAGGGTCATACGACCTAACGACTCATGGGTCATACGACCTAACGACTCATGGGTCATACGACCTAACGACTCAAGGGTCATACGACCTAACGACTCAAGGGTCATACGACCTAACGACTCATGGGTCATACGACCTAACGACTCAAGGGTCATACGACCTAACGACTCAAGGGTCATACGACCTAACGAGTTAAGTGTCCAGCGACCTATCGGGATAACTAGTAACCGACTTAAGGGTTGCGTTACTGAAGGGCTGCACGACTTAAGGGTTAACTCGTAAACGACTCACGACCTATGGATGAACGACTTAACTCCGAACGAGCTAAAAATGGCCAGAACGACCTAGGGTTAACTCGTGAACGACTCACGACCTATGGACGAACGACTTAACTTCGAACGACCTAAAAATGGCCAGAACGACCTAGGGTTAACTCGTGAACGACTCACGACCTATGGACGAACGACTTAACTCCGAACGACCTAAAAATGGCCAGAACGACCTAGGGTTAACTCGTGAACGACTCACGACCTATGGACGAACGACTTAACTCCGAACGACCTAAAAATGGCCAGAACGACTCAAGTGCAGAAAATTCAACAAAACGCTAAAAATTGGAGTTTTTCGCCAATCCAATCCAAACCAAATGCTAACATGCATGCAAAAATGATAGGGAATCATTCCCAACAGTCCAATATAGTTATAGGCTAGAATTATGAGATAAAAATCTCACCTTTGCACCAAATATCAATGAAAATGAAGTTTTAAGCAAGCAAGAATCAATCCTTCTTCTATCTAAGCACAAGAAGCTTGAATCCAATGTCTTCTTCTTGAATTTGGAGTAGAAAGATGGATTGCAATTGAATTTGAGTTTTGGAATTTTAATTTCCCATTCCCTCCACCATTAATGCCAAAGCTTGATTAGTTAGGAAATTTATGAAGAGTGAGGAGAAGAGGGTTGGAACTTGGGCTTAATAGGCTAAACTAACCCAAAGTCCAAAGCGGGAAAAGTTAGTGAAATTTCACTAACTCCAAACCTATCGATGTTTATACTTAAAAAAGTTGTAAACGACATTTCGAACTCAATGGAAGTGGTCTCGAGTCCTAATTTGACCATTTGCAAAAAGTAGTTTTTCGGACCAAAATCCGATTAACGAGTTAATATTTAAATAAAATATTTAAATACAAACTCGATAAATATTCGGGTTGTTACATAAAACTTCTAAAACCATAACACTTTAGAAATCATAACACAGAGGTCATAATACTTTGGAAATCTAACACTTCCCACTTGACCGGTTTAGATATTAAAATAATGTATAAAATAAAATAGTTTATAAAATAAAATAGTTTATATAAAGTAGTTATAAGTTAACATAGTTTATAATAAAATAGCTAGTATATTAAAATAGTTTATATTAAAATAATTTATATTAAAATATACAAATAATTTATGTTAAAATATAGTTTATACTAAAATGATTTATAGTAAAATAGTTTATATGAAAATAATTTATAAAGTAAAATATATAAATAGTTTTACATATAATTTAAATATACTTTATATAATAAAATAGCTTCCTCAAATTTCACAAATTGTTTCCAAATCAACTCAAATTCCAAAATTCAAATTAAATCCATTCTCAAATCATCAATTTCAATTCAATTTAGTTTCTCAATAAACCATTTTAAATTATATTGATTTCAAAAAACAGATTTGAACCACAAAGTAAACCATTTCAATTTCAATATATTTCGAAGCTTTAAATATTCAACATTTCAAAACTAGATTTGATAATTTCATATATATATATATATATATATATATATATATATATATCAAATTCACTTTACTATTATTTATTTTGAAATATTTACTTAATCATTCGAATAACCTTTAAATAAACATCTAATTTCCAATTTAAATAAAACTAAATATAACGTTTCAATTTATGTAAATTTGAAACATTCACTTAAATCACCTTTAATCAAAAATCAAGTTATAAAATCATATCATTAAAATCCCAAATTTAATAAATTTCAAATCAAACTTATTTGGGTATAATTATTATACAAATTCAATTTCGAAACTTTGAAAAATCATTTCAATACACACACACACACACGTATATATACATAAATATACATACATACATACACACACATATATATATTGACCAACAGTGTCTGTATATAATTTTGTATCGTATGGTCAAATGATACGGATGTTTATCATTTCAGTCTACAATTTAGATATATATGGGTATATATCATTTCAACCCGCAATCCCGAATTCAATTCAATTTAATGAAAATCGCTTGGGTTTATCATTTCAACCCATATGGTTTTCTCATATTCTACAGATCGATCGGGTATGTATCATTTCAAACCATAGTGAATTCTATACTAACAGGATACTTGCAGAGTGATAACAGTTATGATAATAAATAACAGGCATATATCATTAATATAAATAACAGATACTAGTGTTAGATGTCATAGGTGAACAGATATAGATAACAGCGTATATATAGCAATGTAGATAACTAACAACATCATATTTCAATTGTCATTTCAATTGAAATCTGATTTACTAAATATAAGAACGTTAATCGTGAGTGATTGCTTACCTTCCAAGGCTAGATAGATTCGACAATGGAATGAGTTACAACCGAAGCATGAATTCCAAAACGAAGCAAGGTTGGCACGAATTTTTGACTAGCAAAGCAGATAATAGGGATTGATTTAACAACCGAATTGGTTTTAATTTAAACTAAAATATACATTACTATTAAATATAATTTCAAATCAATATTAATTTGAATACATTAAAATATATACATTACAAAATCATTGTTTTAAATGAACGCATAAAAACAAACATATCTTCATAATAAAATTTGAAATAAATACATATATTTACATTCCAAGTATTAAAATTTACGTAACTGTAACATATTATATAAATATACTCGTTTAAAAATAATACTAATATAACATATGTGTTTTCAACAAACAAACCCGATATATAATAAAGCACCGTACATTTATATAGAAAAATGTTGTACTTATATTACCTACTGTAACAAGTATACAACTTAACATATTATCAAATAGCAAACAAAGCTTACCATCATATATTTTTCGGCAAAAAAAGGAAAAAAAGATTTCCAAAATAATAATAAAAAAAAAAATAAAGTATATATATATATTGAGAAAATAAAACGTATACATACTATGTATAAATACTACATATGCTTACGTATTATTAACTAATATATATATAAACTGTAAGCATGTAAGCTAGTACATATAGACATCTATTGTAGAACTGCAATATAAACATTTACATATATTAAAACTAACATATATTTAAAACCTAATATATTCAAAACTTGTGTATGTTGGAAACCTGATATATATAAAACCTTATATATTCGAAGCCATGCATACATTCAAAACATTATACTATAACTTACTAGTATAAGACTAATATATATACAATTGCCGTACTTATGTATATACTACTAATAGATTAAATATCTCCATTACAACTAACAACACATGTAATCGCTTTATAATATGAATTATACAGAAACACATGTATATGGCTTTTTAGCAAATCCTACAAATATATATAATAACTGTACAACATCATATAAACTCATATATATATATGTATACTTTTGTATATAACATATACAACAACCAGGAAATAAGTATGACTCAAATAACTTAAAACATATGCATATTTCTATATTATAAACAAGCCGATTCGTATTACATATATCAACATACATATACTTTATTGTAACTTACCAATACAGAACATTATATATAAGTAATAATATATAAACTAAACTATTATATAATAAACTACTTATTACATAGATTAAAAGACATATATATCATTTACAGACAACTCTGCATACACTAATAAATAAATGTATATATTCTATATAACTAAAATAATAAGAAATAAGATTTATATATATATATATATAAAGTAACTTAGGTACATGCTACACGCGGTTAGACTTGGCTAAAGCAGGGGAAGAGGCACAAGGCCGATGTGTGGTCGAAGAAGTGGAAGGAAATGGGACCGTGGGCAGCAACGCAGCATGGAGAATGATGAGGAAGCTGCGGCTTGCATGGACGTGGGAAAAAGGTGGAGGTCTAGGCCAAGGTTGGGGTTGTATGGCTGTACTAGGTGAGGAAGGAGAGCGAGAAGGCGAGAGGGTCAAACAGTGGTAGGTAAGTGGGCAAGTGGATCTGGAAAAAATGGAAGAAAGAGGACGAGGAGGAAGAAACACGGTCTCGAGTCAAAAGGTGGGAGGGGAAATAAGGAAAAGTAACAATTGGGGAGAATAAACAGTTAGCAAAATTCAAAGCTTTTATGATACATTCTATTTGTTTCAGAACAAAATTAAATGCACCAACGAAAATAAATGAACGTAAGGAATAGTGAAAGTAACAAATCGTGAATCTAGAAAATTTTAACTACAAGAGGCTATTCAAATCTAATGGACAACCCAAAGGACAAAGGAAAAATCAAAAAGAGTCAAAATACGTTACCGGTATGACCGTCAATTCCATAGATTTGTCGTCCTTTGGACTATGGAACACACAAAAAATATACTATGGAGATCAACACGACGAGACAATCAAAACAGTACAAAGATATTAGTGGTACGACCATCCTATCAAAAGCCGATAATGAGTATCGAAATTGCTTCTAATTTGCCGAAATTAAGATAAACGGAGCAATAACTGTTCAAATTTGAAGAAACGAAATATGACGTCTCACTCGGAAGAAGATTTACAAATTTATTATGTAAAAATATTCAAGTTTGAAAAACATTTTACCATCTATTAACTGATTTAAATTAAATAAAATTATACAAGAAAATAAACATCCATATTACCAATTGAAAATTTACCATTTGCTATGTTAATTAGACGTATTCCAAATATTAAATTTTTATTTACAAATTCAATTATTTAAAATTTCACAAAATTTTGATTAATTAAGTAAATAAAACCACTAAAATTTGAAGAAACGAAATATGACGTCTCACTCAGAAGATGATTTACAAATTTATTATGTAAAATACTCAGGTTTGAAATATTTTTTATTATCATCAATTATTAACTGATTTAAATTAAATAAAATTACACAAGAAAATAAACTTCCATATTATAAATTGAAAATTTATCATTTGCTATGTTTAATTAGACATATTGCAAATATTAAATTTTTATTTACAAATTCAATTATTTAAAATTTCATAAAGTTTTGATTAATTAAATAAATAAAACCACTGAAATTTACGGGTCGTTATACTCTCCCTCACTCAAAACTTTTCGTCCTCGAAAAGGAACGAGGTAGGAGAATAGAAACAACCAGCAAGAAAAGTAGATTGAACTACAAGGCAAAACAATAAATTTAAAACCGTATAAAATTTCAATTTAAATTAGTTAATATTCAATAATTGATTTTATCCATCTGATTTCACTGAAATAAATCTTACCTTTTTCTAAATTCATTACCTTATTATCCATTTATCTTCAATTTCCAATTTCTAAATCCATAAATTTGAATAGTCATTTATTATAATCATATTTTATTCAAATAATTTAATTTTATTTTGGTCCAAATTATTATTAAATTTATTCCACTTAACATATCTTGTCACATATATTAAGTATATTTACACTTATCATAACTACTCAAATTTTATTTATATTCATTTTAACATCATTTTACATTGTAAATTATTCAATTACATATTCAACTTCTACATGATTTAGGTAAATTATATTGGAATGCAATTGAGTATTTTACAAGTAAAGTTTCCAATTTCAATTATTTCAAGTTTAAACATTTATTCAAAAATTTGGCTCCATTTTTATAATTGAAATCATTCCTTAACATAAATTTAAGAATTAAATTTCCGATTTCACTTCAAACCATTTGGATATATATATATATATATATATATATATTATATAAATCAAATCATACTTAAGAGATTCAAATCAAATTCATTTTTCGAGTCAAAAATGTAGCAAAGCTACTGATGGTTTCTCCACTCTGAAACTCGAAAATGAATGTCGACGATGCGACCATCATCACTGAAATTATTTTCCAGCGACAAAAGAGGAGTGCACTGATTTAAACATTTAAAATTCTTTTAAAATTTAAAACCAAAGTTTGGAATCACCGAAAATTAAATTCTTAAATTCTTAATTTAAATTCATTTAAACTCCAAATCGAATTATAAACTATGTTTCATAAGTTCATTTATTTATATATATTGGAAAATCAATGGTTTACAAAACAATAGATGAAATTCAATATTAACCTATAAAATAACCAATTTACTTGACTATTAAATCTCAGGGAATTATACTTATATATATAATATAATCATAAAAATTATTAAATTTTGAAAACAATTGTGTCAGTTTGCTCCGTTCAAGTGTTTTGGAATCTCCATCAATAGCGCTGATCAGACGAATCGATCGAAACCCCAAATCAACATTAACAACTCAAATAATACAATATATTAAACAATTTAATACTAATACAAATACACTCCCTCACTCGATGATACATAATGAATGAAAACAAGGATATAGATTCAAATTTAGGGAGACCCTAATCAATAAGAATTCTAACCAAAAGAGATTTGCTCGAAAGAGAGATAAGATAATTAACTACAAAATAGAAGGATGGATAGACTTATATTAATCGTGAGTAACCTTAAACCGGGTCAACCGAGACTTTGAGAACAAGATTGATGTAGAATTTTAAGGTAAATCGACATCCGATTGCCAGAGATAGAATTCAGGCATATCAAGAGATATCAGCATCTAAATCGAGGATATATATGTCTCCGATGAATTGATGCTATTGCAAAGAAGTTTACCTCATTACAAACCATTCAGTGGAGCTATGGAACACTCCAGAATCAAGAAGAATTTGGGTAGGGGAAGACGAGAATGGGTTTTGGAACCGGTGAAAAGTTCTTAATTCAAAAGAAACCGAATCAAAGAGGGAGAGATTCAAGCTCGAACGAAAGTGATTCCATAATTAAATTTATTCTATATGCTAAGTTTTGCCCAAAACCAAAGCTCTGATACCAACTGTAACATCGTGATATTTCAACCATTCGCATCCACACATGCCGGATTTGAATTGCTCAAAATACTAGATTGTCATTTTATATTTGGCAAAACTCAGCATATACAATAAAAAATAATCACAAAATCACAGATATAGAGTAATGTAACAATAAGCAGCGGAAACAAAAGAATAGTATTTCATGAAGCTGCTATATATATAACAGAGTTAAAATAAGATACAACAGAAGTCTCGAATACATAGAGGTCTCAATACAATAGTCAAATATAAAATCTGAATATATAACTAGACTTAACCGAATAATTAAAAGCTGAAAAGATGTAGATGGATCTTAAAGCGAAGCTCCAGCTCCAAAGGTGAGTCTCAAAAGCTATACCACTCAGTCTGACTCGAGCATAAAGTAAAACACAAAACACTCGAGTCGGGATTAACATTCTTATATCAATATATCCAACTCAAATGAAATAACAACTGAAATACAAGTAACTCAAAGGATGTTTAGGATAACCATCCTCTAAGGATCCGTTAAACTATCTAATATGTAGTAATATACGCTATTACAATAACGTCTAAAGTAAAGTGTACTATTTAAAAATAGCATTAAGGCTTTACATTTTCCACCTTAAGACATTTTATAGTGCCAATAGTCTATACAGTACCTTAATACCTCCAGATCGGGAGGCTACCAGAGGATAATCCATAGATACGACACAAATCAAACTCGTATAAGGTGCATTAGGGTAGGTGACACGGCACAACAAGGCAATGCCAAGGTAGATATACCAATTAAGCATCCGGGCTGGTGGTAATGCATAGTAACCACTACCGCCCACCTCGAGCCATTGTCCCAAAAAAAAAAATCAAAGGTGCGCACGAAATCAATCACAAAGTAATAGAACGACATATGAAGGAGTGTGTCCGATCGGAGGAGCTACCTCACTTGGCCCGTCAATTGCTCCTGTCTTAGCCACCTTATGCCAACTCACGGGAGTCAGGTCCACGTATATACCTCATATAGGATCGTCGCCACCATCCTACTTCAATCTGGAATCTTCACCGCGTACACAGTTGTTAAAGTGGTTTTCAGAGTTGGCAGAGAGTATGACAACTTCCGATCCCGGTCTCTTTAACAACCAAACGTTATTATAACACCACGGTCATTTCAAAATAGTTTATACTTCAAACCAAAATATCATTGCCATTTCCAAACCATATCAATACGATATCATTTTCTATTTCAAAACCAAATATGATTTCATTTCCATTTCACTATATCCATTTTCAAAATCATAGCACTTCAAAGTTATAACACTTTCGAAATTATAATGCTTCTAAAACCATAACACTTTAGAAGTCATAACTTAGAAATCATAATACTTTGGAAATAATAATACATCCTACTTAAACGGTTAAGACATTAAAATAGTGTATAAAATAAAATAGTTTATTAAATAAAATAGTTTATATAAAGTAGTTTTATGTTAAAATAGTTTATAATAAAATAGTTAGTATATTAAAATAGTAGTTATTAAAATAATTTATATTAAAATATATAAATAATTTATATTAAAATATAGTTTATATTAAATGATTTGTTATAAAACAGTTTATATGAAAATAATTTATAAAGTAAAATACATAAATAGTTTTACATATAATTTAAAAATACTTTATATAATATAACAGCTTCCTCAAATTTCACAAATCGATTCCAAATCAAATCAAATTCCAAAATTCAAATAATCCATTCTCAAATCATCAATTTCATTTCAATTCAGGTTCTCAATAAACCATTTCAAATTATATCGATTTCAAAAAACAGATTTGAACCACAAAATAAACCATTTCAATTTCAATTTATTTCAAAGCTTTAATTATTCAACATTTCAAAACTAGATTTGATAATTTCATATATATATATATATATATATATATCAAATTCACTTTACTATTATTTATTTTGAAATATTTACCTTTAAATAATTGAATCTAAATAAAACTGAATATAACATTTCAGTTTATGTAAATTTGAAATATTCAATTAAATCACCTTTAATCAAAAATCAAGTTATAAAATCATATCTTTAAAATCCCAAATTTAATAAATTTCAAATCAAACTTATTTGAGTATAATTCTTAAATAAATTCAATTTCAAAGCCTTGAAAAGTCATATCAATGTGTGTGTGTGTGTGTGTGTGTGTGTTGACCAACGGTGTCTTTATATAATTTTCTATCCCATGGTCAAGTGATACACATATTTATCATTTCAATCCACAATTTAAATATATACAAGTATATACCATTTCAACCCACAATCCCAAATTCAGTTGAATGAAAATCGCTTGGGTTTATCATTTCAACCCATAACAATTTTCTCCTATTCTATAGATCGTTAGAGTATTGTGACGACGCAAAATATTTGAACATTTGAAAATGAAATATTTAATGGATTTTAAATATTAGAAGGTTAGTTTAACTTTTATTTCAAATATAAATATGAATTTGGAAATTAAATTATTGAGTTTAATTGATTAAGGATGGGTAAAAAAAATTTCAATTTTCGATTTTAAGCTTGTTAAAAATAATTTGATGGTTTAGAAAATTTATATTGATAATACTGAAGATAATGGAAGCTTCAGAATTAAATTTGAAAGTGAATTGTTCAGTTTTGAATTTATATCGTTTAAATCGATATTTAAGAATAGCTTTCCGAGACACAGTCTCGGAATTCGACAAAATCAGTTCCATTGGATCCGTAATAGTTAGTTATTATCGGATTCCATTTTTTGTAGCAATCGGAGTTTTCGTTTGGCCGTACGATTAGCAAATGCGTTGAAAATTTAATCGAAATTTAATTTAATAGTTGGGTTCAAAACGCTATCTTCTCCATACGATCAAATTGGAGCCCGGGATTTGTTCTATTGGGTCCAGAATAGGGTTATAACATTAGGAACGCCTAGCGGCACGCCTCGATCGGTGATCGGGATTCTCGGCTTCGTTTTCTCAACAATTTAAATTTGAATTTAAATTTAAAAGATGGATAATGAAATCGCGTTACCTTCCTTAATACGCTTCTTCATTTAATCAAATAAAATAAAATGCAGATATTTTTCTTTCCTTCAAAGCTAATCACAAACCTCTCTATCTCGTTTAAAATCAGGTTTGGGCAAACGAAAATCATTTTCGTTCAATTCGAAAACATGGTCGAGTTTACGTCTCTTCCTCCTTATCTACAGATTCAAAGTTTTTGCTCCTCTTTAAAATTATCTCGAGCCTATTTTATGATTCAAAAAAAATCGCGCAACGAGATACCGGAGGTGAGTGCGTAGCCGAAGTCGTGGCCGTGGGCGAAGCAAATTAGGGTTCGTGTGGCCTGGGTTCGAATGTCAGGGAGGCTAGGTTTCGCGAGAAGTTCGCGTGCAGCGGGGGTAGCCGCGCCTGGATTTTTGTTCGCGTGAGAAGCACTGTTAGGTCGTGTCGATCGACAATGGAGCAGCGGGGTGTCTGGGTGAATGAGGGTGGCTCGTGTGGATGAAGCTCGAGCAGTATCATTCATGGGTTGTTTCGGCACAACGAGTAGACGATCTTTGTCGCATGAAAATTGAAGCGCAGTGGTTCGCGTGCAAACACCGTGAGATCAGGAGGAACCGCGATGGAATTAAGGCTCCAGTTTGAGCACTCCGGTGGAAATCACGAGGCATCGACGAAGGGGGAGGCGCAACGCTAGGCTAGGGTTTCGTTCAAGATGAAAATCTCGAGGTTGACCTGGGCAGAAAAAGGTATAAATTCCAGTTTATTAAATTTAAATAAAATTACATGTTTTTAAACAGTGAAAAAATATATACACATGCACCATTTAATTCCAAAATAAAATTTTAAGGTGATTTATTTTGTTTATTAGCTTATTTAAAATTTATTATAATCTCTAAAAAAATAATTTGTAAAAGAAAATTTGTTAGGAATTTAATTTATTAGGTGAAATGATTTATTAAAGGAAATTTAGTTTTTAAATTTAATTTTTAATTAAATAAATTTGATAAAAGGGATTTGTTAGTTTAAAATAAAATCATGGGTTAATTAAATTATCAAATGGAATTTAATAGTTCGATTTTGTTCGAATATTTATAAAATCAAATAATTGTTATGCAAGGTCTTAAATCGAGGAAAATCGAGTCAAGATGGAAATGGATTGCTAATAAAAGCAAAGGTGAGATCTTCTCATTCAAGTTTGAATTGGAATTTCCAGTTTTATTTTAAATAGTTAAATTTAAAATTATTGATTGTGTGCTTGGATGATGGTTGTTATTATTTGTTTTGAAATAGACCCTATGCACCGCATAATAGTGGAGGTTATTATATTAAACCCATATACCGCGATATTCCACCTCAAAGTGGAATTGGTATTATATATGTATTTGGAGTTTATTTCCCGCATTATATAGTGGATGAGACCCTATTGCACCGCATAATAGCGGATGATATTTTATAAATCCCATATACCGCGATATTCCACCTCGAAGTGGAATTGGTATTTAATCGTTGTGCTAACGTCCGTGGATGCAGGTAAACAGGATGGAGGGATCCAACTGGATTCCTCAAACATTTGAATTTGTTTCATTTGTTGTGTGTTAAATTTTTTGTAACCTCTGTGTGATTATATTGTAATTGGAATCATTGTAGGCTAAAATTTAGTCGAATATATTTTTGGTGTCGTAAGATACCAGAAATAAATAAAATAGGACTTTTGAATTTAAATAGAAAAATCTATAGTGAAATCCTATCGTATAAATTGCAAAATACGGGGAAAGATTTTTATAAATGGGTTTTGAGTAATATTGGTTGATAGTTGAAGAATTTATTTAAAATATGGATTTTAAATAGTTTTGAATACTAATAATAGTAGGGGGATTTATTTTAAAAGATGATAAATTTGGCAAATCCATTTGGAAATTGATTTTTGGAGATTGAAATTAAACCTTTGGGAAATCCATTTGGAAATTGATTTGGGTGTTTGAAATAAATTTGGAAATCAATGTGAAAATTGATTTGGTGTTGAAAATGAATATTTGGGAATCGATTTGAAAAATCGTATATCAATGGATATTTGAAAATTTGAATTCAAAATGGGAATTTGTAAAGGAAAGGAAATTTTGTTTTAAAAATAAACATTGAGTTATTTTTAAAAGTGTGAAAAGGAATTTACGGATTTTGAACGTAAATTTAAAGTAAATCCAGAAGGATTTATAAATTGATTTGAATGAACCATTTTAGAATGGAAGGTGTACTTTCCTTGGAAAGCCGAGAATGTTTTTCAATATAGTTATAAATATAGATTGAAGTTGTAAAGACGGTTTTAAAGATAGAATGTTTGGAAAATTTTATTTACTTAGGTTATCTTGAAAATCTTAAAGTAAAGATTTATTTAATTAATTATAGAAGTGATTATTTAAAGATTTAATTGATATTTGTTTTAGAAAATGGTTATTTAAATAGTTATACCAGATCTACTAACTTTATTTTAAAGTTAACTTGGACTTGAAGTTTTATATGAGATATTGGTATAATATTTTCATAACTAATATTTAATAAATGCTTTAAAACAGTTTTATCTAAATGTCTCCAAGTATATATTTTGGGTAAGTGATTTGAATTATTTAAAGTATTTGAACTCGGCAGACTTTCAGTGGAAATAAATAATATCGGGAATCTTATTCCACGAGTGAAAAGTGATTTGAAATTTGTTTTCAAATGGTTGAAGTGTGAAAATATATCTTGCGAATATATTTTGAAAATAAATAATTGGGAAAATTATTTGAAATCCAGTTATTGTTATGAATGTTGATTGATAGTTAAATAACCGACTATCAATATTTGCCTTTAAATGGCGTTTGAATTTCGTTGCGACCAGGGATCGGATTCCAAGTGGATATCTGAAAACTACATCGAACCTTTATGATTGTGATGAATCTTTTATTTAAAAGATCAAAATGGAAATTGTTGTGATTTGTTTGAAATCTGAATGAACACTTATTTTTAAAAATAAGCGCCCGTTTTTCGAATTAGCCGGGAGGGGACCTTTGTGTCATATAACCCATTCTGAATAATGATACGACGAAATGGGATTGCATTTGAAGAACGGTAGTGAAGATCGGGTATTTGCGAGACTGATAGGATGACCTATCGATTGTCTCTACACTGAGTAGCTACGGTATAGAGATTCCCTAAGTGATGGGAAGTCCGATCGGGATTGTGAATACCCAGAATGCAAGGGCTTCATCGGAAGTTCCTTCGGTTCTGTTCGAACCCGGAACAGACTTGTATGGATGTATGTCCGACATTAGAAATTGAGATGTAAAGCTGGTTTCTATCAAATACATTTCTCTTGGTGGCAAAGAATTTATTCTCTTAGCTTAACGCCCTTCTCTGAGACGTACGAGCTTAGAGGTTATGTAGTTGATGGTTACTAGTGATACATTTCCAATTTGGTAATGTGGCATACGAAGTGATGCTGATCATTTGTTAATCGAAGCATGGCTTTTGTGAAAAGCGTAGCTTTGTGGACGAGACTTCGTCGAGCCTCACAACCCGAAAATGGTCGAAACAGGAATGTTGCGGCATGGTTTTTAAGGGTCGCGCCCCTAGGGTATGTCCATTTTCTTCTGGATAAAGGGTGGTATCATGGTATGGAGCCCAGATACTTAACTCATGTGGACGTCGTAAATTTATTACTGTGTGATGTTGCTTTGTGGTTGAGGATCCTCAAATAAAGGTCGGTAACGACCGAAGATGGCATACTTGTGTGTTAGTTACCTATGTTATTGTTATCCCACCTTTTGGCAAGGCGGTGATACCAAAAGATTGATCGAAAACCAAAGACAGTTCGTCTCAAAGATTGGTTATACATTGCTTCGCTATGGATATCGAAGAATTTTGTCCGAGCCCGGATCAGGCTACAATTGATAAGACACGGCAAGCAAAGTCATGGAAGCCCGCATTCCAAATTTCAAGTCAATCCGAGTTTGTATGCTCAATTTATGATTGATGCAAATTAAAGGAAAAAGCCATATTTTCGTATCCATCAGCGCACATCGATTCGTATCGATGCAGTTCGTATCCACCATCCAACCTCGGTTCGAATCCATCGACCTCACATCGGTCAGGACGGCCATGTTTTCATATCCGTCCACTTCACATCGTTCGGCTTCGCATCGATCAGACCATCCCGCTTTGCACCCATCGATAGGCCCTACTTCATATCGATCAGTTTCGCACTCAAGCAACTGTTTCATATCGATCAACTCTGCATCCATCAACCAGTAACGCACTTCATATCGATCGGTCTAGTTCATACCCATGAAGGAGGCGTTTATTTGAATCCATCAGGTAGCTTCAATTCTGTATCCATCAATCTACCATCGATACGAGGTGAACTATCTATCTCGATTCGAACTAAACGTACAAATCTATACGAGGTGCACATGGTTGATTGGTTTGAACTGTGTAACGGCAATCGATACAAATGAGGCAAAGCTCATGGATACGATGTGGTCAACTCGAAGCAAAAGGCGGATCGACGCGAGATATACGCGCCATGTCGCCGCGTTGTCACGTGCATCCATCGATTTGAAGACATGGATTCGAAGCGATCGACTCGAAGCAAACAGCCAACCGAGAAACTCTATCTCGTATCGATCATAACTCAAGATCCACACATCCAAATGCAACAAAATTTTCATAGGAGCTTACGTACAAGCTAAAGAACAATCCTGCCAAGTTTCAGCTCGATTAGATCATTTTTTGATGGATACGAATTGATTCATATCGATCACAGATCGAGTCGAAACTTGGTGGGGTCGGTCGTGTAGGCCCACTACGTTCCATAAGAAGTCTCCCAAAGTTTGAGCGCGATATCAGCCTCCTACGCCTATAAAAAGCCCCCTGAACCCTACAGAAAAAGGATCTTTTGACAATTCGACGATCAGACTCTGCGGGATTCAATCCTACATCTTTTCATCACCATTGTATTCAAACTTCATAACTATAATCTATTGTAACTGTAACACCCCACCCCGAGACCCACCTTAGTAAAGGGAATTAACGAGTAATTCCGTCTACTAAAGCGGAGAATAGGGCTGGTTAAGGGCGGCCATATATAACTTTATCTTAAACATCTAATGAATACGTCGATAAATGCAATATAATTTTTCTTTTCTATCTCAATGGATCGACATACATAGTAAATGCTTAATCCAAAACTATAGAAGGTTGACGGATCTTTCAGAACAAAATACAATAACTGAATGTAAAGCACATCACAGAACAGTAATCGACATCATATATATACATATACACTGATACATGTTTAGTACAATACAATGTGAAAACAATAAATGTGGTACTCGACCACACCATATACATCAAATCAAATGTAAAAACATCAGTGTATGCGGAAGAAATAAACGATTCAAGCGAAAGAAGAGATGATATCCAACACCAACTTCAAGCTAAGTCCAATAGATGATACCTGAAACAACTCGGTCTGACCCGAGTATAAATACACGGGTCAGTCTAGCTACACAAATCAGTCAATATCGATAATATGAAGCAGAATGGATATAGTGATACTTCTTCTCGAATGAGGAGAAGGATTAGATAACTCATAGCTCAGTACTTAAGTAACAAACGCTACCTAAGTGACAAAATACCTCAAAAGAGGTAACTCAAACTCAATACTCAATAAAACACAAGTGCCTCATATCATTAGCGATAACCCACAATGAACTCAAATCAACTCATATAAAACTCAAGCAAAACTCAAATGGTTCGATGAACCATTACTCCAAAAGGGAGAAAACTCATCTCAATCACAAATAGAAGTCATGAAAGCAATACAAGAACCATAAGAATGTGAGATCTCAAACTCATAAGTAGGCCAAGACGGATAAATCTCACACATACATCTCAATCATAAAGACTCTGGAACTCGATACGAATTCAAACTCAATAAAGAATTCGATGCATGTTCAAAACTCAGAAAATCTTAACATTAATGCACCAAAAAGGACGAATTCAAAACTCAGAAAACCCGGATTGGCCATATCCCTGAATGCAATGCCGAAGCAATGCTGCACGTGCTAAACTCAGACGGCCGAAGCCTTAGACAAGGTCGCTGACACCTTCCAAAGCAGTTCGTCCTCATGACAAGGTCGCTGACACCTTTCCAAAGCAGTTCGTCCTCATGACAAGGTCGCTGACACCGTTCCAAGCCATTTTGTCATCCCTAACAAGGTCGCTAACACCTCCAAAGCAGTTCGTCCTCATGATAAGGTCGCTGACACCTCTTAAAGCAGTTCTGTTAGGTAAACATCGTGAATGTGTCACAAACTCACGGATAGGGACCCGAAAAGTGTTAACGTGTGTCCCATACCACACATTCGCACTTTACGGTTTACTAACCGTTAGTTGATGCCATACTAAAAACATCATAAAACTCAGAAAATTATATCTCGCCTAATCTCATTGGCGAGTGATAAAGAGATACCATACTTGTCTCATCTCATCGACAAGTAAAAACATTATGATGGTTTCTCATAAACCATAAATCTCAAAATATGAAATCATCAACTCAAGACTTGCCTTATGTCATTGGCAAGTAAATAAAGCATCATGATGGTTCTCATCAATCAAACTCCTACGTAGGAGATCTTAAACCATAATACTTACCAAATATTGGCCATCTTAAATAATTCCAATAAATAGGAATTATAAACTCAAAATACGCCATAAAATGACAAAACATCTCAGAATTATTAAACTCAAATAGCCTCGATCGTACAAGTCCGGAATTAACCGAAATAGTAAACGCACATGTCCCATACCACGTGTTTTACTAAATCGTTTAATTCTCTTTCTTATACATTCGAATAGTACAAAAGTGTGTGTTTTATAATTAAAATAGTTTACTAGAGAAAAGAAGCTTTTAAAACTTTTTCCCGAAAAGATTAATAAAACCAATATTTGAAATTCTTTTATTATAGGGAATAAATAGGTTTTTTTTATATTAGAAAAATAATTTTAAAATACTATATCATAATAATTTGAAATGTCAATTTATTTCAAAAATTACTTCAAAAATTGTTTAGTGAAAACTATACTCGAAAACAATGAAAAACAAGAAAGATAACTCAAGACCGATAACTTGAGTTCAATACGAATTCAATTCAAATTTAATTAAAAATCAATCCGAATTCTATTTAAATTTGAATTTCAAAATTTTCAAATATAGCTAGCCCATAGATAGGCATCATAGCTCTCAAAAATCTCAAAAACATCATCAAAACCGGAAAAGAATAAGAGTAAAAATGAGCTAATACAATTCTAAGGTCAATGTTAGTTGTTGTCATCTTGTTCTCAGGACAGCAACTTATAACCATAATTTCAACCAAGAAAACTTCAAAATTCTAGAAAACACAATGAGCAAATATTTTAGTACATAATTTAATCTTTCCGAAATATCTAAAATTATCAAATCCGGATAAGAAACGAAGAAGTTATGGCAAATTTTGTTTCAGCCTTAAGCACAGAGCAAATATTGCTTTTGCTCTCGGGACAACAGTAGAAAAATTGAATTTTGACATAGCATACCTATAAATTACAGAAAACACAATACATAAAGGTTGTAGAATATGATTTTTGTTTTTCGAAACATCTAAAATTATGAAAATCGGATCAAAAACGAAGAAGTTATGGCCAATTTAGTTTTAGGCTTAAGCATAGAGCAAATATTGCTTTTGCTCTCGGGAAAACGGTAGAAAAATTGGATTTTGACACAGAAAACTTCTAAGTTACTGAAAACACAACACATCAAAGTCGTTCCTTATAAATATTTACTCCAACTGGAAAAAGTCTCACTCAATTCCGATTTGTCATTCAAAAGTTACGGTAATTTTAAGATCAGGTTTCAACAAAAAATTGCACATAGCAGAGTTGTGTACATCAGTTTCAAACTAAATTTCGACCCTATAGATTATAGAATTTGCAGAAACTTACAACATGAAAGTTGGTCCTTTATGTCTTAGCTTTCTAAAGAAAAGAAGTATACATATTTTGGGTTTATGTCTTAAAAGTTATGGCCATTTTACTATCAGATATCAACTCAGGAAATTTCAAATGGTTGTGCTATAACATCAGTTTCAAACTTAATTTCGACCCTGTAAACAACAGAATTTCAGAAAGTAATTAAAATAAAAGTTGTAGCCAATAGAATTTTCTTTCAGCTGCAAAAAGACTGAGCTAATTAGGGTAAATATGCACTAAGATATTGCTGTTTTACTGCAGCAATATTTCACAGATAATTTTCAGCAAACCACAACCAACTTGAAAGCAATTCAATCAACAACGAATCCAATTAATTCAGATAGCAACTAACAATTATTCTGGTAGAATAAAGCTAGTAGTGTGAGTGATTAATTCACCTTGTCATAATTGAAGATTAATTACGCTAACTCAAGAAAGTAGATGTCTTTAGGCAAGAAGATCCTTCAACAACCTATCAAATGAATAAAATAGAGGCATGCAACAAGAAAAGAAACAATTACAAACAACCCAAATCTCAAAATCGAAATTTGATGATATAATATATGTTTTGGAATTGATTACCTGTAGAAAAGAGCTTTTATTTGATTTATTTCGACAAAGACTTTGATTAATTGGAGATTTGAAGCCTAGGGTTTGAAAGAGGAATAGTTTTTCTTCTTTTTGTTTTCTCCTAAAAATGTACGTATACTGTTTTGAGGAAGAAGAAGCTTTCTCATTACTCTACTGGTTAGTGAACAAATGGGCTTGACCCAAAAGAATTAATTAGCCTAAAAATCTAATTAACACTAAATTTACCCTAACACTCTCAAATTTACATAATACAACATATGTGTATTTACATGATTTCATCTCTACAAATTGTATAAACATATTTTTATGTTTCACAAACATTCTTTTACAACACTTAAAAAGATAATTTAGTTATAAAAATATTTTTCATTATTAAAAAGCCTTATTTTGCTTAAATACACAATTTAAACAATAATTCATATAAAACTCTATTTTTAACTCCAAAAATTACATAAAAATTATTTTCTTATGCAATAAAATATAACAAACCATTTTTTCAACATTTTACAACCAAAATTTATTTTTAAACCAAATTTCCATTTTTAATTATAATATATCACTAATTAAATGAAATGCTTCTTTTAAAAATATATAAAAGAAACGTTTGGCAATAATTATCAAAATTATTGCATTTCTTTATATTAAAATTATGATTAGCTCATTTTTAACTTAATTAACCAAGTAAAGTTTCAAAACTATATTTTTCACATTTTATTCCCCAAAATCAATTGCTTATTCCAAATAAATAATTTAAATCTCCAATTTATTCTTAATTTACAATATTAAATTATAACCACTATTATACTTTAATATCTACAGTAATCGCCAAAACCTGGGTTGTTACAGACTTCCCCCCTTACAAAAATTGCGTCCCCGCAATTTTCTAGAAAAGAGCCGTAAACAACACAAAAATTCAATCGACAAAGGATAAAAGACAAGCTCGAAACTCAAACCTTTCATACTCACAACATAGAATGTTAGACAGAAGCAAGGAAAAACTTACTTGGTTAATCCAATGGCCCATCAAATGCTAATATAGTGATTAGCAAACGATCGAATTTTCCAACTATTCGAAAGAATTTAGAAGATACCCCCGTCTTCGAATCAAAACTTAATAAGATGCTCAACAATTAATCAATCGAAAATGATTGTTTCAAATAACTCCACGAATAGAGTCGGGACAAACTCACTCAAACCCGAACTCTAAGCAATAAAGAAGATCATCAATAAGATTTTTTTGCATAAATATACGGAAAGAACATCCTCACAACAAGGATAGACTCAATAGACAAGATAGATAAATCACACAAAAAGGCTTATCACATGGCCACCAAACTCGAACGACCGCGAAAATGCACGTCGTTGATAATAGCTCAAAGATAGAATATACTCAAGAATAAGAATATAAGATCAAATTATCTTTTAATCCAAGATATTTATAATTCTAAATCTCAACAACTTTTAAATTTTAAATCTCAATTTTTTTTTACATTTGAAAATTTTCCAACTCTTTACTATATTACTTAGTAAGTAATTTAAAACTCAAATTAAAAGTCCAAATTTCTTCTCTTACTTTAAAATTAATTTTCAAAGAATTTTTTAAATTCATAATAATTTTCCTCAAAATAAATTAAGAGTTTAAATTCTCTTTACTCTTTTTATTAAACCACTTAAATCGTTTAAAAACAATGTTCATATCCTCTCGTAACTCTTCTCTTAAAACATCCAATGTATATAATATAGATTCTAAAATCTCAAAATATACTTTCAATAAAGTATAGATCAAGAATATTCTCACCTATTCTCATCTTTATAATTTCAAAGTAAATAAATAAATAAATGGCATTGCCTCGCCATTGAACCTCTAATAAATAGATATATCCGTTGGCTGCAGAGTTGATCGAACGATCAAAACTGCCTCGCCACTCTGTTACTCGTCTCTAAAATCAATGGTTGCAATTACCGTTCAAAAATAAATTTAATATATAATCTCAAAATATTATTTTCAAAATCTCAATTTTCAAAACACAAACAATGGTGTTTGATTGCCTCATCATAGCATGTAGGAGATTCCTATCGATAACGTTGATCAGGCGTATCGACCAGAACTCTTAGCTACTCGATGGATAACCCAACACTCTAAAATTATTTCTATAAAAAGAATACTACTCATATAAATATATATATTCTCAAAACATTCTTTGATTTTTAAAATATCTCAAAACTCCAATTTCTCTTTTTAAAACTCATGTATATAGCTTCAAAAACTCAAACCAAAGAACATTGAGAGAATGCATGGAGATATTCCTAGATTACGCGATTCACAAAATCAACAGAAGGAGATGGAGTGTTCGTCAACTCCAACATGAGGACGAGGCACTCTCGGTAATCATCAAGACCAAAGATAAGTAAGATATTCTCCTTGAAGGAAAAGAAGCAAACAAACCACAAATCATTATTTCAAACAAAGTAATGCTGTAAAGGATAACACCGATTGAATATTCGAAAAGGATAACTTAAAGAAACTGAATGATAAACTCAATCGAACTCGAATAATCTAGAAACTTACCTCATTCCTTAGTGGATATCCTCGTGGAAGGATAATCGAAGAGCTAAGAGCCAGGAATAAGGTTACCTCAACATTCGATTGCCTGATTGGATGTCAGATCCAAATGGACTCACAAAAATCAACAAAGTCACCCTTATTGGAATTCGAGATGTATCATCAACATCTCGATACTCAAGAGTGAATACAGAAACTTCGGAATCATCATTAACATTCCAAAGTGGTAGAAATAATTAACCAATCAATTAGGATGCCTAAATAAATGAAGGATCCTATAACAACCAAATGGATCGGACTTAACATCAAATAAGTCAATCTATCTCAAATCAAATACATCTCAATATAGTGAGTAATAAACAAATACTCACTAAAGCAGCAACAAATAGAAAACTCGGAATGCTCACAACAAGTCAATCGTTGTGGACCCCTTAATAGGATTCACAACTCTCAAGGGAATGCAACAAGAATGCTTTAAGGAAATCAATCAGCTCCATCGATACGAACTCACTCGTATCGATAAAAATAAAATACAATAATCCTAAATAAAATTATTTACGATAATATGACATCAAACTCTATTATGGAATACTACGGAATACAATATACATATTCCTAGACATATTCCATCTCAACATATTCTAATACACGAAAAAGAATCAAAGCACGATTCGAAAACAAGCTCGAATAAAAGACCATGATTCACTTGTATTGTACTTCGACGTATCATGATATACATACTGTTCTATGTTTATTCTACTTTGTTCTGACCACAGCTCTGATACCATGCTGTAACGCCCCACCCCGAGACCCACCTTAGTAAAGGGAATTAACGAGTAATTCCGTCTACTAAAGCGGAGAATAGGGCTGGTTAAGGGTGACCATATATAACTTTGTCTTAAACATCTACTGAATACGTCGATAAATGCAATATAATTTTTCTTTTCTATCTCAATGGATCGACATACATAGTAAATGCTTAATCCAAAACTATAGAAGGTTGACGGATCTTTCAGAACAAAATACAATAACTGAATATAAAGCACATCACAGAACAGTAATCGACATCATATATATACATATACACTGATACATGTTTAGTACAATACAATATGAAAACAATAAATGTGGTACTCGACCACACCATATACATCAAATCAAATGTAAAAACATCAGTGTATGCGGAAGAAATAAACGATTCAAGCGAAAGAAGAGATGATATCCAACACCAACTTCAAGCTAAGTCCAACAGATGATACCTGAAACAACTCGGTCTGACCCGAATATAAATACACGGGTCAGTCTAGCTACACAAATCAGTCAATATCGATAATATGAAGCATAATGGATATAGTGATACTTCTTCTCGAATGAGGAGAAGGATTAGATAACTCATAGCTCAATACTTAAGTAACAAACGCTACCTAAGTGACAAAATACCTCGAAAGAGGTAACTCAAACTCAATACTCAAATAAAACACAAGTGCCTCATATCATTAGCGATAACCCACAATGAACTCAAATCAACTCATATAAAACTCAAGCAAAACTCAAATGGTTCGATGAACCATTACTCCAAAAGGGAGAAAACTCATCTCAATCACAAATAGAAGTCATGAAAGCAATACAAGAACCACAAGAATGTGAGATCTCAAACTCATAAGTAGGCCAAGACGGATAAATCTCACACATACATCTCAATCATAAAAACTCATGGAACTCGATACGAATTCAAACTCAATAAAGAATTCGATGCATGTTCAAAACTCAGAAAATCTTAACATTAATGCGACAAAAACGGCGAATTCAAAACTCAAAAAATCCGGAATGGCCATATCCCTGAATACAATGCCGAAGCAATGCTGCACGTGCTAAACTCAGACGGCCGAAGCCTTAGACAAGGTCGCTAACACCTTCCAAAGCAGTTCGTCCTCATGACAAGGTCGCTGTCACCTTTCCAAAGCAGTTCGTCCTCATGACAAGGTCGATGACACCTTTCCAAAGCAGTTCGTCCTCATAATAAGGTCGCTGACACCTTTCCAAGCCATTTTGTCATCCCTAACAAGGTCGCTAACACCTCCAAAGCAGTTCGTCCTCATGATAAGGTCGCTGACACCACTCAAAGCAGTTCTGTTAGATAAAATCGTGAATATGTCACAAACTCACGGATAGGAACCCGAAAAGTGTTAACGTGTGTCCCATACCACACATTCGCACTTTACGGTTTACTAGCCGTTAGTTGATGTCACACTAAAAACATCATAAAACTTAGAAAATTATATCTCGTCTAATCTCATTGGCGAGTGATAAAGAGATATCATACTTGTCTCATCTCATCGACAAGTAAAAACATTATGATGGTTTCTCATAAACCATAAATCTCAAAATATGAAATCATAAACTCAAGACTTGCCTTATGTCATTGGCAAGTAAATAAAGCATCGTGGTGGTTCTCATCGATCAAACTCCTACGTAGGAGATCTCAAACCATAATACTTGCCAAATATTGGTCATATTAAATAATTCCAATAAATAGGAATTATAAAACTAAAAATACGCCATAAAATGACAAAACATCTCAGAATTATTAAACTCAAATAGCTTCGATCGTACAAGTCCGGAATTAACCGAAATAGTAAACGCACATGTCCCATACAACGTGTTTTACTAAATCTTTTAATTCTCTTTCTTATACATTCGAATAGTACAAAAGTCTGTGTTTTATATTTAAAATAGTTTACTAGAGAAAAGAAGCTTTTAAAACTTTTTCCCGAAAAGATTAATAAAACCCATATTTGAAATTCTTTTATTATAGGGAATAAATAGGTTTTTTTTTATATTAGAAAAATAATTTTAAAATACTATATCATAATAAGTTGAAATGTCAATTTATTTCAAAAATTATTTCAAAAAATGTTTAGTGAAAACTATACTCGAAAACAATGAAAAACAGGAAAGAAAACTCAAGACCGATAACTTGAGTTTAATACGAATTCAATTCAAATTTAATTAAAAATCAATCCGAATTCTATTTAAATTTGAATTTCAAAATTTTAAAATATAGCTATCCCATAGATAGGCATCATAGCTCTCAAAAATCTCAAAAACATCATCAAAACAGGAAAAGAATAAGAGTAAAAATGAGCTAATACAATTCTAAGGTCAATGTTAGTTGTTGTCATCTTGTTCTCAGGACAGCAACTTATAACCATAATTTCAACCAAGAAAACTTCAAAATTCTAGAGAACACAATGAGAAAATATTGTAGTACATAATTTAAGATTTCCGAAATATCTAAAATTATCAAAATCGGATAAGAAACGAAGAAGTTATGGCAAATTTTGTTTCAGCCTTAAGCACAGAGCAAATATTGCTTTTGCTCTCTGGACAACAGTAGAAAAATTGAATTTTGACATAGCAAACCTCTAAATTACAGAAAACACAATACATAAAAGTTGTAGAATATGATATTTTTTTCCGAAACATCTAAAATTATGAAAATCGGATCAAAAACGAAGAAATTATGGCCAATTTAGTTTTAGGCTTAAGCATAGAGCAAATATTGCTTTTGCTCTCGGGACAACAGTAGAAAAATTGGATTTTGACACAGAAAACTTCTAAGTTACTGAAAACACAACACATGAAAGTTGTTCCTTATAAATATTTATTCCAACTGGAAAAAGTCTCATTCAATTCTGATTTGTCATTCAAAAGTTACGGCAATTTTAAGATCAGGTTTCAACAAAAAATTGCACAGAGCAGAGTTATGTACATCAGTTTCAAACTAAATTTCGACCCTATATATCATAGAATTTGCAGAAACTTACAACATGAAAGTTGTTACTTTATGTCTTAGATTTCTAAAAAAAAGAAGTATACATAATTTGGGATTATGGCGTAAAAGTTATGGCCATTTTACTGTCAGATATCAACTCAGGAAATTTCAAATGGTTGTGCTATAACATCAGTTTCAAACTTAATTTCGACCCTGTAAACAACAGAATTTCATAAAGTAATTAAAAGAAAAGTTGTAGCTAATAGAATTTTCTTTCAGCTGCAAAAAGACTGAGCTAATTAGGGTAAATATGCACTAAGATATTGCTGTTTTACTGCATCAATTTTTCACAGATAATTTTCAGCAAATCACAACCAACTTGAAAGCAATTCAATCAACAACCAATCCAATTAATTCATATAGCAACTAACAATTATTCTGGTAGAATAAAGCTAGTAGTGTGAGTGATTAACTCACCTTGTAATAATTGAAGATTAATTATGCTAACTCAAGAAAGTAGATGTCTTTAGGCAAGAAGATCCTTCAACAACCTATCAAATGAATAAAATAGAGGAATGCAACAAGAAAAGAAACAATTACAAACAACCCAAAACTCAAAATCGAAATTTGATGATATAGTATATGTTTTGGAGTTGATTACCTGTAGAAAAGAGCTATTATTTGATTTATTTCAACAAAGACTTTGATTAATTGGAGATTTGAAGCCTAGGGTTTGAAAGAGGAATAGTTTTTCTTCTTTTTGTTTTCTCCTAAAAATGTACGTATACTGTTTTGAGGAAGAAGAAGCTTTCTCATTACTCTACTGGTTAGTGAACAAATGGGCTTGACCCAAAAGAATTAATTAGCCTAAAAATTTAATTAACACTAAATTTACCCTAACACTCTCAAATTTACATAATACAACATATGTGTATTTACATGATTTCATCTCTACAAATTGTACGAACATAATTTTATGTTTCACAAACATTCTTTTGCAACACTTAAAAAGATAATTTAGTTATAAAAATATTTTTCATTATTAAAAAGCCTTATTTTGCTTAAATACACAATTTACACAATAATTCATAAAAAACTCTATTTTTAACTCCAAAAATTACATAAAAATTATTTTCTTATGCAATAAAATGTAACAAACCATTTTTTCAACATTTTACAACCAAAATTTATTTTTAAACCAAATTTCCATTTTTAATTATAATATATCACTTACTAAATGAAATGCTTCTTTCAAAAATATATAAAAGAAACGTTTGGCAATAATTATCAAAATTATTGCATTTCTTTAAATTAAAATCATGATTAGCTCATTTTTAACTTATTTAACCAAGTAAAGTTTCAAAACTTTATTTTTCACATTTTATTCCCCAAAATCAATTGCTTATTCCAAATAAATAATTTAAATCTCCAATTTATTCTTAATTTACAATATTAAATTATAACTACTATTATACTTTAATATCTACAGGTAATCGCCAAAACCAGGGTTGTTACAGTAACCTACTGTCATAGATTGAAATCATCAAGTGAATCAATAAAGTCACAAGCTTAAGAGTGGACGTAGGAATGATCGCCGAACCACTATAAATTCTGTGTTGTTTACTGCTTTCTTTTGAATTTTCTGAGTGATCTATATATTTGTTATACATCTTAGATCTGTGATTGTGAATTATCAACTATTGGGTGTTTATGACCAATTTTGGCGCAAACTTTTTGCTGCTTTCACTGAGAAGGCTAATTCAGGAGTTCTATCAGTTGAATTTGAAAGATTAGAGATTCAGATCCGAAGAGTTATGACAAGGCAATCAAGTAGAAGACAGAGACCAGAGCGAAGTTAACACGAAGGAAGTCAAGAGGCTTCCTTAGGTGCGAATTAGGCATCAATCTTCATCACTTGGGATGAGATGGAGACGATGACGAAAAGGCAAGAAGAGATGATCAAGAATGTTCTTCAATAGATTGGGCAACTTGGAGCGCAGAATCGAGGAGCAGATGGAGTTCAGAACGGAGCAGGACCTTCTGAGGTGGCACCAGAGCTAGGGAGCACTCGCCTAGAGCACGCTGACCAAATACCAAGAAGGGCATCGGGTGGATTCAAACAACATGGCGTTGGCAGAGAAGGGGAAGCTCATCCAGGAGGGTAGATTTCAAAATTCCCTCATGAACTCGGGGGCCAGGTCGAAGGCAATGGACGAGGATTACAGCTAGGAGACAATGACAGGTTGGCGGAGATGGTCCGATAAGCAATGAGAGGCGGATTGGTAAACAAAGACTGGGAGGATGTGAATAGAAGTCCTTTTACCACAGCAATCAGGCGAGCTAAGAACCCGCCGGATTTTAAGCTACCATCACTGGATATGTATAATAAGAGGACAGCCTACGGTTCACCTGACAAAATATATGAGGCATAAGGAAGTGTTGGGGCATCAGAGGAGGTTATGGCACGGTGCTTCCCATTGTACCTGACAGATATTGTGGCATTATGGTTTAGGCAGCTGGAGAGCGGATCTATCGCGACATGGAATGATTTGACTGAAAGGTTTATGTGGCAATTCAGGGTCCACATTTCGAGACCCAAGAATGTGATGAGTTTGGCAGCACTGAAACAAAGAGTTGGGGAGGCTTTGAGAAGCTTTTTGACACAATTCAATGCAGCTGCAGCATCGGTGGATCGACCGGATCCATCTATGGTCTCGATGGCAGCTGTATCGGGCATAGCTGATGGCACAGAATTCAAAAATTCATTAACTAAAGATCCGCCTATGGATCTAGGGGAATTTTATCATGATGCTGAAGGATTTTTGCATTTAGAGGATGCAAATGCTGAAAGAGAGAAAGGAGAGAGAATCGTGTTTATGCGGTTAAAGGCGGAAATCCTACTGAAAAAGGTGCAGAAACAAGCAAAGGGAAACGAAAGATTGAGGATAACAACAATAGATCAACACGGCCATGAAAGGAACCAAGATTCACCTCATATACGGAGCTGAACGAAACTTTGGAGCGGATCTACCAGGACACCAGGGAACGGGTTCCTTATCGAAAGCCGATGAGGAGAGATCCGACTAGCAACGAGAGAAGGTCAGACAAGTATTGCTCTTTCCATGAGTTGAATGGTCACAGCACAAACTATCGAAAACACCTGAAACACGAAATTGAGGGGGATATCCGAAATGGCCTACTATCGCAATATGTGAGAAGGAGAGCCACAACGGTGGAACAAGAGCGACCATCGCCTTCACAAACGGAAAATGGCTCAGGATCGAGACGTCAGCTGACTATTAATTGATTGAAATAATGACAGACGAGTGGCAAACTCCACACCGCTACGATTAAGTTGTTTACACACGTACAGGACCGTGAAAGATCCTCAAGCATGCTCTGATACGACTATAAATCATATCGATGTGGGTGTTTGCGCTCTGACGCCGCTGTTTTGCTTTTGTTTTCTACTTCTTATGTCTGGATCTGATTTTGTTGGATATTTCCGTTGAAAATCTCGGTTGAATGAATATTAAGTTTTGATAATTTTGAAATGGCTAAGCTGCTTACACATGTACGAGGTCGCGAACAGTCCTTAGGCGTGCTCTGAGATAGCGACAAACCGCCTTGACAAAGGATACAGAAACCCACTCGAACGTGAAATCTGGTATCGATAATACTAAGTCCCTCCCAGGTACACTCATTTGCTGTGAACGACATCCAACCTCGAACAGTCACATTTCGCCACGAACGGCACCCGATCGCGAACAATCACCATTTGTGCAAACAACATCCGACCGCGATAGGTCCCATTTCACCATTTGCCGCGAACGGCATCCGATCGCGAACGGTCCCATTTCATCATTTTCCGCGAACGGCTTCCGACCGCGAATGGTTCCATTTCATCATTTTCCACGAACGGCATCCTACCGTAAACGGTCCTATTTCATCATTTGCCGCGAACGGCGTTTGACCGCGAACGATTCTATTCCATCAATTGTCGCAAACGGCATCGACCGTGAACGGTCCAGATTCACCTCAAATGGAATATGATCCCGAACGATTGTCATTCGAGGTCATATGAAACTATCGAGTTCTTCATAGGTTGTTGACAGGATATGAACATCCAGCTTATGGCATTACAAAACACACCTTTCTATCGCACGGCATGTTTTGGAGGGAAAGTGTTATCCCGCCTTTTGGCAAGGCCGTGATACCAAAAGATTGATCAAAAACCAAAGACAGTTCGTCTCAAAGATTGGTTATACATTGCTTCGCTATGGATATCGATGAATTTTATCCGAGCCCGGATCAGGCTACAATTGATAGGGCAAGGTAAGCAAAGTCATGGAAGCTAACACTCCAAATTTCAAGTCAATCCGAGTTCGTATGCTTAAGTTATGATCAATGCAAATTGAAGGAAAAAGCCATATTTTCGTATCCATCAATGCACATCGATTCGTATTGATGCGGTTCGTATCCACCATCCTTCCTCGGTTCGAATCCATCGACCTCGCATCGGTCAGGACGACCACATTTTCGTATCCGTCCACTTCGCATCAATTGGCTTCGCTTCGATCAGACCATCCCGCTTCGCACCCATCGATAGGCCCTACTTCATATCGATCAGTTTCACACTCAAGCAACTGTTTCTATCGATCAACTCTGCATCCATCGATCAACTCTGCATCCATCAACCAGTAACGCACTTCGTATCGATCAGTCTAGTTTGTACCCATGAAGGAGGCGTTTATTCGAATCCATTAAGTAGCTTCAATTCGTATCCATAATTCTACCATCGACACGAGCTGAACTATCTATCTCGATTCGAACTGAATGTACTACAAATCGATACAAGGTGCACATGGTTGAATGGTTCGAACTGTGTAACGGCACTCGATACAAACGAGGCAAAACTCATGGATACGACGCGGTCAACTCGGAGAAAAAGGCGGATCGGTGCGAGATACGCATGCCACATCGCCGCGTTGTCACGTGCATCCATCGATTCGAAGACATGGATTCGAAGCGATCGACTCGAAGCAAACAGCCAACCGAGAAAATCTATCTCTTATCGATCATAACTCAAGATCCACACATCCAAATGCAACGAAATTTTCACAGGAGCTTACGTACAAGCTAAAGAACAATCTTGCCAAGTTTCAGCTCGATTGGATCATTTGTTGATGGATACGAAATTGATTCATATCGATCATAGATCGAGTCGAAACTTGGTGGGGTCGGTCATGTGGGCCCACTCACGTGCCAGAAGAAGTCTTCCAAATTTTGAGAGCGATATCATCCTTCTACGCCTATAAGTAGCCCACTGAAGCCTACAGAAAAAGGATCTTTTGGCTATTCGACGACCAGACTCTACCGGATTCAATCCTACATCTTTTCACCACCATTGTGTTCAAACTTCAGAACTATAATCTACTGTAACCTGCTGTAATAGATTGAAATCATCAAGTGAATCAATAAAGTCACAAGCTTCAGAGTGGACGTAGGCAAGATTGCCGAACCACTATAAATTCTGTGTTGGTTACTGCTTTCTTCTGAATTTTATGAGTGATCTACGTATTTGTTATTCATCTGAGATCCATGATTGTGAGTTGTCAACTATTGGGTGTTTGTGACCAATTTTGGCGCAAACAGTTATAGCTTGGTTAAAGCGTGAGGTGACATCGGCCTTGTTAGAAAAGATTCGGTTAGCTTCTCGGGACGTCCTTCTAGAGGCGTACCCATTTCGGTGTAGGAAGTTCCTTTGCCTGACCATTTGTTGGAAATCCAAAGAAACAATATGCGCCATGTACGGTTTTAGTTGTATAACCTGCCATGGAATGTGGTGGTAACTTGCTATTGAACATGGTAGCTATAGTAGGTATACGACGTAATATTGTATGTTGGCTAAGATTAATATTATACTTCCGAAATGTTTTCTACACTATGCACTAATAATAATATAAGAGAAGAATTTTGCGTAGTAAGGATATTTAAATATCATAAGGAGAAATCTCTCCCATGTGTGCGATTGCATTGTGTGTGTGTGCCGGGAGGCCTTATGGTAGTTTCATTTTCCAAAAAGCATAGCGGACTTCTTTTATTTTCTTTATGAAAATAACTGTTTTTAAGATCTCACATAAGTCCCACGACTGATCTTGCTTATCTAGGTGAAACGTGATGGGGGGTTCTCGCTTTTTGTTTAGTGGCGAGCAGGAGACTCTTACCCCCACACGTCCTCTTTAAGGGGTTAGTTAGGCGTAAGCTATGACAGTCGAAAGGCTGGCTGTAAAAGAAAGGGCAGGGTACCATTGTATGCCACGGCGGGGCTGGGATGGTTGAAAAGCCTACCAGTCGAGATTGGTTGCTTCCGACGGTTGAAAAGCCTAGGACGTTACAAAGTGGTATAAGAGCATTTGGTTGAGCAACAAACCTGGCTCTGTTGGGTGTTACTCATTAGAGATAGAATTAGTAGTACTCTAGAATGAGTTTGTATGTAATAATAGATATGAACGCATATTTGTTAGTGAATATAAAATTGTTTTGTACTGTATTGACTTATCGGTTGATTGTTTATAGATTCTGGTCGGTGCAGTCTAGCCAACTGTATCGATAGGGTTTTCTAAACTCTTAAACACGATAAATTGACATAGTATTATTTCAAAATTGGGTAAATGAAATAATTTTACCCAAACTACTTTCGTATATAAAAGAAATAAATTTTCTGTAAATTATTATAATATACGGTTTCTTGTTTGTTAGGAAGTGATGATATTGAATTATCATCATTATTGTATGGAAATTTAATAAGAAATAATGGTATAACCAAAGATTTGGAGATAAATTCATTAAACAAATGAAATTTATAAATATGAATTGAAAGGATAAGGGAATGAATTCATATACAAATGGGAATTGAAAATGTAAATTGTAAATGTGATTTATAATTTGGAATAAAATTCATTAATGGAATGAAATTGGTAACGTGAATGTATAAATGGGTTTTATAAATTGAAATGAGATTTGACTTGGATCAAGTTGAATAAAAATCCAAACATGGGAAAAATAAGAATAAAATGGATTGAATTCAAGTAAACTAATATGATAATTAATTAATTCATTAAATAGAAAAGTTGAATTAGTTAAACTAAAATTCAAATGTGAGTTAAATTTGCAGATAAATTCAAGTAAGTAGAAATAAATTGAAAATTTCCTTGTTTTTGATAAAATAAATTCGAGATGAATTGAGGAAGGAAATTTGCAATTTAAAATGGTTAAGTGGATAAAAATAATTTAGTTAAATTAGTAGATGGAATGGATTTGATAAATGAAAAATCAAATCAAGGATTTAAAATTTGATTTATTAACAGGGAAAATGAACTTGAGTTTTGAATAGAAATAACTTAAGTAAATGTTGGATAAAAAGCTCGACTTAAGTAAAATTGTGAAAATGTTGTTGTCATGTTTTATGGAATGGTTTTGAATGGAACTTGTTTGATTAATGAAATGCAAGTGAATGGACTAGAACTAAAAATGCAAGTATAAATAGACTGTAACGACCCGGTGTTTTCAACCATTCGCATCCGCACATGTCGGACTTGAATTGTTCAAAATATCGCGTCGTAAAACTAAATTTGGCAGAACTCAGAATATGCAGTAAATAATTAATCACAAAATCACAGACACAGAATCAGAATACTCGCAGCGGAATTTAAAAATACTTAGTGGTTCATGAAGCCACTATAAATATTCTTACTCAAGTAAAATTTACATAGTCCAAATATAGTTTTAACTTATCAGTAAATAGTCCAAATTGCCCACTAGTCTTGATTTCAAAATTTTAGATAAAGAACTGGAAAGGAAGTTTGCCAGCAGCTTGAAAGTGATCTACAGAAATCCTAGCTCCGGGATGAAAACTGAACTGCAACTCAGGCTGACCCGAGCGTAACATAAAACATAAACACTCGAGTCAGGACATACATACTTATATAGTGTAAGCTAATTCAAGTGTACTGTAATATAGAGCAAGTAACTTAAAGGATGCTTGGGACCGCCCATCCTCTAAGGATCCGTTAAACTATTTACTATGTAGTATATTGCGCTATTATAATAGTGTCTAATTGTAAAATAAACTTACTTTTTAATAGCGTTAAGGGGTTACCCATATAGTCCTTAACACAAATAATGCCAATAGTCTATGCAGTACCGTAATACCTCCTGATCGGGAAGCTACCAGAGGATACTCCATAGGTACGACACAAATAGAAACTCGTAGGAGGCTCGCTATGGTAGGTGACACGGCACAACTAGGCAATGCCAGGGTAGATATACCAATTGCTATCCGGACCGGTGGAAACGCGTAGCCGCAGTTACCGCCCACCTCGAACAACACTCCCAAATCAAAGGTGCGCACCAAAACAATCACAGGTGTAATAGAATGGCATACGAAGAAGTGCGTTCGATCAGAGGTGCTACCTCATTAATCCGAGAATCGCTCCTGTTTTAGCCACCTTATGCCAACTCACGGGAGTCGGGTCCACGTATTTACCTTAAAGGAACCGTCACCACCATCCTACTTCATTCTGGGATCTCCACCGTGTACACGGTTAGTCAAAGTGGTTTTCGGTATCGACAGAGAGTATGCCAGATATCCGATCCCGGTCTCTTTGCCAACCAAACGTTATTATAACCCGTGGTTACAGTTTAAAATGGTATTCGTACTTTAAAATCAAAATATATTTCAAATTCCTTCAATATCAAATATTGATTTAAACTTTCCACTTTATACATACTTTTTAAATTTATTCAATTTATTTGGAATTTATTGCCTTTACCAAATTTTAAAGTTAAATTCTTCCTTTAAATCCATCAAAAAATCAATTTCTTAAAATTTTTCTAATTTCATATTAAATTCCAAAATTTACACCTTTTTCCCAAAATTAATTTCCATACATTTTAAAACAATCAAATTCCAGTTTCTGCAGCACTTATGAAATGCTACCTAAAGTTTATGGGTTAAACAGTCCAATTTTAAAAGACAGCATTTAAATGCTGTAATAGGTTATTAACTTATCAATTTAGTTTAAATTCCAAATACAACTTATTGTCAATTATTTCTTAACTGAAATCTCATCTTAACAAAAATCCAGAATTTTTCCAAATAAGTTATATTTATTTATTTAAAATCTTAACTCATTCAAAAAATCATTTTTAAATCTTTATAAAAATCCTTTAAATACATTAAACCACAATATTATAAACTTCCATTTAAAAATAATTTTAAAATATTTCAGAAAAATATTATAGGAACCACCGGTCTGTATAAAATTTTCTAGCCTAGGTCAAGTGATACGGATTTATATCATTTCAATCCGCAATTTTACAAACCCCGGGTTCTATCATTTCAAACCCGCAATCCCAAGTTAAAATTAAACAGTTAACTGAATAAATGCATAATAATCATCGTTTTAGGCCTATCATTTCAGCCTTAACGATTTAAATTTATAGGGAACTTGCAGTGATGATTTAAATCAGTAAATAAACATTTAACAATATAACTGCAGAAATATTACAACAGATAAATAACTGATGAGGTGTCAATTTAAATGGAGTTTAACATCCTACGTTATATTACAGACAGATAACAGTTAAATAATAATTTACACATACACTTGCGATAATTTACAGAAATATAGGCATGTTTGTCTGGTGAGAAAAACTCACCTGAAGGCTGTAGAAAAATTTGATTCAAAACGAAAATCCACCGGAAAAGAAACGAACAGAGAGTAACGATCAAATATCCCGGATGTCACGCCTAGATTCAAATCTATAACAAGATCCAAATACCGGATACGTGACTTTAGAAATTTACGGTCAAAGCAAAAATTAAAAATAGGACGAGAATTAGTTCGACTTGCTCGACCACTCCACTGGGTATACTATCAAAACATAACGAAACTTTTCCTACCCATTACTGAACCAGGCCATTTCAAAAATGAAGGTAAAATTTACCTAAAGGCCATCTAAAACAAAATGGTGAAGTTTTTCTCCTATAGGTCGTGATATATGCATGTACAAGTGCATCCAATACTCTACTACCTACAGGCTTATGCACTGTCCCACGCAACTATAAAGCATATTGCAGTTATATGCTTTTATATGCAACTAAACATTTCCACCTAACATCTTCTCTGTTATCTGAAGTATTACAGGCTTACTCCCTTTTTTTTTCAACCGAATCTTATATATATATAAATATATATATATATATATATATTTTTATAAAACATGCACGGATACATCATTTCTTCTTTAAAATTTTTACTATCATCAACGAATAACTACCCAAGTCAGTTACCTAAAACACGGTCAAGATTTCACTAAAAGCCTGCCTATATGATATGCCTATATGCAACTGAAGGCTCACTCACTATGTCAACATGTTATATTCTGATGAACCCTGAAAACTCTCTTTCTCTCCCTCTGTTATATTCTTCTTTACTCTCGTTCTATATTTATTTATTTATTTTTTTTTTTTTTAAACATGTCTAACATCCTATGCAAAACAAAACTCACGCAACTCTCTGCCTACAACTTGCGTCTCTCTGATATCTACTGTTACAAGATGGTAAAACATGCACAGATCATTAGTGATAAGTACATCCAGAATAACACTTACTACATCATAACTACACTAATTCCATAACCTAGCTTCCTACAGGTTATTGACCTGACTTGAATGAATTTGCAAGGTAGTGCATTTCTCTTAAGACCTCATCATCAACACACATATCCACTGCTACTAGAAACAAGGTTTTTTTTTCAAAATATATGTCTCGTAGGAAACTTGGCTGAGCACTAGAGTGGTAGTCAGGGTTGGAGTGGTCGAGCCAAAAGATGGGAAAGCAAAGGAAAAAAAAACTGAAGAAGGAAAACGGAGAGGATGCAAAAGAAGAAGAGGAATAGTAATATTACCTGATAGAAGCTTTTCTCCTTGTGGATGATGTTATGCAAAATGAGGAGATAAAATATGAACCAGGCTAATATATTTATAGAGGGGAGAGTTTGCTTTAGATGCAAGAAAACATATATACGTGAAGAAAATCAAAAGGGCTCGGTACAAAAATGGCAACATATCTTGGCATGCCTAAACAATTGATTGATAAAGCAAAATTTCGTACGTTCAAAAGTTTGAATGTGAATACCTTGGCAAGAGATTGAAAAAAAAACGGCAGCATTGATAGAAGATTGAACGTTTTGCAGATAAAGAATTGATTTGAGGCGAAATCAATGGAAAAAGAAAAAAGCAAGCAGAGCTCAGTGATTTATTTCCAGTTTTTATCTTGTTTGAATGGATAAGGCTCGTGTGATTTTAGGGACCACGGTTAGCAATTAGATTTGATTTTATATGCGTGATATTCATTGCCAGTTTATGAGTTTTGATTTCAACATTTTTTTTATTTGATAGTTGCGTGATTGTAGATTGAAGAAACGACATTTGGAAGAACTGATATTAGGCAAGAGATTGATTTTAGGCAAAAGATATTTGGATGAAAAGGTATATACAAAAGTTTAAAATAAATTTTGACAGTTAAAACAAAAGTAACGTTTGTTATAAAAATCACTAACTGATATTTTAATCGATAAGTATATTTAAATATGATTTTTACTTTATATGCGTGATTATAGGAACGAAAAATTTTATCTTGCAAAATAAAGGCAGTGGAAACAGAGAGATATAAATAGGAATGTGAGAATTTGAAAAGATAGGCAAGGTTAAATTTGAATGCATGAGTTGATTTTAGGCAATCAAATATATTGGTCCATTTAGGTTGCGTGAATAAATGAATACAGTGACATGCTCAAGAAACAAAAAGGTAAGAGGCAAATGCCAAAAATGTTAAAAGAATAAAATTTTGCGTCACGCGCAAAGGAATGCAAAATTGATTTTCTCTCAAATGATATATGCGTGATTTAAGAAGAAATATATGGTATGTTTAAATCAAAAAAGGAAGAGTTGATTATTATCATTTAAAGAACAGTTACAAACAGATTTGAACGTTTCTTTTTTTTTAAATTCAGATTTGCGTGCTTTTTTCTTTTTTCTTTGATGCCTGGATATGCACGTTATTCCTCTGGATTTGAGATAAGGCTTGCGAAGATATTAATTGCCAGTTATACAAAGCCTTGGATTCTATACTTTATATGCGTGATTAAAGTAAGCGTTGATTTTGTATACAGACCATTGATACGATATTTTAAATACATATCGATGTTGAAATATGATTTTTAAAATACGCCAAACTGACGTAATATAAAACACCCAAAGTTATATAAAAATAACGTTTTTAATTTATACTTTTATTTTGTCACTTATACCATAAATTTTTTACGCGTCCTTTAAACGCGAAATTTAACAGTTCATTAATACACTAAATTCTTCAAAATTATTACTTAACAACTTAATTGGTTTTCACATATTATATATATATATATATATATATATATATATACACACAAAATTCCTTTTATTAAAATTCAAATGGAGTTGTCTTTTAACAAAATTAACCGTTTCACAACTTTAAATTTCCATATTTAGTATTTTAAGGAAATGATTTAAATCAAATTATATATGTATATAAATTGGGAAGTAAATTTTACTGGAAAGAGAAAAATAACGGATTAAAATTCTATACGTTTTCTTATATGTAATCTTATATATATATATATATATATATATATATATATATAGTATTTATTCCCTAAATTTAGGCGCCCTTTTTAAGGCGTAATTACCCAGTTCATTTATATACTAAAAAAAAAATTAGAAATTCTGACCATGCCGAGACTCAAACTTGTGACCTGTCGTGAATAACCCAGATGTCTTAACCACCTAAGCTATTAATGTTTTCTTAATTAAAACTTGATTTTGCTAGAAGTTAAGTTATTTACCATCCTCGACAAAACCCAAATTACCAAATTAAAGTTAATTCTTAACCATGTCAAAATTTCAGAGATCTTATTATTTAATTAAAAATTTGGTCAATTTTTTTTATTATTGTTTTTTAATCACTTTAAATTAACCCCAAAGTTTTTTTTTTAGAAAAATACAAGTGAAAAATACTTGTTAAAAAAATTGGGCTGTTACACTCTCCCCCACTCAGAACTTTTCGTCCTCGAAAAGGAAGAAGGTAGGGGAATAGAAACAACCTGAAAGAAAACTAAATTGAAACTTAAATTAGAATCATTAATCTAAACAATAAAAATTCAATTTTAAATTAATCATTGATTTTATCTATTTATACTTAAAATTTTAACATTTATTTATTTACATATTTACTTGTATAATATCCCTACACTAAAAAAAAGAAAAATCATTCATTTTTTTTTCTCCAATTTTTTTCACAAGGTATTATAACATTCTAATTTAAAATGTTTAATTTTAGTCCAAATTTGAAATGGTAATTTAACTTTATTTTTAAAGTAAATTTACCATTTCCCAAAATAAACCAAATTCCCCATTTAGTTTCTTCTTTATTCCAAACTATAATTAAATTTATTTTTCTCAATATTTTTCTCATCTTTGTCAAATATTTTTCTCAATATCTAAACTATATAAATTCAATTTAAATTAATATTCAATAATTGATTTAATTCATTTGATTTTTACAGAAGTTAAATCAATCTTAACTATTTCCAAATTAATTATCTTATTATTCAATTATTTTCTAAAATCAGAAATTTGTATAGTCATTTATAATAATCATCTTTTATTCAACAAATTTAATTTTCTTTATTCCAGATTATTATTAAATATATTCTGCTTAATATATCTTATCGCACATATTAAGTAGATTATATTTAATATAACTATTCCAATATATTTCTAAATTTTCTTTAACACCATTTGATATTGTATATTATTCAATTATTATTTTATTTCTATTTACCTCTATTTGTCTTGTTGTAACTGAAACTTTAAGTGTATAACATTTATTATAACCACTCAAATTTTTATTTATAAAATCCTTTTATATTATACATTATCCAATTACATAGTTAATTTCTGAATGATTTAGGTAAGTTATATTGGCATGCAATTTATACAAGTAAAATTTTCCAACTATATTATTCAAGTTTAAATATTCATTCCAAATTTGACTTTATTTTATCATTAGAATCACCTTTTAACATAAATTTATGAATTAAATTTCCAATTAACTTCAAACCCTTTAGAGATAAATAAGTACATACATATAGTATATGTCAAATCAAATTTAAATCATATATCTATATATATTATAAATTAAGTCATATTTTAGAAATTCAAATTAATTAAATTTTTGAAGCAAAACTACATCGTGGTCTCTTTACTTCGATACTCGAAAATGAATGTCGATGATGTTGTAGTCATCACCGAAATTATTTTCCAGCAACAAAGAGAAGAGCACTAATTTTTAAAACTTTAAAATTCTTTGGAAACAAATTTATATTCGAAAATTATTTAAATAATAATATATCCTTTTAAGACTTTAAACACAAGGTTTGAAACTATCGAAATTGAATTCTTAAATTCTTATTTGAAATTCATTTCTGTTTCCAAATAAATTTATAACCATGTTTATATTCAATTATTTATATAAGACAAAACCAATGGTTTACAAAACAATAAATAAAACCAAACACTATTATCTCTAAACAACTAGTTAAATTTTGAAAATTATACTTATATACATAATATTAGATTTTTCCCAAATAGGAATAAATTTTTCAAACAAGGATAGAGATTCAAATTTTGAAGGACTCAAATTAAATAGAATTTTGATTTAAAGATAAGTTGGAATCAGAAGATCCGATGGTTAAATAACAGAATAAGAAACCAGATAAGTTTATATAAATCGCGGGCATCCTTAACCTGGTCAACCGTGACTTAAAGAGTCAGATCGATGTGGATTTTCTGGGGTAAATCTACATTCGATCTGAAGAGATAGAGTTCAGAATAACCAAAGATACTAGTATCTAAACCGAGGATAAATATAAATCTCCGGTGAATCAAAGCTAGTTGTAAAGGAGTTTCACCGCTATATTAGAATATTGGCGAAACCGCCAATTCACTATAAAGATCATCCTAAGTGGATTTATGTGATACTCCCGAATCGAAAGAAAAATAAATAGTGAGGGACACGAATGAACTTCGGAACTGCAGGGAACGTTCCAAAATTCAAAAAGGAAGAGATTCAAGCTCGAATGAAAGTGATTCTGTAAATCGAATTTACCATACATTCTAAGTTTTGCCTAGAGCCAAAGCTCTGATACCAGATGTAACGACCCGGTGTTTTCAACCATTCGCATCCGCACATGTCGGACTTGAATTGTTCAAAATACCGCGTTGTAAAACTAAATTTGGCAGAACTCAGAATATGCATTAAATAATTAATCACAGAATCACAGACACAAAATCAGAATACTCGCAGCGGAATTTAAAAATACTTAGTGGTTCATGAAGCCACTATAAATATTCTTACTCAAGTAAAATTTACATAGTCCAAATATAGTTTTAACTTATCAGTAAACAGTCCAAATTGCCCACTAGTCTTGATTTCAAAATTTTAGATAAAGAACTGGAAAGGAAGTTTGCCAGCAGCTTGAAAGTGATCTACAGAAATCCTAGCTCCGGGATGAAAACTGAACTGCAACTCAGGCTGACCCGAGCGTAACATAAAACATAAACACTCGAGTCAGGACATACATACTTATATAGTGTAAGCTAATTCAAGCGTACTGTAATATAGAGCAAGTAACTTAAAGGATGCTTGGGACCACCCATCCTCTAAGGATCCGTTAAACTATTTACTATGTAGTATATTGCGCTATTATAATAGTGTCTAATTGTAAAATAAACTTACTTTTTAATAGCGTTAAGGGGTTACCCATATAGCCCTTAACACAAATAATGCCAATAGTCTATGCAGTACCGTAATACCTCCTGATCGGGAAGCTACCAGAGGATACTCCATAGGTACGACACAAATAGAAACTCGTAGGAGGCTCGCTATGGTAGGTGACACGGCACAACTAGGCAATGCCAGGGTAGATATACCAATTGCTATCCGGACCGGTGGAAACGCGTAGCCGCAGTTACCGCCCACCTCGAACAACACTCCCAAATCAAAGGTGCGCACCAAAACAATCACAGGAGTAATAGAATGGCATACGAAGAAGTGCGTTCGATCAGAGGTGCTACCTCATTAATCCGAGAATCGCTCCTGTTTTAGCCACCTTATGCCAACTCACGGGAGTCGGGTCCACGTATTTACCTTAAAGGAACCGTCACCACCATCCTACTTCATTCTGGGATCTCCACCGCGTACACGGTTAGTCAAAGTGGTTTTCGGTATCGACAGAGAGTATGCCAGATATCCGATCCCGGTCTCTTTGCCAACCAAACGTTATTATAACCCGTGGTTACAGTTTAAAATGGTATTCGTACTTTAAAATCAAAATATATTTCAAATTCCTTCAATATCAAATATTGATTTAAACTTTCCACTTTATACATACTTTTTAAATTTATTCAATTTATTTGGAATTTATTGCCTTTACCAAATTTTAAAGTTAAATTCTTCCTTTAAATCCATCAAAAAATCAATTTCTTAAAAATTTTCTAATTTCATATTAAATTCCAAAATTTACACCTTTTTCCCAAAATTAATTTCCATACATTTTAAAACAATCAAATTCCAGTTTCTGCAGCACTTATGAAATGCTACCTAAAGTTTATGGGTTAAACAGTCCAATTTTAAAAGACAGCATTTAAATGCTGTAATAGGTTATTAACTTATCAATTTAGTTTAAATTCCAAATACAACTTATTGTCAATTATTTCTTAACTGAAATCTCATCTTAACAAAAATCCAGAATTTTTCCAAATAAGTTATATTTATTTATTTAAAATCTTAACTCATTCAAAAAATCATTTTTAAATCTTTATAAAAATCCTTTAAATACATTAAACCACAATATTATAAACTTCCATTTAAAAATAATTTTAAAATATTTCAGAAAAATATTATAGGAACCACGGGTCTGTATAAAATTTTCTAGCCTAGGTCAAGTGATACGGATTTATATCATTTCAATCCGCAATTTTACAAACCCCGGGTTCTATCATTTCAAACCCGCAATCCCAAGTTAAAATTAAACAGTTAACTGAATAAATGCATAATAATCATCGTTTTAGGCCTATCATTTCAGCCTTAACGATTTAAATTTATAGGGAACTTGCAGTGATGATTTAAATCAGTAAATAAACATTTAACAATATAACTGCAGAAATATTACAACAGATAAATAACTGATGAGGTGTCAATTTAAATGGAGTTTAACATCCTACGTTATATTACAGACAGATAACAGTTAAATAATAATTTACACATACACTTGCGATAATTCATAGAAATATAGGCATGTTTGTCTGGTGTGAAAAACTCACCTGAAGGCTGTAGAAAAATTTGATTCAAAACGAAAATCCACCGGAAAAGAAACGAACAGAGAGTAACGATCAAATATCCCGGATGTCACGCCTAGATTCAAATCTATAACAAGATCCAAATACCGGATACGTGACTTTAGAAATTTACGGTCAAAGCAAAAATTAAAAATTGGACGAGAATTAGTTCGACTTGCTCGACCACTCCACTGGGTATACTATCAAAACATAACGAAACTTTTCCTACCCATTACTGAACCAGGCCATTTCAAAAATGAAGGTAAAATTTACCTAAAGGCCATCTAAAACAAAATGGTGAAGTTTTTCTCCTATAGGCCGTGAAATATGCATGTACAAGTGCATCCAATACTCTACTACCTACAGGCTTATGCACTGTCCCACGCAACTATAAAGCATATTGCAGTTATATGCTTTTATATGCAACTAAACGTTTCCAACTAACATCTTCTCTGTTATCTGAAGTAGTACAGGCTTTCTCCCTTTTTTTTCAACCGAATCTTATATATATATATATATATATATATATATATATATATATATATATATATATATATATATATATATATATAAAACATGCACGGATACATCATTTCTTCTTTAAAATTTTTACTATCATCAACGAATAACTACCCAAGTCAGTTACCTAAAACACGGTCAAGATTTCACTAAAAGCCTGCCTATATGATATGCCTATATGCAACTGAAGGCTCACTCACTATGTCAACATGTTATATTCTGATGAACCCTGAAAACTCTCTTTCTCTCCCTCTGTTATATTCTTCTTTACTCTCGTTTTATATTTATTTATTTATTTATTTTTTAAACATGTCTAACATCCTATGCAAAACAAAACTCACGCAACTCTCTGCCTACAACTTGCGTCTCTCTGATATCTACTGTTACAAGATGGTAAAACATGCACAGATCATTAGTGATAAGTACATCCAGAATAACACTTACTACATCATAACTACACTAATTCCATAACCTAGCTTCCTACAGGTTATTGACCTGACTTGAATGAATTTGCAAGGTAATGCATTTCTCTTAAGACCTCATCATCAACACACATATCCACTGCTATTAGAAACAAGGTTTTTTTTTCAAAATATATGTCTCGTAGGAAACTTGGCTGAGCACTAGAGTGGTAGTCAGGGTTGGAGTGGTCGAGCCAAAAGATGGGAAAGCAAAGGAAAAAAAAACTGAAGAAGGAAAACGGAGAGGATGCAAAAGAAGAAGAGGAATAGTAATATTACCTGATAGAAGCTTTTCTCCTTGTGGATGATGTTATGCAAGATGAGGAGATAAAATACGAACCAGGCTAATATATTTATAGAGGGGAGAGTTTGCTTTAGATGCAAGAAAACATATATACGTGAAGAAAATCAAAAGGGCTCGGTACAAAAATGGCAACATATCTTGGCATGCCTAAACAATTGATTGATAAAGCAAAATTTCGTACGTTCAAAAGTTTGAATGTGAATACCTTGGCAAGAGATTGAAAAAAAAACGGCAGCATTGATAGAAGATTGAACGTTTTGCAGATAAAGAATTGATTTGAGGCGAAATCAATGGAAAAAGAAAAAAGCAAGCAGAGCTCAGTGATTTATTTCCAGTTTTTATCTTGTTTGAATGGATAAGGCTCGTGTGATTTTAGGGACCACGGTTAGCAATTAGATTTGATTTTATATGCGTGATATTCATTGCCAGTTTATGAGTTTTGATTTCAACATTTTTTTTATTTGATAGTTGCGTGATTGTAGATTGAAGAAACGACATTTGGAAGAACTGATATTAGGCAAGAGATTGATTTTAGGCAAAAGATATTTGGATGAAAAGGTATATACAAAAGTTTAAAATAAATTTTGACAGTTAAAACAAAAGTAACGTTTGTTATAAAAATCACCAACTGATATTTTAATCGATAAGTATATTTAAATATGATTTTTACTTTATATGCATGATTATAGGAACGAAAAATTTTATCTTGCAAAATAAAGGCAGTGGAAACAGAGAGATATAAATAGGAATGTGAGAATTTGAAAAGATAGGCAAGGTTAAATTTGAATGCATGAGTTGATTTTAGGCAATCAAATATATTGGTCCATTTAGGTTGCGTGAATAAATGAATACAGTGACATGCTCAAGAAACAAAAAGGTAAGAGGCAAATGCCAAAAATGTTAAAAGAATAAAATTTTGTGTCACGCGCAAAGGAATGCAAAATTGATTTTCTCTCAAATGATATATGCGTGATTTAAGAAGAAATATATGGTATGTTTAAATCAAAAAAGGAAGAGTTGATTATTATCATTTAAAGAACAGTTACAAACAGATTTGAACGTTTCTTTTTTTTTAAATTCAGATTTGCGTGCTTTTTTCTTTTTTCTTTGATGCCTGGATATGCACGTTATTCCTCTGGATTTGAGATAAGGCTTGCGAAAATATTAATTGCCAGTTATACAAAGCCTTGGATTCTATACTTTATATGCGTGATTAAAGTAAGCGTTGATATTGTATACAGACCATTGATACGATATTTTAAATACATATCGATGTTGAAATATGATTTTTAAAATACGCCAAACTGACGTAATATAAAACACCCAAAGTTATATAAAAATAACGTTTTTAATTTATACTTTTATTTTGTTACTTATACCATAAATTTTTTACGCGTCCTTTAAACGCGAAATTTAACAGTTCATTAATACACTAAATTCTTCAAAATTATTACTTAACAACTTAATTGGTTTTCACATATTATATATATATATATATATATATATATATATATATATACAAAATTCCTTTTATTAAAATTCAAATGGAGTTGTCTTTTAACAAAATTAACCGTTTCACAACTTTAAATTTCCATATTTAGTATTTTAAGGAAATGATTTAAATCAAATTATATATGTATATAAATTGGGAAGTAAATTTTACTGGAAAGAGAAAAATAACGGATTAAAATTCTATACGTTTTCTTATATATAATCTTATATATATATATATATATATATAGTATTTATTCCCTAAATTTAGGCGCCCTTTTTAAGCCGTAATTACCCAGTTCATTTATATACTAAAAAAAAAATTAGAAATTCTGACCATGCCGAGACTCAAACTTGTGACCTGTTGTGAATAACCCAGATGTCTTAACCACCTAAGCTATTAATGTTTTCTTAATTAAAACTTGATTTTGCTAGAAGTTAAGTTATTTACCATCCTCGACAAAACCCAAATTACCAAATTAAAGTTAATTCTTAACCATGTCAAAATTTCAGAGATCTTACTATTTAATTAAAAATTTGGTCAATTTTTTTTTTTTAATCACATTAAATAAACCCCAAAGTTTTTTTTTTTTTTTTAGAAAAATACAAGTGAAAAATACTTGTTAAAAAAATTGGGCTGTTACATAGACAATGAGCTATTGAATTAATATGATGTGAATCTGAATGTCAATAAAAAAAAGTGAAAACTTGGTTTTGAAAATTGGTGCCAAGTATAGTTGTTTTGTAAGTTATAATTGCAGAGTGAATGCATACTTGGTTGTTGAATAAACATAAATGAGGTTTATGAAATGGATGCTAAGCAAAGATTTTTTGCCTATCAATACATCAAAATGAATGTGATTAATGGAATGCAAAATGAATTTAACAGAATCAATTGGAAATGAAATAGAATAAAGAGTAAATTGGGTTGGTATCAATTTAAATTAGTTTTAAACTAAATTGGATATTCTATTAAGTGAATATCGTCGAATTTGCATAGAAATGGTTGTCGTTTGACACAAACGTGATTACATAAAATTCTATGAGTTAATGAAAGCCAATAAAAATTGTTATTTGAATCAATTGAAATGGATATGAGTTCGTTTCGTTTAAAAAAATGAATGGAATGAAAGAAAGTGAATTGTAAATCGCTTCAATTGAATAGAAATGAGATGGAATGTAGGTGTAAGCAATTAAATTTGTATTGAAACCTTATAAATTGCTTATGGGAATTATTTGAGTGCATTGCTTATGAAAACTATGCGTTCACGATTGAAAATAAGTGAAATGTAAATAGATTTCCTATATATGGCACTTTCGTGTTTAAATTGAGTAAATACAGGTGCATGGGGGGCGTTTGGCTGGATTTGGTCGCGCTAAAACGCTAATGATAAACCGCTTTGCTTAAAAAAGCTAAATAAGGTACGTCTACACAATAAAAATAGGAAATATGAACTGTTTTTGTTTTTCAGACTAGGTAGGTCAATGTATATGTTTATATGTTTTGTCAAATTGCAAAAGCTCCTCCGTACAAAGTGGACTCTACCAAAATTTTCCTAGAATTTGGGAGTTAGAAAATTTTTGAAGAATTTTTTTTGTTAGTGTTAAATGATTTCAAATTGGAAATTGAAGTAAATTAGTGAATGAAACTAATTGAAAATAATAATATGAATCAATTATTATTGAAAGATAAAATTAAATATTCAGAGTAGAAGATAAATTGAATTCAAATAGAATTGAAATTGTGAATTAAATTCAATGGAAACTGAAAATGCAAGATTGAATGATAATGGATATAACTTCAATAGTAAAGTAAAAAAATGGTATAAGATGTATATATTGACATTCCGTAAAGGAATGTGCAAAATAAATTTGAATGTTGGAATTGGACATTATGGATATCAGGATATACAGGTGTGTTAAAGACAAAGGATAAATTGGGATTTGATTTTCGAAGATAAATTTGAAATTCTCGACAAAAAGGTATGTATTTCAATTTCAGTATGAAATTTGTTGATTTTCTTGTCTAGCCACTTGGCCTTTTGTTTTCTTTTGGAATCTGAGGGCCTGTGGTGCCATTTTGTAGTCGTACCGAGCTAGCCGCGCAAAGGAGAAGCAGGCGAAATATTTCGAAAATTTAGAGAGTTAGAAAAAAATTTGAGAAATTTTTTGAATGTTTAACATTTGAATTTAAATTTGAATTTGAATTGTTAAAGAAAACAATGTTGTTTGGAACTTATAATTGAAGTTGGAAAGCTAGTTGAAATGATAATGGATCTTTGATAGAAAGATTTGTTTTGGGCAAGTTGATAAACCTATTTAGTTTTGGATAGATAGCAAATGGGTTAAGGATCATTCTTCCTAGCTAGTAACTTCGGGACGAAATTCTTTTACGGGGGGAAGGTTGTGACGACCCAGAATTTTTGAACATTTGAAAATGAAATATTTAATCGATTTTAAATATTTGGAGGTTAGTTTAACTTGAATTTCGAATATAAATATGAATTTGGCAAATAAATTATTGAGTTTAATTTATTAATGATGGGTAGAAAAAATTTGAATTTTCGATTTAAAGCTTGTTAAAAATAATTTGATGGGTTAGAAAATTTATATTGATAATACCGAATATGTAACGATCCCGGATTTAAATTGAGTATGAATTGATAATTAATTTCATTTCTGAATAAAACTTGTGAAGTAATCGGTAATTAATATAAATTTTGAATTAATCGAGAATTAAATTGGATATTTGAAAATAAACATGTATATAAAATATAAACTATTGAAATAAATATGTTGAGAAATACAAGACAATAAGTGGTAAAGTTGAAAATAAACTTTAAGTTAGAAATTGAAATTTAAAATATAAGTATATTTGTATGTGAGTTATGTATGCATGCAAGAAGATAGAAGAAAACAAAAGTACAAGAAAAATCTGCAAAGAAAAGACAAGCTAAAGAAGATAATGAAACAAAAGAAAATATCCATAAAACAAATGACATAAGTTGTAAATAAAATAAGAAAACAAAAGTACTTATTAATATCTTCTCCACCAAAACAAAGCTCCAGCCACCAAGTGAATGCAGCCGCCATGCAAACATCCATCAGCCACAAGAAACATAAATAAAAATCTCTTATCATATAACCGTGTACACTTCAGCCTATGCAATAATTTTTATCATCTTCATAATTCCACTTCGATTCATTCAAGTTTGGAAGGAAAAAAAAACAAAAAAAACAAAAAAAAAACAAACAAACATTAAAACAAATCAACAAAACAGGGAGATCATGGCTTTTACCATCAATAAAACAAAAGCTTATAAAATAAGACAATGGAAATTAATAAAGTACAATGACAAAACAAATGCAAAGATCAGTTTAAATCAAAGCTTGCAAAAGAAGCAAACATAAAATATACATAAGTATGTACAGCCGAAATAAAATGAAAACAAATTATAAGTATATGGTACAATACAATTAATACTAGCATATCAAAAATCAAGATTTCAGCCAACAAAATCTTTGACTAAATACAAACTAAAACATTTGAACAGCAAAACAATTAATGCAATATCTTAGCCACCAAAATATCATCCATCAGCCGAAGTAATACATATCTATCAGCTAAAATTTAGCTTAGTCAAGCAAAGAGAAAAATATCTCTGATTTATATTTGTACAAACCAAATAATACCTCACCCTATTGTACAAACATAACATAGTATCAACCTGTAACTTCATTCTTTTATATATCTTCTTCATCATAGTTCGAAACACTGAAGCATACCATTTAAAGAAAAAAAAAACTGGAAAGCAAAGCTCCAATTTGAAAAGCAATTCCTGTTTCACTATGCTCTGTTTCATTTCTTCTCAAATCACTGTGAGTAACCAAACATAAAATCCAATTAAGTATATTCATTTGATGATTATAAAGTCAGGGGTTGAAGTTGTTTTGAATATAGGTATATATATACGTCAAATTTCCTTTGTGCGGATTTTTTTTTATGTGAATGCCTGTATATGTTGAACTATCTCTGTTTCTTGTTTCAGAATATCAGGCTGGATAAAAAAAAAAAAAAATCAAATATAAATCACTTGATCATTGTGAGACTCTGATTTCTAAACAAAACACGTGTATTTAAGTGTGAACTATAATTTAAAAATAGGTTCAAGGAAACAAAAGAATATACAATATGAATAAATTTACTTTTACAGTGCAAAAGTCAAACTTTGATAAAATTCGACTATAGTGATTTAGAGATTCAAGTATATAATTTGAATCCTTATACTTTAATATGATTTTTAAAGTTAAAATCATAATTTTTAGATGGGGGGTTAATGAGCAGTTGGTAGATGAACCGAAATTGCATTTCTCCCATTTTCGAATCATTGAATCAATTATAAATGTTGAAAATTGTGTTGAAGTAAGTGTGAACATTGGCGATTTCGAGAAAATTATCAAATAATTTTTCTATTGTGAGAATTAAGAGGACGAATTCAAATTAGGGATTAAGTTCAAGTTTTGTTCATGTCTGCAGAAGAGGCTTGTTCGTTATTCAAACGTGACCGAGTTGCATAAATTTTTGGAGGTTGGTAGCATTTCGTATTGTCGCCGTGTGGCCGCAATATAGGCGACTCCGGTGGTGCCTGCAGCGGTGGTGAGGAAGTTTTGTGATGTGGTTTGGGCTACAGGTTTCGATCTGTAGGCAAATTTTTGAATTCGATTTTCTGTTGGTAAATCGTGCTTTGATTTTATGTCGTGGATGATTTTATGACTCGCCGACAATGTGAGTGTTCGCTGGAGCTCTGTTGGGCCGCCTTACACGTGCACGGCGGTGGGTTTTGGTGTCAGTGGCATGAAGGTCGTGCGTCTCGAGCCATGCTCGAGTGGATGTGGGGGTAGCTTCGGGTTTTTGCCGAGTGAAATAGCGTGTTTCCTGATCTCTTTATTTTGTTTAAAACTTTAAAACTTACTGGAACAAAAAAAAAAATATATAAAGGGAAAGAGAAGAAGAAGATCACGAGAGAAACTCGGGAAAATAAAAGGATAACTCGAAGTCCAACCCGAGTGATTTGGAAATTTCGCTCGGGTATGAAGGTTGAACAGGTTTAAAACTGGAACCTGTTTTTGTTTTTTTTTCATAAATCTAAACTAAACTAGATTTCTAGATTTTTAAATTAATTAAGATTTATAAGTGTCGAGGCTAATTTTAAACATGTAAATTTAAAAAAAAAACAATGTTGGAAAATTTGCTTTAAACTTTATAAAAAAAAAGGAATTTTGAAATAAATGTTTTCAACATATTGTAAATAACAATTAAATCCTAAATAGGGATGAGTTTACTTTAATTAGTGAAGATTAATGATTTATAATCCATTAATCAATGAGTTCTTAATGATCTATCAATTTATCATCAATAATGATTATGTAAGTAAATTCTTTAGAAAAGTGATTAAAGAAAATAAATAGTTAATAAAGATTTTTAACTAAGATTATTTAAATAAATAATCAATGTGATTAATTTAAAAAAAAAGATTAGAATAATTAATCCAGAACAAACATTTAACAATTTGGAAATTATAATTACTTAGAAAGGTAATTTATAGATGGTTACCAGATGTAATTAACTAAATTATAATCAGTAATTTGGGTATAAATCTTTGCTATTAATTAAGGGGTTGGTTAAGCTTATTAATTAAAAGGTGAATCAATAATTGTGATTAATTAAGATAATTTAAATAATTGTAGGATAATTGGTTCATTTACCAAGATTGGTTAATTAATACTAAAAGATTAACTAATAAAGGATTAAATGAATCTGTTAACTAATAAATTTTACTTGTGAATTTTTGCACTTGACTGAATGATATAATTGTCTGATATCCTGATATGTGATGCTTTGTGATATATCCTGATTTACGTTGTGATCTATAATGTAATTAATTATCTGTGATGCGATTTATTATTGGTGATATACATATCTATGCTATGTGAATGAGCGATAAGCGTTATAGTTTATATCGCTTATCAACTATATTTCCATATGTTAATCTGTGATGATTGAATTATGTTGCACTATTGTGTTAAACCCTTGGACCACACTTATACACACACAAATATGGATTCATGAGGAAATCGATTAAATCACAGAATTTTGAAATGATTTTTCAAAGTTTAATATTTAAATTCAAATGTTTTGGAAATGGCTTGGGTTTAAAACGAAAAGCTTTTGAAATGAAATTTCAAGGACGAAATTTATTTTGAATAACTTGATTGAATTTTGTAATTTAAATATTTTGATTTAAATTTAAATTCAATATTCGAAATTGAATTCTATGATTTGGAAATTAGGGACTGAAGATGTCATACCAGCTTATAGGGGTTAAACTATTTAAAGGTACCGATTTAGAAATTTGAATTTAAATTCAAAGGCTTTAACTCATGTAAATTTAATTGGATCTTTCTGAAATGAAAACTAATTGTTTTCAAATGATAAAAGCTTTCACTTAAATAATGATCGTCCAATTTGTGTTAAAAAGGACTTCAAGTTAAAAATGAATTTCCAAGTATGGAAATGGTTTGAAAGCTTAAGTTGAATCTTTGATTTAAAGATTAAAAGAGTTAATCAAATTTTGAAAGCTATGAGTTAAATCTTTAGTTTAAAGATTTTAAACGAGTTAATCCAATTGAAATGGAGATTGATTTGAAATCCATAAAGGGATCTTTGTGAATGAGGTGAACTTTGTGAATTAAATCTTTTGTTTAAAAGATTAAAGTGTGGAAATTATTTAAACCATTGAAGGTTTTTGAAATAAATTTTTTATTTAAAAGATTCGAAAATGGTAATTTATTTAAACCATTTGGAAGAAAGTTTGAATTATTAAGTTGTGACTTAATTGAAATCCCATATCCATATGTTTTAAATGTTAAGCTCACTATTCGGTTTAGCCGGGAGAGGACCTTTGTGTCGTATAACCCATTCCGAATATGTGATACATCGCGATGGATAGCATTTGAAGACCGGTGTTGAAGACCAGGTATTTGTGAAAACGATAGGATAACCTATCGATTGTCTATGCACTGAGTTGCTCCGGTATAGAGATTCCCTAAGTGATGGGAAGTCCGATCGGGATTGTGAATACCCGGATTGCAAAGGCTTCTTCGGAAGTGCCTTCGGCTCTGATTGAACCCGGAACAGACTTGTATGGTTGTATGTCTGACACTACACTTTGAGATATAAAGCAGATTTCTTTCAAATACATTTCTGTTGGTGGCGGAGAATTTATTCTCTTAGCTTAACACCCTTCTCTGAGACGTACGAGCTCAGAGGTTATGTGGTTGAAGGATATCGGCAATATACTCCCAATTTGGTAGTGTGGCATGCTGAGTGCTTCTGTGTGTTGATGATCATTGTTTGATCATTTGTGATATGATCATTTGTTTGATCATTTATCTTTGTGACCATTACTTTGATCATTTGTTGACCCAAAGCATGGCTTTGTACCAATGCGTAGCTTTGTGGACGAGACTGCATCAGGACCTCACACCCCGGAAATGGTCAAAACAGGAATGATGCGGCAAGGTTATGAGGGTCGCGCCCTTTAGGGTGTGTCATTCCCTTCTGGTAAAGGGTGGTATCATGGTATGGAGCCCAGATATCTACCTATGTGGTAGCTCCAATCTCATTTACTGTGTGGTTGTTGCTTAGAGGCGCCTCGGATAAAGGTCCCAAAGGACCGAAGAGCGGCTTCCTCGAGTAGTAGTTACCTAGTTACAGAGGTAACCCGGCCTTGTGTTGGCAGAGATCCGGTTAGGTTCTCGGGACGTCCCGCCAGAGGCGATCCCATGTGGCAGTAGGAAGTTCCTTAGCCTGACCATTTGTTGGAAAATCCAATCAAAAAAATACGTGCCTTGTACGGTTTTAGTTGTATTACCTGCCATCTACTTATGGTGGCGCACCACTGTTTGGATGGTAGCTATAGTAGGCATAGTTCGGAATGTCTATGCTGGCTAAGATTTATATTCTACTTTCGAAATGTTTTCTGCACTTTGCACTTATAATAATAATATCAAAGAACTTTCTACGTATTAAGCATGTTTGACTATCATAAGAAGAAATCTCCTCCAATTCTGCGTTTGCATTGTGTGTGTGGCGGGAGGTCTTATGGTAGTTTCATTTTTTATAAAAAGCATATCGGATTTCCTTTTATAAATCTTGTTTATTTTAAAGATAAACTGTTTTTGTTACTCACACCAGTCCCATGACTGACTCGGAGTTTATTGTTCCTTTCCTAAACTCTGTGTGCTCACTATTTTCCACACGAGCAGTCTAGAGTTGGGTTTTTCAGATAGTTTGGTTCAGTTGATCATCTGGACCTAGTTTCAGTATTTGGATGCACACCAGTCTTCCTCTCTTAGTGAAATGTGATGTTGGTTCGAGCTGTTGGAGTTCTTTCTTGAAGACTATCTTAGAGTTATTTGTTCCGCTGCTGATGTTATCTATTTCTTTTCCGCTGCTATTTTATTGTATCATATCTCTGATGTATATCGATATCTATTGTATCATCTGTTGTATCAGATGTTGTATATTGATATTCTTTATTTTTTTCTTCCGCTATGTTGTTTACTTAATGGTGTTATAAGCTTCGGCGACTCGGATTTGAACGGTCGAATCTACGGCATTCGAGTACGATGTAAAGTATGGATGTCGATTTTCGAACGGACAAAATCCGTTTCGTTACATGTGGTATCAGAGCTAAGGTTAAACTTTAGCTCAGGAGTATAACACATTAAGTAGCTCATTAGAGATAGGGTGAAGTATACCCTAGAATGAGTAATCCATAAGATATCCGTTCGAACGCCTCAGTAAACTCTCTTTCTATCCACTGATAGTGAGTATGAGTACAAGAAGAGAATGAGATAGGGGACAGGGAAATACGACTATAATTGGTCAATGCCCTGCAACAGTGGAAACAATCTTTCTTTATCAATTTTCTTTGATTCGTTTTCAAATTCTTTTGATTGCTTCCTGACAGTTCCAAGAAGAAGTTTCGGTGTGATGGTGGCCCTACGAATCGTTGTACGAAATCCTTACTTCGTATCTTCATCAATTTCTTATCAGCTTTTCAATTTAAACCTTAATGAATATGAATTAGAAATTTGGAATTGAAAATTTAAATTGAAAATTTTAAATTGAGTTAAATTGATTAATAGAATATGAAGCTAAATTTGAATTGAATCGATAAAACTATTTCGTTTAAAACCAAATTCGAAATTCTATTGTAATTTCTTGGGTAGATCGAAGTCCGAAGAGGGACAAATTATATATACTTTGAGTTATTCCGACTTGAATTTGGAATCCATTCCTAGTATTTGAAAAAATTATAGAAGATTAAATCTATCTCTTTTGTTCAGCATCTCTTGTCAATTCTTCGATTGTTTCTGGTAGACCCAGGAAGAAGATTTGATATATTAGTATGGGACATAAACTCCAAATAGGCCAAAATTGTTTGTTTGGATGTATTGGTTGCTTTGTTTGCTTTGGTTGCTATGGTTGATAGATATACTTTGGTTTTTAAACTAAAATTTTTGAAATTATACCCAAAAGTAGACAGATATGTGAATACAATTTGAGTCCGGATATATTTTACGAATGGTTAGTTATCCCTTCGAACTAACCAGTGCTTTGCATATTTCGTGGAATTTATGACCCGAGTATCCTGTGGAGTATTGAATGAGTTCGTTCTCATATTGTTGATATTCTGATTTGGCAAGCCAAATGTAGAATAAATATATCTAGCTGATCTCGAAAGATATTTCTCTTTCATCTATCTTCTTTATCTCTCTCTGTAAATTTCGGGGACGAAATTTCTTTAAGGGGGGAAGTCTGTAACGATCCCGGATTTAAATTGAGTATGAATTGATAATTAATTTCATTTCTGAATAAAACTTGTGAAGTAATCGGTAATTAATATAAATTTTGAATTAAACGAGAATTAAATTGGATATTTGAAAATAAACATGTATATAAAATATAAACTATTGAAATAAATATGTTGAGAAATACAAGACAATAAGTGGTAAAGTTGAAAATAAACTTTAAGTTAGAAATTGAAATTTAAAATATAAGTATATTTGTATGTGAGTTATGTATGCATGCAAGAAGATAGAAGAAAACAAAAGTAGAAGAAAAATCTGCAAAGAATAGACAAGCTAAAGAAGATAATGAAACAAAAGAAAATATCCATAAAACAAATGACATAAGTTGTAAATAAAATAAGAAAACAAAAGTACTTATTAATATCTTCTCCACAAAAACAAAGCTCCAGCCACCAAGTGAAATAAATGCAGCCGCCATGCAAACATCCATCAGCCACAAGAAACATAAATAAAAATCTCTTATCATATAACCGTGTACACTTCAGCCTGTGCAATAATTTTTATCATCTTCATAATTCCACTTCGATTCATTCAAGTTTGGAAGGGAAAAAAAAAACAAACATTAAAACAAATCAACAAAACAGGGAGATCAAGGCTTTTACCATCAATAAAACAAAAGCTTATAAAATAAGACAATGGAAATTAATAAAGTACAATGACAAAACAAATGCAAAGATCAGTTTAAATCAAAGCTTGCAAAAGAAGCAAACATAAAATATACATAAGTATGTACAGCCGAAATAAAATGAAAACAAATTATAAGTATATGGTACAATACAATTAATACTAGCATATCAAAAATCAAGATTTCAGCCAACAAAATCTTTGACTAAATACAAACTAAAACATTTGAACAGCAAAACAATTAATGCAATATCTTAGCCACCAAAATATCATCCATCAGCCGAAGTAATACATATCTATCAGCTAAAATTTAGCTTAGTCAAGCAAAGAGAAAAATATCTCTGATTTATATTTGTACAAACCAAATAATACCTCACCCTGTTGTACAAACATAACATAGTATCAACCTGTGACTTCATTCTTTTGTATATCTTCTTCATCATAGTTCGAAACACTGAAGCATACCATTTAAAGAAAAAAAAACTGGAAAGAAAAGCTCCAATTTGAAAAGCAATTCCTGTTTCACTATGCTCTGTTTCATTTCTTCTCAAATCACTGTGAGTAACCAAACATAAAATCCAATTAAGTATATTCATTTGATGATTATAAAGTCAGGGGTTGAAATTGTTTTGAATATAGGTATATATATACGTCAAATTTCCTTTGTGCAGATTTTTTTTATGTGAATGCCTGTATATGTTGAACTATTTCTGTTTCTTGTTTCAGAATATCAGGCTGGATAAAAAAAAAATTCAAATATAAATCACTTGATCATTGTGAGACTCTGATTTCTAAACAAAACACGTGTATTTAAGTGTGAACTATAATTTAAAAATAGGTTCAAGGAAACAAAAGAATATACAGTATGAATAAATTTAATTTTACAGTGCAAAAGTCAAACTTTGATAAAATTCGACTATAGTGATTTAGAGATTCAAGTATATAATCTGAATCCTTATACTTTAATATGATTTTTAAAGTTAAAATCATAATTTTTAGATGGGGGGTTAATGAGCAGTTGGTAGATGAACCGAAATTGCATTTCTCCCATTTTCGAATCATTGAATCAATTATAAATGTTGAAAATTGTGTTGAAGTAAGTGTGAACATTGGCGATTTCGAGAAAACTATCAGATAATTTTTCTATTGTGAGAATTAAGAGGACGAATTCAAATTAGGGATTAAGTTCAAGTTTTGTTCATGTCTGCAGAAGAGGCTTGTTCGTTATTCAAACGTGACCGAGTTGCATAAATTTTTGGAGGTTGGTAGCATTTCGTATTGTCGCCGTGTGGCCGCAATATAGGCGACTCCGGTGGTGCCTGCAGCGGTGGTGAGGAAGTTTTGTGATGTGGTTTGGGCTACAGGTTTCGATCTGTAGGCAAATTTTCGAATTCAATTTTCTGTTGGTAAATCGTGCTTTGATTTTATGTCGTGGGTGATTTTATGACTCGCCGACAATGTGAGTGTTCGCCGGAGCTCTGTTGGGCCGCCGTACATGTGCACGGCAGTGGGTTTTGGTGTCAGTGGCATGAAGGTCGTGCGTCTCGAGCCATGCTCGAGTGGATGTGGGGGTAGCTTCTGGTTTTTGCCGAGTGAAGTAGCGTGTTTCCTGATCTCTTTATTTTGTTTAAAACTTTAAAACTTACTGGAACAAAAAAAAATATAAAGGGAAAGAGAAGAAGAAGATCACGAGAGAAACTCGGGAAAATAAAAGGATAACTCGATGTCCAACCCGAGTGATTTGGAAATTTCGCTCGGGTATGAAGGTTGAACAGGTTTAAAACTGGAACCTGTTTTTGTTTTTTTTTATAAATCTAAACTAAACTAAATTTCTAGATTTTTAAATTAATTAAGATTTATAAGTGTCGAGGCTAATTTTAAACATGTAAATTTAAAAAAAAAACAATGTTGGAAAATTTGCTTTAAACTTTATAAAAAAAAGGAATTTTGAAATAAATGTTTTCAACATATTGTAAATAACAATTAAATCCTAAATAGGGATGAGTTTACTTTAATTAGTGAAGATTAATGATTTATAATCCATTAATCAATGAGTTCTTAATGATCTATCAATTTATCATCAATAATGATTATGTAAGTAAATTCTTTAGAAAAGTGATTAAAGAAAATAAATAGTTAATAAAGATTTTTAACCAAGATTATTTAAATAAATAATCAATGTGATTAATTTAAAAAAAAAGATTAGAATAATTAATCCAGAACAACCATTTAACAATTTGGAAATTATAATTACTTAGAAAGGTAATTTATAGATGGTTACCAGATGTAATTAACTAAATGATAATCAGTAATTTGGGTATAAATCTTTGCTATTAATTAAGGGGTTGGTTAAACTTAATAATTAAAAGGTGAATCAATATTTGTGACTAATTAAGATAATTTAAATAATTGTAGGATAATTGGTTCATTTACCAAGATTGGTTAATTAATACTAAAAGATTAACAAATAAAGGATTAAATGAATCTGTTAACTAATAAATTTTACTTGTGAATTTTTGCACTTGACTGAATGATATAATTGTCTGATATCCTGATATGTGATGCTTTGTGATATATCCTGATTTACGTTGTGATCTATAATGTAATTAATTATCTATGATGCGATTTATTATTGGTGATATACGTATCTATGCTATGTGAATGAGCGATAAGCGTTATAGTTTATATCGCTCATCAACTATATTTCTATATGTTAATCTGTGATGATTGAATTATGTTGCACTATTGTGTTAAACCCTTGGACCACACTTATACACACACAAATATGGATTCATGAGGAAATCGATTAAATCACAGATTTTTGAAATGATTTTTCAAAGTTGAATATTTAAATTCAAATGTTTTGGAAATGGATTGGGTTTAAAACGAAAAGCTTTTGAAATGAAATTTCAAGGATGAAATTTATTTTGAATAACTTGATTGAATTTTGTAATTTAAATATTTTGATTTAAATTTAAATTCAATATTCGAAATTGAATTCTATGATTTGGAAATTAGGGACTGAAGATGTCATACCAGCTTATAGGGGTTAAACTATTTAAAGGTACCGATTTAGAAATTTGAATTTAAATTCAAAGGCTTTAACTCATGTAAATTTAATTGGATCTTTCTGAAATGAAAACTAATTGTTTTCAAATGATAAAAGCTTTCACTTAAATAATGAACGTCCAATTTGTGTTAAAAAGGACTTCAAGTTAAAAATGAATTTCCAAGTATGGAAATGGTTTGAAAGCTTAAGTTGAATCTTTGATTTAAAGATTAAAAGAGTCAATCAAATTTTTAAAGCTATGAGTTAAATCTTTAGTTTAAAGATTTTAAACGAGTTAATCCAATTGAAATGGAGATTGATTTGAAATCCATAAATGGATCTTTGTGAATGGGGTGAACTTTGTGAATTAAATCTTTTGTTTAAAAGATTAAAGTGTGGAAATTATTTAAACCATTGAAGGTTTTTGAAATAAATCTTTTATTTAAAAGATTTGAAAATGGTAATTTATTTAAACCATTTGGAAGAAAGTTTGAATTATTAAGTTGTGACTTAATTGAAATCCCATATCCATATGTTTTAAATGTTACGCTTACTATTCGATTTAGCCGGGAGAGGACCTTTGTGTCGTATAACCCATTCCGAATATGTGATACGTCGTTATGGATAGCATTTGAAGACCGGTGTTGAAGACCGGGTATTTGTGAAAACGATAGGATAACCTATCGATTGTCTCTGCACTGAGTTGCTCCGGTATAGAGATTCCCTAAGTGATGGGAAGTCCGATCGGGATTGTGAATACCCGGATTGCAAGGGCTTCTTCGGAAGTGCCTTCGGCTCTGTTCGAACCCGGAACAGACTTGTATGGTTGTATGTCTGATACTACACTTTGGGATATAAAGCAGATTTCTTTCAAATACATTTCTGTTGGTGGCGGAGAATTTATTCTCTTAGCTTAACACCCTTCTCTGAGACGTACGAGCTCAGAGGTTATGTAGTTGAAGGATATCAGCAATATACTCCCAATTTGGTAGTGTGGCATGCTGAGTGCTGCTGTGTGTTGATGATCATTGTTTGATCATTTGTGATATGATCATTTGTTTGATCATTTATCTTTGTGACCATTACTTTGATCATTTGTTGACCCAAAGCATGGCTTTGTACCAAAGCGTAGCTTTGTGGACGAGACTGCATCAGGACGTCACACCCCGGAAATGGTCAAAACAGGAAAGATGCGGCAAGGTTATGAGGGTCGCGCCCTTTAGGGTGTGTCATTCCCTTCTGGTAAAGGGTGGTATCATGGTATGGAGCCCAGATATTTACCTATGTGGTAGCTCCAATCTCATTTACTGTGTGGTTGTTGCTTAGAGGCGCCTCGGATAAAGGTCCCAAAGGACCGGGGAGTGGCTTGCTCGAGTAGTAGTTACCTAGTTACAGAGGTAACCCGGCCTTGTGTTGGCAGAGATCCGGTTAGGTTCTCGGGACGTCCCGCCAGAGGCGATCCCATGTGGCAGTAGGAAGTTCCTTAGCCTGACCATTTGTTGGAAAATCCAATCAAAAAAATACGTGCCTTGTACGGTTTTAGTTGTATTACCTGCCATCTACTTATGGTGGCGCCCCACTGTTTGGATGGTAGCTATAGTAGGCATAGTTCGGAATGTCTATGTTGGCTAAGATTTATATTCTACTTTCGAAATGTTTTCTGCACTTTGCACTTATAATAATAATATCAAAGAACTTTCTACGTATTAAGCATGCTTGACTATCATAAGAAGAAATCTCCTCCAATTCTGCGTTTGCATTGTGTGTGTGGCGGGAGGTCTTATGGTAGTTTCATTTTTTATAAAAAGCATATCGGATTTCCTTTTATAAATCTTGTTTATTTTAAAGATAAACTGTTTTTGTTACTCACACCAGTCCCATGACTGACTCGGAGTTTATTGTTCCTTTCCTAAACTCTGGGTGCTCACTATTTTCCACACAAGCAGTCTAGAGTTGGGTTTTTCAGATAGTTAGGTTCAGTTGATCATCTGGAGCTAGTTTCAGTCTTTGGATGCACACCAGTCTTGCTCTCTTAGTGAAATGTGATGTTGGTTCGAGCTGTTGGAGTTCTTTCTTGAAGACTATCTTAGAGTTATTTGTTCCGCTGCTGATGTTATCTATTTCTTTTCCGCTGCTATTTTATTGTATCATATCTCTGATGTATATCGATATCTATTGTATCATCTGTTGTATCAGATGTTGTATATTGATATTCTTTATTTTTTTCTTCCGCTATGTTGTTTACTTAATGGTGTTATAAGCTCCGGCGACTCGGATTTGAACGGTCGAATCTACGGCATTCGAGTACGATGTAAAGTATGGATGTCGATTTTCGAACGGACAAAATCCGTTTCGTTACAGAATATAATGGAAGCTTCAGAATTAAATCTGAAAGTGAATTTTTCAGTTTTGAATTTATATCGTTTAAATCGATACTTAAGAATAGCCTTCCGAGGCACAGTCTCGGAATTCGACAAAACCTATTCCATTGGATCCGTAATAGTTAGTTATTACAGGATTCCAATTTTTGTAGCAATCGGAGTTGTCGTTTGGCCGTACGATTAGCAAACACGTTGAAAATTTACTCGAAATTTAATTTAATAGCTGGGTTCAAAACGCTATCTTCTTCATACGATCAAATTGGAGCCCGAAATTTGTTCTATTGGGTCCGGAATAGGGTTACAACATTAGGAGCGCCTAGTGGCATGCCTCGATTGGTGATCGGGATTCATGGCTTCGTTTTCTCAATAATTTGAATTTGAATTTAAATTTAAAAGATGGATAATGAAATCGCATTACCTTCCTTTATACGCTTCTTCGTTTAATCAAATGAAATAAAACGCAGATATTTTTCTTTCGTTCATAGCTAATCACAAACCCCTCTATCTCGTTCAAAATCAGGTTCATGGGAAAACGAAAATCATTTTCGTTCAATTCGAATACATGGCCGAGTTTATGTCTCTTCCTCCTTATCTACATATTCAAAGTTTTTGCGCCTCTTCAAAATTATCTCGAGCCTATTTTACATTTCAAATCAAATCGCGCGACAAGATTTGGGAGGTGAGTGCGTGGCCGATGTCGCGGCCGTGGGCGAAGCAAATTAGGGTTCGTGTGGCCTGGTTTCGAATGTCAGGAAGGCAAGGGTTTCGCGAGAAGTTCGCGTGCAGTGGGGGTAGCGGTGCTTGAATTTTTATTCGCGCGAGAAGCACTGTTAGGTCGTTCCGATCGGCAATGGAGCAGCGGGGTGTCTGGGCGAACGAGGGTGGCTCGTGTGGATGAAGCTCGAGCAGTATCATTCATGGGTTGTTTCGGCACGGTGAGCAGATGATCGTTGTCACATGAAAATTGAAGAGGCAGTGGTTCGCGTGCAAACACCATGAGATCTGGAGGAACCACGATGGAATTAAGGCTCGAGTTCGAGCACTCCGGTGGAAATCACGAGGCATCGTCGAAGTGGGAGGCGCAATGGTAGGCCTAGGATTCGTTCAAGATGAAAATCTCGAGCTCGACCTAGGAAGAAAAAGGTATAAATTCCAATTTATTTAAATTTAAATAAAATTACATGTTTTTAAATAGTGAAAATATATACACATGCAGCATTTAATTCCAAAATAAATTTTTAGGGTGATTTATTTTGTTTATTAGCTTATTTAAAATTTATTATAATCTTTAAAAAAATAATTTGTAAAAGAAAATTTGTTAGGAGTTTAATTTATTAGGTGAAATGATTTATTAAAGGAAATTTAGTTTTTAAATTTAATATTTAATTAAATAAATTTTTTAAAAGGGGTTTGTTAGTTTAAAATAAAATCACGGGTTAATTAAATTATCAAATGGAGTTCAATAGTTCGATTTTGTTCGAATATTTATAAAATCATATAATTATTATGCAAGGTCTTAAATTGAGAAAAATCGAGTCAATATGGAAATGGATTGCTAATAAAAGCAAAGGTGAGATCTTCTCACTCAAGTTTAAATTGGAATTTCCAGTTTGATTTTAAATAGTTAAATTTAAAATTGTTGATTGTGTGCTTGGGTGATGGTTGTTATTATTTGTTTTGAAATTGAACCTATGTGCCGCATAATAGCGGAGGTTATTATATTAAACCCATTTACCGCGATATTCCACCTCAAAGTTGAATTGGTATTATATATGTATTTGGAGTTGATTTTCCGCATTATATACCAGATGAGGCCCTATTGCGCCGCATAATAGCAGATGATATTTTATAAATCCGATATTCCACCTCGAAGTGGAATTGGTATTTAATTGTTATGCTAACGTCTAAGGATGCTGGGAAACAGGTTGGAGGGATCCAACTGGATTCCTCAAACATTTGAATTTGTTTCATTTGTTGTGTGTTAAATTATTTATATTCTGTGTGATTATATTGTAATTGGAATCATTGTAGGCTAAAATTTAGCCGAATATATTTTTGGTGTCGTAAGATACCAAAAATAAATAAAATAGGATTTTTGAATTTAAATAGAAAAATCTACAGTGAAATCCTATCGAATTTATTCCAAAATATAGGGAAAGATTTTACAAAAGGGTTTTGAGTAATATTGGTTAATAGTTGAAGAATTTATTAAAAATATGGATAATAGTTTGGAAAAAAATAATAATAAACGGATTTATTTTAAAAGATGATAAATTTGGGAAATCCATTTGGAAATTGATTTTTGGAGATTGAAATTAAACCTTTGGGAAATCCATTTGGAAATTGATTTGGGTGTTTGAAATAAATTTGGAAATCAATGTGAAAATTGATTTTCTGTTGAAAGTGAATATTTGGGAATCGATTTGAAAAATCATATATCAATGGATATTTGGAAATTTGAATTCACAATGGGAATTTGTAAAGGAAAGGAAATTTTGTTTTAAAAATAAACATTGAGTTATTTTTAAAAGTTTGGAAAGGAATTTACGGATTTGGAACGTAAATTTAAAGTAAATCCAGAAGGATTTATAAATTGACTTGAATGAACCATTTTAGAATGGAAGGTATACTTTCCCTGGAAAGCCGAGAATGTTATTCAATTTAGTTATAAATATAGATTGAAGTTGTAAAGGTTGTTTTAAGGATAGAATGTTTTGAAAAATTTATTTAATTGGGTTATTTTGAAATTCTTAAAGTAAAGATTTATTTAATTAATTATAGAAGTGATTATTTAAAGATTTAATTGATATTTGTTTTAGAAAATGGTTATTTTAATAGTTATACCCGATCTACTAACTTTATTTTAAAGTTAACTTGGACTTGAAGTTTTATATGAGATAATGGTATAATATTTTCATAACTAATATTTAAATAAATGCTTTAAAGCAGTTTTATCCAAATGTTTCCAAGTATATATTTTGGGTAAGTGATTTGAATTATTTAAAGCATTTGAACTCGGCAGACTTTCAGTGGAAATAAATAATATCGGGAATCTTATTCCGCGAGTGAAAAGTGATTTGAATTTTTTTTTCAAATGGTTGAAGTGTGAAAATATATCTTGCGAAGATATTTTGAAAATAAATAATTAGGAAAATCATTTGAAATCCAGTGATTGTTGTGAATGTTGATTGACAGTTAAATAACCGACTATCAATATTTGCCTTTAAATGGCGTTTGAATTTCGATGCGACCGGGGGTCGAATTCCAAGTGGATATCCGAAAACCACTTCGAACCTTTGTGATTGTGATGAATCTTTTATTTAAAAGATCAAAGTGGAAATTGTTGTGATTTGTTTGAAATCTGAATGAACACTTATTTTTAAAAATAAGCGCTCGTTATTCGGATTAGCCGGGAGAGGACCTTTGTGTCATATAACCCATTCCGAATAATGATACGATGAAACGAGATTGCGTTTGTAGACCGGTGGTGAAGACCGGGTATTTGCGAGAATGATAGGATGACCTATCGATTGTCTCTACACTGGGTAGCTACGATATAGAGATTCCCTATGTGATGGGAAGTCCGATCGGGATTGTGAATACCCAGATTGTAAGGGCTTCTTCGGAAGTGCCTTTGGTTCTGTTCGAACCCGGAACGGACTTGTATGGATGTGTGTCTGACGTTACAAATTGAGATGTAAAGCTTGTTTCTATCAAATACATTTCTCTTGGTGGTGGAGAATTTATTCTCTTAGCTTAACACCTTTCTCTGAGACGTACGAGCTTAGAGGTTATGTAGTTGATGGTTACTAGTGATACGTTCCCAATTTGGTAATGTGGCATACAAAGTGCTGCTGATCATTTGTTGATCGAAGCATGGCTTTTGTGAAAAGCGTAGCTTTGTGGACGAGACTTCATCGAGCCTCACAACACGGAAATGGTCGAAACATGAATGTTGCGGCAAGGTTTTTAGGGGTCACGCCCCTAGGGTATGTCCATTTTCTTCTGGATCAAGGGTGGTATCATGGTATGGAGCCCAGATACTTAACTCATGTGGACACTATAAATTTATTACTGTGTGATGTTGCTTTGTGGTTGAGGATCCTCGGATAATGGTCGGTAACGACCAGGGATGGCATACTTGTGTGTTAGTTACCTATGTTATAGCTTGGTTAAAGCGTGAGGTAACGTCGGCCTTTTAAGCAGAGATCCGGTTAGGTTCTCGGGGCGTCCTTCCAGAGGAGTACCCATTTCGGTGTAGGAAGTTCCTTTGCCTGACCATTTGTTGGAAATCCAAAGAAACAATACGCCCCTGTACGGTTTTAGTTTTATAACCTGCCATGGAATGTGGCGGTAACCTGCTATTGAACATGGTAGCTATAGTAGGCATATGACGAAATGTTGTATGTTGGCTAAGATTAATATTATACTTTCGAAATGTTTTCTACACTATGCACTAATAATAATATAAAAGAAGAATCTTGCGTAGTAAGCATATTTGACTATCATAAGGAGAAATCTCCCCCATGTGTACGATTGCATTGTGTGTGTGCCGGGAGGCTTTATGGTAGTTTCATTTTTGAAAAAGCATAGTGGATTTCTTTTATTTTCTTTTTGAAAATAACTGTTTTTAAGAACTTACACCAGTCCCACGACTGACCTGGAGTTTATTGTTCCCTATCTAAACTCTGATTGCCCACAATTTGCCACACGGGCAGCCTAGAGTCAGGTTAGAAGTTATTCGGGAGCAAAGTTAAAAAGTTGCTGTGGGAATCAGGAGTTGGAGCTAGATGGCAGGCTTATCACTTATATATGTAATATTTCTTTCGCTGTTTGTTGTTTTACACTCGGATGATGTAATGTGATGTAATGTATTAACTGATATAGTGATTCTGTTTAAAGATTATTTATTTATCTATTATAAATTGTTCCGCTGCGAAATGTGAGATTCTGTTATTGTTTCTGTTTCTTCTTTCTTCTTCTTCTACCTCTTCTTCTTTAAACCCTAATGACTCGGTTTTTGGCCATTCGACCGTGCGACATTTGATACAGTGGACGTATCGATGTCGACTTTCGGGCGTCGAAAAATTAGATCGTTACATGTATGTATCATTTCAACCCATACTAAATTCTTTACTAATAGGGAACTTGCATAGTGATAATAGATATGATAATAAATAACAGGCATATATAATCAATATAAATAACTGATACTAGTGTCAGATGTCATAGGTGAATAGATACTGTAACAACCCGCATATTTTACGATTGTACATTTAAATATGTTATTTAAATGTAGCATCGTTAGTCGGATTTTAGTCCGAAAATCTACTTTTTGCAAACATTCGAATTAGGACTCGAGACCACTTCCATCGAGTTCAAAATGGTGTTTGCGTCCTTTTTGAGTATAAACATCGATGTGTTTGGAGTTGAGTGAATTTTGCTAATTTTCACTTAGGGCTTTGGGTTTGGGTTTCAGCCCATTAACTCCAACTTAAGACCCTAACTTCACCCCCACTTCTCTTCATTCACTTTCATTTACCAATACCTTCAAGCTTTAGATAAAAAAGGAGGAAGAGAAAAAGAATTAGAAATTCCTAATCCCTAGTTTCATTTACAAATTCAAGTTCAAGCTAGAAATCAAGGAGAGGCTATTGGTAAGCATCCTCTTCTTCTTCTCCAACTTATTCTCTCTTCTATTTCAGAAATTCCTAAACCCTAACTTAGGAAATGTTTTTCTTTTAAGCTTAGATTCAAGCTTCTTGGGTTAGGATTGAAGAGTTATTGTTCTTGCCTTGCTCTATAGCTTCTCATTCATTGTTTTTGGGTTTAAAGGTGAGATTTTTACCTCACATCTATGTCTATAACTATCTTTGATTTTTAGGTATGAATTCCTAACACTTATTCATGTGCAATTGCTTTTGATTTGGATTGGTTTTGTGAATAGTTCAATTTTTAGTGTTTGAAGCCAAATCATTAACAATCATAACTTTGATGTTTGATCATGCTTTTGGTGGTGTAGCGAAGAGCCTATTTGTAACAAACCGTTATTTTCAACCATTCGCATCCGCACATGTCAGACTTGAATTGCTCAAATCTCAGAACATACAGTAAATAATAATCACAGAATACAGACATAGAGTAAGAAATGTAGCGGAAGTAAAAGAGATAGTAGTGCATGAAGCTACTATGTAAATATATCAGAGTTAAATAAAATACAACAGAATAAATAAAGTACAACAGAAGTCTCAAAATGATAACCAAGTACAAGCTGAATAGAACAACATAACTGGAATATATAAAAATAGATAAGTAGATAATCTCCAGCGATTCCAATCTCCAGAAAGTGGAATCCAAATTTATGAATAACTCAGGCTAACCCGAGCGTAAATAAAAATACACACACTGGAGTCAGGGCAATATATACTTATATAATGTAAACCAACTCAAGTGAACTGTAATAAGGTACAAGTAACTTAAAGGATGTCTGGGACCGCCCATCCTCTAAGGATCCTTTAAACTATTTACTATGTAGTAATATTTCGCTATTATAATAATGTCTACAATAAAATAAACTTACTTTTAAATACCGTTCCGGGCTACCCATATCACCCTTCACACATAATAGTCCTAGTAGTCCATCCAATATCTGCATATCTCCTGATCGGGAGACTACGAGAAGATATGCATGGGCTACGGCAGAAAACCAAACTCGTAGTAAAGGCTCGATATGGTAGGTGACACGGCACACAAGACAATGCCAGGGTTGATATACCAATTATGCACATGGGCTGGTGGTAACGCAGTAGCCACATACGCCCACCTCGAAACACACTCCTAAATCCAAATCGGAGGATGGCCATCTAATCAATCACAAGTAAGAGTATAGTATCGAAGGAATGTGTCCGACCAAATGAGCTACCCCTTTTGGCCCGAGATCGCTCCTGTTTTAGCCACCTTATGCCAACGCACGGGAGTCGGGTCCACATAATATACCTCAAGAACATCGCCACCATCCTACTTCATTCTGGAATCTCCACCGCGTACACGGTTGTCAAAGTGGTTTTCGGTATCGACAGAGAGTATGCCAGATATCAGATCCCGGTCTCTTTGCCATCCAATCGTTATTATAACCCACGGTTATAACTTTAAAAATAATATTTATACTTCAAAATAGAATGTCATTTCAAATGCAAATCTTCATCAAATAAAGATTAAATTAATTCCAAACCATTTCAAAAACATCATATCTATCCAAACTTCCTGTCAAATGATTTAAATATATCAAAATATCATACCTTTACAAAACTTCATTTCTAATCATTTTAATATATCAAAATATCATATCTTCACATAACTACATTTCCAATCATTTTAATATATCAAAATATCATATCTTTACAAAACTTCAATTTCCAATCATTTTAATATATCAAAATATCATATCTTTACAAAACTTCATTTCCAATCATTTTAATATATCAAAATATCATATCTTTACAAAACTTCCTTTCAAATCATTTCAATATATCAAAATATCATATCTTTTGAAAACCACATTTCTAATCCTTTCAATATATCAAAATATCATACATTTTCAAAACTTCCTTTCCAATCATTTTAGTATATCAAAATATCATATCTTTACAAAACTTCCTTTCCAATCATTTTAATATATCCAAATATCAAATCTTTTCAAAACTTCCTTTTCAAATCATTTTAATATCATATCTTTTTAAAACTACATTTCAAATCATTATTCATTCCATTCAATTTAAAATACCATTTCAATTCACATTCCAAAAAAGTTTATATTCCAAAAATCATTTTAAATCTTTAAAATGAAGTTATTATATTTAATAATTAAATTATTAAATTTCCAAAATTTTCAACTTCCGAAGTTCATTTATTCACTTATGTTTATCAAAATAGTGAAAATTCACTTCTCGCAGCATTTAGAAAACGCTACGGAAAGTTACATTCAAAACATTTCAATTTAACAAAAGACATCATTTTAAAAATGCTGTAATAGGGTTTAATTAAAATTCAAATAAACTTAGTTAAATTCAAAAATTATAGCACTTACAAAAATTCGGTAATAGCCTTTAATTCAATTTAGCTTTTAGTTCATTATCATCAACTATAGCAATTACAAATGCTGTAATATCATTTACATTACGATTAATAACATTTCAAAAATGCAGTTAATTAACTTCCAATATTCAATATAATTTCACAACCAATTATATTTTTATTTAAACCATTTTTAACTTATAAAATCATATATTTTCACATTTATAAACATCATTTAATTTTCCTAAAGTTCATGGTTTTATAAAGTTAAATTTCCATTCAAAAATCAAGATTTACTAATAATTCACTTATTAAATTTCAACACTCAATTTTAAATTCACCGAATTAAATTTCAACTTAACACTTAATTTTAAAAATTTCAAAATATAACATTATTTTAATTTTATTTACTTAACTTAAAATTCACTTTTAAGCCAAATTCACAAATTCCCATTTTGGTTATATTTCAAAATTTCAACATAAATAATCATTCATTTCGCATTTTAACTTTATTCAAAAATCATTAATATATTATAAAATCACTTTAAATTCATTTTAAATTCAAATCATCATAAATTTATCATAATTTCATATTTAATTTAATTTCCAATTATAATTAAATCAAAATTTCCAAAATAACTTACATTCAAATTTTCTAACTTTTCCATAATTTATTTAACTTATAAATTTCCAGAAAATCAATAATACTTTACACATTTATTTTTAATTAATTTTAAATCAAAGTATTATAATAATTACATTTCTTAAATATTTAAAAAAAAATTGGAAAACAAATTTTAACTACGCGTCTGTATATAATTTTCTACGCTAGGTAAAGTGATACGGGTAATATATCATTGCAACCAGTAATTTACAAAGAAAATCCGGGTTTTATAATTTCAAACCCGCAGTCCTAATCAAATGAAAATAATTGAAAATCATTCAGGCCTATCATTTCAGACCATAACGATTTTCCCTAATTCTAAAGTCCATTTGGGCATGTATCATTTCAACCCATAGTGATTCTAATCTAAAGGGAACTTGCAGTGTGATAAACTGATATAAATAACAGAACAACATAATATAACAGTAACAAATGATATAACATGTGTTTAAGCATAGGTGAACATCATATGTTCATAATATAGCAGGTGTAACATGATAATGCATTTAACAGATTCAAAAGGGGTCAGTTTACTAGTTATATAAGTACAAATTTTCTAGTGAGAATTACTCACTAGTTTGAGCTGGAGACACAACTACGAATGCACAAAAGGAATCCACACAAGCACGATAAAACGACTCAGAGATGAGTGGAAGAGCCAATGTATCAAATCCCTTGAATACAAGTCACACAAAACAATAATAATAACATAAGTTTTCAAATGCAAAATACGATAGAATAAGATAGAATCAACTGCACGAATCAAAGCAGAATTGCTTTGCACTTGCTTCCAACAACCTTTAGGTTCATCCACAAGGTGTTCTACAGGTCTAAGGCAAGATTTGGATCAGGTTTTGGTTGGGTATTGTCGGCCTACACTTGGTTGTTGATGGTGGAAAGGTGGGTAGTGGTGAAAACAACACAACAAGGCAATATCACATGATTCAAGGCCAAAACAAGGCTTGGTCAAGGCACCAGGGTAACGGCCTGTACTGTGGAGTTCAAGGTGATGTTGTGAAAGCGTATCTAGGTGGTACTGGAGGTGGTGAAGGTGATGTTAGTGGCGTCCATGGGTGGTGGAAGGTGGTGGATGCATGGTAGAGGTTGGCTATGCAAACAAAAGTGGAGTTTTGTGGAAACTTTGATGATGGATCATCACTAGGGGGCACGGCTTGGGGTTTTGACCAGAGAGGAGGTGGTGATGGAGGCATTCTCAGGTGGTGATGGAGGCAGCAGGGGCTGGAGAGAAGGTGGCAGAACCTAGAAGTGATGAAGAACAAGTGCAAAACAATGTCAAAACAAAATAAATAAACAAAAGAGAGAAGAGAAATGAATTTTTTTTACCAAAACCTTCTCAAGCATGGGCCGGTTTTTTTCCTTCAAAAAATGAGAAAAAAAAGAGTACATGAATGAGGAAAAATGATGTGGTCGGCTGAAGGTGTGAGTAGTTAAGGCAAATTGATGAAAAAGTAAGTTACAAATATGAAGGGTTGGAAAATAAAGGGCCATTGGAAACCAAAAGTCAAAACCTTTTCAAATTACCTTTAATTTATTTATATAAGTTTATATTACTTAGAATAATAATAATTTCGGTAACAAATTAGAAAATATAACCAAATATAAAAAATATATAAATATTTATTAATTATATAAGGTTAAAATAAGAAAATAACACAAAATTGCAAACTGGTCTAGAAAATGGAAAATAAACATAATAAACTTTGGAAAATTTAAATGGACTTGTAAAAATATTTATAACAAATATAACAACATAAAATAAAAATGCATTCACAAAATAAATATATAAATATTAATTAAATATAATTTAAATGAAGAAAATAGCAAAGAAAATAGAAACTAGGCTTTAAAATAGAAAATAAATTCAATAAGCTTTGGAAAAATTCAAACATCAGTTTAAAATATTTAAAAGTCAAAATATACATAATATAACATAAGTATACAAATTAGAATAAGATATATCAAGTAAAAATATAATTTATATAAATTAAAACAAAGAATATTGTTAAATAACCCGATATACATACAATATTGTAAAGGGTATAACTTTCACAATTTAAATCCAATTTCAACGAAACGAAAAGCAGTATTCATGATATTAAATCTATTTTCATAATAAAAGACAAAATTTAAAATTTTAATATTTAAATTTAAAATTTAAGAGTCAAAGTTTGACTATATTGACCAAAAATTCATTTATAAGGAAAATATTCAATTTATATCAGTTTGAAATTATAATTCACATAATAATCAAAATTTATATTTAAAAATGAAAAGTTTGAAATAAAACAAGTTTGAAATAATTTCAAAATAAAATAAATTCAAATATAAATTATATGCAAAAAAAATCTAGGGTTGTTACACTCTCCCCCACTCAAAACTTTTCGTCCGCGAAAGGGAATGAGGTACAAGAAAGCATAGAAAAAGATAAAGTGAAATAAGATTAAAACAAGATGACAAGGAGATTGAAATTATACCTGATAACTATTGTTATAGGTAAGTTTAACATGGTGGAGATTATCAAAGATTATAGAAAGATTTCTAAATAGAAAAATTATAGAAAAATGCCTATACCACCATGAAGCAAGATAAGGAAAATAAGGACAACCAAAATATACTTTGAAAAACAAAATAAGATAATAAGTTAGAAACCACGGAAATTTCAACTTAAATAGATAGTTATTTTTTTCACAAGTTAAATAAATCTTAACTATCACAAATTTTATTATCTTATCTTCTAATTATCTTAAATTAACAATTTCTAAGATCATGGATTTGAAAAATAATCATTCATTGTACTCATAATGTACTTAATAAATTTAATTCTTATTTATTCCTGCTTAAAGTTAAATTTATTCCTCTCAATATATTTTATCATCTATTCCCATTATACTTACTCTTATTATAATTGCTTTAATTTATTGTTAGTTCCATCAACATCATTTTATATTGTAAATTATTCAATTAACCTTTTATTCTATTTACTCCTGTTAATCATTTTATAACTAAAATTTAAGTGTATAACATTTACTTTAACCATTCAAATTTTATTTATAAAATCTTTTTATATTGTATATTATCCAATTACATTGTTAACTTCTGTATAATTTGGGTAAGTTATATTTAAATGCAATTGAGTATTATACAAATAAAACTTTCTAATTCCCTCATCTCAAGTTTGAATCATTTATCTAAAATTTTGATTTTCTTTTTATAATTGAAATGATTATTTAAGATAAAGTTTAAGAATAAAATTTCCGATTACTTCAAACCATTTAGAGATAAATAAATATATATACATAATATGTCAAATTAAATTTAAATCATATATCTATATATATTATAAATCCAATCTTATTTTAGAAATTCAAATCAATTAAATTTCCCAAAACAAAGCTGTAGCAAGACTACAGAACGATCTCTTCACTTCGAAACTCGAAAATGAACGTCGATGATGTCGCGGTCATCACCGAAGTTATTTTCCAACGACAAACAGAAGAGCACTAATTTTAAACTTTAAAATTCCTTGGAAACAAATTTCTATTAGAAAATACTTTAAATAATATACCCCTTTTAAAACTTTAAACAAAAGGTTTGAAACCATCGAACATTAAATTCTCAAATTTATTGTTTTAAACTCATTTCAATTCCCAAATCAATTTACAAACAGTTATTTCTAAATGCATTTATAGAACAACAAATGATAAATCAAGTATTATCATTTCAAATGATTAATTTAAATCAATTTATTAAGTTCCATAAATTTACTTATATCAAAATTTAGTTCGTTAACCAAATTTTTAAAATAATATTGTGTCAGTTTGTTCTGTCAAAGTGTTTTAGAAATCCTATCGATAGCATTGATCAGACAAATCAATCGAAAACCCAAATCAACATCAACAACTCACACAACACAATATAAAACAAATTATTAACATTGATTTACAAGTACAATTCAAAATGTTTGGAAGATAGATTGGAAACAAAAGATAAGATGATTGAATAACAAAATAGGGAGGTGGATAAGCTTAAATAAATTGCAGGTAACCTTAACCGGGTTAACCGTGACTTAAAGAATAAGATCGATGTGGATTTTCTAGGGTAAATCTACATTCGATCTCGATAGATAGAGTTTGAATAACAAAAGATATTAGCATCTAAACCAAGGATAGATATAAATCTCTGGTGAATCGATGCTAATTGTAAAGGAGTTTCCCCCTTTACAAATGAATTTTTGAGATTGGCGGGACCGCCAATTCACTATAAAGCTCATTTGAAGTGGAGTGGAGTTACGGGATACTCCAGAATCAAAAGGAGATGAACAGTGAGGGACACGAAAGAATTTTTTGGAACTGCAGGGAACGTTCCAAAGTTCAAATGGAATTTGAATCAAAGAGGAAGAGATTGAAGTTTGGATGAAAGTGATTCTGTAACCAAATTTACCATACATTCTAAGTTTTTGCCTCAAAGCTAAAGCTCTGATACCAACCGTAACAACCCGTTATTTTCAACCATTCGCATTTGAACATGTCGGACTTGAATTGCTCAAAATACCGCGTTGTAAATAAAATTTGGCAAATCTCAGAACATATAGTAAATAATAATCACAGAACACAGACACAGAGTAAGAAATGCAACGGAAGTAAAAGAGATAATAGTTCATGAAGCTACTATGTAAATATATCAAAGTTAAGTAAAATACAACAAAATAAATAAAGTACAACAGAAGTCTCAAGATGATAACCAAGTACAAGCTGAATAGAACAACAGAACTGGAATAGATAAAACTAGATAAGTAGATAATCTACAGCGATTCCAATCTCCAGAAAGGGGAATCCCAATCTGTGAATAACTCAGGCTGACCCGAATGTAAATAAAAATACAAACACTCGGGTCAAGACAATGTATACTTATATAATGTAAACCAACTCAAGTGAACTATAATAAGGTACAAGTAACTTAAAGGATGCCTGGGACCGCCCATCATCTAAGGATTCGTTAAACTATTTACTATGTAGTAATATTTCGCTATTATAATAATGTCTACATTAAACTAAACTTACTTTTAAATAGCGTTTCGTGCTACCCATATCACCCTTCACACATAATAGTCCCAGTAGTCCATCCAATATCTGCATATCTCCTGATCGGGAGACTACGAGAAGTTACGCATGGGCTACGGGAGTAAACCAAACTCGTAGTAAAGGCTAGATATGGTAGGTGACACGGCACACAAGGCAATGCCAGGGTAGATATACAAATTACGCACACGGGCTGGTGGTAACCCAACAGCCACATACGCCTATCTCGGAACACACTCCCAAATCAAAATCGAAGGATGGCCATCTAATCAATCCCAATAAGAGTATAGTATCGAAGGAATGTGTCGGACAAGAGGAGCTACCCCTTTTGGCCTGAGATCGCTCCTATTTTAGCCACCTTACGCCTACTCACGGGAGCTGGGTCCACGTAATATACCTTAAGAAAATCGCCGCCATCCTACTTCATTCTGGAATCTCCACCGCGTACACGGTTGTCAAAGTGGTTTTCGGTATCGACAGAGAGTATGCTAGATATCCGATCCCGATCTCTTTGCCATCCAATCATTATTATAACCTGCGGTTATAACTTTTAAAATAATATTTATACTTCAAAATAGAATGTCATTTCAAATCCAAATCTTTATCAAAATAAAGATTAAATTAATTCCAAGCCATTTCAAAAACATCGTATCTTTTCATACTTCCTATCAAATCATTTCGATATATCAAAATATCATATCTTTACAAAACTTCATTTCCAATCAGTTTAATATATCAAAATATCATATCTTTACAAAACTTCATTTCCAATCATTTTAATATATCAAAATATCTTATCTTTACAAAACTTCAATTTCCAATCATTTTAATATATCAAAATATCATATCTTTACAAAACTTCATTTCCAATCATTTTAATATATCAAAATATCATATCTCTACAAAACTTCCTTTCAAATTATTTCAATATATCAAAATATCATATCTTCTCAAAACCACATTTCCAATCTTTTCAATATATCAAAATATCATACCTTTTCAAAACATCCTTTCCAATCATTTTAATATATCAAAATATCAAATCTTTACAAAACTTCCTTTCCAATCATTTTATCAAAATATCATATCTTTTCAAAACTTCCTTCTCAAATCATTTTAATATATCAAAATATCATATCTTTTCAAAACTACATTTCAAATCATTATCATTCCATTCAATTTAAAATACCATTTCAATTCACATTCCAAAACAGTTTATATTTCAAAAATCATTTTAAATCATTTAAATGAAGTTATTATATTTAATAATTAAAATTTTCAAAATTTTCAACTTTCAAAGTTCATTTATTCACTTAAGTTTATCATAACAGTGGAAATTCACTTTTCGCAGCATTTAGAAAACGCTACGGAATGTTACATTCAAAACAGTTCAGTTTAACAAAAGACAACATTTTAAAAATGCTGTAATGGGTTTTAATTAAATTTCAAATAAACTTAGTTAAATTCAAAAATTATAGCACTTACAAAAATGCTATAATAGCCTTTAATTCAATTTGGCTTTTAGTTCATTATCATCAACTACAGCGACAATTAATAGCATTTCAAAAATGCAGTTAATTAACTTTCAATATTCAATATAATTTCACAACCAATTATATTTTTATTTAAACCATTTTTAATTTATAAAATCATATATTTTCACATTTATAAACATCATTTAATTTTCCTAAAGTTCATGATTCTATAAAGTTAAATTTCCATTCAAAAATAAGATTTACTAATAACTCACTTATTAAATTTCAACACTCAATTTTAAATTCACTGAATTAAATTTCAAATTAACATTTAATTTTAAAATTTCAAAATATACTTTATTTCAATTTTATTTACTTAACTTAAAATTCACTTTTAAGCCAAATTCACAAATTCCCATTTCGGTTATATTTCAAAATTTCAACTTAAATAATCATTCATTTCGCATTTTAACTTTATTCAAAAATCATAAATATATTATAAAATCACTTTAAATTCATTTTAAATTCAAAATATCATAAATTTATCATAATTTCATATTTAATTTAATTTCCAATTATAATTAAATCTAAATTTCCAAAATAACTTACATTCAAATTTTCTAACTTTTCCATAATTTATTCAATTTATAAATTTCCAGAAAATCAATAATACATTACAAATTTATTTTGAATTAATTTTAAATCAAAATACTATAATAACTACATTTCTAAAATATTTATAAAAAAATTGTAAAAAATATTTTAACTACGCATCTGTATATAATTTTCTACGCTGGGTAAAGTGATACGGGTAATATATCATTTCAACCCGTAATCTACAAAGAAAAGCCGAGTTTTATCATTTCAAACCTGCAGTCCCAAGTAAATGAAAACAATTAAAATCATTCAGGCCTATCATTTCAGCCCATAACGATTTTCCTTTATTCTAAAGTCCGTTCGGTTATGTATCATTTCAACCCATTGTGATTCTAATCTAAAACGAACTTGCAGTGTGATAAACTGATATAAATAACAGAACAGCATAATATAACAGTAATAGATGATATAACAGGTGTTTAAGCATGGGTGAACATCATAAAATCATAATATAGCAGGTGTAACATGATAATGCATTTTACAGATTCAAAAGGGGTCAGTTTACTAGTTATATAAGTACAAATTGTCTGGTGAGAATTACTCACTGGTTTGAGCTGGAGACACAACTATGAATGCACAAAAGGAATCCACACAAGCACGATATCATGACAAAGAGATGAGTGGAAGAGCCAAAGTATCAAATCCGTTCAAGTCACACAAAACCATAATAATAACATAAGTTTTCAAATGCAAAATACGATAGAATAAGATTAAATCAACTGCACGAGTCAAAGCAGAATTGCTTTGCACTTGTTTCCAACAATGCTCAGGTTCAACCTTAAGGTGTACTACAGGTCTAAGGCAAGATTTGGATCAGGTTTTGGTTGGGTATGGTTGGCCTACACTTGGTTGTTGATGGTGCAAAGGTGGGCAGTGGTGAAAACAACACAACAAGGCAATATCACATGATTCAAGGCCAAAATAAGGCTAGGTCAAGACACTAGGGTCACGGCCTGCACTGTGGGGTCCAAGGTGATGATGTGGAAACATGTCCAGGTGGTGCTGGAGATGGTGAAGGTGATGTTAGTGGCGGCCATGGGTGGTGGAAGGTGGTGGATGCATGGTAGAGGACAGCTATGCAAACAAAAGTGGAGTTTTGTGGAAACTTTGGTGGTGGATGATCACTAAGGGGCACGGCTTGGAGTTTTGACTAGAGAGAAGCTGGTGATGGAGGCGTTCTTAGGTGGTGGTGGAGGCGGTAGGGGCTGGAGAGAAGGTGGCCGAACCTAGAAGTGATGAAGAACAAGTGCAAAACAATGTCAAAAAAAAAGAAATAAACAAAAGAAAAAAGAGAAATGAATTTTTTTTACCAAAACCTTCTCAAGCAAGGGCCGAATTTTTTTCTTCAGGAAATGAGAAAAAAAATTGTACGTGAATGAGGAAAAATGATGTGATCGGCTGAAGGTGTGAGTAGTTAAGGCAAATTGATGAAAAAGTAAGTTACAAATATGAAACGTTGGAAAATAAAGAACCATTGGAAACCAAAAGTCATAACCTTTTCAAATTTACTTTAATTTATTTTTATAAGTTTACATTACTGAAAATAATAATAATTTCAGTCACAAATTCGAAAATATAACCAAATATAAAATATATATAAATATTTATTAATTATATAAGGTTAAAATAAGAAAATAGCACAAAATTGCAAACTGGTCTAGAAAAATGGAAAATAAACAGAATGAACTTTGAAAAATTTATATGGACTTGTAAAAATATTTATAACAAAGATAATAAAATAAAATAAAAATGCATTCATAAAATAAATATATAAATTTTAATTAAATATAATTTAAATGAAGAAAATAACAAAGAAAATATAAACTAGACTTTAAAATAGAAAATAAATTCAATAAGCTTTGAAAAAATTCAAACATCACTTTAAAATATTTAAAAGTCAAAATATACATAATATAACATAAATATAAAAACTAGAATAAGATATATAAAGTAAAAATATCATTTATATAAATTAAAACAAAGAATATTGTTAAATAACCATATATAGATACAATATTGTAAAGGGCATAACATTCACAATTTAAATCCAATTCCAACGAAACGAAAAGCAGTATTCATGATATTAAATCTACTTTCATAATAAAAGATAAAATTAAAATGTTTAAATTTAAAATTTAAGAGTCAAAGTTTGGCTATATTGACCAAAAATTCACTTATCGGGAAAATATTCAATTTATATCGGTTTAAAATTACAATTCACATAATAATCAAAATTTATACTTAAAATTGAAATGTTTGAAATAAAAAAAGTTTAAAATAATTTCAAAATAAAAAAGTCAAATTTAAATTATATGCAAAAAAATCTAGGGTTGTTACACTATTGGGCTGGGTTGTCGATTGGCGTAAACCCTTAGCGCCCGTTGCTTGTCCGATCGCAAATTGGAAGAGTTCGCGCTTCATTTGTGAAAGGCAGGAAATGCTAAAAAAAAGGCACCAGTCGACTGGCGAAATGAGTCCAATCGACTGACATGTAACTCGAGAGGTTTTCCAGTGTCTGGTCCAGTCGACTTGACTCAGTGCGCCAGTCGACTGACCTGCTCCTACTTTGCCTATTTTGCCTATTATGCCTATTTTGCTTGCGATTCCAATTTTTATCGATTTGTGATTATCCGATTTGTTGTTATCATTTATTATCAACTATGAGGACTTCTTTTTCGGGATTTTCGGCAATATCCAACTTGATGGATTCGGTATCGATTTCTATGGATTTGCTTCACATCTCCATATGTGAATTTTGATGATGGACTGTTTATACAATCATTTTTGTAATTTGTCACATTGAAATACAAAGGTTTCTATACTAGTAGTAAATACTCAAACTCTTTTACAAAGATGGTTTCAAACTCTATTTTTAATACAAAGCTCGTTTATAAAACTGATTTCCAATCTATTAGTATATACAAACCTTCACCTCATTCGTATGAGAAATCTAATTAAACGGCTTACTAAAACAGGTGGTATGAAACGCTTGCGTTTACTTCTTCGGTTAATTATTGGACTTATTCGATTGAGTCTCTTGTGACAATTTTCGAGTGAAGATCTACAATTTGTTCATAAATATTTAAGTTAAGCTAGTGATTATGGGACATGAAGCAAAACTCAAATATTTACTAGCTTAGTGTAATTGACACTTATTCTCGAGTGCAAGTCTACAATTTGTTCGTAAATAATTAAGTTAAGCCAGTGGTTATGAGACATGAAGCTAAACTCATTTATTTACTAGCTTAGTGTAATTTACACTTATTGATAATTGATGATCTTTTGTGATTTAGACTAGCAATGTGCGATGTCTCTTTGTTTGTGAGGGAGACTAAACCCCGTTTATTGTGGAGCTTTGGCTTAGTGGGGTAGCGACCCATGGTCTGCGGACCGTTTTAGTGGAGCTTCGGCTCAAAAGTCTTCGGGCTGTTTTGTGGAGCCTCGGCTAAAAATTAATGGTTAGCAACAATGAAATAGCGGTCTGTTTTGTGATACACGTGTTGGTGAGTTTCCATGCTCCCGTTTTCTGATAGGCCTCTTCCCCCCTTTTGTGATTTCTGGATTTCTATTGATCGATTTCTACAATTTGCATTTCACCAATTTTCGAGATTTACATTGATTAGCTTTATCAATATTTGTGTATTGGTGAATTTATGTTTTAACAACTTTTACGATTGGCATTAATATGTTTGTCAATATTTGCGGTTTGGGGAATAAAACAAAGAATATGACATTCTTTTTGGTGCTTCAAGATTTTGAGATATTGTATGATTTTTTTTGTTATTTAATTTATATTTGTCGTAGTATGACATTTTGTTATCATACGTTTTTATCATATCTCTTCTTATATCCCATTTTACCTGATAATTATAGCTAGACTAATCCGTTTATTATTTTCTTCTTAAATAATACCCGGGTCAGACAGAGATGTTACAGGTGCTTCCTCTTGACTTCTTATCAGGGACGGTCGCCTATTTTGTGGCTAATTACTTTAGATTTGTAGTTTGTTTGCATACATTTGGGATAGAGACTCCTAGATGTATACATATTCTTTTGTGTAGCACTTGTATCTATTCTTTTGTGATATTGTGGATCTTGTTGACCACTACTCTGATGTACACTTCCATGTGTTATATTCATATCTATTTCCGCCTTTGTGATATGGATATCTGGGACTGATTTGTGTTATGTTTATTTCTATATTTGTTCCCGAAGTCCACATAGCCACTGTGTAGTAGCTTTGAGTTTGTATCGGCATGTTGGATTTCCTCTTGAAATGAAATACATGTTATACTATTTGAAATGTCGGTGCTCGCACAAAGCAATTACATGGATGGTCGCTCCTCAACAGCCTTATTCTTCGTGCTAGATGACGGCATTACTCCGTAGTGTCCTTGGCTAGCGTGAGTATAGAGGTGGGACGTCACAGCTTGGTATCATAGCGAAACTTCGAAACAATGTAGAATAATCTAGCAAGGATCATCGTCCTAAGTTCTTCTTAGGTGTCGTGCCTTAGGATTTTATTTGAGTCTTCGAACCATTCTATCCTATTTTCTTTTGTGATGGCTTATTTTATCGATCATGATTGTTTGATATTCATTCTGAGAATAACATTTTCCACTTCTTTCTTTCTTTCTTAAAGAAGAAGAGATGGTTATTTGGCAGTCCTAGCGCTAGTCAATCCAGTAGTCCTTCTTTGGATGGCGTATTTATATCTGCCCAACTACTTTTGGATCTTGCAAGGAATCAAAGGTTTATCTGTGCTTTGAGTAAGAACCCCACAAAGGTTTTACCTCTGTAACTAGAAGTTCCTTTTGATCAGCTAGTAGATATCACTCTACGTCTTGAAGAGTCCGATAAAGGAAGTGATAGTGATGTTGGAGGTTCCAAAACGAGCCTCAATAACAACAAGAAGAGGCATATTAAGTTCAAAAGCCCTAACCCCAAGAAGAAAGGGGGGCAGGCCACTTCGGTAGCAAAGACTCTAATCCCTAATCGTGGAGAATGCTACAATTGTGATTCTAAGGACCACTATGTACATGGGTGTCCAAGGCCTATTTCTTGTCGCTATTGCAAAGATTTAGGTCATCATATTTCCGCATGCCACATACTTCAAAGCAAGAAGAAAGGAGAACAAGAAACTCCTGTAGTAAAGACTCCTACCTCTAGTCGAGGACAATGCTACAATTGTGGTTCCACGGACCATTATGCTAATAAGTGTTTGAAACCCCTTACTTGCCGCTATTGCAAAAGTTCGGGTCATCTTTTTATCTTCATGTCCCAAACTTCCAAGCAAGAGGGAGGGAAAGCTAACGGTTGTGCAAACTCCTAATGACACTTCTCTTGGTCAAAGTATTTCTCATTCAATCCTTGATGGAATTCGTTTTGTGATTATCCTATTTGAGTTCTTATTGATATGGGTTCGTCTCCTTATTTTTATATCAAAAGAATTTGTTGATTCTTTTTCTTTATTTTGGACTTGATGACTTCGCTGAGAATTTCTATCCGAATAGTGGATCCACAATGCTCTGTTTTCTTTCAAAAGATGTCAAGATTATTTTATGTGATCATTCTTTCCGGGTCGATTTGCATGTTATACATTACTTAGGCTTTGGAATTGATTTTTGTGAAAGGATTGGCTTAATCGTTATGAAGCCATATCCTATGTCTCGAGTGGACTATTCATCTTCGACATTCTTAATCTGTTAAGAAGATATCTATTTTTCTTTGTGATTTCGATTCCAATTTGATGATATCATTTTATTCTTTAAACGCACATGATGAGGAAAACGTTATTTTTCTCATTCGGGTAGCTTGTGGAATTTTCCGGTATTTTTGAGCTTGTCTCAGGATTATCACCTAAACAATCTTTTGAGTGGTGTTAAGATCTTTTCAGCTCGACCTTGCAACCAGTTTTCATTTGCTATGAGTTGCGAAAGTTAGCATTTCGCACTCGTTATGATTCTTATGAATGAATTATTATGTCATTCAGTTTGTCCAGCTTCTTTCATCCATTTTATGAGTCGAGTATTCTACGAATATCTCGATGACTCCATTCTTGTATTTATTGATTTTGGATGAAAACAGCAATTTAAAATTTTGCAAATCATTTTCATAAGATTTATTTATAAGTATGATTGGATTTTCATTCTTGAAACGAACAAAGAATATTCGTAAAGTTTTTAGAGGCATACTTATCATATAGAAGATGATTTTTTGATTGTATTATCTATTGAGTGCTTTAAGAATTCTGGTTGATGTGCTTGATCAACTTTATCGATAGGAATTTCCTAAACGCTTTGATGAGACAGTTAGACATAGTAAATTGACTTGGAATAAGTAATTTTTTCTTGAAAGATGATTACATAAAAGTTAATGGTAATTTTGAAAGTTTTAGCATTTCGGGAAAGAGGATCAATTAAAAGAACTCTTTCTTTTCGATACTTCTATTCTTGTGATTCCCGGAGGGAATCAAGACTTCACTATTTGTATCGGTGCTAGCCGTATTGGTTTTGGTGTCGTTTTCTTGCGAAAGAGAATGTTCTATCATTTACGCTTTTATACAATTTAAGCCTGTCGAGACTAGGTATGCCACTCATGATCTAGTGTTTGCGGCTATTGTTTTCACTTCTAGAATTGGCATTATTATTATTTTTAAAGGGAAAATTTGTTTTCTACACCGATTGTAAATCTTTGGAGTATTTATTTTCTCGAAAGGAACTTACTTTGCGTCGACAGCGATGGCTCGAGTTCCTTGCATCTTATGATCTTGATATTCTTAGTATGCTCCGGAAAAGGGAAATCGTGTTGCCGATGCCCTTAGTCGTAAGCAACAAGCGGTTGTTTCTATGATGATATCCGAATGGAATATCTCGAGACTATATCCACTTGTGAGATTCGAGATCGTGAATCCGATTTATGTTCGTCTCTTGTTTTATGTAGCCTTGAGGCTCATCCATCTCTTTTAGACCGCATCCTTGAAGCTCAAAAGTTAGATCCCGAATTGGCTCTTCTTAGCCAAAGTTGTAGGGATAAAATTGATATTGAAGGATTAAAAGACTTTGATATTTATGCTCGTGGCGGTATCCGAAAATTTGATAGACTTATCATGCCAAATATTGGTAATCTTCATAGTGACATTTTAGAAGATTCTCGACGTTCTAAATTTACCATTCATCCCGGTAGTAGTAAAATGTATGTGGATATAAAACGGCTTTATTATTGGGATGGGATGAAATCTGGCATTGCTAACTTTGTTAAGCATTGCATGACTTGCCAACTTGTCAAGGCTGAGCATCAAAGGCCCGGTGGGTTATTGCAACCTTTGGACATTCTAATTTGGAAGTGGGATCAAAATTTCCATGGATTTTATTGATGGCCTTCCCCGTTCTCGTTCCGGTCATGATAGCCTATGGGTGATAGTTGATAGACTTACAAAATCCGCCCATTTTATTCCCGTTCCGTCCAATCAGACCATACCTCTTTTGGCCAAGCTTTTTATTAAAGAAATTGTTAAATTTCATGGAGTTCCTACTTCTATTGTTAGCGATTGTGATCCATTGTTTACTAGTGGATTTTGAAAAAGTCTTCAAAAAGCTTTGGGAACAAAGCTTAGTTTTTGCATTGTTATCATCCTCAGCTCGATGGACGAACAGAGCGTGTGAATCAAACTCTTAAAGATCTTCTTCGTGCATGTGTTCTTGATTTTGGTGGAAGTTGTGAAGATCATATTTCTCTTGTTGAGTTTTCCTATAATAATAGCTTCTAATCTAGTATTGGTATGGCACCTTTTGAGGCACTGTATGGAAGGCCATGCCGATCTCCTTCTTGTTGGCTTGAGGCTGATGAGAAGCTGGTTTTAGGTCCAGATTTTATTCGTGATTCCACAGAAAAGATTGACATTATTCGTCATTGGATGAAAGAAGCTCAGAGTAGGCAAAAATCCTATGCCAATAACCGAAGAAGGAAATTACAATTTTATGTGGGAGCCTTTGTGTTTATTCATGTCTCACCTATGAAGTGCGTCGTGCGTTTCTGTCAATCGGGAAAATTAGCACCTCGATATATTGGTCCATTTCCCATCACCAAACGCACTAGTTCCGTGGCTTGTCGCCTTTTATTACCGTCTCAATTTTCTGCTATTCATGACATTTACCATGTCTTTCAACTACGGAAATGCCTTTGGGATTTCAATTTTTATTCTTGAGCCCGGTGTTATTGAAGAAGTTAAAGTTTCGCCTAATTTGACTTATGAGCAACATCCTATTCGTATCATTTCTTTGGAGGTCAAGCGCCTTTGAAATAAAGATGTCCCTCTTGTGAAAGTTCAATGGTTCTCAAATTCCAAGGATTGCTCTTGGGAATTTGGAGAATTCATCGAGTGAACACGTTCGGACTTACTCTTTTGTACTCTTTATGGTGAACTTCTTATTTAAAATTTCTTTTGTGTTGATATGCTTTTATGGTTGTTACTCTTTATTTTCTTCTTAAGTATTGTGAGGATGCAATTTCTTTAAGGAGGGGAGTTTGTAACAACCCGCATATTTTACGATTGTATATATATATATTTTATTTAAATATAGCATCGTTAGTCTGATTTTAGTTCTAAAAGCTACTTTTTGCAAACAGACGAATTAGGACTCGAGACCACTTCCATTGAGTTAAAAATGGTGTTTGCGACCTTTTTGAGTATAAACATCGATATGTTTGGAGTTGAGATAATTTTGCTAATTTTCACTTAGGGCTTTGGGTTTGGGTTTCAGCCCATTTACTCCAACTTAAGACCCTAACTTCACCCCCACTTCTCTTCATTCACTTTCATTTCCTAATACCTCCAAGCTTTAGATAAAAATGGAGGAAGAGAAAAATAATTAGAAATTCCTAAGCCCTAGTTTCATTTGCAAATTGAACTTCAAGCTAGAAATCAAGGGGAGGCTATTGGTAAGCATCGTCTTCTTCTTCTCAACTTATTCTCTCTTCTATTTCAGAAATTCCTAAACCCTAATTATAACAACCCTATATTTTTCATATATTTTAATATTTGACTTTATTTTATTTTGAAATTATTTTTAAACTTATTCTATTTCAAACGTTTCATTTTTAAATGTAGGTGTTGATTATTATGTGAATTATAATTTCAAACCGGTATAAATTGGATATTTTACTGAAAGATGAATTTCTGTTCAAATTGGTCAAACCTTGACTTTTAAATTTCAAATTTAAATATTTAAATTCTTAAATTTTATCTTTTATTATGAAAATGGATTTAATGACTTGAATACAGCTTTTCGTTTTGTTGAAAACGGATTTAATTTCTGAAAGTTATGTACATTTTAATTTTGAGTATAATTTGTTTTATTTTGAAATTTTGTCTATTTTAAATCATATCAATCATATTTTCTATGTTATATTTTATTTTAATATGTGTAAATATGTTATTTTATGTATATTTTGTCTTTTAATATTTTTAAAGTGATAATAAAAAATTTCCAAAATTTACTGTACTTATTTCCTATTTTTAAGGGCTGTTTTCCTATTTTCTGCTATTTTCTTCATTAAAAACTATATTTAAATTAAATTTTAAATATTTATTTTGTGAATTTTTTTAATGTTATTATTTATGATTAAAAATATTTTACAAGCTCATATGAATTTTCTAAAAATTATTCTATTTAATTTCAAATTTTCTAGTCTAGTTCACTGTTTTTAGCTATTTTTCTTAATTTAACTTTATATAATTAATAAATAATATATAGATTTTTATATTTTGATAAATTTTCGAAATTTTATCTGGCATTTATTAGTATTTACAGAAATATAAAATTATATAATTAAAATAAAGGAATATGAAAGGGTTTTGACTTTTGAATTGCCTTTTGCCTTTTTGAATTCCACCTCTTCATTTTCCTCACAACTCTTCATTTCTCTTGCCATAACTCCCCACATTTCAGCCGACTATATCATTTTCAATTCACGTATCTTTCTTTCCTCCTTCCTGATAAAAAATTTCGGCCCTCCCTTGCTTGAAGAATTTGGTAAAACTTTATTTCTTTTATCTCTTTTTCTACTTACATCGTTTATTTCTAGCTTGATTTGCACATGCTTTCACATCTTTTAGGATCCGCCATGCTTCCCTTGCTGCCTAACCGCCTCCAGCACCTCCTCCTCACCAGCCACCCAAGCCATGAACCCCCTTGGTGACACATATCCACAAAAGTTTCAAAACACCCTTCATACTAGCCTAACCAAGCACCACTCTCATTCCATCACCTCACCACCCCTCTAGCCGCCACCTACCACACCACCACCACCTCAAGCACCCACGGCCACACCACCACAGTGGACCCCACTCCTCTGGCCGTGACACCTAGGGCCTTGGCCGAGCCCAAATCCTTGACCAAATTCATGTATGCATGCTTATGTGTGTTATTGCCTTCACCCACCTTTACACCATCATTCTAACATGTAAGCCGAACCCATACTCACCCAAACCAGACCCAAACACCTGCAATTATGTTGTATTTCCCCTTATGGCTAAGCCTAGTAAAGGTTAAAAGCAAGTGCAAGCATTTCTATTTGATTATGTGCAGTCTATTCTAGTGTAGTTTTGATCGTAGTTGATTTGAAACTCATCGCTGTTATATTGTTTTTGTTTGATGTGTATCCAAGGAATTTTACACTTGGCTACTTCATTCGAATCTGTGTCATGCTTTTGTGCGTATGTAGATCCCATTTGTGAAATTCGTTGTTGGGTCATCAGCTCAAACCAGTGAGTTATTCTCACCAGACAGTTTTATACTTTTATCAATAGTAAACCGATCGCTTGTGAATATGTAAACTACATCACCATATTTTATTTGCTATGTCACTATTATATGATGTTCACCCATGCTTAAACACTAGTTATATCTTATGTCACTGTTATATTATTGCTGTTTTGTGATTTTTATCAGTATATCACACTGCAAGTTCCCTTTAGATTAGAATCACTATGGGTTGAAATAATACATACCCGAACGGACTTTAGAATAGGAGAAAATCGTTATGGGCTGAAATGATAGGCCTGAATGATTTTCAATTATTTTCATTTACTTGGGATTGCGGGTTTGAAATGATCAAACCCGGGTTTTCTTTGTAAATTACGGGTTGAAATGATATATTACCCGTATCACTTTACCTAGGCTAGAAAATGAAATACAGACCCATTGTTAAAATACGTTTTTCGTAAAATTTTAAAATATTTTAGAAATGTAAATATTATAATATTTTGATTTAAATTTGATTAAAAATGATTTTTGTAAAGCATTATTAACTCTCTGAAAATTTATAAGTGAAATAAATTAATGGTAAAGTTAGAAAATCTGAAATGTAAGTTTTTTTGAAATTATAATTTTGTGATAAATGGAATTTAAATTAAATATGAACATATGATAAATTTATGATATTTTTAATTAAATGAATTTAAAATAATTTTATAATATATTAATGATTTTTGAATTAAGTTAAAATGTGAATTGAATGAATATTTAAGTTGAAATTTGGAAATATAACTAAAATTGGAAATTTATAAATTTGGCTTAAAAGTGAATTTTAAGTTAAGTAAATAAAAATGAAGTTAAGTTATATTTGAAAATTTAAACTTAAGTGTTAAGTTAAATTTAATTTAATGAATCTAAAATTTAATGTTGGAATTTAATAAGTAAATTACTATTAAATTTTGATTTTTGAATAGAAATTTAACTTTATAAAATCATGAATATAAGGGTATTTGAATGATTGTTTTAAAAGTGAAATTATATGATTTTATAAGTTAAAAATGGTTTAAATAAGAATATAATTGTTTGTGAAATTATACTGAATATTTGAAGTTAATTTACTGCATTTCTAAAATGCTATTAATTCTAATGTAAAAGATAATAAAGCATTTGTAAATGTTGTAGTTGATAATAATGAACCAAATGGCTCAATTTAATTAAGGGCTATTATAGCATTTTTTGTGAATGTTATAATGGTTGAATTTAACTAAGTTTATTTGAAACTAATGGAACCCTATTACAGCATTTAAATGTTGTCTTTTGTTAAATTGAACTGTTTTAGGTGTGACTTTCCGTAGCATTTTCTAAATGCTGCGAAAGTTGAATTTTTATTGTTTTAATAAATTTAAGTGAATGAATGAACTTTGAAAGATTAAAATTTTGGAAATTTAATAATTTAATTATTAAATATAATATCTTCATTTTAATGATTTAAATGAAGCAATTTGTTTCGAAATATAAACTATTTTGAAATGTGTTTTGAAATGGTATTTAAATTAAATAAAAATGAATGTGGTTTGGAAGATATGATATTTTGATATTTTGAAATGGATTTTGGATGATATTGAATTTTTAAATGATATTTGATTACGAAGTATAAATACTATTTTGAAATTTTAACCACAGGATGTATTTAATCTATGGTTTAATTGATTTTAAAGTATGGGCGATCCCAAGCATCCTTTAAGTTATGGTGCATTTCTACTACAGTTCACTTGAGTTGATTTACATTATATAAGTATATATTGTCCTGACTCGAGCGTTTTGTGTTTTACTTTACGCTCGGGTCAGCCTGAGTATTCACAGCTTTGAATTCTCTTTCTGGAGCTGGTCTTTGCTGGAGTTTCTGCTTATCTACATTTATATCTACTTTCTGTTTCATCTATTCTAGTTTATCTCATGTATTAGTGAACTTCTATGTATTTGGGATTTCTATTTTGTTGTTTTCAGACTGTATTATGTTTTTGATTTGAGACTCTGTCGTAGTAGCTTCATGAACTACTATGTATTTTATATTCCGCTGCGAGGTATTCTGTTTGTTCTGTGTCTGTGATTCTATGATTTGTATTTCATTTGCTCCAAATTTATTTACAAATTTATTAGTGAATAGTGTAGAAAGCATTCCCAAAGTATAATATTAATCTTAGCCAGCATACATATTTCATGGTATGCCTACTATAGCTACCAATTAAACGGTAGGTCGCCACCATAAGTAAAAGGCAGGTTATACAACTAAACCATACATGGCGCGTATTGTTTCTTTGGATTTCCAACAAATGGTCAGGCTAAGGAACTTCCTATGCCACATGGGTATGCCTCTGGAGGGACGTCTCGAGAACTTAACCAGCTCTATGCCAACACAAGGTCGGGTTACCTTTGCAACTAGGTAACTAATTGTCACGAGTATGTCATCCCCTGGTCCTTATCGACCTTTATCCAAGAGCTCTCAACACCGACAACCACAAAGCATAAATTTGCAGCAACCACATAAGTTAAGTATCTGAGCTCCATACCATGATACCACTATTATCCAGAAGGAAATGGACATACCCTAAAGGGTGCGACCCTCATAACCTTGCCTCATTCTTCCTGTTTCGACCATTTCTAGGGTGTGAGGTCCAACGAGGTCTCGTCCACAAAGCTATGCTTTACGCAAAAGCCACGCTATGATCAACAAATGATCAGCAGCACTTAACATGCCACATTATCAAATTGGGTATGTATTACTAGTAACCATAAACTATATGACCACTGAGCTCGTACGTCTCAAAGACGGGTGTTAAGCTAAGAGAATAAATTCTCCGCCACCAAACAGAAATGTATTTGATAGAAACCATCTTTACATTTCAAAGCCTAATGTCAGACACACATCCATATAAGTCTGTTCTGGATTCGAACAGAACCGAAGGCACTTCAAAAGAAGCCCTTGTAATCCAGGTATTCATAATCCCGATCGGACTCCCCATCACATATGGAGATCTCTATATCGGCGCGACTTAGTGCAGAGACATTCGACAGGTAATCCTTTCATTCTCGAAAAAACCTGGACTTCACCACCAGTCTTCGAATGCTATCCATTTCGTCGTATCACTATTCGGAATGGGTTATATGACACAATGTCCTCTCCCGGATAAACCGAATAATGAGCGCTAATTTTAGAACCATATGGATATATGGGATCTTAGTTAAGTCACAACCTTTAACCCAAAATCCTTTCTTTCAAAATTGTTTAAATAAAATTCCATTTTTAATCTTTTAAATAAAAGATTCACCCTTGAAAATACTCTTCAATTTGAAAACAAAGTTCACCAATCTTTCCCAAAGATTCATTCAAAGCTTTCAAAATTATTTTCAATTTGATTCACCCATAACTTGAAATCCTTTGAACAAAACTGGAAATTCTTTTATTATATGAAAGCCCTTATCATTTGAAAACAAATATTTTTGTTTCGGAAAAATCCGTTCAATATACACAAGTTATAGCCTTTTAAAAGTATAAACCAGAAAATCAGCGAACTGCCATATACTCAGCAAGTTCCATTTAAATTAAATTCAGATTTCCAAAATAATTTATTCAGTGTACTTCAAAATGGTTTAAAATCCATAAATATATTGTATAACTTGTATAACACCCTTCAAACAATAATTTCCAAAATAATTTCCAACACAAGACATAGAATATTCAAACTAAATTTGGATTTGAAAACTTTCTTTTCAAAAGCTTTCCATATTCAATCCAATTCCATTTTCAAAACCATTTGGATTCAAAATTCAACTTTTTAACAAAATAATATTTAAATTCAAAATATCTGCGACTTAACCGATTTCCCATGAAATCCATATTTGTGTGTGTGGTGTAGTTCAGGGGTTTTACACACAACAATACAATATCATCAATCATCATAATCCAAACACCACAATATTGATAAGTGGTATAATCCTATAACGCTTTTCTTTTATTCACAGATAAATAGATAAATATGTAAATTCAACAAAGATAAATAAATCATAGTTCACAGCCCAATTTAAAATAATCACATCACGGAACATCACATATCCACGGCTATCAAACAATTCAAAGCATTCAATACAATCTAAACATCCATAAGTAAGGTGAACAAATCTTCTGATTATAAGTAAATTAATCATATTAATTACTTATAAATAAATTACTAATCCTAGTTAACTAACATTAATTAATTACAGACCTTAATTATTAATTAACCTTTTATCATTTATTAATTAACCTTTAATGATAAATTAATAAATTATCAACCTTAATTAATAAATCAATCAACCTTTAACCGTCAAATAATTAACTTTTAATTATTTAATTATCCTTTAAATTAATTGCCCTCAATTAGTTATATTAATTAATTAACCTTTAATTAATAAATCATCCCTTGATCACTTTCATTAATTAACCTTTAATTAATTATCCTCAAATTAATTACCTTAATTAACTAATCACATTAATTAACTATCATTTAATTAATTATTCTTTAATTACTTGATTAATCAACTTTTAATCATTAATTAATTCCCCTTAATTACTTTCATTAATTAATTATCTTCAAGTAATTAGTTAACTTAATTAATAAATCCTTTAATTAATTACATTAATTGCTCTTTAATTTAATCACAATAATTATTTTGCCTTAAATTAATTATGCAAAGTAAATAGCTTAAATTTAATTACACAAAATAATTATCTTAAATTTAATTACACAAAGTTGTTATTTATTAATTAACTTTAAAAACATTTAATCTTTAAACCTTAAATCTTTGAAACAAAATCACTATTAATCCATAAATTAACTTAAGACTTTAAAGTCAAATAAAAATTCAAAACATCATTCTCTATTAAAATAATTTCTTAATTAAGCTTAAACTTAATTAACTTTAGAATAATTTACTTTAATCCTAATTCCAAAGCTAATTTAAAACATTTATTATCCTACAAGAATAAATCAGAAATGGTTTAAGACTTGTTCTAATTAAAATTTTGAATAAAAACTTATTTTATTTTAAAATCTAAAACTTGCTATCATACCAAACACTCAAACCCGAGCCACCCTCGTTTTTTTCCTGAGTATTTCCCCTCGAGTCTCACTCGAAAACCACTCGAGATCGTCCTCGTGAAAACATCATCTTCCCAAAATCCACAATGACTTCCAGATATACATGATACTTGTGCACATGTACGATCGATCTGATCGCCTTCGATCGATGCTTCGATCATCGTAGGTTACTGATCCTTCCCTAAGTTGAAACGACCACCTAATCACCTTTGAACATGCCTGAAATAGAATTTGAGCTATCGACTTCAACCTGGAACCAAACCCAATCACCAAAAGCTACCTCGTTCCGGTGATCCCGACCACCATATAGCTTGCCATCACATTCATAACTGCATCATAACACCACACAACAATTCCCCCTGGTGCGATCACTTCCAGATCCCCCACGACGTTGCACGAACCCATTTTTCGACATCGACTTAAAACTAGGTTAAAACCCTACTCCGACCAATTGCCGCCGCCACAGTGATCGGGAATTTTTCCGATTATTTTTCCCAACCTCGGCAACCTACAAGCTAACTTCATTTGAAATCTCGATACCCTTAACCTCCGAGATTACTAGAATTTGACCAAAATTCAGTTTTCATTCAACCATGCATTGCTCAATCGACACAATGCTAAAAATCTTTAATTTACTTTTAAAATTCATGGTTTTCCAAGACGAACAAGATGATACGGAGGAAACTAGAAATCACGATCATCAATTTTGACTTAAATTTGATTTCTTACTATATTCTCCTATTTTGAATTAAACACTTAATTTAAATTTTTGAAACCATTTTTACAATTGATATTATAACCATACAATCAATTTTCATTTGGAAGTTGTAGCTTGAAATTGATTGCATGAAGAGATATTGAATTTTAAATCTCAATTTTAGAACCTATAAACTAAGAACATACATAAATATACATATTCACAAACATGCATATTCAACCTTTGCATATTTATATGTATATAAAAACATATTTGCATCCATTCGAACATCTTTCACCACTTTACTTCCGTATCAATCACAACATTAAGTTATATAAGTAAATTCAAGGTTAAAAATAAAAGTTTGCTCGCCTGGAATATAAATAGAGACAATATTTTTCTTCTCTTTTTTAATTTTTCTTTCTTTGATATGAACCTTGGTTTTGTTTTAATCTGGAAATGTCTGATCTGGTGAAACTTGATGATGTTGAAATGACCTGATGTTGATATAAAACTTTGTTCCTTATACTTGAATTTGCTTAAAGCTTTGAATTGATCTCTCAGGTTGAAGGTCGAAGACACTTTAAATTTTGTTTTGATTTTTATTCCAGGTTTTTTTTTGTTTTGAACTTGAATCTGGTTTTATTTTAGGTTTGAAATTTTGCGAGGATTTGTTTTACAAGTTTTTAGCTTTTTGAATTATGAAAGAAAATGAAAGAGAAGGGGAAGTAGATGTATATATAAATCTTGTTTTCATTTTTATTTAATCAAAAATAAATGACACTTGTCTTTACATAATTTTAAACCTTAACACTTGTTTAAACTAGATGTTAAAATTTGAACATTTGTAAATCATGTTCTTAATATTGCTATATAATTCTTTATATTATATTTACTATTAAAAAATACATTTCCTTTGTTTTATATATATATATATATATAGACACACACACACACACAAAAAATTTAAAAGAGAATGGTTTAAAACTAATGTACATATTTATAACTTTCAATAATTTATTTTAAAATCTAATTATACTTTAAACAAATAAACACACATATGTCTATTATAAAATATAGATTTTAATTTTTGAATAGCTTTTGAAAATTTGAATTTAAAATATAACTTCCAAATTAATATACATATATATACATTATAATTTTTAGAAAACAAACTTTTACTAATTTAAAATGTAGAGTTTTAAATCCAATTAATTTTCAGTACATTTATATTTGAATTTCAAACCGAAATTCTATTTATATTCAATTTTATATACATATGTATATATATATGAATAAACAAATAAATGTTTTATTTAATTTGGAAAAATTCAAATTAATTCACAATTTAATCCAAAATTTTATATTAATCATCAATTTAAATTTGGCTTAAAACTGGGATCGTTACAGATTCCCCTCTTAAGAAAATCTCGTCCCCGAAATTTGCTAGACAGGGAGACAATAAAGAACAGATGAACACATCTGAGATAGAGAATTGGATTATTAGATCAAACTGAAATATTTATTCTATATTTGTCTTAACAAATCAAAATATCACCAATAATTATGAGAACGAACTCATTCAATATTTTACGAAATACTCAGGTAATTAAATCTACGAAATATGCAGGGGCATTGGTTAGTTCGAAAAGATAACTAACCATTCGTAGAATATATCAGGACACCAAATAATAGACAAGCGGATACAATCTTCCATAGTCCTCGAACATTAGGTATGGATTCCAAACTCAGGTCAGAATACTCCATAGTATACACCAGCTTATCCCTCCTCAGACTTTGATCCACAGAAGAGATCACAACAAAATTCTCAAATTTGGTTTTAACTGAAATCGTTTCATCGATGCAATTAAATTTAACCTCATATTTTAGTTAGCTAATCTATTTCAATTTCAAATTTCAAATTCATTAAGGTTAAAAAATGAGAAGTTGATAGAAACTGATGAAGAGAACACAAAATAGGACTCTTCTACACGATTCGTAGGGCCACCACCACACCGAAGCTTCTTCTTGTAGCTGCCACGAAACCATCAAAGAATTGATGATCAAAGAGATTGATAGAGAAAAGATTGTTTCCTGGTTGTTACAAGGTATCGACCATTTGTAGTGGTACTCCCCTATCCCCTATCTCGTCGTCTTCTTGCATTCATACTCACGTTCAGTAGATAGTAAGAGAATTTACTAAGGCATACAGACGGTTATCTTAGGGATATACTCATTCTCGGATATTGTAACCCAATCTTTATGAGTCACTTAATGTGTTATACTCCCAAGCTAAAGTTCTTACTCAACCTTCAGCTCTGATACCGATTGTAACGACCCTGACTCGACCTTCGAAAATCGACACCAAATAAATCACTTGTATTCGAATGCCATAAATTCAAACGTCGAATCTAGTTTGTCAAAGCTGATAACGCATTAAGTACAACAATATAGCGGAAACAGAATGAATAATTTTATGGATATACAATATTTGATAAAACAATGGTACGAATGATTACAATATCAGAGCCAAGAGTACACAACAACGGATAAACAAACAGTAACAGCAGTGGAAAGATAACACCAGCAGCGGAACAATATCACCAATATGGTCTTCCAAAGGATAGAAAGAAAGATAGAATCCAAAAATGCATTCCAATTCAACAAGATCGAACCACCTGTATTAAGCAAGGTTAGGTACGAAATGCAATCGCCAAACCAAATAGCTTCAGAGACCAAAGACTTCAAAGATTTCCAAACAGAAGACTGAAGGCTACCGAATCTATATCTACCAGCTGATTATCTGAAAATCTAATTCTAGGATGCCCGTGGGGAAAATTGTGGGCACCCTGAGTTTAGGAAGGGAACAACAAACTCCAGGTCAGTCATGGGACTGGTGTGAGCAAACAAAAACAATTTATTTTAGAAATAAACAAAACAAAAGAAACTGAAAGAAATCCACAATGCTTTTTGGACGATGAAACTACCATAAGGCCTCCCCGCACACACACAATGCAAGCACACAATTGGAGGAGATTTCTCCTTATGATAGTAAGAAATGCTTGATACATAAAATCCTTTTGATATCATTATTGGTGCATAGTGTAGAAAACATTTCGAAAGTATAATATTAATCTTAGCCAGCATACACATTTCGTGGTATGCCTCCTATAGCTACCAATTAAACAGCATGTCACTACCATAAGTAAAAGGCAGTTATACAACTAAAACTGTACAGGGCGCGTATTGTTTCTTTAGATTTCCAACAAATGGTCAGGCTAAGGAACTTCCTATGCCACATGGGTACGCCTTCGGAGGGACCCCCCGAGAACTTAACCAGCTCTTTGCCAACATAAGGCCTGGTTATCTCTGTAACTAGGTAACTAACTGTCATGAGTATGCCATCCCTCGGTCGTCATCGATCTTTATCCGAGTGCTTTTAACAACAATAACCACAAAGCATAAATTTGCAGCAACCACATAAGTTAAGTATCTGGGCTTGATACCATGACACCACTTTTATCCAGAAGGAAATGGACATACCCTAAATGGCGCGACCCTCATAACCTTGCCGCAATCTTCCTGTTTCGACCATTTCCGGGGTGTGAGGTACGACGAGGTCTCGTCCATAAAGCTATGCTTTTCACAAAAGCCATGCTTTGATCAACAGATGATCAGCAGCACTCAGCATGCCACATTACCAAATTAGGAATGTATCACAGTAACCATTAACTACATAAGATCCGAACTCGTACGTCTCAGAGAAGGGTGATAAGCTAAGAGAATAAATTCTCCTCCACGAAACAGAAATGTATTTGATAGAAACCAGCTTTACATCTCAAAGTGTAATGTCAGACATACATCCATACAAGTTTGTTCCAGGTTTGAACATAACCGAAGGCACTTCAAAAGAAGCCCTTGCAATTCGAGTATTCACAATCCTGATCGGACTCCCCTTCACATATGGAGATCTCTATACCAGCGCGACTCGGTGCAGAGACATTCGACCGATAATCCTTTCGTTCTCGAAAATACTCGGCCTTCACCACTAGTCTTCAAATGCTATCCATTTCATCGTATCACTATTCGAAATGGGTTATCTGATACAAAGTCCTCTCCCGGCTAAACCGAATAATGAGTGCTAATTTTAAAACCATATGGATATATGGGATCTTAGTTAAGTCACAACCTTTAACCCAAAATCCTTTGTTTCAAAATGGTTTAAACAAAATTCCATTTTTAATCTTTTAAATAAAGGATTCACCCTTGAAGATACTCTTCAATTTGAAAATAAAGTTCACCAATCTTTCATAAAGATTCATTCATAGCTTTCAAAACTATTTTCAATATTATTCACCAATAACTTGAAATCCTTTTAACAAAAATGTAAATTCTTTCGTTATACGAAAGCCCTTATCATTTGAAAACAAATATTTTTGTTTTGGAAAAATCCGATCAAATATACACAAGTTATAGCCTTTTAAAAGTATAAACCAGAAAATCAGCGAACTGCCATATACTCGACAAGTTCCATTTAAATTAAATTCAAATTTCCAAAATAATTTATTCAATATACTTCGAAATGGTTTAAAATCCATAAATATATTGTATAATTTGTATAACCCTCTTCAAACCATAATTTCCAAAGTAATTTTCAAAATAAGACATAGTGTATTAAAACTAAATTTTGATTTCAAAACTTTCTTTTCAAAAGCTTTCCATATTCAACCCAATTCCGTTTTCGAAACCATTTGGATTCCAAATTCAACTAATTCAAAATATCTATGACTTAACCGATTTCTCGTGAAATCCATATTTGTGTGTGTGGTGTAGTCCAAGGGTTTTACACACAACAATACAATATCATCACCATAATCCAAACACAACAATATTGATAAGCAGTATAATCCTCTAACACTTATCTTTCATTCACAGATAAACAGATAAATATGTAAATTCAATATAGATAAATAAATCACAGTTCACTGTCTAATTTAAAATAATCACATCATGGAACATCACATATCCAGACATATCAAACAATTCAAAGCATTCAATACAATCCAAATATCCATAAGTAAGGTCAATTAATCATCTGATTATAATTAAATTAATCAGATTAATTACTTATAAATAAATTACTAATCCTGGTTAACTAATATTAATTAATTACAAACCTTAATTATTAATTAACCTTTAATCATTTATTAATTAACCTTTAATGATAAATTAATAAATTATCAACCTTAATTAATAAACCAATCAACCTTTAATCATTAAATAATTAACCTTTAATTATCTAATTATCCTTTAAATTAATTACCATCAATTAGTTATATTAATTAGTTAACCTTTAATTAGTAAATCATCCCTTAATCACTTTCATTAATTCACCTTTAATTAATTATCCTCAAATTAATTACCTTATTTTGTTAATCACATTAATTAATTATCCTTTAATTAATTATTCTTTAATTACTTGATTAATCAACTTTTAATCATTTATTAATTATCCTTAATTACGTTCATTAATTAATTATCTTCAAGTAATTAATTAAATTAATTAATAAATCCTTTAATTAATTACATTAATTTCTCTTTAATTTAATCACAATAATTAATTAGCCTTAAATTTATTACACAAAGTAAATAGCTTAAATTTAATTACATAAAGTAATTGTCTTAAATTTAATTACACAAAGTAATTATTTATTAATTAACTTTGAATACATCTTTAAACCTTAAATCTTTGAAACAAAATCATTATTAGTCCATAAATTAACTTAAGACTTTAAAGTCAAATAACAATTCAAAACATCATTCTCTTTTAAAGTAATTTCTTAATTAAGCTTAAACTTAATTAACTTTAAAATAATTTACTTTAATCCTAATTCCAAAGCTAAATTAAAACATTTATTACCCTACAAAAATTAAATCAGAAAAGGTTTAAGACTAGTTTTAATTAAAATCTTGAATAAAAACTTGTTTTATTTTAAAATCTAAAACTTGCTATCATACCAAACACTCAAACCCGAGCCACCCTCGTGTTTTTCCTAAGTATTTCCCGAGAAAACTCGCGTACCTCTCTCCCTCGAGTCTCACACGAAAATCACTCGAGATCGTCCTCGAGAAAACATCATCTTCCCAAAATCCATAACGATTTCCAGATATACATGATACATGTGCACATGTATGATCAACCTGATGGCCTCCGATCGATGCTCCGATCATCGACCGGTTACCAGTCCTCCCCTGAGTCGACACGACAACCTAATCACATTTGAACTTGCCTGAAATCGAATTCGAGCTATCGACTTCAACCTGGAACCAAACCCAGTCACCAAAAGCTACCTCGTGCCGGCGATCCCGACCACAGACAGCTTGCCATCACATCCATAGCTGCATCATGACACCACAAAACAGTCCCCCGGTGCGATCACTTCCTGATCCCCCACGACGTCGCACTAACCCATTTTTCGACATCGACTTAAAACTAGGTTAAAATTCTACTCCGACCAATTGCCGCCGCCACAGTGATCGGGAATTTTTTCGAATATTTTTCCCAACCTCGGCAACCTCCAAACTTACTACATCTGAAATCCCAATACCCCTAACCTCGAGATAACCAGAATTTGACCAAATTTCAATTTTCATTCAACCATGCAATCCTCAATCGATACAATGCTAAAAATCTAAAATTTACTTTTAAAATTCATGGTTTTCCAAGACGAACAAGATGATATAGAGGAAACCGGAAATCGTGATCATCGATTTTTGACTAAAATTTGATTTCTTACTTTATTCTCCTATTTTGAATTAAATATTTAATGTAAATTTTTGAAACCATTTTTACAATTGATATTATAACCTTACAATCAATTTTCATTTGGAAGTTGTAGCTTGAAATCGATTGCATGAAGAGATATTGAATTTTAAATCTTGATTTTAGAACCTGTAAACTAAGAACAGATATAAATATACCTGTTCACAGACATGCATATTCAACCTTTGCATATTTATATGTATATAAAAACATATTTGCATCCATTCAAACATCTTTCACCACTTTACTTCAGTATCAATCACAACATTAAGTTATATAAGCAAATTCAATGTTAAAAATAAAAGTTTGCTCACTTGGAACATAAACAGAGACAGTATTTTTCTTTTCTTTCTTAATTTTTATTTCTTTGATCTGAATCTTGGTTTTGTTTTAATCTGGAAATGTTTGATCTGGTGAAACTTGATGATGTTGAAATGATCTGATGTTGATCTAAAACTTTGTTCTTTGTACTTGAGTTTGCTTGAAGCTTTGAATTGATCTCTTGGTTTGAAGGTTGAAGACAATTTAAATTTTGTTTTGATTTTTATTCCAGGTTTTGTTTTTTTTTTTGTGAAATTGAATCTAGTTTTATTTCAGGTTTGAAATTTTATGAGGATTTGTTTTACAGGTTTTTTAGATTTTTGAATTATGAAATAAAATGAAAGAGAAGGGTAAGTAGATGTATATATAAATCTTGTTTTCATTTTTATTTAATTAAAAATAAGTGACACTTGTCTTTACATAATTTAAAACCTTAACACTTGTTTAAACTAGATGTTAAAATTTGAACACTTCTAAATCATGTTCTTAATATTTTTATATAATTCTTTATATTATATATACTACTAATAAATACATTTTGTTTGTTTTATATGTATACAATTTAAAAGAGAAGGGTTTAAAACTAATGTATATATTTATAACTTTTAAGAAATTAATTTTAAAATCTAATTATACTTTGAATAAATAAACATACATATGTATATTATAAAATATGGAATTTAACTTTTGAATAGCTTTTGAAAATTTGGATTTAAATTATAACTTCCAAACAATATATACATATACATATATATATATATATATATACACATTATAATTTTTAGAAAACAAACTTTTACTAGTTTAAAATGTAGAGTTTTAAATCCAATTTATTTTCGATACATTTATATTTGAATTTCAAACCAAAATTCTATTTATATACAATTTGATATACATACATACATATATATATATATATAAATATGAATAAACAAACAAATGTTTTATTTAATTTGGAAAAATTAAAATTAATTCACAATTTAATCCAAAATTTTATATTAATCATCAATTTAAATTTGGCTTAAAACCAGGATCGTTACAAACTCGGTGCAGAGACAAGAAACAAGCAATTCTTTCATTTTCGAAAATACTCGGTCCTCAACACCGTCTTCAAATGCAATTCCGTTCCGTCATATCATTATTCAGAATGGGTTTTACAACTTAAAGTCCTCCCCCGGCCTTTCCGAATAATGAACGTTTGTTTTAAAACACGTGGATACATTCGGATCTTATTCAAGCCACAACTTTAGCTCTTATTTCCCAAATCCTTTCCTTTTGAATGGTTTAAACTAGTTTCCATTGTAAATCTTTTAAACAAAAGAACTACCTTTCATAATTCAATGCAGAACCTTATATTCACATAGCAATTCATCACAGATAAATAACATACATTTATCACAGCTCAATCCAAAGCAATTCATATCACGGAATATTATAGATTAACATACTAGAGATATTTAATCAATCCAAGCATTCAGTATAATTAACCATCCATAAGCAACATTAATTAATTACGTAATTTATGACTTATTTAATTTAATCCAAATAAATTAATTACTTATGAATTAATTACCTAACCTTGCTTAATTAACATTAATTAATTATAAACCATTTGTTAATATTTTAATTAGTTAATGAAATTAATTAATCATCCTTAATTACTAACATAAATTAATTAACCTATAATTAATGATTAATTACCCTTTAATTATTAATTAATTATTAATTAATTAATCTTTAATTATTAATTAATTAACCTTTAATTATTACTTACTTAACCTTTAGTTATTAATTAATTAACCTTTAATTATTCATTAATTAATAAATGTTTAATTACCCAAGACCTTAATTAATTAAAAGATAAACCATTTATCTTACTTAATTACTTACTTATCGTTTAAAATCTTATTTAATAAACCTTTGGAATTAATTTATCATTAACCAATAAATTAACTTAGACCTTTAAGTTAATTAACAATTAAAAACATCTTTATCTTCTTAATTATATTATTAAATTTTATTTAAAATAAACTTAAGAATTAATTAAGATAAAGGATATATATTTAAACATTTTAAATTTAATGAATTAAAATAATTTATTTTAAACCCTTTAATTAATCCCAAACTTAAATAAACACATATTATATAAAGGAATTAGTTTAAGAAAAATTGTTAAAAATTAGATTTATATAAAATAATTTATGTTAAAATCTTTAACAAATTCCAAACTTAACAAAACCATTATTATTTAATAGAGTTAATTAAGAAATTGTTTAAACTTGTCTTATTTTTGAAATATAAAAACTTAGTTAATACTCTAATACTAACCCGAGTCGAACCCAGTGCAACCCACACACAAACCCGAGCCAACCTCGCAGTCTCTCGCGAACAAACCGGAGGAAATCACTCCTCTTTTTTTTTAACTTTATTTTATTTAAAATTTTAAAATCCTATTACATAGCCAAAACACACGCGAACATCTTATATACTAACTCGAGCCAAAATCATACTTTCCCAAGTACACACCCAAGCTCCCTCCTTCTTATCCAAATCCAATAGCAACTACCCAAGCCTGACACTCTACTGACACACATGCACACACACACGCACACGAGTTCGCCGACGCTTTGATGACCGTTGCTACCTCCAGCAAATCGACGTCGACACTCACGATCGATACCACCACCCAGACCTTCGGTTCGAACTCAAAAATCAAATTTAAACATATGGGTACCTCCTGGAATAGAAAAGATCGCCCAAAAATCACCTCGAGTAGCCACCTCCGGCCACCTGAACACATGCCACTCCGACCAAAATTTCACAGAAGACCCATGCACCTATCCCCCTTGCTCTAATCATCTCCGGTGCTCCCTCATTGACGAACAAGCCTCGAAACCCACGTCGACTAAAACCGTCCCTTGCACCCTACTATGACGTCGTGTTGCCACCACAATGATCGATATGTGCTTCGATCGTTTTTGCCGAGGCCCCTGACCTCCGAGCATGCTCCGGCAACGACCCCGAGACCCATCACTTCGCCGATCGCCAGAAAACGCCCAAAACAACGTTCCCGTTCAACCCACAAATTCTCAATCATTACTAAACTAAAAATCTTGATTTTGTTTTTAAAATTCATGGTTTTTGAAATCGAATCTGATGATGTAATCAAAACCCAAGATTTAAACAACTAATTTTTGAAATTAATTTGAGTTTTACTGTGTTTTCTATCTCCCAGTAAATCCACTTTTTATTTGTACATAAAAGTATCTTTAAAATTGAGATATTGTAAATTCAAACTTGTATTGTTTAAACATCATCAGATAAAAGAGATTAGAGGAATATAAATTGAATTTTTAACTTGTTTAAAGCCTGTAATTTTAGAAAAAAGGCATGTTTCCCTCAACACAGACATGCACACTACATATATATACAGACATGCAATCATAATTTACATCCATACAAACATTTTTCACAATATTATTTCAAAAACTTATCACATGCATCAAGTTACAAACATATTAAGGTTTTTTAAAAAAATAGATTACTCACAGTTTGATGTTTGAATAGAGGATCTGGAACTTGATTTTTTTTGATCTGGAAACTGTTTGAGATGATCTGCTTTGTTTGAGATGAAATGAACTTTGCTTACTTCAGTTGAAAAAGTTGAAGTTGTTGAATTTGAAAGAGGTTGTTTTGCTTTAGATGTTAATCTCTGGTTTAGGTTTCTCGGTTCGGTTTTGAAAAAAATTTGAGAAAAGAAAAGTGACAGATGAAGAAAAATGAGAGTAGGAATAGAGAGATGTGTATATAAAACCTTGAAATTCTTTTGTTATTTGTAAAAATAAAAAGAAAAATAAAAATATGACACTTGTTAAATTGCATGTTACAATTAAATTACAAATTTTAATGCATGTTATAATTTTTACACTTGTTAATTTGCATGCATTAGTGATTTTATATAATTTTACTTTATATTATATTTAGTTTTACATGTTTTATGATTTTATATTAACATATGTTTTAATGTTTTATATATATATATATATATATAATATATATATATATATATATATATATATATATATATACACGAACTATATTTTTTTATGTAATTTTTTTAAAAGAAAGTATATTAAACCATTTATTTATATATTTATATAACCTTTAGAGAAAATGACTTAAAACTAATTATAAATTAATAAATAAACATATATATGCGTATACTTGTTTTAAAATATAGAGTTGTAAATCCAATTTATTTTAAAGATATTTATTTCTGAATTTCAAATCAAAATTCTATTTAAAATCTACTTATATATACATAAACAAACACATATCTGATTTGTTTTTGAAAAAAATTCAAATAGTTTGCAAATTAATTCTAAAAATTATATTAATTACTAAATTAAATTTGTCTTAGAAACGGGATCGATACAAATTCCCCACCCCTTCCCCCCTGTAAGAAAATTTCATCCACGAAATCTGATGGACAGGGAGACAAACAAAGAGCATATGAACACATAAAAGGATAGAGAAATGGCTTACCAGATCAAGCCGAAATATCCACTCTACACTTGGGATAGGACTTCTGTATGCTTTTCTCTGTGTCCCAAGTACAATCATTCGGATCTCCACTCCATTGTACTTCCATCAATTTTACCACTTTATTCCTTAACCGATTTTCATCTCGACCAATAATCTTCAATGTTTATCTTTTCACTGCCAAGTTAGGTGTGATTTCCAAATCTTGTTAAGTGGCCTACTCAACGATATGATCTGGGTCGTGCACATATTTCCGAAGGTGTGAAAAATGGAGCACATTATGCGCGCCAGCTAACCAATTAGGTAACTACACTCGATAAGCCAATGGACCAATCCTCCTAAGTATAGAAAAAGGACCTGTATATCACGGTGTCAGCTTACCCATCTTTTCAAATCTCAAAACTTCATGCATTGGAGAAACCTTTAAGAAAACTAAATCTCCAACCTAGAACTCTAAAGTTCTTCTCATGTGATCGGCATAACTATTCTATCGACTCCGGCCAGTTTTCAACTTCTTTTGAATGAAATCAACCTTCTCAGAAGCTTCCCTTATCATGTCTGGACCAAGAACAAGCCTATTATCCGACTCAATCCAACACGCAGGTGATCTACAAGGACGACCATACAATGCTTCGAAAGGAGCCATTTCGATACTGGCCCGATAACTATTATTATACGAAATATCAACCAAATGCAAATGGTCTTCCCATGAACCTCCAAAATCAAGAATACAAGAATGCAAAAGATCTTGCAAGATTCGATTTATTCTCTCAGCTTTCCCATCGGACTGTAGGTGGTAAGCAGTACTGAAGTTCAACTTGGTTCCTAGTGCGGCTTGAAATGCCTCCCAAAATCTGCCAGTGAATATCGGGTTGCGATCACTCACTATATTACTTGGTATTCCATGGAGTCGAACAATCTCCCTCACATATAACTCTGCCAAACTCGCCGCCGTTCGGGTGGATTTAACTGGGATAAAGTGGGCAGCCTTGGTCAGACGGTCCATAATAACCCAAATCGCCTCATTACCCTTCCAAGTTCATGGCAATCCATCTATGAAATCAATAGACACTTGGTCCCATTTCCATTTGGGCACTTCTAGTGGTTGGAGTAAACCTGCCATCTTCTTTTGATCACTCTTTATTTGTTGGCAAGTTACGCATCGACTAACATAAATTGAAATATCCCTCTTCATCGTTTTCCACCAGAAGGTCCTCTTAATATCTCGATACATTTTTTTAACCCCTAGATGGATACTAAACTTGGATTTGTGACATTCATCCAATACTTCTCGTTTGAGATCTGGGATGTCTAGAACACAAATCCTCCCTTTCAACCTTATAATTCCACTATTATCGATCTTAAAGATGGAATCTTCGCCTTGACATAATTTTCCATAAATTTCATAGAGAAACTTGTCTTCTTTTTTCTTACAAGAAATCTTCTCAAGAAGAGTGGTGGTGACAACAAGATAAGCAAGAACAGCATGTCTTCTACTCAAAGCATCAGCTACCACGTTGGATTTACCAGGTGTATGCTGAATATCCAGGTCGTATGACGCTAAGAATGCCAACCAATATTGCTGTCTTAGATTCAAATCCTTCTAGGTAAAAATTAATTTCAAATATTTATGGTCGGTGAACAATTCAAAATTTTCTTCAAGAGGATAATGATACCAGATTTTCAAAGCAAAGATAACTGCTAAAAGCTCAAGATCGTGGGTCGTGTAGTTCTTATCATGTGGTCGTAATGGTTTACTCGAGTAGGCAATCACTCTACCCTCTTGCATTAGAACAACACCTAATCCTTCACCACACGCATCTGTGTAAACAGATAGACCTTTATTCCCGTTAATAATAGCAAGAACGGAAGCAGCGGTCAACCTTTTCTTCAATTCCTAGAACCCTTCCTCGCACTTTGGAGTCCAAATAAATTTGGCATTTTTCATAGTCAGCTTAGATAATGGACTGGCTAACTTAGATAAATCCTGGACAAACTTTCGGTAGTTTCTGACTAATCCCAGAAAACTACTGACCTCTTTTGGGGTTGTGGGTTGCTTGCAATCAAGGATAGTGAAAACCTTACCAAGGTCTACAGAGAATCCGTCTTCTGTTACAGTATGTCCCAGAAATCTAACTTCTTTTACCTAGAAATTACATTTAGAAAACTTGGCAAAAAGAATATTCCTCCTCAATATTTCCAAAACTATTTTTAAGTGTTCGGCATGCTCTTCTTCAATTTTGGAATAGATCAGAATATCATCAATAAATACGAGAATGAACTTATAAAATACTTCACGAAATACTCGGGTCATCAGGTCTACGAAATATTCTGGGCATTAGTTAGTCCGAAGGGCATAACTAACCATTCGTAGAATGTACCGGGACCCCTAAAAGCAGTCAAATGGATACAATCTTCCACGATTCTCAACTGATGGAATCCTTGGGCTAAGTCCATCTTGGAAAAGAATTGAGCACCATGCAATTGATCGAACAGGTCGTCGATTCGGGCTAAAGGAAATTTATTCTTAAGGGTTAACATATTAAGATCACGATAATCTATGCACAATCTCAAAGATCCATCAAACTTGGCTACAAATACCACAGTTGAACCCCAACTGGAATGACTAGGTCGTATAAATCCTTTCTCTCCTGTAAATCTTGGGTTCGCTTAACTAGCTCTACTCTTTACCTTTGTGCCATCCTACGACTTGCCTGCACAACTGGACGGGCATTGGGAACCAAGTCAATTCTAAATTCAGTTTCCCTATGTGGACGTAAAGACTTAACTTTTTCAAATACTTCAAGAAATTCTCGAATAATAGGTATGGAATCCAAACTCGGATGGGAATACCCTAAAGTATACATTAGCTTATCCCTCCTCGGACTTGGATCCTCACAAGTAATCGCAACAAAATTCGCAAATTTGGTTTTGACCGAAATCATTCTATTGATACAGACTAATTTAGCTTCATATTTTGTTACCAATTCATTCTAATAAAATCTCAAATTCATTAAAGTCAAGAACGAAAGGGCTGATAGAAAATTGATGACAAGAATACGAAATAGGAAATTTTCTACAACGTAAACAAAGATTCGTTATGCCTCCTATGGGGTTTTTTACACAAATAGTTTTGTCTACGAATTCGGGTTTAAGATTTAACTCTTCTACGGTTTGTTAGGAAATAAAACTATGCATGGCTCCTGTGTCGAATAGAAGTCAACAATTTTATCATAAATAAGAAGATTACCTTCCAAAACTCCTTTCCCTTTACCAGAGGTTGAAGGTTCATCTTGATTACATATAGCTTTGCTACTTAGGTCTGCTTCATTATCGGGCATTCTCTAACCATGTGTCCTAGCTTATGGAAGTAGTAGCATTCCCTGGCTTCTTGTCCTGACTTCTTAGGTTGATCCTTCTTCCCTTGCTTCTTGGGCTCCTTGCAACTATTTGAGTAATGAGCTTTCTCCAAACGGTTAAAACAAGTAACATTCTTCGCCTTGTTCTCCTTATTATCCTTCTTTTCTTGGCCTTGCCAAGGCTCCTTTCCTCCAAACTTTCTCTTCTTACAATTTGGATTACTTCCCCTTCCTTTCTCTTTTGGAATCTCTTGTTTATCTAAGGTGGCATATCTACATTCCATGTCTACCAAATCAGCAAAAGACTCCTTCACATGACCTGTCATCCTTTCATGAAACTTCTTGTCCATCCCTTTAATAAATCTCTCATTTTTCTTAAGAGTGGTATTCACCAATTTAGGTCCAAATCAGGATAACTCATTAAACTTATTTAAGTATCCTTCAAAAGATAGATTTCCTTGCTTCAAATCGGTAAACTCTTGATACATCCTTTAAATACCAGCGGAAGGCATATAACGCTGTTCAAATACTTGCTTGAATCTATTCCAAGTAAACTCATCCTCCGATTTGGCCAAAGTAATGGTCTCCCACCATGCCAATGCTTCTTCCTAGAGCTGCAAGGAAGCCATCAACCTCTTTTGATCATCATCCAATTTCAATCCTTTAAAAATCCTCTCACCAGATCGAATCCAAGCTAACGCGCTTCTACAATAGTCTCTGTACCTTTGAATGATTTCCCTCTAAGACTTCAGAAATTCTGATATAAATCTGCCAGATTTGGCTGGTGTTGGATTGGAAGAGTTGCTCCTTCCATTACTGTTGTTGCAGGGTTTAGACCATTTGTAGTGGTACTCCCCCTTCCCCTACCTCATCCTCTTCTTGCACTCATTCTCACTATCTATAAATAGTAAGAAAATTGATTTAGGCATATGGACGAGATATCTTAGTGAATATACTCATTCTAAGGCATTTCTAACCCTATCTCTAATGAGTCACCTAATGAGTTATACTCCAAAGCTAAAGTTTTGACTCAACCTTTAGCTCTCATACCAAATGTGACGACCTGCACTTCAATCTTCGAAAATCGACATCCAATACATCACCCGTATTCTACCTGAGATTCAAACGTTGGAGTCCGGTTCGCTGGAGTATAACACATTAGATGATAATAACACGATGGAAACAAAATAACTTCATTCATACACTTCATGGATTGCAACATTCAACAACAAGTGAACATCAACATCATCAAAGTGCTAAATATACTACACAACAGCAGAATACAATATAACAGCGGAAAATAGCATCAACAAGGTCATCCAAGAGAGTTCAACATATTGCATCTTCATTTCCAAAGCTCAAAAGCCCAAACCAAAAAGCTCAAAACCAAAAGCTTCCAAACCAAAGACTTTCGAATCTACATCTACTTCCAAACATAGCTCCACAACCTAGTGACAAACTGACTTTAGGCTGCTCGTGTGGAAAATATGGGCACCCAGAGTTTAGAAAAGGGAACAATAAACTCCAAGTCAGTCATTGGACTGGAGTGAGAAACATAAAAACAGTTATTAGTACAAAAATAAATCCGTTCATGCTTTTTGAAAATGATACTACCATAAGGTCTCCCGGAACACACTCAAATGCAATAGCATACATGGGGAAGGTTTCTCCTTATAGTAGTCAAACATGCTTGATACGCGAAAATCCTTTTGATATTATTATTGGTGCATAGTGTGGAAAAACATTTTGCAAGTATAATATTAATCTTAACCAGCATACGTACCATTATATTATGCTTACTATAGCTACCATGTTAAATGGCAGGTTCTATAGCTGAAATCTTAAAGGGCTCGTATTGTTTGTTTGGATTTTCAACAAATGGCCAAGGCTAAGGAACTTCCTTTATCCGAATGGGTACGCCTCTGTGAGGATGTCCCGAGAACCTAACCGGATCTCGGCCAACACAAGGCCGGGTTACCTTTGTAACTAGGTAACTAACTGTCACGAGTATGCCATCCCTCGGTCGTAACAGACCTTTATCGTTGTAACAACCCTGTATTTGTGATTATTTTAATTGTATATTTTAATTATTTTAATAGAATTTCCTGATTTAAAAACTTTATATTATTTATTAAAATGGATAAATTTTGTTATCTTAAATATAAATCTTGTTTTTGATGTGAATTATAATCCCAAACCTGACCAAATAAAATATTTTTCGGAAATGTGAATTTTGGTCAATATGGTCAAACTTTGACTTTTAAACTTAAAATTTGAATTTTATCTTTTATTATGAAAATAAATAAAATTTTAAGTATACTGCTTTTCGTTTCGTTGGAATCCGATTAGTATTGTGAAAGTTATGCTTTTTAAACCATTGTATGTTTTTTATTTGACAAAATTGTTTATTTTAATTTATATAAATAATATTTTTGTTTGTCATATCATGTTCTAATTTGTAATGTGACATGCTATGTATATAATTTTATTTTTAAAACATTTTAAAAGTGTAGTTATAATTTTTCAATGTTAATTGTATATTGTTAACAATTTTAAATTATAGTTTCAATTTAGTAAGCTATTTTCTTATCTATTTTCTATTTTTCATAAAATATTTATTTACTTTCATTTCTACTTTATTTGTTTTCATTTTTAGTTTATTTACTTGATTTTCTATTGGTTTATTTTGATTAAAAGAAATTAGAAATTGAAAGAGACAATGCTTTTCATTTCTTGTGACTTTTCAATAGCCTTGTCTTTTCATTTTCTTTTGACTCACGGTTATTTCCATTTGAGAATATTTGTAAGCTTTAATGGCTTTTCTTTCTTACTCTTCTTCCTTTTTTCATTGATTTTTGCCTTGATTCCTCTTGTGCTTTGCTCGGCCATTACCCCATCATCACCACCGACCACCACCTTCTCCTCCTCCTCAACATCCACTGCCAAAAATCTCCACCTCAGACTAAATTTGGCCGTGCCTTTCTCCATGACCAAAACATCACAAAACTTGGCTAAAATTCCATGAAAACCATGCTAGCCGACCTATATGTCACCACCACTTCCATATCTTGCCTTGGCCGCCACCCCTAGCTCCACCACCATTATGACCTGACCCCTGACCATCAGCCTATCCTCTGACTAGACCTGAACTTGCATGGCCGAGCTCAATGTTGACCAGGCCAAGCCTATGAACCCTTATGCCGACCACTTGAGTGGTTAAAGCAAGGTCAAGTCATTTTTTCTTTGTTGCTTTTTATTTCAACTTATTTCAGAGATGTTTTTGTGTTGAATATTTGTGGTTATATTGTCTTGTTTTATTTGTTGTTTACAAGATCAACATCTTGGCTCTCTACTCAATTAATTATAAGTCATGCCGTATCGCGCTTTATGGATTTATCTATGTGTTTAGATTTGCTAACTCCAGCGTAAAGAGGTGAGCATTAGCTCATGTCATTTATACTTATATAATTTGTGAAGTGACAACAAGTGAATGTGTAGAATTGTTATATCATGTTATACCTGCCCGTGATGTGAATTATATGATGTTACACCCTGTTATAAACTTGTCACATCATCCGCTATGTTATATTCTGTCATACTGTTTACTTATTTCTGTTTCTCACAATACAAGTTCCCTGTAGAATAGAATCACTAGGGGTTGAAATGATACATACCCGAACGGAATTTTGAATAAGGAAAAAAATCATTACGGGCTGAAATGATAGGCATGGGTGATTTTTATTTATTTTAATCGACTTGGAATTGAGGGTTTGAAATGATAGAACCCAGATTTTTCTTTGTAAATTACGGATTTAAATGATATATTTTCCGTATAACTTGACTTAGGTTAGAAAATATTATACAGACCCAAGGTTATTATATATATTTTTGTGGAATTTTTAAAGTACTTTAAAAATGTAAAAATTTGATAATTTGATTTAAATTTGAATTTAAAATGACTTAATAAAGTGTTATTGATTTTTTCTATGAATTCAAATGGTTAAATAATGAATGCTTAAAAGTGTGATTTGTAATATAACTTGACTTGGAAATGTGAAGTTTGAAAGTCTATATGAGTGGATCGTATGATATATATGTGCAAGTATAAGTAATCAACAGTGAAACTAGATAGATAATAGTAGTAAAGTAAATTAAACTAATCATACCAGGATTTTATACTGGTTCGGACCTCCCGTCCTACGTCAAGTCCCGAAGATCCTCTTCGGAATTTCCTTTCACTAACTAACCCTCACTTGACCCGGAGCAACAGGTTTACAATAGCAGAGTTTCTTTGTCAAAGATGTGTTCTTATAACACTGATGTTGACTGTTGAATACAAGTGCTTCCAATATATTTATCTAGAAAGTGTTGAATGCGTAATCCAGAATATATGGAAGTGTAAGTAGTTGATTGCTTTGAGAACAGATGTAAGTCAGAGTATAGAAATCAATAGCATAAGTAAGTATATTTTTCTTTGCATTGCCGATGCTATTTATACCGATGAAGGGTTATCTTGTATAGTTGTATCTGTTGTAATCTCCCTAAAGTCGCTTCTGATGATGATGAAGAGTTGGGGTAAGAAGAAGCAGACGTGTCCCTTCGAGTGTGACAGTTGGAGTTTGAAATTGCTCTGTCGAATTCAAAATCAGACGTCTTAGAGCATGTTTCAGACGTCTGCCTTTCATATATATTTTTGTGTATGGTTGTTTTTCAGACGTCTGAGTTTAATACCGGACGTCTGATTCCTTCTGAAATATAGAACCAGAGAATATCATCAGACATCTGGTATTTTTATCAGACGTCTGTTTTATACTGATTGTCAATACAGAGGAATAATCCAGACGTCTGGTAAGTGCACCTAGACGTCTAGAAGTGTGTATTCTTTCTTTCTTTGTGTCTGTGCATTTCCATTTCAACTTCTATTGATTTGTTTACCTTTTGATTCTTGTTTCTATCTCTTTGGTGATGCTACTTCATCAACTACCTGTAATATAGATATATGCATACATACGATTTCCATTGAATCGTTGTTGTCATCGAAACCGTAGAATAGATTTCCTAACAATCTCCCCCTTTTTGAGGATGACAACTTATTCAAAGTACTTATATATAGATTTGAAATCTCCCCATGAAGATATGCTTATTCATATTGTTTTATAAGAATATTAATATTTCTCCCCCTTTGACATTGTCAAAAAGAATTTATAACAAAAAAGCCAATATGTCAAAAAATAATATATTCATTAGTAAGAAAAAGGTTACATGCATTGTTCTATTACAGAAGTACACAAAAGCTTTAAAAGTAAACTTAAATTTATTTCGGAGAGGATTGATTTGGGTCATCTTATTTTGGTGAAGCTAGTTTTGGATCACCTTCCTTTTGGCGAAGCTTGATTTGTATCATCCTTGTTTTGATCTTCTTTGGTAGAAGTACTAGTTTTTGAAGGAGAAATCACAGCTTCCTTTGGAGGTTCATCCTCAACTAATTTAGAGTGCTTTGTAGGAGGGGAAGGAACGGGAGTTGGCCAATCCTCAGAGGGTGGAGTTGGACCACGAACCCGTTGTAATACTTCTTTCAGCACTGACAAAGTAGTTGAAAGGGAATCTTCAACTGTGGCTAGGCGAGTAGCAAGTGATACTTCAAGGTTGTCAATTCGCTTAGCCAAGTGTCTTTGATTTTGGGAGAGTATGTGTTGATTTCAAAGAATGAGATCTCGAATACTTTCATTTGGTTCTGTTTCTAGTCGAGTCTCCATAATATCCTCTTGTCCCGGGTAATCAAAAGGTTGAGGAGGAGGAGGAGTTGCTTCTTTTTGTTCTTCTCCTTGAGAAGGAATCATGGGTGGTGGAGGAGGAGGCTCAATACGTCGAGATTGTCGATTGCGCGTCCAATCCTCAAATGTCATGAATTCCGGGGGAATTTCGGGCAAGTGCATCAAGGAGAAAAATTTTGTTGAAGCATATTTGGGTGAAATTTCCTCGAATGTTGATAAATACGATTGAATGTTATTAGCCCGAAGAAGTTGCATAATATAAATTGGGTAAATATTGGAAGGTCAAGAGCGATTCCAAAATTGCGTAAGCTCATCGAAAATAAATTTTGCCCAATTCACTCTTGTCCGACTAAATATAGCATACAATACTTTATGCTCCATTTCTGTGATTTGCTCGTGACTACCTAATCGTGGAATAATGGTGTTTATTATCATCCTTGTAAGTAGTCGTGCCTTCGGGCGTAAATACTTGGAAGCAAATTTTGGCATATTATCTTCCCAAATTTGATGTGTAACACTATCCCTAGGCTTAAATCTCACATCGGGAATGTTATACAGGTCTTCCCCGGTGTCAGAGCAACCAAGTGTTTGACCTATTAAGCCAGGGGTTAATCGAATTGTGTTTCCATATACACTGGACCAAAGCCAATTTTCTTCATTCTCAGTATTCCAAACTGCGGTGCTATCTAAATTTGAGTAGAATAGGAAGATGGCTAATTGGTCAATTTGAATATCGTTTGTTTGAAAAGAAATCAAGGTTTCTAAACCGGCTGTTTCACATAATTCGTCTAGGTCATACATAGCGAATTTTAATAAATTGTAGAAGGGACCTGTGTGAAGTTTCTTTTTTTGAATCTCTTCGTACCTTTTAAGAGAATGAGGAGCTCTATTCATCCAACGTTCGATTTGATCATCCGAACGAACTTGCGGATGTGAAGATGTTGTTGGTTGATCTTGCTTTCTCTTTTTAGTAGGATTTTTAGTACGAGGCGGCATTGTTGTTAAAAAAATGCTGTATGATTTGGAGGAAAGAATTCTATTTGAGAAGATCGTGGGAAGAAGAAACAAACGGTTTTGGAGTAAAAAAATGACGTTAATCTGATCGATTTTATATGGTCGATTGGGAACCAGACGTCTGAAAAAGTAATAAGACGTCTGGTTTGCCATAATTTTTGTCCAGTAGGTAAAAACAGACGTCTGATATCTTGATTAAGACGTCTGGTTGGTAGTTTACGTATAATATCTTGATGCAGAGAAAAATGTCAGACGTCTGGAATTTAAAACAGACGTCTGTTTTGGTTTGTTATTGAAATAGAGAACTTATACAGACGTCTGGTTATCATTCCAGACATCTGAAATGGCCAAAAATTTATTTTTGAGAGGGCAGAGGCATATTTCGGACGTCTGGTATTATTTCAGACGTCTGATATATGCACATATCAACAGTTTTAGTACAGTATCAGACGTCTGGTAGCTGTTGGCAGACGTCTGAAGTTTGTAAATTGACAAAAAATGATAGAAATTTTATTTTATTGAACGTAAATAATAAATTTCCTTATTGTTATAAAAACACGTATACTTATAGATACATACACCAATTAATATAAATAATTTATTTAGATGGAGACGGAGTTTTAGGATTTCTTGATTCATCATCATTTCATGGTTGAATTGGAGACCATATATTTCCACGTTCGTGTGTTCATGGAGAGCCAGAATATCGTATAGGTGAAGGGTCTGAAGAAGTACGATACGAAGAAGATGGATCCAATGAACTACAAGGTTTTGGAAGTGGTTCATGAACATCTTTCTTGCGTGATGAACAAAACTTCATTGCAACTTGCTCGAGAAAGTTTAACCTCCGTGCCGTAACTTTTTGTTCGAAATAAAGTTCCCGTTGAAGATCCATCTATTGTTTTTGGTAATGATGGATTACATTGATTTTCTCCTTTGTGTTAGGAGACGTAAACAAAGATATTTTAGCTTTCTTATTATCTGGTGTAAAACCTGTGCGATACGAAGACCACCTATGAGTTGGTTCTTGTTTTGGGGTAGGCGTTGGGAGTTGTTGTGGTGTGTCAACCTCGCTATCCGTCAAGGGTGTTGATACAGAGATGGATATATAGGAATTTGGTGAAGACATTGTTATATATATTAAAAAAATTAATTGGTTGAATAAAGTTTTTCTATTTGGCTATATTTATAATTTGGAAAGTATGTAAATATAGACAAATTAAAAAAAATTCAAAGGTGCAAAAATAAATAACCTAACTTGTGGTTATTATTTTTCTGAAAACCTTGGAAGTGCAGAAATCAATAATATATCTTGTGGTCAGTATTTTGGTAACTAAATGTAGCTTTAAATTTTTATATGTAATGTATTAAGGAAAAAGATCATTTAGTGAGCAAATTCCTAAACTTCGCCGAAGCTTAGAAAAAGTTTGTTCATTTAATGGTTTAGTAAAAATGTCGGCTACTTGATTTTCGGTACTAACGTATTCTAATGAAATGATTCATTTTTCAACATTGTCTCTTAGAAAATGATGTCGTATATCTATATGTTTGGTTCTTGAGTGATTAATTGGGTTTTTGGACAAATTAATTGCACTTGTGTTATCACAATAAATTAGAGACTTGATGATAGTTTTACCGAAATCTGTTAGTGTTTGTTACATGTATATTACTTGAGCACATGCTAGTGCTGAGGAGATGTATTCATCTTCGCAAGTCGATAAGGAAACACAATTTTGTTTTTTGCTAAACCAAGAAACTAATGGTTGTCCAATAAAATGACAAGTTCCACTAGTTACGATCTGTTTTACATCCTCCGAAATCCGCATCACTATATGAGATAAGTTCAAATGAGGATCCTTTAGGGTAGAACAACCCATAATCTTCAGTACTAGAAAGATAACGTAAAATTCGCTTAACTGCTCTTAGATGTGACTCTTTTGATTTGGCTTGAAATCGAGCACAAAGACTACACTCATCATAATATCAGCTCGACTAGCCGTTAAATAGAGAAGAGAACCAATCATGCTACGATATTTCTTTTCATCAAAATCTTTTCCGTTTTCATCTTTTTCTAGGTTAGCAGTGGTACTCATTGGAGTTGGTTTACTTGAGGTTTTATTCATTTCAAAACGATTTAATAAATTATTACAATATTTTTCTTGATGAATAAAAATTCCATTGTCAAGTTGTTTTATTTGTAAACCTAAGAAAAAATTTAATTCTCCCATGTGGGACATTTCAAATTCACTTTTCATAATATTTGAAAATTGGTTGCATAAATTTTCATTAGTTGAGCCAAAAATGATGTCATCGACATAGATTTGCACTACTAAAATATCATTATTTTCTCTTTTAATAAACAAAGTTGTATCAATTTTGCCTATTTGAAAACCTGATGTAATTAAATGATTTTTAAGACGTTCATACCAAGCTCGTGGGGCTTGTTTTAATCCATATAAAGCTTTGTGTAATTTATATACATGATCGGGATATTTTTCATGAACAAATAGTGGTGGTTGTTCTACATATACATTTTCTTTGATAAACCCATTTAAAAAAGCACTTTTGACATCCATTTGAAATAGTTTAAAATTATTATATGTTGCAAAAGCGAGTAATGTACGAATGGCCTCCAATCTTGCTACTGGAGCAAAAGTTTCATCGTAATCTATTCCTTCTTCTTGATTGTAGTTGAGCAACTAATCGTGCTTTATTTCTAATAATATCTCTGTTTTCATCGGATTTGTTCTTAAATATCCATTTTGTTCCTATTACCGATTGATCTTTAGGTCGTGGTACTAATTCCCATACGTTATTACGTTCGAATTGATTTAATTCTTCTTGCATAGATATTATCCAAAAATTATCATTTGACGCTTCTTTATAATTTTTTGGTTCAAAGTTTGACACAAATGTTATATGGCTTATATGATTGAGATGGTTTCTAGTTACTCTTGTATTAAGGTCTCCAATAATATTATCTATTGGATGAGTTTTAAGAATTCTAGGAGGTGATACCAGAGTGTTATTTTCAATATTTATGTCATTATTAACGGTATTTGTTGGATTTATTAGTGGAATATTTTCTTCTTCATCGTTGGTTTTAAGATTACAAAGATTTTCATCGAACGAAACGTGTAAACTTTCTTCAAAGGTATTAGTTCTTTTATTAAAGATTCTATAGGCTTTACTCCGATCCGAATATCCAATAAAGATACCTTCATCAGCTTTTGGATCAAATTTACCTAAGTTATCTTTTGTATTTAAAATAAAACATTTTAACCCGTAAGTTTTAAAGAATTATACCTTAGGTTTTTTACCAAAAAATATTTCAAAACACGTTTGTTTAATCATAGGACGTATTGTCACACGATTTAATACATAACAAGATGTCGCAATAGCTTCAGCCCAAAAGTGTTTTGGTAAACCACTACTATTTAGTAATGTTCGTGCGCATTCTTGTAATGTACGATTTTTTCTTTCTACGACACCATTTTGTTGCGGTGTGCGAGGAAAAGAAAAATTGTGAGTTATTCCTTTTTTATTACAAAAATCTGTAAAAAGATCATTTTCGAATTCTCCTCCATGATCACTTCGGATATTTTTAATTTGTAAGTTCATTTGTGTTTTAATTCTTTTAGCCAAAATTTTAAACATTCCAAAAGTATCACTTTTATGTTTTAAAAACAAAGTCCATGTATATCTTGAAAAATCGTCAACTATTACAAAGACATATTTGTTGTGCTTTATAGACCGAATTTGTGTAGGGCCAAATAAATCTAAGTGTAGCAGTTCTAATGGTTGTTTTGTAGAAATATTATTTTTAGATTCAAACGAGCTTTTCTTTAGTTTTCAAATTTGACAATCATCACATAAATTTTCTACTTTGAAATTTATTCTAGGTAATCCCCTTACTAGTTCATATTTTGCTAACTTATTAATACTTTTAAAGTTGATATGACAAAATCTTTTATGCCATAACCATGGATCATCATGTTTGAAGGTTAAGCATAAGTTTGAATTTTTATTTATATTCATGTTTAAGACATAAATATTTTTGTTTCTAAATCCTTCAAAAATGAGCTGTTTGTTATTATAAAAAATATTACATTTATCTTTTTCAAAATTTATTTGAAAACCTTTATCACATAATTGACTAATGCTTAGTAAGTTGTGTTTTAGATTTTTTACTAATAAAACATTTGTAATAATAGGAGAATTTGATATACCAGAGTTAATGAATTCTCCAATGCCCACGACGTATCCTTTTGAATTGTCTCCAAATGTTACCATTCCACCATCAATGTATGATATATTTGATAATATCTTTGAATTTCCGATCATATGTTTAGAGCAGCCACTATCTAGTATCCATTTCTCTTTATTTTTTATTTTGGGTACCTGCAAAATAAAAGTTATTTCAATTGGTATATTAGGGTCCTATTTGTTAGGAGAAGGTAGCCATACCCAAGATGGTTTGTTACCTTTATAAATATAATTTTTATTATAGACCACATTCTCTATATAATTATTGATATACTTTTGTCTAATTAAATGATTATTTGTTTTAGGAATCCAAATTTTTATAATTTTGGTATTAAATGTAGACTTAGGTAAACTTTTAGTTTTTTTATAACTAAGATTTTTTGCAACGTTTTCTTTTTGTTTAGAGGAATTTTTAAAACCTATTCCATTTTTGTTGCTTGATGGTTTTGATATTTTTATAAGGTTTTCCAAATCTTGTTTTCCTTCATTAAATTTTGACACATTATTTGTAATCTTATCTAGCTTTTCTTTTAGTTCTACATTTTCAATTTTAAACAATTCAATATTATTTTTAAGGTTGGTATTTTCTTTCAAAAAATTATCATTTGCCTTTTTGTGTTTTCAAGTTCTATAGTGGTAGCCTCATTCATTATCAAATTACTTTTGAATTTTTCTTGACATAATTCAAGTTCTTCTTCTAGAATGATTTTTTCATCTTTTAACATACCAACTTCAATTTCTAATCTATTTATTTTAGCTATATATTCTTTATTCAATTTTTTAACCTGTCTAAATTTATCATCCAATTCCATGCTTAGTTCAAATAATTCGTCATAGCTAAGTTCCAGACATACCTCATCGTTTTGTGCCATAAAACACACATTTGCTTGTTCTTCGTCACTATCGCTATCACTTTCTGATGATGAAGAATCTGAATCATCCCATGTTACTTTGAAAGCTATCTTCTTCTTGAATTTTTCAAAATTATTCTTCTTTTTATCATTGTTGAGTTTTGGGCATTCTTTCTTCATGTGTCCGTATTGATCACATTCATAGCATTTGTTTTGAGATTGATTTGTCGAGTTGGACTTTCCTTCTTTTTGAAATTTTTTCATCTTTCTAAATTTCTTGAATCTATTATAGTTTTTGGCAATGAATACTATCTCATCTTCATCTAAATCCGAGTCATCATTCTTTGTTGCCTGAAATGCTATGTTCTTCTTTTTCGAATTTAGTTCTTTTTGTGCATGCAAATTTGCTTCATAGGACATCAAATTTCCTATCAACTCTTCAACTTTGAGGGTAGAAAGATCATTAGCCTCTTCTATAGCCAATACCTTTCTTTCCCAGTCAGGTGTTAAAGAGTTGAGTATTCGAGAAACTAAATCAAAATCAGTAAACTTAACTCCTAATGCCATAAGATCATGTTGAATACTTCGAAATCTAGAATACATGTCTACTATAGTTTCATTTTGTTTCATTTTGAAAGATGAGAATTGGTTTTGCAAAATTGAAATTTTAGTTTGTTTGACCTTTGTTGTACCTTCGTGTGTAATTTGTAAGGTACGCCAAATATCAAATGCAGTGGTGCATAGCATTACACGTGAAAATTCATTTTTGTCTAAAGAACAAAATAAAACATTCATAGCTTTAGCATTGTTTGATGCTAAGGTTTTTTGTGCATCGGTCCAAATGTTCATAGTAGTAGTGGGTGCTTCATATTTATCTTGAGTGGCTGACCAAATTTCTAGACCGTTAGCTTCCATAAAAATTCTCATACGTGTTGACCAATATGCATAGTTAGAGCCATTAAAAAGTGAGGGTCGTGCTGTGGATTGTCCTTCTTGAAAAATACTTGCCATATTCAAAAAGATTCAATAACATGTTACTGTTCTTTGATCAAACCTAGCTCCGATACCAATTGAAAGTCTATATGAGTGTATCGTATGATATATATGTGCAAGTATAAGTAATCAACAGTGAAACTAGATAGATAATAGTAGTAAAGTAAATAAACTAATCACACCAGGATTTTATACTGGTTCGGACCTCCCGTCCTACGTCCAGTCCCGAAGCTCCTTTTCGGAATTTCCTTTCACTAACTAACCCTCACTTGACCCAGAGGAACAGGTTTACAATAGCAGAGTTTCTTTGTTAAAGATGTGTTCTTATACCACTGATGTTGACTGTTGAATACAAGTGCTTCCAATATATTTATCTAGAAAGTGTTGAATGCGTAATCCAGAATATATGGAAGTGTAAGTAGTTGATTGCTTTGAGAACAGATGTAAGTCAGAGTATAGAAATCAATAGCATAAGTAAGTATATTTTTCTTTGCATTGCTGATGCTATTTATACTGATGAAGGGTTATCTTGTATAGATGTATTCGTTGTAATCTCCCTAAAGTCGCTTCTGATGATGATGAAGAGTTGCGGTAAGAAGAAGCAGACGTGTCCCTTCGAGTGTGACAGTTGGAGTTTGAAATTGCTTTGTCGAATTCAAAATCAGACGTCTGAGAGCATGTTTCAGACATCTGCCTTTCATATATATTTTTGTGCATGGTTGTTTTTCAGACGTTTGAGTTTAATACCAGACGTCTGATTCCTTCTGAAATATAGAACCAGAGAATATCATCAGACGTCTGGTATTTTTATCAGACGTCTGTTTTATACTGATTGTCAATATAGAGGAATAATCCGGACGTCTGGTAAGTGCACCCAGACGTCTAGAAGTGTGTATTCTTGCTTTCTTTGTGTCTGTGCATTTCCATTTCAACTTCTATTGATTTGTTTGCCTTTTGGTTCTTGTTTCTATCTCTTTGGTGATGCTACTTCGTCAACTACCTGTAAATATAGATATATGCATACATACGATTTCCATTTAATAGTTGTTATCATCGAAACCGTAGAATAGATTTCCTAACAAAATTTGGTTTAAAAATGCGACGACCTGTCAGAAAGATGTATCATCAATAAGAAAAGAAAGAGATAGAAATAGAGAAGATAGAAAGAAATAATAACAACATTAGAATCTCACAGCGGAAATGGAACAAAATATAATATTACACATATCCATTACATAGCTTTTACATATCAGAGTACACAAAATAATACGACTTCATTAAATTAGACAATTATAAGAGTCTACCTAACCATTACATCCAAAATACAACATCAAAATGTCACAACACAGTGGATATAGATAGATAGATACGTCTAGACTCCAGCTCCAGCTTCCTAAAACATTTTAAAATCCTAACCTGATCACTTGGCTACCCATAAAAATTTGAGTACCCAAGAGTTAAGCAAAACAAAATAAACTCCGAGTCAGACATTGGTCTTGTGAGTAAACAGGTTAAAGTTTTTTAACTTTAAAAATCATTTGAAAACTACGGTATCACGTATGACTTCCCACACATAAACACGGGTAAGTTTTTACCTTACGCTAACCAAACCATTTGATAGGAAATCTAGTGATATTATAATAGGGTCTAGGGTTTTCAAGTAAATAAAAAATAGCCGAAATTGTTACATTCATTAAATTCCTGCTACTAGCCACAAAAGTTGGTAATACCATCAAAACTGTAAGGCCACGTGGGAAGAATGGGTTTCCATCAACGGCAGGGCTACTGGGGTTCCGTCCGTCACAGTATGGTGCCTAGATCACTGTACCGAGGATCACTCTCGATCCCCTGCAACACAAGGCAGGAACCATCTCTTACTAGACTGTCACGAACAAGACAACCCCGCAGTTGTGGCCAACAACTGCCCACATAGCCGAAATAAAAAGGGACCTCTAGATAGGGGTAAATCTCGTCCTACTTGGGAGTTACCCACTTAACCTTGATACACCTCCCCTGTTTTAGCCATTCCCGGTTGATGAGGCTTGAGGCTAGATTACCTTTATAGAACACATCTATCTTAGAATGCTCATCGTCCATCTGACGACGTGCTGAAAGCATTCAATCCATACAAGTTCATACCGGGTTCGAACGAAACCGAAGGCATTATCTCGTTACATTCATTTTGGAATCACCCTTAGAGTTAACGACAATAACCCTTGCACTCTGAAACCCCATCTCGATCTTCACTTGAGATGTCACGACCTAACGTTTAACTTGGATCGATGTGGTTTTCGGATAATGAAACTTGATTCCCGATCCCGGTCTCATCGAAATCCAAAAGCCATCTTAAAGGTCAAGTTTTTTAAAGATGTAAACAATTCAATTCAATTAAACACATTGAATTCACACATCATTATCCACAGATAATAACAAGCATCTATCACAGATATATATAATATCTCATCACAGAGTATCTCAGATTATCATTCAATATAACCAAATCCAGACATTCAACTCAAAACAATCATCCATACGAAAGCATATCTCTAATTCATATTATAATTAATTTGATTAATTCAAATTAAATTAATTACTTAAGAATTAATCACCTTACCTTGCTTAACCAATCATTGATTAATTACAATCATTTAATTAATTAACCACTTCTTAATTAACCCTATAACTAACTAATTAATATTTAAATTAATTAATTATCCTTTAACTATTAATTATTAACATTAATTATTAATTAATCAAACTTGATTAAATATTAATCATTCCTTAATTATTAATTAATTAATCCTTAATTAATAATTAATTAATCTTAATTACTTAATTAATTAACTTCAAATTATAAATGAATTTATCTTAATTACTTAATTAATTAAAATTAGTTAACCTTAATCATTTGAAAACAAATTCTTAGTTTTAAATTAATTAATTATTTATTATAAATTAATTAATACTTAATTACTTAATTAACTAATCCTAATTACTTGATTAATTAATTCTAAATTATAAATTAATTAACCACTAATCACTTAATTAATTCCCAATCATTTATTAATTTATCTTTAATTATTTAATTATTTAATTAATAATTATAAATTAATTAATCCTTAGTTATTTAATTAAATTAATTTTTAATTATTAATTAATTAATCCATAATTAATTAACTAAACCTTTATAAATTAATTAATCCAAAATTATTAATTAATTAAACTTTAGTTACTTTATTAGTTAAAGTAATCTTTGATCATAAAAACTTAATTAATTTCAAAATAAAACAATTTTGTTCATTACTTGTTTAAAACATTTCATCTTTTTTTAAATTTAATTACTTTTTAAAAATTAAATTTTAAAGAAGACATAAATATCTCAAATTTAAGTTAACAAAGTATAAATTTTTCTTAAATCAAATAGTTTATTAAACCTTTATCATAAAGTACTTTAAAACAAATTTAATTTTAAATTTTAAAACTAGTTTGGAAAACCCTTTTTTGAAACATCAACCTAATCTTCCGGTTCGATTCGCTATCAACTCGAGTACTGGCTCGAGTTTGCATCCTCATCTTCCCTTTCTTTCTTCCTTGTTTTTTAGTTTAGTTAAAGATCAAGTTAAACAAACAGGGAAGTCATGCCTATGAACTCGAGTTGCAACCCGAGTTATCTTCCTTCACTCTCGAGCATAACTCGAGATTACACAAGAACCCATCAACCAGAAACAGAACCATGGATGTGCACGTGCACAGGCCATCAACGGCATCACCACCTTCGGCGACACTACGAAGACGTCGCCGATCGACCTCGCATACGATCCCGACCTTCGAACGAACCACGCGAACCCTAAAATAGAATTTAGTCTCCCAGTCGAAACTGGAACCCATGACATCACCAGAAAAATGCCTCGCCAGAGCTAACCAGACCACGAGAATCGCCGTACTTTTGCTAACATCAAAATCTACATCTCTGGTACATTCTTACAAAAACTGGTCGAGCTCGAAGCAACGACGAGTCCACAACGACCATTTTTCAAACCCATGCCTAACTAGGGTTTTAAAACCAAATCGCCAATTGTCGACACCATTGTGGACAAACTCCACATCCACCATTTTTCTTAACCTCGTCGATCACCATACCAGCTCCGACCTAAGCCTCGACAACTTGAATCCAACCAACCATTAGATTTTGATCAAAAACTCATTTCTGGTCAACTCAGAAATTCTATCCCCATTCTCAACTATAATTCGAGATTTTAGTTTTAAAAATTGAGTTTTGCAATGTCGATTCAAGTTACATGCTTGAATTTAGAAAATAAAATGTTTGATTTTTTATCAATTTAAGAATTTTAATGTCTTTTCTTTATTTCAGAAAATTTTCAATGTTAAAATCCTTAAACACAATTTTAAAACTTAGATTATGGTTATACAATCATGTTTGTTTGAAACTTTAAGCCTAGTAGTAACTAGATAAGGAGATTTGAATTTTTTTTATTGGTTTTGGACTCTTTATTTTCAAAACAGAGAAGAATACACGCACTACAACATACATAGATTCAACATTCATATATATAGAAGCTCAAACATATATATAGACACATACATGCAAACAAAGATTCATCACAGAAGTCACATACAGGAGATAAAATTTCTAAATCCTTTCTCATTTATGTGTTTACTCACCTGATATTTGTTTTAAAGCAGAGACTCCAAAATATTGCAAATTTGGAAAGCTTGAACTGCATATCTCAAAAACTGGAAATCCCTGACTCGATTTACTTGCTTTTAAATCTTGAGTAAGCTCCCTGATGATTTTAGCCTAATTTTGTGAAGACTTGCTGCAGATTTGCTGAAACTTTAAATTTCTTGATTTAATATTTTTGCTGGAATTTGATTTACAGGCTTTTGTATTTTTGCTTGTATATTTGGGAATTTTGGAATGAACTTGAGTTTTTGTTTTAATTTTTGGTTGAAAGGTTGGAGATTGATGAAATTTTAGATTTGTAATTTAATGACCTTATTTCTTTTCTATTAGAAAATGAGACGGAGAAAAATGAAAGAAGAAGATGAAGTAAAATTATATAGGTTTAATTTTTTGATTTATTAAAATTAAGAAAATAATGTAAAAATGTGACACTTGTCACTAAACATGCTTACTTAGTTAACACATGTAATTAGAGATATTCACAAGTTAACACATGTTATTCTCATGCAAAAATAGTTTTTTAAATGTTTTTATAATTAATTTCCTAATTTATAAATTCATTTTAATTTATATAAATCAATCACTTTAAAAAGAAATTAATATAAAATAAATTTTATATTCTAAATAAAATCATAAAAATACACTTTAAAACCAAAGTAAGATTTAAGATATAAAAAACTATCTTTTGAATTTCAATTTAAATATTCAATTTCAATTTAAATTTCAAATTCAATTTAAAAAAATTAAATTATATACATACATATAATTTTTAACAAATCCATTTTCACTTTTATGTAATAATTCTATTTTGAAATCAATATATTTACAACACAATTATTATTATTATTTAAAATAAGAGTTTTATCGATTTTAATTAATTTATTAAAGAAATTATCACATTTAAATTTGGTTTGAAATACCGGAATATCACATTCCTTCCCCCTTAAAAGAATTTCGTCCCCGAAATTTAAACAAAAGATAATCCAATTTTTTTTTTTCATTTCATTTCAACAATTCAAGCATACATATCGTCCATACATAAGCAACTAACAAACAAAAAATCCAAACAACAAAACATCCAATACAAACATCACTAGCTATCCGAACACAAATCCAGATAAGCCTTCCTAAAACTATCCAGAGTCTCCTAGGTACAGTCTTTGGGATCCTCACTCCACTTGACTTTGACAAGCTTTACAATCTTCCTCCTGAGTTACCTCTCGTCTTGATCAACAATCTAAACGGGATGTCTGACAACTGATAAGTCCAGCTCAACCTCTAAGTCTTCCTACACAGCTGGCTCCACAATAAGAGATGTATCGTGCACGTAATTCCTCAAATGAGATACATGAAAAGAATTGTGAATTCTAGCCATCCGGACTGAAAATTCAATCCTGTAAGCTACGGCACCAATCCTCTCGAGCACTCGGAATGGACCAATATGTCTCTAGCGAGTTTTCCCGTCTTCCCAAATCTTACTGCTCCTTTAATTGGGGAAACTTTGACAAAGACTAAATCACCAATCTCGAATTCCAATTGCCTTTGTCTTTATCTGCTTATTTCTTTTGACGGTCCTGAGCAGCTCTCGTCCTTTTCTTGATAAGCTCAACTTTAGCAGATGCTTCACGGATCAGATCTAGTCCAAGCACAAGACGGTCTCTCGACTCTATCCAACAGGCTGGGGATCTACACGGTCTTCCATACAAAGCTTCATAAGGAGCCATCTTAACACTCGCCTGGTAACTGTTATTGTATGAGAATTTCACTAGATGAAGATGGTCTTCCCACGAGCCACCAAAATCCAATACACGGGCACTCAGCATATCTTCTAGAATTTGGTTAAGCCTCTCCGTCTACCCATCTGTCTGGGGATGATATGTTGTACTCAATCTCAAACTCGTTCCCATAGCTGATTGCAAATCCTCCCAGAACTTGCTGGTGAAGATAGGATCTCGATAACTTACTATACTAATTGGAACACCATGCAATCTGACTATTTCTCTCAAGAAAATTTCTGTAAGAGAAGCTATAGTACGGGTTGCCTTAACGGATATAAATGGGCGCTTTTAGTTAAACAATCCACAATCACCCATATTCTTTCGTTTCCTTTCTTGGTTATAGGCAAACCGTCAATGAAATCCATCGAAATCATCTCCCACTTCCACATCGGAATTTCCAAAGGCTGCAACAATCGGGCTGGCTTCTGCTGATCTCCTTTCACCTGCTAGCATATAGCACAACTATTGACAAAATCAACTACATTCTCCTTCATTCCCTTCGACCAAAAGACTCTCTTCATATCCTTATACATCTTTGATTTTCCTGGGTGGACATTCAGTCTGGAGCGATAACTTTTAGATAAGACCTCTTGCTTCAATTCCTTGAAATTCGAAACACGGATCTTTCCGTTGATCCTCAGTGTCCCTTAGTCATCATTCTTAAAACTGGAACACTGACCCTTCTTAACACTCATGATGATTCCCTTCAATCTACTATCTAATTCTTGCTAGAACGAAATCCTTTCCAAAAGAGATGGAACCACTTCCAAAAGAGACAAAACTGCATTCCTGCTAAGGGCATCTGCTACAACATTTGCCTTCCCTGGGGTATACAGAATATCCAAATTATACGATGCCAAAAACTTGACCCATCGCTGCTGCCTCAGATTAAGATCCTTTTGAGAGAAAAGATATTTCAACGGTTTTGTGATCCGTGAATAACTCGAACTTCTCTCCCGAAAGATAGTGCCTCCAGATATTTAAAACAAAACAATGGCCAAAAACAATAGATCGTGCGTAGCGTATTTCTTTTCATGAGGCTTCAATTACTGACACGCATACACAATTACCCTTCCATTTTGCATCAAAACTGCTCCTGGTCCAACTATAAAGGCATGTATATCAACCTAAAACTTGCTCTTTCCATCCGGAGTAGCCAACACAGGAGCACTTGTAAACTTTTTCTTCAGATTCTGGAAAGCTTCCTCACATTCAGAGGTCCACTTGGATTTAGCTCCCTTCCTTGTCAGCTTAGTTAGATACGAAGAGATCATGGAATAATCCATGATAAACTTCCTATAGTAGCCAGCCAATCCCAGAAAACTGCGAACTTCAGTCAGTGTTTGTGGCTGCTTCCACTCAATAATAGTCTCAACCTTAGCTGGATCTACAGAGATTCCCTCTCCAGAAACAATGTGTCCTAAAAATTTGACTTATGATTTCCAAAAGTGGCACTTAGAGAACTTCGCCTTCAGAACATGCCTTCTCAGAGTCTCTAACACTATTCTCAAATGCTGCTTGTGCTCTTCTTCAGACCTAGAGTAGACCAGGATATCATCGATGAACACCAAAAAAAACTTATTCAATACATCTTGAAAGACTCGGTTCATTATATCGACAAAGTAAGCAGGAGTGTTGGTTAACCCGAAGGGCATACCCAACCACTCATAGAAACAATTTGGTCCCCTAAATGCAGTTAAAGAATACTATCCTCAACTACCCTTAACTGATGGAAACCTGATCCTAAATCCAGCTGAGAAAAGACAGAAGCTCCATGTAGCTTGTCAAAGAGAACCTGATCCTAAACCACTCACTTTGTTCAACTTTCGATAGTCAACACCGAACCTTAGCAACCCATCTGACTTGGTAAAAAACACCGCAGCAGAACCCAACAAGAAAAACTGGGCCTAATCAATGCCTTCTCCAGAAGATCCTGAGTTTGCTTCACTAGCTCCTCCCTCTCTCTAGGAGCCATCCTCCTACTAGGCTGAATCACTAGTACTGCTCATGGAACCAAATCAATGCGAAACTCTATCTCTCGCTACGGAGGTAAACACTTGACTTCCTCGAATACATCTAGGAAATCTTGGACCACATCAATATCTTCAACCTCCTCTTGAGAAGTCTCAACTCCATGTAAAAGACTACTCAAGTGAATTCCAGAGTTATCACACATCACTCTAGCAATTCTACCCAGATCAGTTTCCAACGAAACTGTTATCTCATCACAATTCAGGACAGCCTTATACTTATCAAGCCAGTCCATCACCAATATAAGGTCAAATCCCTTAAAATCCAACACATAAGGGTCACAAGAAAAACTATGGGACAGATAGGAAATCCTCAAATCCTTACAGATCATATCTATTTTGTTAACCCCTCCTATAGGATTAGATACAAAGATGGGATGGTCAACGGTACTAGGGGTAAGAAAGAACTTCTCTATAGATTCCAGAGAAATAATGTAACGACCCGTGAATTTCTTTAATTAAATTTGTCATATTAATAAGATTTTGGAATTAAATTTGTAAAGAAATATAATTGTTATAATTTGTAATGCAGTAAATATTAATAATTAACCTATGAAATATTATATTGATTAAAATAGACTTAATTAAAAAGGTTGAATTGAATAAATCCTATATTGGAACCTAGTTTATTCATATGCGAATTTATAATAAATGAGTTATTGCAAGAAATTGAAATTTGAATAGAATTCTAATGAATGAAAGTAGTGAAAAGATAATACCCGGATGTAATTGTATATGAAAAATAAAGGAAAGTATTAAATTGATCAATGTAATAAAACATTGTTAACGGTAATTGATTGTAAATTAAGGAAATGTGTTAATGCAAGTTAATATTTAATGAACTTGAATGAACATTACAATTAATTTAAAATTCAAATATTATGACTTAGCTATTAATGGAATATAATAAGAACAAATGCAATTATTGTATTTATGGGTGAAATAATATATTGATTTATTTGTAACCGAATGTAAATTAATGCAATTATGTTAATGTAAGTTTATAGATAATAAATTTAGCACAATCCCAATTAATTGAAATAACTGTAAGGTCATAGTTTGTTGTATCTAGTAAATTTGGAAATTTAATTCCAATAAACATAAAAAAGTATTAGAAATGTATATTGTTTCATAAGATAGTATAAGGAAATGTAAACTTGTGATCTACGGATGAAATAATAACCAAAATAAGGGAGATAGTGTTTATGTAAGTAAAGTTGTAACAAATTGATTTACTAAATCAAAATTTGGATATCAATAATTTAATGTTTATGAGAATTAATGCAAGGGCTGAAGGTAGGTATGTAAAAAATAAATAGAAAAGGGAAATTTTTCATAAGTAATAAATTAGAAAAAAAAAAAAGAATGGAACTAAGGTTTGGTTTTAAAACCTTAATTTATGTGTGTAATTAATAAGATTTCACATTTCAAACATAGCCATTAATACAAATAAAGAAAAAGGGGAAATAGTGTAAAACTTTAATCATTTACCCGTTCATGTAATGCATTGAATTTGGCCTAAATCAAATTTCAACATTTGGTTGTTAATAATAACTTATGAGTGAAATAAGTGTTAAAGGGTAACAAGTATTGTAAGTTAACCATTTAGACCAGTATATTAAATTATAACTCGTAATCAATTGCAATAAATATAAACAAAATTTTACGTTAACGTTAATTTAAGTAATTTTTGAAAATAATGACAATTCCGTTTATAATATGACTATTGGTTGAAGTAAAGATTATAAATCAAGACTTATTGATTTATTTGAATGAATTTAAAGTATAAAACCAACTAAATAATTAATGGAGAATATAAATAATAATTAATGTACGTATTTGGCAAATACAGTAAAATTGGAATAAAATGTTATGCAATTGAAATAAAGATGAAAATAGAAATGGAATAAAGCTTTATTAATTTATTGTAATTTAAAATTTAATAAAAGGATTTAATTGTAATTAAATGGATTTAATATTTAAAATAATGATTTTGGATGAAATGCGAGGATATTAATGTAAACAGTTTTGAATCCAATGTTAAATCCATCTATTTGAAAATAATGAATGGATAAATGATTTGATAATTTAATTTAATAGAAATTATGGAAATTAAATTTATAATTTCTAAATTTGAATGGAATTGGGGAAAATATTGAAATCGATAAGTTAATCAACTTTAAATTGACTTTTAATTTGGTTTAAATCATCGTAAATGATTAGAAAATTTGAAATGATAAGGATTGGTAATTATCGAATTGAAATTGAAATCTGATTAAATTAACTAAATTTTTATTTATTTAATTAATATAAAAATAACCATTTTGGCCACTGACTCAGATTTCGACGAAACCAGTTTCATCGGATCCTTAAAGGTGAATTATTGTAGGATTTCAAGTTTCGCGGCGATCGGGCTTATCGTTTGATCGTATGGACACGAAACGCCTTGAAATAAACGAAATTGAAATCAATTGAAACTAATTTGAAAAATATTAATTTTAGCATAACTTCTTCGTACGATGGAATTTGAACTTGAAACTTGTTCCATCGTGTTTAAAATACTTTAAACACCTATTTTGATATATGGGTTGACCCAATTTCATTCCGGAGTCGAAATGGGCTTTTTTGGGCCACTTTGTCGTTAGTGCGTGTATCTAATAGGTCCGATCCATTATTTTTTCAACTTTTTCTATAAATACGCTGTTATAAAGACTAGCAGCCTCTATTCCTCATTTCTATACGTACAAAACTTCTGTGCTCCTCTTCCTCAATGGCTGTAGACCCAAATTTATCCAAATCAAATTCCAATTCAAAAATCAACTTCAAAATTCCGAACTCCTCAGAAAAATTCGGAAAAAATATACGTTGAAGATCTTCAAGCGTGTAATCTTCTGGTGAAATTCGTTTTTCATTTTGGATTGTCGTTTGACGGGTAAAAGTCGAAGAAGTCTCAGCCGTTCATCACGTCGAAATCAAACTCGACGGATCGACGAACCGTTTCTGGGTTTTGAAGAGGGTACCGAGGGGACTTCATCCATGCAGTTTATTTGGCGAATCAACGATCTGATCGACAGTAAAATTCGATTAGGGATCATTTTTAATTGGTGGTGGCTGTGAAAATCACAGAGTTGTGGGTCGACGTCGAGCGCGAGCAGGTGTCCAAGGGTTGGAATTGGCGAGGGCGGCAGGTCTGGGTGCTCGAGATAGTGAGGCGTCTGTGAGTGGTTGAGATTTTGAACGATGGCTGTGTTTCGTGTTCGATTTGTTTCGTTCAGCTAGGGTTCCTCTGGATGGAGATTGTAGACATGACGTGGCTAGTGCATATGTGCGGAGGTTACTTATTTTGTTTTAATTTAAAATTTAATTTTCAATTTCTCAAACGGATATAACTTTTGCATACGAACTCCGTTTCACACGCGATTTTCTCCACTAGGTTTGTATTGGAATTCCGGACACTTTGGCGCTAGTTTGGACGAATTCTGAGACTGTTAAATTTTTGAATTTAAATTGAATTTGAATTCAATTTAAATTCAAAAAGTGAGTTTTTTAACCCACTCACAACTTCTAAGATTTCTTATGTTTGTTAAATTTATTTATGATGTGATTTGAAATTTAATTATAGTTGTTTGGCATATATTTAATCATCATCTCAGTTAAATTGCATTTATTTGAATTAATTTTGGTATCTGATTTATTTATTGCATATAAACTGTCAGTTGAATTTCATTTAATTTATTATTGAATATCACTACTAGTTAAATTTATTTATTATTGAATATAAACTACTATTTAATACCTGTTGTTTATTATCCGTTCTATATTGATGCTATTGTTTGAATTTGATGATGATTGCGATAAATGGATGATGGTTGATATTGGATGAATGGATGTTGTATTTTATATTGTTATAAACTGCAAGTTATTATGCATTTTCATCTCATTCGGGATTGTGGTTTGAAATGATATATAATCGTAATTTTTATTTTTAAATTGCAGATTGAAATGATAAATATCCGTATCACATGACCATAGGATAGAAAATTATATACAGACACCGTGGTTTATATATATAAAAAATTTCGAAAATGATTTCTGTGGTTTTGTAAAGAAATATACGGTTTTACGAGATATTGATTGTATATTTTATAATGTTATTTTATATATATAGTTAAATTTTTAGTTTTAAGCCATGTATAAAAATTGGTTTAAAGATAAAGAAGTTAAATAATTAAGTTTGATTTTATTAGAATATAATATGGTTAAGTGGTTATTTAAATTTTATTTCTGGAGTTAAATCGGAATAAGGTTGGAAGACAAAAGGGAATTTGATATGAACTAAAGCATTTAAGAATTATCCTTGGAAAACTTGATTTGAAATGTAAATAAATCTGAGATTTTAAAAGTAATGATTTTTATAACTTGATTTTGGTTTAGAGGATTTAAATGAATATTAATCGCTTTAAATTAATATAATCAAGTTAAATTAAATAGAAAGTATATCCTGTTATTTAAAGTTTAAAGGCTTTGCTTAAATGATATTAGATTTATTAAGTAAACATTTCAAATTTAAATAACAGTAATTGAAATTGATATATATAGAATTATCAAGAATTAGTTAAATGGTGGAATATTTAAAGCTTTGAAATGTATGAATTGAAATGGTTTATTGAGAGGTTCAAATCGGTATTTGGAATTATTTGTGAAAATTAAAGAAGCTACTTTATTTTATAAAGTAACTTAATATTTAAACTATTGAAGTACATTAAGTTATGTTTTCAAAGCTATAGTTTTCAAGGTATATAGATTTGGAAGTACTATGATTTGGAAAAAGGTATATTTGAAATAAAAATGATATCATATTGATTTGGGTTTTCAAATAGAAATGATATCATATTTATATGGTTTTGAAATGGATATTATGTTTTGGTTTTAAATTATAAACTATTTCGAAAAGACCGCGGTGTTATAATAACGATTGGTTGTTGAAGAGACCGGGATCGGAAGTTGTCATACTCTGTGCCAACTCCAAAAACCACTTTAACAACCGTGTACGCGGTGAAGATTACAGAATGAAGTAGGATGGCGGCGGCGTTTCTTTTGAGGTAAATACGTGGACCCAACTCCCATGAGTTGGCATAAGGTGGCTAAAACAGGAGCGATCAATAGGTTAATTTGGTAGCACCTTTGATCGGACACATCCCTTCGGTATTATACTTTGACTTTTGGATTGATTCGGTGGCCTATTTTGATTTTTCTTATTTGGGGGTGTAGCTCGAGGTGTGCGGTAGCTGCGCGCTATTCGTTACCACCGACCCAGAAGCGTAATTGGCATATCTACCCTGGCATTGCCTAGTTGTGTCGTGTCACCTACCATACCGAGCCTTTTGTACGAGTTTCTATTTGTGTCGTACCTATGGAATGTCTTCTCGTAGTATCCCGATCAGGAGATATGTAGGCACTGTATAGACTATTGGCATTATTTGTGTTAATGGCTATATGGGTAGCCTCTTAACGCTATTTAAAAGTACGTTTATTTTACAACTAGACACTATTAAAATAGCGAAATATAATACATAGTAAATAGTTTAACGGATCCTTAAAAGATGTAAATCCCGAGCATCTCTTGAGTTACAACACTCATATTTATTTCTGTTGATTTAACTTACAAAAGATCTTTTAGTTCTGACTCGGGTGTTTTGTCTTTTCAATTCACTCGAGTCAGTCTGAGCGTTTCAGGATTTGAAGATTTTATTCTGGAGGACGAAGACGAAGATTTGCATTACTATTATTTATTATAGTACTCCACAACATTCAAAATGTTCCGCTGCATTGTATTATTCTTTAGTATGTGTAACTCTGATATATATTGTATAAGTAAAATCAAATGTTTTCGTAAAACAGCTTCATGAATTGTATATTTGATTATTATATTTTATCCTTCCGCTATGAGATTCTTTTTTGTATTATTTCCTTCTTATTTTTCTTATTTACCCCATAACAATCCGCCCTTCAATATAGTTTGAATTAGCACATGTGTCGATTTAAAATCGTGCGAAAAGGCGGGGCGTTACAAATAAAACTCAAAGAAGCACCCGAATCATACAAAACTTAAATATACTTGCCATCTAAAAGTAATGTACCTTCCAATACTCCCTTGCCTTTAGATGAAGTTGATGGTGCACCCTTCAAAGCAAATACCTTATTCTGCTGAGCTCTATGAAGTAGAGGGCAATCCTTGATCATATGACCTGGTTGGTGACAATTGAAGCATAGAGATTTCTGAACTAAAGCCGAACCCGGTTCACTTTGATGCGATTGCTGCTGCTACTGCTGAGGTCCTTTCCTGGGGCACCGATTCGCCAAGTGACCTTCTTACTGGCATATATAGCACTTGCGAGGTTTGGTGTTACTTCCAGGCTTCTTCTTGTTCTGCTTCTTCCAATTGGGATTGAATTTTCTCTTATTTGGTTTAGAAGAATTCCCTTCCGATGCTACTACTGGTGCCACTGATCTCTTATTCATCAAATCCTCATATCTCAGAGCCATATCAATTAACTCCACAAAAGATCCTTTCAAGTGCGCCGTCATCTTTTCATGAAATTCTGGCCTTAATCCTTGCAAAAACATTTCATTCTTTTTTAGAGGAGTATCAATGAGCCCTGGCCCATAGCAAGAAAGTTCAATGAATTTGGTCTCATACTCCGCTATAGTCATGCTCCCTTGCTTCAAATTCAGAAAATCCTGATACATATGAGTTTTCCCCGTTATTGGCATTAATTTCTCCTCAAACAACTCTTTATATCTTTCCCAAGAAATGCCATCCTCAGAGACATCTGTTGTCACTACATCCCACCAGGCCGGAGCACCTTCTTATAAGTGCGATGAAGCCGTTACCCTCTTCTGCTCATCCGACAATTTCATACTCTTAAAGATTCACTCGCAAGAGCGTAGCCAAGCTTGGACCTCAATTATAGTCTCTGACCCTTTAAATGGTTTACCTCCAAGGTTGATAAAGTACTTGCATAAGGCAACAAAACTGACTTGAGGCGGTGCTGGATTAACATCATCATTATCAGATTGACCTCTCCTATCATTGGTTGATGTGCTTCCTACTACTCTGCCCATCTGCCTCTTGAACTCATTTTGGCTACCTGGATAGGTAACCCAACCAAATTTGATAAGGATATAGTTATATAATAAAATTACAAATATGCACTCTCAAGATAGATACTACTATAGAGCCTAGGTATTTCTAAACCTACGCTCTGATACCAACTGTGACGACCCGTCTTTCAAACCATATAAAGACGCATCATCAATAAGAAAAGAAAGAGATAGAAATAGAAAAATATAAAGAAAGAATAACAACATCAGAATCTCATAGCGGAAACGAAACAAAATATAATATTACACATATCCATTACATAGTTTTAACATATCAGAGTACACAAAATAATATGACTTCATTACATTAATAGTTATAAGAGTCTGCCTAACCATTACATCCAAATACAACATCAAAATGTCACAACACAGCGGATATAGATAGATAGATACGTCTGGACTACAGCTTCAGCTTCCCAAAACATTTGACAATCCTAACCTGATCACTTGGCTACTCATAAAAATTTGAGTACCCAAGAGTTTAAGAAAAACAAAATAAACTCCGAGTTAGACAGGCGTCTGGTGTGAGTAAACAGGTTAAAGTTGTTAACTTTAAAAATCATTTGAAAACAAAGGTATCACGTAAGACTTCCCACACGTAAACACTGGTAAGTTTTTACCTTACGCTAACCAAAACATTTGATAGGAAATCCAGTGATATTATAATAGGGTCTAAGGTTTTCAAGTAAATAGAAAATAGCGGAAATTGTTACATTCATTAAATTCGAACTACTAGCCACAAAAGTGGGTAATACAATCAAAACCATAACGTCACGTAGGAAGAATTGGTTTCCATCAATGGAAGGGCTACCGGGGTACCACCCGTCACAGTACGGGGCCTAGATCACCATACAAAGGATCACTCCCGATCCCCTGCAACACAAGGCCGAAACCATCCCTTAATGGACAGTCTCGAGCAAGACAACCCCATAGTTGTGGCTAACAATAGCCCACACAGCCGAAATAAAAAGGGACCTCTAGACAGGGGTAAATCTCGTCCTACTTGGTGCTACCCACTTTACCTTGCAGCACCTCTCATGTTTTAGCCATTCCTGGTTGATGAGGCTTGTGGATACGATCACCTTTATAGAACACATCAATCTTAGAATGCTCATCGTCCACCTGATGATGTGCTAAAAGCATTCAATCCATACAAGTTCGTTTCGGGTTCGAACGAAACCGAAGACATTATCTCGTTACAATCGTTTTGGAATCAACCTCAGAGTTAACGACAATAACCCTTGCACTGTGAAACTTCATCTCGATCTTCACTTGAGATGTCACGACCTAACGTTTAACTTGGATCGATGTGGTATTCGGATAATCGAACTTGATTCCCGATCCCGGTATCATCGAAATCCAAACGCCATCTTAACGGCCAAGTTGTTTAAAGATTTAAACAATTCAATTTAAGTAAACACATTGAATTCACACATCACTATCTATAGATAATAACAAACATCTATTACGGGTATATACAATATCTCATCATAGAATATCTCAGATTATCATTCAATACAACCAAATCAGACATTCAACTCAAAACAATCATCCAGAAGCAAGCATATCACTAATTCATACTATAATTAATTTAATTAATTCAAATTAAATTAATTAATTAAGAATTAATCACTTTACCTTGCTAACCAATCATTAATTAATTAATTACAATCATTTAATTAATTAATCACTTCTTAATTAATCCCATAATTAATTAATCTTTAAATGAATTGTAACGACCCAGAATTTTAATTAATTAAAATTTGTATATTTAATTAATTTTAAATATTAATAAGTGAAATTTATAAGTCGAATAAATTTTATTTCGAATAATTGGATTTAATTGGATAATTAAATCGATAATTTAATATGTGAAAAATACAAAAATAATTGAAAATCGAGTTAAATATGATTGAAATTGATTTGTAAAATTTTATTATATCATATTGGAGTTAGAATGATGTTATAGAACTTTTAAAATCGAATTAAAAGTTTATTTGTGAAAATTGAATATTTTAATATTTAATCGACTAGTGAAAATAGTCAATTTTTAAACAGTCTCAGAATTGGACGAAACTAGTTCCATTGGATCCGTAATAGTTTGTTATTACCGGATTTCAATTTTCGTAGCAATCGGAGTTATCGTTTGACCGTGGTAGCTTGAAACGCATCGAAATTGTTTTTAATATTAATTTAGCGAGTTAAAATAGTCATTTTTCAAAAAGTCTCGGATTTCGACGAAACTTTTTGAGAGCTCAAGCACGGACAGAACGTTTATTCCACCAGCAGCTATATGCATCCAAGACCCCTGCCCCCAGCCTCACTCTATAAATAGAGGGGCAGGGGTACAACAATGGGTGACAAGTTTGAGAGCTCAAGCACGGACAGAACTTTCAAACAACTTTCATACCCTTGTAATCAAAGCCTTGTACTTGTAATCTGAACAGTCAAAGAGAATAACATATGAAGTGGACGTAGGCACATTCTGGCCGAACCACTGTAAATCTGTTTCTTTTACAGTTTAGTCCCTGCTTTTTAAATATTTGCATAAATCTCCCAAATCACTAAGAACAACATAAAATAGACTAAATCATACGACTTGGAGGTGTTTGCCCATTTTTTGTGCAAACATTTTTGGTGCTTTCACTGAGAACTCGAGCTAGAAGCTTCAGCTTCCCGCACTTAACCTTCTTCCCGACAGCATTGCTCATTGCTTGGAAGACATGCCTCCCAGGCAGAAGAAAGATGTTAGCAAAGGAAAGAACATCGCAACTAGCAGCGTTCCAGATCCAGCAATCACAGATCAAGAGAACCGTCCCGTTCCGACAGCAGTACGAAATGGAAATCAGGCAAATCGGACAGTCCTTGCCACGGAACAACCGGCAGCAATTACTAGGGCAGATCTAGACAGGGTTGTGGCTGAAGTGACTAACCGCTTCACATCCCAACAAGAAGCTTTAGTGGACCAACTCATGTCACGCTTAAGGGATGCTGAAGAATCCAACCACAACACTGAATCATGGGATGAGTCATAGTTTGGAGGATCTGGGAGGCGATAAAGATCTTTCTTCTTCGAAGAAGCTAACAACAGAAACAGCAATGGTAGGAGCCGAGCCCGGACTCAGCCCGAATTCCGACCCGAGGAAACACTTGGAACCAAGCCCAACAGGGGAGGTATCAGGCAAGGGTCGGATGTAGCTGAGCCTGTCATGCTACCTAGCCATGGAAACACCAATGAACGGGGCCGAGCTAGAGTTTAGCCTGAAGTTGGACCCGAGGAAATACCCGGAACAGAACCTAGAAGGGGAAGATCAAGGCAAGGGCCAACTGTAGCTGAGCCTAGCATGCTCCTAGAAGACCAGAGACAGCCACTGGAAAATATTAGGAGTGATAGACGATGCCACCCCTACAGATCATCTAGACGGAATCAATCCCGCAGAGAAGAACCAAACTCATTTCTATCTGCTCCAAATTCTGATGAAAGGATGGCGCGATTGTTCAGAGAGTGCGTCCAACGGGATCAAAGAGATCGATGGGTAGGCGCTAAGGTAACCAGCCCTTTCAACCGCAATATCGAAATTGCCATCACCCCCCGAGAATGGAAAATGCCAACAAGGGAATCTCTGACCCCGTTGTGCACTTGCAGAGATACATACAGCATATGCTCATGAGCGAAGCCACAAAAGGAGTATTGTGCAAATGCTTTCCACTATTCTTGGCAGATCTAGCTACCTCCTGGTTCTTCCACCTACCCCAAGGATCCATTAGCTCATGGGAAATGTTGAAAGAAAAGTTCATCAGCCAGTTCCGCATTCATGTGGAACAACCCAAAAACGCTTATTCCCTATCTAATATCAAACAGAAGCTTGGAGAGACAGTGCAGCAATATCTAACCCAATTCGATGCTGCAGTAGCCGTAGTCCAAGATGCTGATGAGAAACTTATCTTAATGGCCCTCTGTAGCGGTGTGCATCCGGATACTAAGTTTGCTAGAAGATTAACGAAAGGAAAACCAGCTACCTTACCCGATTTCTTCCATGAAGCCGGAAGATATATGAGACTTGAAGACGCTGCCACTGAAAGACAGATAGGGCAACAAACCAAGGCAGCTCATGGCGACACACCCGCTGTAGTAAAGGACGTTCGAAGAAATGACTCTAGAGACAATGCTGGGGGCAAGAAGGGAGGAAAAACGTCTATATCGGCCAGGACCGAGATTTGACACTTACACTCCTTTGAATAAGACAATCGAAAACAACTTCCTGGCCACCCAAGACGAAGTTAATACAGACGCCCCCGTACAAGAAGGAATCCGATAACGCAATTAAGTCTGGAAAGTTCTGCCGCTTCCACGAATCTCATGGGCATGATACCAATGATTGCCATCATCTCTGGGACTTAATTGAAGAACACATCAGAAGGAAGAGACTGGAACGCTATGTAAAAGGTCAGAACAGGACCCCAGCTCCTGCCAATGAGAACCCAAGGCTACCCCTCCCAGAAACACGAGGGGGAAATCGCAACACCAACGGCTCCAGTCAAGAGAAGATAATGGTCCATATCATATCGGGAGGACCACACATCGCGACACAAGCTGGGCAGAGATGGAAAGATACGGAAAGTCACTTAGAAACAATGAAGGCCACGTTAATTCTGTTATGGAAGAACGCCACCCGAAGCGAAAAGAGAATGATGACATTACATTCAATAGGCGTGACCTAGAGGGAAGGCAGTACCCTCACATGGATCCTATGGTCATCTCTGTCTGGTTCGGTCCAGCCGAAGTTTTCTGAATTCTAGTAGACACTGGAAGCTCAGTAAATGTCCTATTCAAGCATGCTTTCGATAGAATGAAGCTGTCAATGAAGAAAGTGTCTCCCTTCAAAAAACCACTACACGGTTTCACTGGAGATGCGAAGATGCCCCTCGGGCAACTGGACCTCTTTGTTGAAATAGGAAGTCACCCCCGCTCCGTTGTACGGAAACAAACATTTGTGCTAATAGATAACCACTCGGCCTACAACGCCTTTTTAGGAAGACCAGCTTTGTCTGGCTTCCAAATTTTCCTGCTCCCGTGGTGCCTGAAGATGAAATTTCCAACAGACAATGGAATAGGGGAAGTAGAGGGAGATCAAGACGCCGCTCGAGATTGCTATGTAACTGAACTTCGCAATAATCACAGGAAGGATAGAAGGAAGAATGCAGAGACTACTCTCTGCATGAAAAACTTGGAATCATAGCAACTAAAGAAAGCCCCTCCTCTTCGATATACGAGTGATCCTTTCAATGAATTAGACCCCAGGGACAAAGAGGAGGAGGCCACCGCCGAGCCTGCAGAGGCTATGGAGTTTGTATCTGTAGACAAACACGATTCAAGTAGATTGTTGAAAATCGGATCTCAGCTAAGAGTAGAATTGAGGGATCAACTCATTGATTTTCTCTGCCACAACTTAGATGTATTTGCATGGACGTACGCTGACGTGACTGGAATCTCCCCAGACGTGGCATGCCACGTACTAAACATCGATCCTACCAAGGCGCCAGTAAAGTAGAAAAAGAGAAGTATGGGGGCAGAACGATCAGCAGCCCTCGATGAAGAAGTAAATAACCTACTTGCCAATAACTTCATACGAGAAGCCATGTACCCAGAGTGGATCGCTAACCCGGTGCTAATACAGAAGGCTAATGGGAAGTGGCGAACATGCATTGACTTCTCCAACTTAAATGACGCTTGCCCCAAGGATTGCTTCCCACTCCCCCGAATTGATCAGCTTGTGGACAGCACAGCCGGGCACGAACTCTTATCTTTTATGGACGCATGCTCAGGATATAACCAAATTCCTATGCACGCCCCCGATCAAGACCACACTAGTTTCATCACTGGCCGGGGATTGTACTGCTATAGAGTAATGCATTTCGGACTTAAAAACGCCGGAGCTACCTATCAGCGCCTCGTCAACAAGATGTTTGCGGAACTAATAGGACGAACTATGGAGGTTTATGTGGATGACATGCTAGTAAAATCGAGGAAAGCCAACGATCACGAAAGTTCTTGGGATTCATCGTCCATGCCAGAGGAATTGAAGCAAGCCCCGAACAAGTCAGAGCCCTGAAAGATATCAGGATACCTTCTACTCGAATAGAAATGCAAAGCCTAAATGGGAAGGTGGCCGCCCTAAGCAGATTCATCTCTAAAGCGAATGACAAGTGCATCCTCGAAGAAGACAAAGGAAAGTTCGAATGGACTGATGAATGCTTAACAGCCTTCCTTAACCTAATCGAACAACTCCAGAGACCACCAGTACTCTCAACTCCAAACGAAGGCGAAGAGTTATACCTATACCTTGCTGTGTCTCTCATGCTCTAAGCGCTGCTTTGGTGAGAGAAGACAACCGCACGCAACAGCCAGTATACTTTGTAAGCAAGAGGTTAACGGGGGCAGAAGCCAGATATCCTAAACTTGAGAAGCTAGCATACTGTTTACTAATCACGTCACGGAAACTGCAACAATATTTCCAATCTCATTCCATCAGAGTTCTAACTGATCAACCGCTAAGGCAGGTACTTCATCGTCCTGACACTTTTGGACGACTACTTAAATGGTGCATTGAACTGAGTCAATATGATATCACCTACCATCCTCGCACCGCCTTCAAGGGACAAGCCATGGCCGATTTCATTGCCGAATTCACTACCAACGAGGTAAGGAGCAATCTGAAATAGAAAAAGACATTAAGTGGAATCTCTTTGTGGATGGAGCATCAAATAAACAAGGCTCGGGGGCAGGTATTGTAATAATCACTTCCAAGGGAAGGAAGCTACACTATGCTCTAAGGTTGGAATTCGCTGCCACCAACAATGATGCAGAATACGAAGCAGTAATAGCTGGATTAGAACTTTCCCTAGAGATTGGAGTCAGTTCTTTATGTCTTCATAGTAATTCTCAACTTATTGTAAACCAAATACTAGGAGAATTTCAGACTCGAGAAAGAACGACTTACAGCATATCTAAAGAAGACCAAGCTTCTACTCGATCAATTGGATCACTATTTAATCAAACACATCCCTCGAGAAGAGAACCAAGAGGCCGACGAGCTGGCAAAGCAAGCTAGCATGAAAGACGGTACCGTTTTCGAAACAGTAGCCATCTCAAGGCAACTAACCCCGAGTTTCGAGCAAGTGAATCTGATAGCTGCAATCGAAGAGGAAACTTGGATGACTCCCATCCGAAAATTCTTACAAGGTGGCACACTGCCCAACGAGCGTAACGAAGTCAGGAAAAACTTGAGGAAAGCTTCCTGCTACACAATACAAGAAGGCATCCTCTATCGGCGCGGCTTCTCTAACCCCTTATTAAGGTATGTCGTTGGAAGGGAAGCTAAGGAAATCTTATCCAACATCCATCAAGGAAGCTGCGGAGATCACACTGAAGGACAAACTCTGGCACAGAAAATACTCTGATATGGATATTTCTGGCCCGCCTTAAACAAAGACGCCTTAGACTTCGTCAAAAGATGTGACAGATGTAAGAAATTTGCCAAGATTCCTCGACTACCAACAAATGAGATTACTCAAATGACCAGCCCTTGGCCCTTTGTAGTATGGGGAATTGACTTGATTGGCTAACTACTGGTGGGCCGAGCGGAGCCAAATATGCTATAGTGGCAGTTGACTATTTCACCAAATGGGTGGAAGCAGAACCTCTAAATAAAATACCTTCGGCAAAAGATATTAACTTCTTAATCAAAAATGTTCTATGTAGGTACGGAGTTCCACTCAAAATCATATCGGAAAATGGACTTCAGTTTGATAGCGAGGAGTTTGCCGACTGGTGCCAAGAGCACGGAATTCACAAAATCTTCTCATCTTTAGCTTATCCCCAGGAAAACGGACAAGTCGAAGCTGTCAACAAAATTCTCAAAACTCTAATAAAGAATCTTGAAAAATCGAAAGGCGCTTGGGTGGATGAACTTCCTACGGCACTTTGGGCCTACCGCACATCTTTCAGAACGTCAATGGGGCATACTCCTTTCTCTTTGGCATACGGATTGGAGGCCATGCTCCCAGTCGAATCTGTAGCGCCTTCCCACCGCAGGATCCACTATAACTCAGAAGAGAACGAAGAACTCCTTCATATGTCTTTGGATCTAATTGAAGAGAGAAGAAACGATGCAGCGCTCAAAGTTGCAGCTCACAAGCAAAAAGTGGAAGCGCAATACAACTCCAAAGTCAAGCATCGAAGCTTACAAGAAGGAGTTCTTGTCCTCAAGCGAATCTTCCTGAGCCCCGGTACACTAGATCCAATCTGGGACGGACCATATGTAATTCATAAAGATCTCCACAACGGAGCTTAAATTTTGTCAACAGTGGACGGAGAGGTGTTCCAGAGGGCATGGAACATCCAACACCTTCGTCGATACTTTTCTTAACTTGTACTGCCCATATGAAGTGAATTAACAAAGAGAATCAGTAGACTTAGGCATTTTCATGCCGAACCACTATAAAAACTTGTCTCTTTTTTAACTTGTTCCTTTATATCTTGGCTGCTTGTTAACTTTATCCTTTTCTTTTGAACAAAATCCTGTGTAATGGCATTTCCATTCAAGACACATCACAACGCGACTTCACCTGGACAGGACCTAACAGGTACTATACGAATCTATGCCCTCGCCAATGAGACACTTTTTCTCCGGCATCCCTCTGGTGCGGGTTAATTCATTGCTCGCGATCGGCCCTTAATGCCAACTGTAATGAGCCGATTATAAGCCACTGAGAAGGCAGACTATAGCCGAGGCAGCTCATTACGGCGTTTCGCTCGCCGGCAACCGTGAACCTACTTTAAGCCCCAACATAAGATGTGGCCAGCCAGGGGTAGTTCACAGTTGACGATCAGCACCCACGCTAGCCAGCCACAGTAAATCGAATAATACCCACAATTACGGGCCATAATGGACCGAGTAGTTACTGTGCGCGATCTCGGCTCCGAGTGTCTTAAGTACGGCTGTGGTAAAAAAGAGTAACTCCCCATGGAGGCGTAAGATGGGTGACAAATGTCTCTAAGACCCACAGCTATGGAAAGTGTCTACAAAACATGGTTTGCCACGAACTTAAGCGCATCGCAGGCCTTCCGTGATTGGAAGTTTTGCTGTTTCTTATATTTCTATTTTGTTTAAAAACTTTCCTCCTATCCTCTATAACGATCCCTAAAGTACAAGACACAAAATAGGAGGCGCTCGCTAATGGGAATAGGAACTCACAACTGGATGACAGGTCACTCAGCTGCATTCCACACTTAATCATACAAGACGTTCAAAGCAACCGTCTACAACTAAAACATAAAGGGCGGTACATTCTTCTTTTGTATATGAATACGTAGCTATGTTACATTCGCACGTCACACTAACGTTGTAAGATATGAAATTATATTTTAAGAAAGAACTTGACATCAAAAATAATTGAATCACAGGAATATGCACAGCTATATTTCTTATGCAACACACCAAAATAACGATAGCAATCAAATATGACAGAATCAGCTTAAGTTAAAAATTACATGCCAAGAATAAAGTCATTCGTTACGAATAACATAATTACAGCCTAAAAGTTACATTAATGTTTTGGGACTACCATAGGCAGCAATGTCAAGTAAAACGAAAGATGTCCAGATCAAGTCAAGGAGTCGACTGCATCAGAGCTTCATCTCTATCCTACTGGCCCTCCGAGATCTACTTAACCGCAGTATTAGAACTCTCAGCATGTTGACCAGAGGTAGTTGGTGCTTCAGAGGTCCCGCCTGTCTAATTCAGGAGAAGAATCCATTAAATAAACAATAAGCAAACAAGTTACGAAAAGCTAAAAGGGAAGACTTACCAACATCTGCTCCTTGATCATTGTCCTCTAATGGCACACCTACCTCCTCAGTAGTAAGCAGCCGCATGCCCTCCTTCGCTACCACTTTCTCCTCCTTGGTGAATTGAGCCGTAACCATGTCCATTCTGAAGGCCACGCCACCCTCCTTATCTACATCGGCCTTAGCCTCCTCCAGGGCCCTGAGATAAATCATGGCCATGACTCGGGGATAATCATCCATCCAGGATAAGTTGCCCTGTTTCCAAGTGCGAAAGTATATATCCTGAAGCATCTCATCCATTATCCCCTCATTCTCATCGAACTCCCTTATTCGGTCCTCAGAAGCCAACAACTTTGCAGTGGCAGCATCCCTCTCCGATTGGTATTGCGAGCAGTCAACCTGAAAGGATTTCCTCATCGCCTCCATCTCCTCCTTCATCTTGGTTTGAGCAAGCTCTACGGCTTCAAGTTTCTCGGATAACTCCTGTACCCGCTCGAGGTCCTCTTTCTGAACCTCATCCACCGTTGCAATAGCCATATCAATCCGTTCCTTACAAACAACCTCCATTTTCTGTAACTCTGCCCTGCTGGCCTCTTCCATGGTTTTCTTTAATTGCCTAGAAGCGGCCTCATGTTGGAAGATCTGAATGGCTTGACCAGCAAATTGTTTGGCCTGTCGGAAAGCATTAACCGCAGTCAAATGTTAGCACTCCCGATTTCTTCTTCAGCCTTGACCAGTCGGGCATGATGCCCCATCAGCTTCCTGGTTTCCTCAGCAACCTGGTCAATGTTTGCCATACCTTCATCCCCCAAAGTTACGACTCGAGTGGTAAGCAAATCAAGATCCATGGACTTAGCTTCATCCAATACTCTTACCACAGGATTACGGGGAAGAAGGTGCTCATCGATAGCCTCATCAAACGTAATATCACAAGAACCCAGGTCCAGATCCGGATGACTTGCAAACGGATTGCGGGCCAAGCCGGGATGGCCTATCCGGGTAACGACAGGTTTTCAGACGATTGCGGAGGAGGTATAAATTCAGTATTCTTCTTCGTGGTATCCCGAAGAGGCTGAGTTGGGGACTGAGGAACAGGTGAGGGTTCAAACAAGGAACGACTCCTCTTCTTCCTTTGGATATCCTCCTTGGTAACTCCAAGAAGAGGGCGGTAGCCGACTACGTCTCCAAGGCGGTTAGTCGGAGGCTTTGGTTTAGCAAAAGCCTTGAGAAGTTTGTATTGTTTAAGGCGGTGCCGAACATCTGATGCCTTGGCCACCTTACCCACTTCTGTGATAAAAACCAAGTGTTACAGGCATACATTGAACTATAATTCAAGAAATATATATAGTTAAGAAGAGTAAAGAGACGCTTTTGTTATACAAACCCTGGGGAGGAGTAGGATATTGCAATAAGTCCTAAATCTCATTCCAGGATGGGAGCTGACCATAAAATATTCCTAAATCCTTATCATAAATGGAGTCGGCAGGAGTCAAAAATTCACCTTGAATCGTAGGAATTGCCTTAGCTGAAGCGCGCTTAGAAGATGAATCGACGCCGGTCCCGCCTTGTCAGCCTTTTTAGGCTTCTCCACTAAAGCTGATCCTTCCTCCAACCCTTCAAAACCTAAGCGGAAAGCGTCATCTGTCCACTCCTGTATCACACCTGCTTGCTCAGAAGACAAAGCCCCAGTGCCATCACCACTCTGTCCGTCGCCACTATCACCGCTATGATCATCACCATCACCTTCTCCACCACTTCCACTCTCCGCCTCACCGCCTTCATCCTCGCCTCTTTCCTTCTCTAAATATTCCTCCTCCGAGACATCTGGACTTGTGCTGGGGGAGGGTCCCTCGGACTTCTTAAGTTTCTTCCCCCCAGCAAATGGATGTTTCGAGAAGGGTTTCCTTTTTCCGCTCTTCGCCGTAGCCCCTCCTTTAGCTTTGGGGCCCTCTCCTCAGCTGTGTCTCTTTGCTTGACCACAGACTGGCATGGCAGAATCAAGTTGTACCCCAAAAGAGTAGCATTCCTGATCAAACAAGAAGCTGCCTTCTCCTTTTCCGGAATGGCATCTATTTTCTCAGCCATCTGAACCAAACAATCATTCTCTACAACCGCAAAGCCACCTGTGGCTAGCAAGAAACAAAGCACATAAGGAGGAGCATTGCAGTCAGAACAGAAATTATAAATAAGCGTCAACTTACAGCCAGAGGTGAAGAGGTGGAAAGAAACAGAGTCATCTCTGACAAAGAACCATTCCTTCTTGAACATGCTAAATTTTGAATATAAGTCCAGGGCTGGCTTGAAAGACACGGCCGATTCTAAGCTAATGTATGGAGACCCCTTCTTATAGCCTCTCAAGTTGTACAAGTACCGAATTTCCAGGTTGGAAGGGGGCCGCCCGTATTTTCTCTGGAAAATAAAGAACGGACTCACCAAGATGGCATAGGAGTTGGGCTAAAGCTGGAAAGGGGTCACCTTCAAGTATGTGATAAAGCTGACGATCCAGGCGTTGATCGGAAGAATGGCCCCGCACATGCAATGATACCTACTATATGCAAAATATCCTTCAGGGGGGTTATACGGCATCACTCCTTTCCCTGGCAACATCATGTGCGTTCTTTCAATCCCAAAGGATCTAGATATAATGTCAAGTTGCTCGTCTTTGAGGGAGCTGGGAAAGCAGTCAAGCGGTGAGTTCAAAAGCTTCTGGGGGCCGTACCCATCTACTAATGATCTCGGGGATGGCCCATGTCATTCTGGCTCTGACTGAACTGGGGGCACTATGGAGGATTCCTCTTTGCCCTTGGATTTCTTCTTGTCAGAACGAGTTTCTACTTTATGAGACATTATCTGCAACATGAAAAAACACATCGTTAGAACAAGCGATGTAGACAAACAAGTACCTACGGCCTGGAATCTCATTCATAATTCAAAACATAAAAGCTCAATCGGTAGTTCGAGGCCAGAGTCAATTCGGCACTCGCACTCCCCAAGTACATTCGGTAGTTCGAGGCGAAAGCCCATTCGACACTCGTACTCCCCGGGTGCATTCGGTAGTACGAGGCGAAAGCCCATTCGTCACTTATACTCCCCAAACTCATTTGGTAGTTCAAGAATAAAACTTATTCGGTAGACGAAAACCTCACTTGGTCCGGCAGTCAAGTCTGGTTCGGTACTTGATTGATTCAGCTATTTCAAACGATGAACGACGACAAAGGCGTGAAACTCATACTTATAGGCAACGTAGGAGGACCGGACCAACCGGTTCAGCACTTAGGCCGAATGAGGGTGTCCAAGTTGAGAAAAACAAAGCATGACATATGCAGGCATATGCCCCACTTTGGGGGGGCAAATGTTGGGCGTGCTTCCACCGAACCAGGGCCACCGGACTAACGAAGGCACTACCGAATCAATCAACGAAGTAACCACCGGACCAACCACACTCCTCGCACTACCGAACCAATCCACCAACCATGCCCAGTACCGAACCAACCACACTCCTCTCGCCACCGAATCAATCCACACGCCATTCCCTACCGAACCAAAGTGAAGAAGGGATTACCGAACCAACAATTCCAGGCCAGATCATATCAGCCAAGGCCCACCAGCAGCTATATACATCCAAGACCCCTGCCCCCAGCCTCACTCTAAAAATAGAGGGGTAGAGGTACAATAATGGGAGACAAGTTTGAGAGCTCAAGCACGGTCAGAACTTTCAAACAACTTTCATACAGTTGTAATCAAAGCCTTGTACTTGTAATCTGAACGGTCAAAGAGAATAACATATGAAGTGGACGTAGGCACATTCTGGCCGAACCACTATAAATCTGTGTGTCTTTTACAGTTTAGTCCCTGCTTTTTACATATTTACATAAATCATCCAAATCACTAAGAACAACATAAAATCGACTAAATCATACGACTTAGAGGTGTTTGCCCATTTTTTGTGCAAACAGTTAGACAAAAGTCAGATGATGGTCCCAGATAAGAAGTCAAGCAGAATCACTTGTAACATCTTGGTCTGACCCGAGTATTAGTTAATAAGAAAATAATAAACGGACAAGTCTAGCTGTAAATATCAGAAAAATGAGATAGAATAGGAGATATAACAAAAATTTATGATAACAATAATGCCACACGATGAAAAGTATACATTTATCAACAACTGAAATCATACAATATCTCAAAAATCCCAGAAGTCAAAAAGAATGTCATATTCTTTATTTTATTCACCAAACCACAAATATCGATAAATATATCAATGCCAATCACAAAATGGTGAAACAAAAATTCTAGAAGTCGTCAATTAGAAATCTAGAAATCACAAATGAGGAGGCCTATCACAAAAGGGAGCATGAAAACTCACCAACACATGCATCACAAACGGGTAGCTAACCATAGAGCAGGTGCAGCGACGTAGTACAATAACGGTACGCCCGAGGAACCTAAAACTCAAATAATTTGAAACAACGATGTAGTACAATGGTATGTCCGATGAACCTGATAAGCCCGTACAATGACGTAGTACAACGGTACGCCCGATGAACCGAACTCCATAGAAGAACGTGGGTCGCTAACCCACAAAAATGAGTCGAAACTCCAAAGAACCAATAGGTCGTTAGCCTATAAAAGAAATGAGACGAAACTCAATAAAACGAGGTACAATCATCCACATGGAAAAGAGGCATAGCATATCACTAGTCTAAATCACAAAATGACCATCCTTGATCAATAAAATGTGTGAATTACATTAAGCTAGTAAATAAATGAGTTTAGCTTCATGTCCCATAACCACTGACTTGGCTTAAATATTTACGAATAAATTGTAGATCTCTACTCGAAAATTGTCACAAGAGTTTCAATCAAAAAGTCCAAAAATTAACCGACGAAGTAAACGCAAGCGTTTCATACCACTTGTTTTGCTAAGCCGTTTAATTAGATTTCTCATACGAATGAGGTAAAGGTTTGTATATACTAATAGGTTGGAAAACGGTTTTATAAAGAGCTTTGTATTAAAAATAGAGTTGAAATCATCTTTGTAATAGAGTTTGAATATATACTACTATTATAGAAACCTTTGTATTTCAAAGTGACAAGTCACATAAATGATTCTAGAAACAATCAATCACCAAAATTCACGTACGAAGATGTGAATCAAATTAATAGAAATCGATACCAATTCATCAAAATGGATATGCCCAAAAATTTCGAAAAAGAAGTCATCAGAGTCGATAATAAATGACTGCAACAAATCGGATCAACACGAATCGATTAAAATGGAATCCCAAGCAAAAATAGGCAAATTAGGCTGAGGCAAGCAGATCAGTCGACTGAACCAGGTGGTCAATCGGCTGACCCTGTAACGACCCATAAATTTTCGATGTTTAAACTTTGTTAATTTAATAATATTTTATGAGTTAATATTGAAAGAAATAAAAATTTGTAATTTAATAATGGAATAATAACTAAATTAAAATGAAACAATGGTAATACAAGTTAATTGTCAACAATCTTAATGAAACTCCAATTCATTGTATTTAAACATGTTATGCTTGGTTATAAAATTTAAATAAGTAACAAATGTAAACATTTAATTATTTTATAAAATAGATAGTTAATGATAATTGAATAATATCATATTGTGTAAGGAATTATAATATGTGTTGTATTAATTTATGCATTGATTTATAGTGGGATGTAAAAGGTAATAAAATAATGTGTAATGGATGGAAATGGAATAAATGTATTTTAATGAGAGTTTTTGTAATAATTGTTTGTAAAGAATAAATTTACAAATGTTATAAAATGTATAATGGTGACAACTATTATTCGTTACCAATGTATTTAATCAATAGCAATTAAATGTAATTAAACATTACCTTATGTAAGTTAAGATAATAACTGAATACTTTGAATGTAAAATCAATAGAAATGTTAATTATATGCATAAATGGCAATTGATTTAATAAAAGATTGAAACCAAGATAAATAAATGAATTGGGATAATAAATGTGTATAAGTGACTAAATTTCAGCAAAATGGAAATAAAATAGCTAACACAAATAAAAGATGAAATTTGAATTATATTGTTGATTGGAACATTTGTTGTAACTAATGAACTTTTAAATGTAATTAAAAGTTAAGGGTAACAATGGTTATAAGTTACCTATTTATTTAGTTCATAAAATTTAGTTTGAAATCAATTGCAGTTAGTTTACTTAATTAGTGCAATTAAAAATAGATTAATTTGGAAATTGAAGAATGTTAATTCAATAGGATGTAACCAATGAAAATTTTAATCTAATACTACGTTAAGGTTAACTAAGGTAATTTTTAATAAATCGAATGAAATGAAAATCAATGGAAATAATGTAGATTTTATACTTAGCTACAAATAGAATATAGGAAAAAAAATGTAAGCATTGAATTAATTCAGTGAATTTAAATTATAATAAATGGTCATTGAATATAATCAATGTTCTGTAAGTAATTATAACATTGGTTTGAAGGAAATAAATTTAAAGGTAATGAATGGAAAGAAAACAAGGTAACTAAGTATATAGAATAGTAATGAACTTAATAGAAGCTTTGGATTGAAACAAATCAATCCATCGAAATCCAAATTATAATAAGTGTAATTTTTGTAGCAGTTGAAATTAAAGGTTATGCAATTCGAAATAAAGATAACATGATAAAATTTATGTAATAGTTTTAAATACAATATTTAAGCCATCTATTTAACAATAATGAATGGAATAATTATTGATTGACTAAATTAAATAGAATTTTGGAAATTTAATTTATAATTGTTGAATTTAAGGAAACTGAGGAATAATAAATTTTAAATCGACAATTAAATTTGTTAAATTGGTATAAATGTTTAAGCAATTAAAAATGACAAGAATTGTCGATTATAGGATTGAAATTGAAATTTGATTTAATTAATTAATTTTTTATTTATTTAATTAACTGGAAAAATAGCCATTTTGGCCACTGACTCGGATTTCAACGAAACCAGTTTCATCAGATCTGTAACGGTGAATTATTGTAGGATTTCAAGTTTCATAGCGGTCCGGCTTGTCATTTGATCGTACGGGCTTGAAACACCTTGAAATAAATTAAATTGAAATCAATTTGAAAAATATTGATTTTAGCATAACTTCTTCATACGATGCAATTTGAACCAGAAATCTTTTCCATTGCGTTTAAAATATTTTTAAACATCTATTTTGAAATATGGGTTGACCCAATTTCGTTATGGAGTCGAAACGGGCTTTTCGGGCCATAGATCGTTCAGCATGTTTATTTATTGGGTCCATCTATTCTATTTTGTCTACAAATACCCTATTATATACCCTAGCTGTAAAATTCTATATTTTCGACTTCCGAAAATGGATATTAATACGTCCACTGTATCAACAGCCGAGCAATCGAAGGCCGGAAAACCGAATTGTTAGAGTTTTAAGAAGAAGAGGTAGAAGAAGAAAGAAGGAAGAAGCAATAGAAACAATATCAGAATCTCACAATTGCAGCGGAACAACATATAATAGATAAATGAATAATCTTTAAATCAAAAGAACTGTACATTTTATACATTACATTACATCACATTACATTACATTATCAGAGTTTACAACAACAAACATCGGAAAGGAAATACTATATACTAATTGATACGCCATTCCGTCCAGCTTTCCTTCAGATCTCCACACTAACTCTTGAATTCCAAAATGACTTGATAACCTGACTCTTGGCAGCCCGTGTGGAAAATGATGGGCACCCAGAGTTTAGGAAGAGAACAGTAAACTCCAGGTCAGTCATGGGACTTGTGTGAGAACTAAAAACAGTTATTTATCTTTAAAACAACAACAAAGGAAGTGAATAATATCTGCAATTCTTTTGGAAATGAAACTACCATAAGACCTCCTGCCACACACACAATGCAATCGCAAAATTGGAGGAGATTTCTCCTTATGATAGTCAAAGATGCTTACTACAAAGAATCATTTGATTTATTATTATATTAGTGCATAGTGTAGAAAACATTTCGAAAGTATAATATAAATCTTAGCCAGCATAGGTACCATTATAGTATGCCTACTATAGCTACCATATTAAATGGCAGGTTCTACAACTAAAACTGTACAAGGCTCGTATTGTTTCTTTGGATTTTCCAACAAATGGTTAGGCCAAGGAACTTCCCATTGCCACATGGGTACGCCTCTGGAAGGACGCCCCGAGAACCTAACCGGATCTCTGCCAACACAAGGTCGGGTTACCTCTGCAAAAATAGGTAACTACTGACATGAGTATGCCATCCTCCGGTTGTTAACAACCTTTATCCGAGGATCCTCAACCAACAACAATCACAAAGTCATATATATCTGCGATATCCACATAAGTCAAGTATCTGGGCTCCATACCATGATACCACTTCTATCCAGAAGGAAATGCAAATACCTTAAGGAGCGCTACTCCCTATAACCTTGCTGCATCTTTCCTGTTTTTACCATTACCAGGTTGTGAGGTCCGACGAAGTCTCGTCCGCAAAGCTACACTTTTCACAAAAGCAATGCTTTGATCAACAAATGATCAGCAGCACTTCGTATGCCAGATTACCAAATTGGGAATGTATCACTAGTAACCATCAACTACATAACCTCTGAGCTCGTACGTCTTAGAGAAGGATGTTAAGCTAAGAGAATAAATTCTCCGCCACAAACAGAAATGTATTTGATAAAAACCAGCTTTAAATCTCAAATTGTAACGTCAGACACACTTCCATACAAGTCCGTTCTGGGATCGAACAGAACCGAAGGCACTTTCGAAGAAACCCTTGCAATCCGGATATTCACTAATCACGTCCGGACTTCCCATCACAAAGGGTGATAAAATATCTACATCGGAGATCAGCCGATGCAGAGACATTCGATGGTAATCCTTCCATTTCCAAAAATATCCGGTCTTCAACACCGGTCTTCAAATGCTATCCATTACGACGTATCACTATTCGCAATGGATTTATGACCCAAAGGTCCTCTCCCAGCTAAACCGAATAACGAGCACTTATTTTAAAATAAGTGTAGCATCCAAATTCAAGACAATCACAACAAATACCCATTTAAAGGTAAATATTGATAGTCAGTTATTTAACTATCAAAGTAAACAAACAAATATTCAGCACCATAACAATCACAGCCATTTTTATTAATCTTCCATCAATTAAATAACTTGCCAAATATTCACTTTAATTTATCTTTAAAAATATATATATTCTCTAAACCATTTCAATTTGTACATTGGAAAACATTTCCAAATACTTATTTAACAATAAGTAATTCACAAATCTATTTATTTTCAATACTTAGAAAATATTCAATATACTTAAAACACGGTTTAGTATATATTTTATTCTTTTATGGAAAACGTTCTCTTTAAACACATTTATTTGGGTCAAAACGAATGTTGCGTAAAACATCGTTACGAAAATCCAAAATCAATACATAGGGATTCGAAAATACGATAGATATATAAATCCCAATACTAAACAAAAACATTACCTTTTGAAAATCATTTACTATAACAACAGTGTTATAGTCCATCTTTTCCTTATTTCTTGAAAACGTCTATTTCAACAATGAATGTTGAAATCTATGGTTTCGATCCTTAACACATTTTAAAACAACTTCGAATCATTTTAATTATATTTAAAAGATCACTTCCTAAAATGTTTCTTTAATATATTATTCATAGCCCAAAATCGTGAATATAAATCGTTTACCAAATTCAACACTTCTACATATTTTTAATTTAAAGGATTATCCACTGTCCAAAATCGTGGATATATCTCTTTTAATTAGTTTTCATATTTACTTATCAAATTCAATTGGTTTCGGATTTATAAAATAACGTTTATATATATTTTATAAAAACTTCAGCCTATAAAATCCCTTAATTAACAAATTCTATTTATGTCTCATTTAAATGCCAAAATCCAATTTATAAGTTAATTACTTATAAAATTTTTTTACGAAATCTATTCATTTTATAACTTCACAATTTATAAATCTATAAATTTCATTCACTTATGAAATCCATTTATACTTCATTTTAACACTTATAAAAACTCGTTTTATAATTCCAATATTTTAATTTATAAATATCAATTTTTATAAATCTTTAATATAAACCGTTCATAATAATTCAAAATTCCAAATTTAAACCATTTTACAAATTAATCAACTACTTATTTCAAAAATCATATTTCGGTTATATTTCACAAAAATCATAATTTTTATAACATAAAAATTATAACATTTATTTATTTAAAATGAATCAATTCCAAAATTCAATAAAATGTATGCTTTCAAAAATCACTTGAAAAATCCTTTTAAATTCGAAATCGTTACTTTAACATTTTTAAAACTCCAAAAATAGGCCCAATGCTGCAACAGCACCAATACATCAACCACGGCATCCAAACATCATATATCAATATGATAACAGAATATATTGCAAATATGTGTAATTAAATCAATACTGTTGAGGAATCCAGTTGGATCCTCCAACCTGTTTCCCTGCATCCACAGATTTTAGCATAATACCAATCCTGTTTCAAGATGAAATATCGTGGTACATGGGTTTATGTAAAATATTATCCGCTATTATGCGGCGCAATAGGGTCTCATCCGCTATATAATGCGGGAAATCAACTCCAAGTACATATATGATACCAATTCCACTTCAAGGTGGAATATCGCGGTATATGGGTTTAATATAATAACCTCCACTTAATATGCGGCGAATACGGTCTATTTCAACACAACAGATAGCAATTTATCATTCAATCACACAATCAAGAAATTTTAAATTTAACTATTTAAAATTTAAATCGAAACAAATTCGATTGAGTGAGAAGTTCTCACATTGCTTCAAATAACAGTTGCGACGTTTTATTTCGAATTAAATTAAACACGCGTTTAATTTCACCTAAAATTATTACTAGCTTCAATCGATCCCAATCCAATTCCACCGCGTAGTGCTCGACAATACAAACCCGACGCAACTCGTTTCGTGTGAAAGGGACCTCGTATGACAAAGTTATAGCGTTTTTAATATCACACGAATTTATAAAATAATAATTTCAATTTCTTATTTTTATTTTTAAAACCTTGAATAGATCTTGGCCGTGCATTTTTGCATCACGAAATCAGGCCGTGTAACTGCTTCTACTTCCCTAGGCTAACGATCACGTACGCAACCCCATCATCACGTGGCAAAATTTGATGGCCGCACCAGCCATACGCAATCAAACTTCGATCAGCCAACGTCAACGCGTGCGCCTCCTCGCCGTGAACTACCGCCATCAACCTATGAACCTCGATCGTGCCTTTTCCTAGGAATTCTTGTCCAAACACGAAGCCTTCTCTAGCCAATTACGATCAAACGCCGCCACCATAGTCGATCACAGCCGTTGATCTTAAAGCTCTCGTCATCCTCTACGTTTTTGTAGTTGAAATTTTTTTGATTCGATTAATGGATTTGAAGAAAACAAGGGGGAAAGGATCGAAAATTCTGGCCATTGAATATATATGTGGCGGCTAGGGTTAGAAACCCTAATGTTTTGCAAATTAGAAAATAGTGAGGCCTTTTATAGAATTTCCGTGCACTATTCACCCGAAATTTTTCCGGACTCCAAACAAAGCGTGCCGCCTGGCGTTTATAATGTTTTACCCTCATTCCGAACGCAATGGAATATATATCGAGAGGCAATTCGATCATATTTGGAAAATAGGTTTTCAAATCGACTATTTAAATTTAAAAATTCACCTAAATCGATTTCAGTGCGTTTTAGCTTGCCCCGGACAAACCATAAATCCGATTGACACAAAATCTGAAATCTTATAATAATTTAACATTACAGATCCAATGAATCTAGTTTCGTCGAAATCCGAGACTGTTTAAAAAATGAATATTTTTACTCGTCAATTAAATATTAAAATATCCAATTTCCACAAATTAACTTTTACTTCAATTTTTAAAGTTTTATAACATCATTCTAACTCCAATATGATTTAATGCAACTTTACAAATCAATTTAAATCACATTAAACCCAATTTCCAATTATTTCTGTAATTTCAAATATTAAATTATCGATTTAACTATTCAATTAAATCTAGATATGAGAAATAAAATTTATTCGACTTACAAATTTTACTTGTTAATATTAAAAATCAATTAAATATTCGAATTTCAAATGACAGAAGTTCTGGGTCGTTACAAACTTACCCCTTAAAAGAATTTCGTCCTCGAAATTGCCAAGTAAGAAAAAGTTACAGAATCCATTACTTCTCAAAACCATTTGTTCAAATTAAATTTCAAATTCATTTAAACATTTTGACTTTTCTAAAATCCATAGTGAAACTTCTTACAATAACTTTACTAAGTTTTCAAATCCTTTCATTTTCATTTCAATTTAGAAATTGACTTTTCGTTAACAAAAGTTTTCAAAAAAATTTCTAACTCCCAAAATTTACGAATTTTTTTGGCAGAGTCTCCCTTGTACGGAGGAGCTTTTGCAATATCACAATATATATATATATATATATATATATATATATACACACACACACACACACACACACATCGACCCACGTGGTCGGAAAATAGAAAAACAGTTCATATTTCCTATTTTTATTGCGTAGACGTACCTTTTTAGCATTTTTAAGCAAAGCAGTTATTTATTAGCATTTTAGCGTGACCAAATCCAGCCAACTACAACCCCAGTACCTGTACTAACTCAATTTAAACATGTAAGTGACATATATAGGAAATTCATTTAAATTTCACTAATTTTCAATAGAAAACACATAGTTTTTATAAGCACTGCAATCAGAATAATTCCCATAAGCAATTTATAAGGTTTTGATACAAATTTTAATTGCTTACAACCAATTCACGTTAGTTCACTTTCAATTCAAATTCAACTACATAGCTTTCCATTTATCAATTCAATTTCATTAACACTTAATGAATTATATACAATCAACTAATAATCATATAACAACAAAATCATAACCAACATAGCCAAATTATTAAATTCACAATCAATTTTGTTTAACACTTTTAATTCCAATTGGTTGATATTCAATTGACTTCCATTCAATTATTCAATTTCCAATTTACTAATTTTTTTTAATTAACACTTACATCCATTATTCCATATCAATTCTTTTACACTAGATTGATTAATATTCAATTCATTAGTTCAATTCAATTGCTAATCCATTTAACCACAAAAGTTGAATTTTATTACATAACTCATGTTCATATTCATCACTTCACTTTATTAATTTACTTCGACACCAAAATCAACTTCATTCAACATCACTTAAGTTATATTCCATTTCAAACATCATTTGTTTAACTTCACTTAAATTTCCCTTATAAATCCAATTCAGATTCCAATTCTAAAGTAAATTCTATTTAACTTTTACCAAAGTCAAATTTCGTCACTTATTTAAATTCATATCTCGTTTTGCTTAACAAAATTGTTTAACCATTTTACCATTTGGTTTCACTTACATCATCTCACTTTACAAGTTATACAACTTATATTTATAAATATATTTATATAGTTTCACTTCTTATATATAAGATTATTTCACAATTGTAAAACACATTAATTATAATTCCATACTTAATAATTCATTTTCTTATACAATTATTCTTACATTTTCGACAACCAAACAATCAATTTATATACACTTTAATAATTTCTGAAAAATTATTTCCTTTATATGTAAAATATAATCGAGCTAAAATTATTTCATTTATCCAATTTAAAAACAATCCTGTGTCAGTTTATCTTGTTTAAGAGTTTAGAAACCCCTATCGAAACAGTTGGCCAAACTGCACCGACCAGAATCTATAAACAATCAACCGATAAGTCAACACAATATAAAACAATTTTATATTCACTAACAAATACGCGCTCATATCTATGATTAAACTCACTCTCATTCTAGAGTAATACTGACTCTATCTCTAATGAGTAATTCCCAACTGAGCCAAGGTTGTCGCTTAACCAATTGCTCTGATACCAAATGTAAAATTATGGATTTTCGACTTTCGAAAATCGACATTAATACGTACACTGTATCAACTGCCGAGAAATCGAAGGCCGAAAACCAAATTGTTAGGGTTTTAAGAAGAAGAGGTAGAAGAAGAAAGAAAGAAGAAGCAATAGAAACAATATCAGAATGTCACAATCGCAGCGGAACAACATATAATAGATAAATGAATAACCTTTAAATCAAAAGAACAATACATTTTATACATCACATCACATTACATTACATTATCAGAGTTTACAACAGCAAACAGCGGAAAGGAAATACTATATACTAATTGATACGCCATGCCATCCAGCTTGCCTCCAGATCTCCACAGCAACTCCTGAATTCCAGAATGACCTGATAACCTGACTCTAGGCTGCCCATGTGGAAAATGATGGGCACCCAGAGTTTACGAAGGGATTAATAATGTGACGAACGCCCATGACCCCCGCACGAAACAAGGGAATGGTGTGCTCAAAAGTGTGCCAGGCAGCCATGGACGATAGTCAGGGTAAGGTAAAACAGCAGATTCTATCGTATTACTCACAGCGCATGGATAAAATACAATAGAAAATATACATAGTGAACTATAGAACAGAAGTTTCATCATATAAACTCATAATAGTTTTATACAATCATATGAATGGTCAATACATCAAGCCTCACTACATAACACTCAGAGTATCAAACAAACAGCGGAAAATCCAGTACATATAGTAAGAAAACAATATGCAAAAGCCTCCAGCTCGTCTTCGTCATCAACAACGTTGGTAGCCAAGAATAGCACCTGTCACCTGCTACCTAGTCTGCCCATCCCAACATGGATGAACAGCCCAAGGTAATAAGAGTTGAACATAAAACCTTGAGTCAGACAACAGTCTTAGTGGGCAGTAAATTAACTATCAAACATACCAAAAGAGCATAAAGGATAAAAGGAATAGGAACTCAACCATTCCACTCCACCTCATTCTACAGTGATAGCCCCCAGACCCACTAAGCAGAAACAAGCATAACAAAGCAGACATTTAAAGTAAAGTAATTATCACTCGAGTCAAGGTCGATGTTTTCCAAGTACAAACCCCCAAGGCCTAAACCAAGATCAGATAAGCACCTAGAAAACATCGCTCTTGAGTCCGAATGATGATACAACCAGACATCCATGACTCTGGCTATCACCGTTATCATTGCCTCAATTTCACCGTTAATTGAATGACCGTCACTTTATCTCATCCATCCGCCAAGGGCTAATGGTAAACCCGGTTCTAGACATAACTCCGCACGTCGTCGCAACCCATGCCTAGGAATTTTCGCAACTACCCGGAGTACTAGCACGTCGTCGCAGCCCGTGCCTGGGACGTCGTCGCAGCCCGTCCCAACGTACTCTTGCTTTGAGCTTGCTAGAACCTTCAATAACGATGAAATCTCAGCCTCCTAGTCATCCTCCTCGATGACTATTCCCATACTAGCTCAAGCGCCTCTCTAGCTAACCATTATCCACAAACACGGACCGCATCACCGAGTTATCAACATGCTTGGGATGATCCCGTCTGGATTAAACCAAGGCTTTCACACGTCATGCTTTGCTTCATCGCATCATAGCAAAGTCCCATCTCAACATCATGGTTTGCCTCATCGCATCATGGCAAAGTCCCATCTCAACATCATCATCAAATCTATCCATATGAGCTTCAACATCCGCTTCATATGCCACAAGCAGCTTTCCTTATTCAAGAGCCTTTCCACTTAGCTTTTGAATCATCTTCGACCAACTTGTACAAATCAAGTTATCAATCAACTAATCAATCAAATCAAACATTAATTCAAGTAATCAATCATTCAAACAAGATCTAAATAAACAATTACAACAATAATGGCAATTTCGTAAATAAAGAGTCCAAATCTAACATGCATTCTAACAAGCATGAATTATGAACAATATCTCTACAACTTGATGAATGAACCTGCATAAGTGAACATGTAGTAAAATAGGTGTTGAATCATCATTAACCATAGACCTACATGCAGACTTAAGAAAAATGCACGAAATCACTATCTTTAACACATAAACAAACCACCGATCCAATATACTCCTTTGGGTCCGTGTGAGAGATAACTACCACTCACCGAATCACCTAAACACCTCAAAAACAACCAACTCCAGGTCTGGACAGCAAAGAATCAAGCTGGATCCTCTAAAGCTCTGCTTCGAACGATGAAATCTCTCTTCAATGGATGGAGATCTTCAACTTTGGCTCATTGATCTTCGATTTGATCTTCAATTTAGATGGAAGGAATCACTAGATTAGAGTGGAGAAAAGAAGTGAAGAAGTTTTGTAGTCGAGCTCTCAAAATGGCAGCACTTCGTCGCTTCAAAATCCGGTGCCAAAAAGTGAACCAAACCCCTCTATTTATAGGCTGAAACGCCCCTTAGGTCGCTAGCTTTTAGGTCGCTCACGACCTAACTATGGCCGACCTATGACCTAGCTGCCCCACACGACCCAACGACCTAACTAATACGGCCTAACGACTCATGCTTCATGCAACTCAACAACATAGCCGACCCAACCACCTAACGACCTAACGCTAAGTCGCTCACGCGACTCAATGACTTAACAAAGGTCGCGACTCAACCCAGACACGACCTAACTGATATACGGACCTAACACTTAGCAGGGTTTCACGACCTAAACACCTCCCTTAGGTCGCATACGACCTATCTTAAGACCACCTAAATTACTCACCTTAAGTCGCTTCACCGCCTTAACTACCCACGACCTAAGCGCTACATAACCACACCCCTTAGGTCGCCTAAACCTTTAAGTCGCTAACATCTATAGGTCGGTCCGACCCAATAACTCGCTAACCCCTAAGTCGTTAGCTCTACTAAGTCGGTCAATCGACCTATCTACTAACCAGCGACCTAAGCCTTTATGCGACCTATCATAACTCGCTAACGACTTAAGCCTTAACACCTACACGCGACCTAACTCTCTCTTAGGTCGTTAACTATATTTTAGGTCGTCCAAATTCTTAAGTCGTCTATTTCTTAGGTCGGTCAATTCCCTAACTCGGCAACACCTTAAGTCATCTATGCTCCTTAAGTCAGCCATGAAATAAGCTTCCATACGACTCAACCTCAACACGACTTATCTCCTAGACGACTCAAGCTCCAAATGACTTAAACTCTGAACGACTTAACAACATCAACGACCTAAAGCAGCTATTTATGATTTATCGATACGTAAAATACGGGTCGTTACTCTCCCCCTTAGGAATTTCGCCCCCGAAATTCCAAACAAACAAGAGCAATCAAAATTATTCTGCATGCCTACCATCCATAGCAATCAACAAACCATGCATCCAATTACTAGCCTAGCATGCAGAATTCTAAGACTTAGAACAAGCTACAAATTCATGAGATGTCACGACAACTTAGGGCCATACCTCGAAGAGTTCAGGATGAGCTGCCTTCATCCTCTCTTCCTCCTCCCACGTACAGTCGTTAACATCATCACTCCATTGTACCTTGAGCAACGTAATCGTCTTCCTCCTAAGCTGTTTCGTGTCAGTTTCCACAACACGAAGCGGCTTACGAAGTCTCGTAGCAACCGGATCAACCTCCAAGTCTTCATAGCTATCAGCAGAAACCATTGTACTTGGGTCGTGCACATACTTCCGTAGATAAGATACATGAAAAACATTGTGCACACCCGCCATCTTTTCTGGTAACTCCAATCTATAGGCGAGCATTCCAATTCGCTCGATAATCGGGAATGGTCCAACAAATCTCGGTGTCAATTTCCCTTTTTACCCGAATCGAATAACATTCTTCAGTGGAGAAATCTTCACAAAAACCATATCACCTTCGTCGAATTCCAAATCCTTACGACGCTTATCGATATAACTTTTCCGACGATCATGGGCTGCCTTCATTCGTCGCCGAATGATCTCTATATAACCCGAAGTCCGTCGAATCATTTCTGGCCCAAGTATTAACTTTTCTCCTTTTCCAACCAACATGTCGAAGAGTTACACGGTCTTCCGTACAATGCCTCATATGGTGCCATACCAATGCTTGACTGAGAACTGTTATTATACGCAAATTCCACCAAATGAAGATGATCTTCCCATGATCCTCCAAAATCCAAAACACATGCTCTGAGTAGATCTTCCAAAACTCGGTTGACTCTCTCGGTCTGACCATCCGTTTGGGGATGATAAGCCGTACTCAAACACATCTCGGTTCCCAAAACTTCTTGGAAGCTCTTCCAAAATCCACTAGTGAACAATGGGTCTCGATCGCTCACTATACTCTTCGGAATACCATGGAATCGTACTATCCACTTGACATACAACTCAGCCAACTTCGATGCAGTTCTAGTTGATCGAACAGGAATGAACCTTGCACTCTTTGTCAAACGATCTACGATGACCCAAATCCCTTCATTTCCTGCTCTGGTTCTAGGCAGACCATCGATAAAATCCATTGATATTTGCTCCCACTTCCATGTAGGAACTTCTAACGGTTGAAGCAATCCACTTGGCTTCTTTTGTTCAGCTTTTACCAACTGGCAGTTCATACATTTGGAAATAAAATTTCCAACATCCTTCTTCATACCTTCCCAGTAATAGGTTCTCTTCATATCCCGATACATCTTATTTCCACCTGGATGAATTGTCAACTTCGAGTGATGACTTTCCATAAGAACTTCATCTCTCAATCCATCTATATCGGGAACAACTAATCGTCCTTGCTTCCGAAGCCAACCCTCTCGATCGACTTCAAATCCCTTATCCTTTTCTGGGTCTACTCCAGATTCCACATGACGGATAATCTTGGCAATCTTATCACTTTTGGCTCTTGCCAACTCTTTCCACCAGAGTAGGTCTGATCGATAAGTTTGCCAACATCTCAGGTTCCAATTCACATCTAGGCCTGAAGTCAAATCCAGCCAAATACTCGAGACTCTTCCATTCTAAAAACATGGCTCCCAATTCTGCATGTCTTCGACTTAACGCATCTGCCACTGCGTTACCTTTTCCCGGAGTATATGCTATACCAAAATCATATGATGCTAAAAACTCTAGCCATCGTTGCTGTCGAAGATTCAAATCCTTTTGGGAGAACAGATACTTCAACGACTTATGATCTGTAAATAACTCAAATCGAACTCATAATAGGTAATGTCTCCACATCTTCAGAGCAAATACAATCGCCGCTAACTCCAGATCATGAGTCGGATAATTCCTTTCATGCGGCTTCAGTTGTCGACTTGCATATGCGACAACTTTATCCTTCTGCATTAGCACTGCTCCAAGTCCAGTACCACATGCATCAGTGTAAACCACCATCTCATCATTCCCACTTGGAATAGTCAAAACAGGAGCACTTGTCAGTCGCTCTTTCAGGATTCCAAAAGCTTGCTCACACTTAGCATCCCATCTGAACACTTGGTTCTTTTTCGTCAATCCTGTTAACGGTGCAGCTACCTTGGAAAGTCTTTGATAAACCGTCGATAATATCCTGCTAATCCAAGAAAACTTCTCACATCAGATGCATTCTTAGGTCTAACCCAATCCTGGATCACTGCCACCTTGGCGGGATCAACCGCTATTCCATTTCCAGAGATAACTTGACCTAAGAACCTCACTTCCCTCTTCCAGAAGTGACACTTCGAAAACTTAGCCCTCAGCTGATGTTTCCGCAGGGTTTCCAAAACAATACGCAAGTGCGTCTTGTGCTCTCCTTCAGTTTCGGAATAAATCAGAATATCATCCACGAACACAAGTACGAACTTGTTCAACTGATCTCTGAACACTCTATTCATAAGATCCACAAAATATGCTGGTGCATTGGTCAATCCAAACGGCATTACCAGCCACTCATAAAAACCTGATGGTGTCTTAAAAGCAGTCTTCGGCACACTATCCTTTGCCACTCTCAACTGGTGAAATCCCGTTGCCAAATCCATCTGAGAAAACACCTTAGCTTCGTGAAGCTGATCAAACAAGTCATCTATTCTCGGCAATGGATACTTGTTCTTCTTAGTCACCTTATTCAGCTCACGATAATCCACACACAACCTCAACGATCCATCCGCTTTGGTTGCGAACACAACTGATGCACCCCATTCGGACACGCTACGCCGAATGAATCCTTTCCGTAAAAGGTCATCAACTTGCACCTTCAACTCTTGTTGTTCCCTAGGCGCCATTCGCCTAAAAGGCATCACAACAGGTCTGGCTCCCTCAACTAGATCGATACGAACTCGATCTCTCTATGCGGCGGTAACGCTTTGACCTCGTCAAAGACATCCTCAAATCCATTCACAATAGGCATCGATAACAGTCCATCCCGTGGAACAACCAGCGAATACATGAGGCTCATGAAGACACCTTCTTCATGCTTACATCGTATCACAACCTTTCGCCCTTCCACATTCTCGACTGTCACCTCCAGCCTCTCACAATCAATCCTTTCCGCATACTTCCTAAGCCAGTCCATACCCAAAATAATTCCGAACCCCGCAAAGTTCAGAACAAAACAATCACAAACAAAAGAGCAATCATGACTCGACACAACTAGACCATAGGATATCATACACAAACAAGACGAACCCCCAACTGGATTAGTCACAACCAATGGTCTATCAACAATATCCGGTTCCAAACTCAACCAGCCTACAAGTTCACTACAAACAAAAGAATGCGACGCTCCAGTATCAAACAACACCCTAACTGGAACACCACAAATGGAAAGAATACGTTGAACCACCACACTCTTTCCTTTCTCTTCCACAGTAGGAGCTTTCAAAGATGATGGAACAGCCCCCAAAGCATAGGCTTGCACAATCTGCTTGTCCATCCTCGGATCCGGATAATCCTTCCTAAAATGCCCCGGTTTGTCACAGTTGTGGCACTTCGCCGGCACTTTCGGTTTCTTGCAATCCCTGGAGAGATGACCCTTCTGCTGACAGTTGTAGCAGGTCACTTCACCCTTCAGCTTCTTCTGGCCATCCTTACCCTTCTGTTGCTGCTGCTTCCTCTTCTTGTTGCCACCCTGCTGTGGTTTAGACTCCTCCTTGGTCACAGCAACAACAGATCCTTCCTTAGGAAAAAGATTCTCGTGTAGGAACTAGATTAACCCTAGAGGGGGGGTGAATAGGGTTATAGCAAATTTTCTTGATTTAAACACAGAAGTAAACTGCACAAATAAATATGCTGAAAAGTAAACCACACAAAAAATTTACCCAGCTTCGGCAACCCCTGTCTACTGCTGCATTCACAGATTTCTATTAGAATTAAACAGTATCACGCTTACAGACACTCTACTAGACTCGCAGACCCTTTTGCTCCCGCTCACAAACACTCTACTAGACTCGCAAACATTTGCTCCCGCTCACAAACATTCTACTAGACTCGCAAACATTTGCTCCCGCTCACAAACACTCTACTAGACTCGCACACCCTGCTTCCGCCTATAGAGTTTCGTTTACTCGCAAACTCTGCTCCCGCCTACAATAGAACTTCGATTACTCGCAAACTCTGCTCCCGCCTATAGAGCTTTGATTACTCGCAAACACTGCTCCCGCCTATAGAGCTCTGCAAACTCGCACACCCTGCTCACTGAACTAATTCTAACTAGACAATCTGACACGACCTAATCCCTAGGTGGTGATTTATAAAATCTTTGACTTGAAAAAATAAAAACAACAATTTAAAAGACAAATAAACAAATAACCCTAATTTAAAAAACCCATAATTAAAACTCTTTAAGAAAATAGGTCGGCCCCTTTGTTTTCTTTCACTAGCCCATTCCTTTTTGTCTCGTTCCTTTGCTTGTGAGAATAATGGTCGCCGTTCCTCAACTCAATTAGGGCTTCTGCAATTTTTGTGCTTTTGCTCCTTGCGATCCAAACTAGGTTTGTGCAAATTGAAGTTCGCCGCTTGATACAGTTTGATCTTATGCTTCGATGCTTTTGCTTTGCCCATGGCTCTTCAATTTGGATCGAGTTCGTTTTGTGATTTCGGTATGTAATTTATCCTTCTGCTTTTCTGATTTTAGCTTGCTCGAACTCGATTGGATTTGCCGATGATGATCCTAGGGTTTATATAGGATTCAAAACCCTAATTTTGCGTTCGTATAAAATCATTTGAATTTGTCATTGGTCGTTCGATCTTGTATTGATGCTTGGGATTGATCTGACTTTGTCAATTTCGTATTTTTGTTAGCTTGATTTACACGGTATTGCTTTGATTTCGTGGTCAATTTGCTTGGCTATCACGGTGAACTCTTGCTTGACTTGTTCAACTTTGGTTTATACGGCAGAGATCTTTCTTCTTTTATTCGTTTTGAATTTGTCAAAAATTTGCACATATTTGATTATTCGACTTGGTCATCTCTGCACTGTTACAATTTGTTCATCTCTGTAGTATTGATTTTCACGGCATTGTCTTTGGGTACTCTGTTTCGTATGTATGTTGTGCATTTGTAGTTGGCTTGAAAACTTTTGTGTTGTAGCTGTCTTGATTTGTGCCTTGTCCATTCTCGTGTGTTCATCCCTGCAGTATATGCTAGTTTACTGCTTTTCGACTTCACTGAGAACTGTAATCTCTGGCCATCTTCTGATCGGTTTAACATGAACTGACTGCACTTGCACTTGATATTGTAGTGCACATTATTGCATGCATTTGTTTGGTTGCACTTGCCTGAGTGCCAGTTAGCCTTGTATTTGTAGTTTTGACCATGTTGATATTCTGTTCATTGCTTTTGGAATTTGCACTTATATACATGTGTTCATTTGTCTGCACTTGATCATTGCTCTGAGTTTCACTGCCTTCTGTCCATGTTGGTACTGGCTATTGTTGCCGTGTTCCATGAACATGCTTCACTGCATTATGAAAATGTTGCACTGTTGATTTTGGTTAGTGTCTTGAAACTCGGCCTATTGCGTACTTCATATAGTTGGTTCATGTTGTTGCTTATGTTGCTGTCATATACATTCATCAAGGTTGTTTCACTGCCATACTTGATGATGTGGCCTGTACTTGTGTACTTCTGGTATGCTGCAGCTTGCATCTTTGTTGCATTTGCTTGAGTTTGTGTCATCTGTACTTGCATTGCTGTACACTTTTGGTTTCATTGCTGCACTCGAGTTTTTGCTTCTGGCCTGCATGTAGCTGTTGCTCCCAGTGTTGCTTTGTCATTGTGTACTTGATGGTTGCTGTGCACTTTTGTGCTTTGAGTCAGTTTCACTTGGGTCTGGTTGGTCTGGCCATTGTAGCTGTATTGATCATGTTTCTGGTTCAATGCTTGGTGCATTGTGCATTATCACTTATATCATATAATGTTGCTGTAGCATGTACTTGAGTCATGGTAGCATTTGCTTCTGCACTGATACATACATTTTTTAAATTGCACCTGAGTTGAATCCAGTTTCGCAACTCGGGTTCGACCTTGTGCTGAAGTTGAAATTTTATGTTATTGCACGTGAGTTGAACCCGGTTTTTCATTTGGGTTTGACCTGTGCTCACCTGTCCCTGTAAATCAATCAAGTGTATATATCGGCGCGCACGGCCTTGTGGCATATAAAGTAATACACTGTGTATGTCACAAGTTGTTCGTGTATGATGAATTCAAATTTAAATTATGACGAACAACCCAAATAACTGAGGCAAATATTATTTTCAAACATTATCTTTTATTTTTGAATTGCAAAAATATTTCTTTTTCAATTTTACTGCGTTAGTTTATATTTTTGAAGATTTCTCAGATGCTGGATTCAAACTGGAAAGAAGTAGAAGATAAAAATACGAGTGTGAGTGATATGTAGTGAGGTGAATATGTAAATGTGAAATGTGATGTAATTGTAATTAAAGTTGTATAGTTATAGTGAGAGCTTGAAATTGTACTATTCAAAAGTGTAATAAATATTTATTTGAATAAAATGTCTGTTTGAATTCAAATTCTGTGTAATATATTTTATTCAACAAATATTTATTTAAACTATGTAAAATAGAATAGTATATTAACAAATACATTTAAACGAATGTATATATGTTAATTATCATCAAACAAAAATCATATAAGCGCAAAGCGCATATTCAACAATTTCCCCCTTTTGATGATAACAAACATATATTTAAGATTTTGAATGTATTAAATGTATTTGATCGTTCAATTTGCTCCCCCTATTTGAATGCTCCCTCTCTACACAATACTCCCCCTACATATATGCATACTAATAAAAATATGTAAATGAGCCTATATGCAAATTGAAAATTATTTGACCTTTGCTTGATTCTATTTGACAAAATCTTAATTTTTCTCTCCCCCTTTTGTTATCAGCAAAAGAATAACAGTGTTATAAAAATAGGGATGAAGTGATAGACATGAATCAAACCTTTAACTCAATTAAATATAAATATCAAATTTCAATAAAACTCAAACAAAAATCATAATTAACCTTGTCAAGCGCATATTCCACTTTCAGAAGTGATGGGGATAAAATCATCAAAAATCATACAGTTTTGTCTATTTGTGGCATATTTATTTTAGGAAATTTGAATATCTACTAACCATGCATAACCGTTAGGATTTTTAAATGAGATTAGTAGTATTCACAATTTTTATTTATATTTTAAAAATGAATTCAAGTATCTTCTAACCACGCATAACCGTGAGGACTTTTAAATGGGATTAGAATCAACTTGTCTATTAAAATCAATTAATTTTGATATGCGTTCCATACATGCATAACCGTGAGGACTTTTGAATGAGCATGGAAGCACATAATCAAAAATCCAAGTAATTCACCCATGCATAACCGTGAGGACTTTTAAATGAGAGTGAATACTTTGGATATTTATTTTTATTGAAGAATATAATAAATTGAAGCACAAATAATTTCCTTCACAAATTTAAAGATATTGAAGAACGAATGGTTTCCTTTGTAAACTACCACAAATTTACATGCTATATATGATTTTAATGAGTGATGGTCGATAGAAAGATGATAGAAATAGAAATGGTCATGGAATTTTTACCCAACAAAAGGTTTTTATAACTCTTGTTATGAGATTCTAAAGATATTTTCTAATTATACTTTTTTGAGTTATAATATATGATGTATATCAACACTCATCACTTTTTCAATCACTATTCATCTTTTCGATAATCAAAGGGAGTTAGATTAGTCAAAATAGTCGTTTAAAATCAAATTCAAAAATTATAAAATCAATTTTTCAAAAATGACTAATCTGTAAATATGGTCAAACATGATTTTCTCGAGGGGGTTTTATAAGAAATTTTTTTGCTATTTGAAAGTTATTTCAAGTGAAAAATATGCAGATATTTTCTTTGAAAAACGATGCAGCAAATGAATGTTTCAAAAATTAATCACGTTCCACTAGTAATTTTTCTATCAATATATTACCAGTGTAATCTGCATCTGAATTTAAATTTCACTCAATATTCACTCGATGGATGTCAAAGACCAAATTGTGAAGTTTTAACAAGCTATCTAAGAATGAAATTTGAAATGAAGCCATGTTCACACTCAAACAAATATCATGATGTTAATTTCAGAAACCGTAGGATAAACAGTTATATTCATGAGTAATCAACAGTCAATCAACATCATAATTATTTCAAAAACAATTTCTTGAAGTTTCAACAATTTCTTAAAGTCCTTTTTAACAGCTTTCACATGAATTTTGAAATCGTGCAAATTTATAAGCAGTGACCAAAATATCAAAACCAATATGTCTATGTGTAGCATGAGTAACCATCATTTGACCGAACAAATTTATATAAATTAATTCAAAATTGAAAATCTGATTGGTCATCAATTAAGCACAAATCAATGTCATAATTTGACCAAACAGATTAAGTTCAATGGTGAAAGGATGGTTGGTCTATTTTTAAGCACAAATCAAAGTAAGAACAAGTCAAAAGAAGTCATATCAATTAAGAATAAGTCAGAATTAAAAAATCATCTCTTTTCAACATCACAATCTTTGGCTGATTTCATTCAGAATACGGTGCAGATTATCACATTTAATATATCGTTCAAAACAATTTTACCTGTTTTACCTTTACGATAATTTTTCGTTGTTGTCCATTGTGATTTTGTCACCTTTGTACTAGGCTAAGGAACTTTGCTTTGTCGCCCGTTGTGTTTCTGGAACAGCCAAAATCCAGAGAACACCGTTGTTGTTCCTTAGCCTGCTACCACACCTACACGATGAAAGATTTATGTGACCTATTTGTTTTTATAGGTCCATGATTGTTAGTGGCAGAATATGAAACATATGTTTGTGGAGACCCAAAACTATTTATATATGTTCCTTTTGGCACCCAAATTTGTTTGACTTTCAAAGATTTTATATTTGTGCCTTTTGGAACCCAAATTGATATAGTTTTCACGTGTTTGGGTTTATACCAACAATTATTTTGATTATGTCCAAATTTTCTGCAAATCGTGCACATTAAATTGACTTGATTAAATTTTGTGTTCCTATGACTATGATTTTCAATTATTTCAGATCGAGCAAAAACACTTTTACTTTTTGCATTATCATCATTTTGTGATTTCCCAAAACCTAGTCCTTTTCTATTGTTAGCAAAAATTTGATTTCAACATTTTGAAAGATTTTTCTCCTTTTGAAAAGTTATTCAGGGATTTCTCAAGATTTTGGACTCTGGTTTTTAATGTTGAGTTTTCAGTGACAAGTGAGGTGCATCGATTTATAAAATCCTTTTTCCTAGTGTCGATGGTTTCCTTAAGATTCAAGTTTTCTTTTTCAAGGCTCTCAAAGTTATTCCTAATTTTTGATAGTTCCGAATCTAAAATTTGACATTGGTTACGTTCTAGGTTTTGAATATTTTTAAGTTCAGTTTCTAACCTAGAATTTTCATGGGCGAGTTTCCTCCTTTCAGATTTCAGTTTTTCAATTTTAGATTCAAGCGTATCAATTACTTTAGTAAGATCAGAACACATAAAAAGAAGTTCTTTATAAGAAAACTCACCTGCCTCACTAGATTCCTCGGAGGTTGCTTCTGAATTTGACCATGCCATAAGACACAAGTTAGCCTCCTCTGAGCTGCTATCCGAAGCTTCCTCTCCTTCTTCATCATCCCAAGTCGCTGCAAAGGCCTTCTTCTTCTTTTTCTTTCCTTTGTTTTCTTTGAGAAGCGGGCATTTTGGTTTGATGTGGCCAGGCTTGTTGCAGTTATAACACGTCAGTTCATTATCGGAATTTTCGAAATCTTTTGACCTATTGCCCTTTGTTTTCTTCTTGCGTGGCTTGAATCTAGACAATCTTCTAAGATTATTGACAGCCATTGCAAGCTCTTCAATTGGATCTTCTTCATCGCTTTCTTCTTTGCTCTTTAAGGCAATCGTCTTCTTCTTTGGTTCGGAGTTGTTGCGTTCTTCCTTTGCTTTTAACTCAAGCTCATATGTCATCAAGTTGCCAATCAACTCCTCCATGCTTAGCTTACTCAGATCTTTTGATTCTTGGATTGCTGTGACTTTTGCCTCAAAGTTCATTGGTAAAACTCATAGTTTCTTCCTCACAAGCTCTACCTCAGTGAAGACCTTCCCAAGCGCTCTAGCGTTGTATACCAAGGTTGAAAAACGTCCAAACATGTCTTTTATGCTCTCGCCTTTGTCCACCACAAAGTTTTCGTATTCGTTGCTGAATAGGGCTAGACGAGACTCCTTGACTTGAGAAGTTCCTTCGTGTGTCACCTCAAAAGTATGCCAAATTTCCTGTACTTTTGTACAATGAGAAATTCTATTAAATTCGTTTTTATCAAGAGCACATATCAAAGCATTCATGGCTTTAGCATTTGTCGTTTTCAATTTCTTATCGTTAGCATCCCACCTATCCTTAGGTATAGGAATCTCAGTACCACCAACGATTATAGTGGGAAGTTTATAGCCGGTTTCAATAATATCCCAAACATCATAATCAACAGAACTAAGATAGATACCCATCCTAACTTTCCAATAAGCATAATCGTTCCCGTTAAACATGGGTGGCCTAACAATAGATTGCCCCTCAGTAAAAGCATTATTTGGTGAATTCATGACTATAGAGTTAAAAACAAAATACCTGGCTCTGATACCACTTGTAGGATCTAGATTAACCCTAGAGGGGGGGTGAATAGGGTTATAGAAAATTTTCTTGATTTAAACACAGAAGTAAACTGCAAAAATAAATATGCTGAAAAGTAAACCACACACAAAATTTACCCAACTTCGGCAACCCCTGCCTACTGCTGCATTCACAGATTTCTATTAGAATTTAACAGTATCACGCTTACAGACACTCTACTAGACTCGCAGACCCTTTTGCTCCCGCTCACAAACACTCTACTAGACTCGCAAATATTTGCTCCCGCTCAAAAACATTCTACTAGACTCGCAAACATTTGCTCCCGCTCACAAACACTCTACTGGACTCGCACACCCTGCTCCCGCCTATAGAGTTTCGTTTACTCGCAAACTCTGCTCCCGCCTACAATAAAACTTCGATTACTCGCAAACTCTGCTCCCGCCTATAGAGCTTTGATTACTCGCAAACACTGCTCCCGCCTATAGAGCTCTGCAAACTCGCACACCCTGCTCACTGAACTAATTCTAACTAGACAATCTGACACGACCTAATCCCTAGGTGGTGATTTACAAATTCTTTGACTTGAAAAAATAAAAACAACAATTTAAAAGACAAATAAACAAATAACCCTAATTTAAAAAACCCTTAATTAAAACTCTTTAAGAAAATAGGCCGGCCCCTTTGTTTTCTTTCACTAGCCCGTTCCTTTTTGTCTCGTTCCTTTGCTTGAGAATAATGGTCGCCGTTCCTCAACTCAATTAGGGCTTCTGCAATTTTTGTGCTTTTGCTCCTTGCGATCCAAACTAGGGTTGTGCAAATTGAAGTTCGCCGCTTGATACAGTTTGATCTTATGCTTCGATGCTTTTGCTTTGCCCACGGCTCTTCAATTTGGATCGAGTTCGTTTTGTGATTTCGGTATGTAATTTATCCTTTTGCTTTTCTGATTTTAGCTTGCTCGAACTCGATTGGATTTGCCGATGATGATCCTAGGGTTTATATAAGATTCAAAACCCTAATTTTGCGTTCGTACAAAATCATTTGAATTTGTCATTGGTCGTTCGATCTTGTATTGATGCTTGGGATTGATCTGACTTTGTCAATTTCGTATTTTTGGTAGCTTGATTTACACGGTATTGCTTTGATTTCGTGGTCAATTTGCTTGGCTATCACGGTGAACTCTTGATTGACTTGTTCAACTTTGGTTTATACGGAAGAGATCTTTCTTCTTTTATTCGTTTTGACTTTGTCAAAAATTTGCACATATTTGATTATTCGACTTTGTCATCTCTGCACTGTTACAATTTGTTCATCTCTGTAGTATTGATTTTCACGGCATTGTCTTTGGGTACTCTGTTTCGTATGTATGCTGTGCATTTGTAGTTGGTTTGAAAACTTTTGTGTTGTAGCTGTCTTGATTTGTGCCTTGTCCATTCTCGTGTGTTCATCCCTGTAGTATATGCTAGTTTACTGCTTTTCGACTTCACTGAGAACTGTAATCTCTGGCCATCTTCTGATCGGTTTAACATGAACTGACTGCACTTCCACTTGATATTGTAGTGCACATTGTTGCATGCATTTGTTTGGTTGCACTTTCCTGAGTGCCAGTTAGCCTTGTATTTGTAGTTTTGATCATGTTGATATTCTGTTCATTGCTTTTGGAATTTGCACTTATATACATGTGTTCATTTGTCTGCACTTGATCATTGCTCTGAGTTTCACTGCCTTCTGTCCATGTTGGTACTAGCTGTTGTTGCCGTGTTCCATGAACATGCTTCACTGCATTATGAAAATGTTGCATTGTTGATTTTGGTTAGTGTCTTGAAACTCGGCCTATTGTGTACTTCATATAGTTGGTTCATGTTGTTGCTTATGTTGCTGTCATATACATTCATCAATGTTGTTTCACTGCCATACTTGATGATGTGGCCTGTACTTGTGTACTTTTGGTATGCTGCAGCTTGCATCTTTGTTGCATTTGCTTGAGTTTGTGTCATCTTTACTTGCATTGTTGTACACTTTTGGTTTCATTGCTGCACTCGAGTTTTTGCTTCTGGCCTGCATGTAGCTGTTGCTCCCAGTGTTGCTTTGTCATTGTGTACTTGATGGTTGCTGTGCACTTTTGTGCTTTGAGTCAGTTTCACTTGGGTCTGGTTGGTCTGGCCATTGTAGATGTATTGATCATGTTTCTGGTTCAATGCTTGGTGCATTGTGCCTTGTCACTTATATCATATAATGTTGTTGTAGCATGTACTTGAGTCATGGTAGCATTTGCTTCTGCACTGATACATACATTTTTTAAATTGCACCAGAGTTGAATCCAGTTTCGCAACTCGGGTTTGACCTTGTGCTGAAGCTGAAATTTTATGTTATTGCACGTGAGTTGAACCCGGTTTTTCATTTGGGTTTGACCTGTGCTCACCTGTCCCTGTAAATCAATCAAGTGTATATATCGGCGTGCACGGCCTTGTGGCATATACAGTAATACACTGTGTATGTCACAAGTTGTTCGTGTATGATGAATTCAAATTTAAATTATGACGAACAACCCAAATAACTGAGGCAAATATTATTTTCAAACATTATCTTTTATTTTTGAATTGCAAAAATATTTCTTTTTCAATTTTACTGCGTTAGTTTATATTTTTGCAGATTTCTCAGATGCTGGATTCAAACTGGAAAGAAGTTGAAGATAAAAATACGAGTGTGAGTGATATGTAGTGAGGTGAATATGTAAATGTGAAATGTGATGTAATTGTAATCAAAGTTGTATAGTTATAGTGAGAGCTTGAAATTGTACTATTCAAAAGTGTAATAAATATTTATTTAAATAAAATGTCTGTTTGAATTCAAATTCTGTGTAATATTATTCAACAAATATTTATTTAAACTGTGAAAAATAGAATAGTATATTAACAAATACATTTAAACGAATGTATATATGTTTATTATCATCAAACAAAAATCATATAAGCGCAAAGCGCATATTCAACGTCTCGTGCCAGAGAGCTTTCTCCACAAGCTTCTCAGACGGATCGTCCAGATGATCCACCAACTGTCTCCCAATATAAGTGTCCAAGCCTGTCACAAACTTCTCATTCTTCTGATAAGGGGATTCAATATACGATATAGCATACTTGGACAAAGCTTCAAACTCAGAAACATACTCAAGAACTGATCTTCCACCTTGCTTGAGTTCCACAAACTTCTTAAACAGAACGGATTTCTAAGCTGTAGAAATGAACTTAGCTTCAAATCTATCTTGGAGTTGCTCCCAAGTAATTTCTTCTTCCGGTGTATCAATGGTGATAGAGTTCCACCAATCAGAAGCTCTCCCTTGAAGCTGTCTTGATGCAAGCTTCCTCTTAGTTGCATCCTCAATTCCCAAATCACCAAAGATCCTTCTACAAGCATCTATCCATCTCTGGACTTCTATGGTCGATTCTGTTCCCAAGAAAACCTTTCCTCCAAGAGCGGTATAATCTTTGCACAGCTTAGCAAAATCCACAGGTTTTGGAGCTTGAACTTGAACTCCAACATCTACTGATGGCCCTGGAGCTGGTATCCTTCTCATGATCGAAGTAATCATGGCCTCAAACATAGCAGCGTAATCAGCGGCCCCATCAACAGCACGGCCTTCCCTAGTAGCTGGTCTCCCTCTTCGACTCATCCTTAATATCTACAAAAAGGAATGATTAAGAACACCTTGAGAAACAACTGCATAAGAGTTCAAATCCTTCTAACTACTATATTATATATAGTAATCATCCATCAAAATACAATTACGTCTCTCATACGTGATTACGTCAGCGAGCGTTGGCTAAAATCGATTAACCAAAGCTCTGATACCAAATGTGACGACCGCCCATGACTCCCGCACGAAACAAGGGAATGGTGCGCTCAAAAGTGTGCCAGGCAGCCATGGACGATAGTCAGGGTAAGGTAAAACAGCAGATTCTATCGTATTACTCACGGCGCATGGATAAAATACAATAGAAAATATACACAGTGAAGCTCTATAGTACAGAAGTTTCATCATATAAACTCATAATAGTTTTATACAATCATCTGAATGGTCAATACATCAAGCCTCACTACATAACACTCAGAGTATCAAACAAACAGCGGAAAATCCAGTACATATAGTAAGAAAACAATATGCAAAAGCCTCCAGCTCGTCTTCGTCATCAACAGCGTTGGTAGCCAAGAACAGCACCTGTCACCTGCTACCTAGTCTGCCCATCCCAACATGGATGAACAGCCCAAGGTAATAAGAGTTGAACATAAAACCTTGAGTCAGACAACAGTCTTAGTGGACAGTAAATTAACTATCAAACATACCAAAAGAGCATAAAGGATAAAAGGAATAGGAACTCAACCATTCCACTCCACCTCATTCTACAGTGATAGCCCCCAGACCCACTAAGCAGAAACAAGCATAACAAAGCAGACATTTAAAGTAAAGTAATTATCACTCGAGTCAAGGTCGATGTTTTCCAAGTACAAACCCCCAAGGCCTAAACCAAGATCAGATAAGAACCTAGAAAACATCGCTCTTGAGTCCGAATGATGATACAACCAAACATCCATGACTCTGGATATCACCGTTATCATTGCCTCAATTTCACCGTTAATTGAATGACCGTCACTTTATCTCATCCATCCGCCAAGGGCTAATGGTAACCCCGGTTCTAGACATAACTCCGCACGTCGTCGCAACCCGTGCCTAGGAATTTTCGCAACTACCCAGAGTACTAGCGCGTCGTCGCAGCCCGTGCCTGGGACGTCGTCGCAGCCCGCCCCAACGTACTCTTGCTTTAAGCATGCTAGAACCTTCAATAACGATGAAATCTCAGCCTCCTAGTCATCCTCCTCGACGACTATTCCCATACTAGCTCAAGCGCCTCTCAAGCTAACCATTATCCACAAACTCGGACCGCATCACCGAGTTATCAACATGCTTGGGATGATCCCGCGTGGATTAAACCAAGGCTTTCACACGTCATGCTTTGCTTCATCGCATCATAGCAAAGTCCCATCTCAACATCATGGTTTGCCTCATCGCGTCATGGCAAAGTCCCATCTCAACATCATCATCAAATCTATCCATATGAGCTTCAACATCCGCTTCATATGCCACAAGCAGCTTTCCTTATTCAAGAGCCTTTCCACTTCGCTTTTGAATCATCTTCGGCCAATTTGTACAAATCAAGTTATCAATCAACTAATCAATCAAATCAAACATTAATTAAAGTAATCAATCATTCAAACAAGATCTAAATAAACAATTACAACAATAATGGCAATTTCGTAAATAAAGAGTCCAAATCTAACATGCATTCTAACAAGCATGAATTATGAACAATATCTCTACAACTTGATGAATGAACCTACATAAGTGAACATGTAGTAAAATAGGTGTTGAATCATCATTAACCATAGATCTACATGCAGACTTAAGAAAAATGCACGAAATCACTATCTTTAACACATAAACAAACCACCGATCCAATATACTCCTTTGGGTCCGTGTGAGAGATAACTACCACTCACCGAATCAACTAAATACCTCAAAAACAACCAACTCTAGGTCTGGACAGCAAAGAATCAAGCTTGATCCTCCAAAGCTCCGCTTCAAACGATGAAACCTCTCTTCAATGGATGGAGATCTTCAACTTTGGCTCGTTGATCTTCGATTTGATCTTCAATTTAGATGGAAGGAATCACTAGATTAGAGTGGAGAGAAGAAGTGAAGAAGTCTTGTAGTTGAGCTCTCAAATTAGCAGCACTTCGTCGCTTCAAAATCCGGTGCCAAAAAGTGAACCAAACCCCTCTATTTATAGGCCGAAACGCCCCTTAGGTCGCTAGCTTTTAGGTCGCTCACGACCTAACTATGGCCGACCTACGACCTAGCAGCCCCACACGACCCAACGACCTAACTAATACGGCCTAACGACTCATGCTTCATGCGACTCAACAACATAGCCAACCCAACCACCTAACGACCTAACGCTAAGTCGCTCACGTGACTCAATGACTTAACAAAGGTCGCGACTCAACCCAGACACGACCTAACTAAGATACGGACCTAACACTTAGCAGGGTTTCACGACCTAAACACCTCCCTTAGGTCGCATACGACCTATCTTAAGACCACCTAAAGTACTCACCTTAAGTCGCTTCACTGACCTTAACTACCCACGACCTAAGCGCTACACAACCACACCCCTTAGGTCGCTTAAACCTTTAAGTCGCTAACATCTATAGGTCGGTCCAACCCAATAACTCGCTAACCCCTAAGTCGTTAGCTCCACTAAGTCGGTCAATCGACCTATCTACTAACCAGCGACCTAAGCCTTTACGCGACTTATCATAACTCGCTAACGACTTAAGCCTTAACACCTACACGCGACCTAACTCTCTCTTAGGTCGTTAACTATATTTTAGGTCGTCCAAATTCTTAAGTCGTCTATTCCTTAGGTCGGTCAATTCTAACTCGGCAACACCTTAAGTCATCTATGCTCCTTAAGTCGGCCACGAAATAAGCTTCCATACGACTCAACCTCAACACGACTTATCTCCTACACGACTCAAGCTCCAAATAACTTAAACTCTAAACGACTTAACAACATCAACGACCTAATGCAGCTATTTATGATTTATCGATACGTAAAATACGGGTCGTTACAAATAAACTCCACGTCAGTCATGGGACTGGTGTGAGAACTAAAAACAGTTATTTATCTTTAAAACAACAACAACAAAGGAAGTGAAAAATATCCGCAATGCTTTTGGAAAATGTAACTACCATAAGACCTCCCGCCACACACACAATGCCATCGCAGAATTGGAGGAGATTTCTCCTTATGTAGTCAAAGATGCTTACTACGTAGAATCATTTGATTTATTATTATTATTAGTGCATAGTGTAGGAAACTTTTCGAAAGTATAATATAAATCTTAGCCAGCATAGTTACCATTATAGTATGCCTACTATGGCTACCATATTAAATGGCAGATTCTACAACTACAACCGTACAAGTCTCGTACTGTTTCTTAGGATTTTCCAACAAATGGTCAAGCCAAGAAACTTCCCATTGCCATATGGGTACGCCTCTAGAAGGAAGCCCCGAGAACCTAACCGGTCTCTGCCACACAAGGCTGGGTTACCTCTACAAAAGTAGGAACTACTGACACGAGTATGTCACCCCCTGGTTGTAAACAACCTTTATCCGTGAATCCTCAACCAACAACAATCACAATGTCACATATATCTGCGATATCCACATAGGTTAAGTATCTGGGCTCCATACCTTGATACAACTTCTATCCAGAAGGAAATGCACGTACCTAAGGGGCGCTACTCCCTATAACCTTGCCGCATCTTCCCTGTTTTGACCATTACTGGGTTGTGAGGTCCTACGAAGTCTCGTCCAAAAGCTATGCTTTTCACGAAAGCTATGATTTGATCAACAAATGATCAGCAGCACTTCATATGCCACATTACCAAATTGGGAACGTATCACTAGTAACCATTAACTACATAACCTCTGAGCTCGTACGTCTCAGAGAAGGGTGTTAAGTTAAGAGAAAAAATTCTCCACCACCAATAGAAATGTATTTGAAAGAAACCACCTTTACGTCTCAAATTGTAACGTCAGATACACATCCACACAAGTCCGTTCCGGGATCGAACGGAACCGAAGGCACCTTCGAAGAAACCCTTACAATCCGGATATTCACTAATCACGTCTGGACTTCCCATCACAAAGGGTGATAAACTATCTACATCGGAGATCAGCCGATGCAGAGACATTCGATGGTAATCCTTCCATTTCCAAAAATATCCGGTCTTCAACACCGGTCTTCAAATGCTATCCATTACAACGTATCACTATTCGGAATGGATTTATGACCCAAAGGTCCTCTCCCGGCTAAACCGAATAACGAGCGCTTATTTTAAAATAAGTGTAGCATCCAAATTCTAGCAAATCACAACAAGTACCCATTTAAAGGTAAATATTGATAGTCGGTTATTTAACTATTAAAGCAAACAAACAAATATTCATCACCATAACAATCACTATGACCTTTTTATTAATCTTCCATAAATTAAATAACTTGCCAAATATTCACTTCAATTTATCTTTAAATATATATATATATATATATATATATATATATATATATATATATATATATATATATATTCTCTAAACCATTTCAATTTCTACATTGGAAAACATTTTCGAATACTTATTTAACAATAAGTAATTCACAAATCTATTTATTTTCAATACTTAGAAAATATTCACTATACTTAAAACACGATTAAGTATATATTTTATTCTTTTAAGGAAAACATGCTCTTTAAACACATTTATTTGGGTCAAAACGAATGTTGCGTAAAACATCGTTACGACAACCCAAAATCAAAAGCATAGGGATTCGAAAATACGGTAGATATATAAATCCCAATACTATACAAAAACATTTACTTTCGAAAATCATTTACTATAACAATAGTGTTATAGTCCATCTTTTCCTTATTTCTCGAAAACGTCTATTTCAACAATGAATGTTGAAATCTATGGTTTCGATCCTTAACACATTTTAAAACAACTTCAAATCATTTTAATTTTGTTTAAAAGATCACTTCCTAAAACATTTCTTTAATATATTATTCACTGGCCAAAATCGTGAATATAAATCGTTTACCAAATTCAACACTTCTACATATTTTTAATTTGAAGGATTATCCACTGTTCAAAATAGTGGATATATCTTGTAACATCCCGCCTTTTCGCTCTCTTTAAATCGACACACGTGCCAATTCAAACCGTTCGGAAGGGAGGATTATTATGGGGTAAATAAGAAAATAAGAGAGAAATAAAACAAAATAGAATCTCACAGCGGAAGGATAAAATATAATAATCAAATATACAATTTAAAGCTGTTTACAAAATATTTGATTACACTTACACATTTATCAGAGTTACACATACCAATAACAATGCAGCGGAACAGTATGAGTATAGTGGATTATAATAAATAATAATAATAGGAATCTCCGTCTTCGTCCTCCAGAGCTAAAGTCTTCGATCCTGAAACGCTCGGACTGACCCGAGCGAATTGAAAAGACAAAACATCGAGTCAGAAATAAAATATCTTATGTAAGTTAAATAAACAGAAATAAACATGAGTGCAGTAACTCAAAAGATGCTCGGGATTCACATCTCCTAAGGATCCGTTAAACAATTTACTATGTAGTATATTTCGCTATTATAATAGTGTCTAATGGTAAAATAAACTTACTTTTAAATAGCGTTAAGGCTTTACATTTTCCACCTTAACATGTAAAATGCCAATAGTCTATACAGTACCATAATGCCTCCAGATCGGGAGGCTACCAGAGGATACTCCATAGGTACGACACAAATAGAAACTCGTAGAAGGCATGATAGGGTAGGTGACACGGCACAACTAGGCAATACCAGGGTAGATATACCAATTACGCATCCGGGCTGGTGGTAACGCGTAACCGCAACTACCGCCCACCTCGGACAAACTCCCCCCTAAAATCAAAGAAATCAAAAGTGGCCACCGAATCAATCCAAAGTCAGAGTATAATATCGAAGAGGAGTATCCGATAAAGAGCGCTAACCCCCTTGGCCCGAGAATCGCTCCTGTTTTAGCCACCTTATGCCAACTCATGGGAGTCGGGTCCACGTATTTACCTCAAAGGAAACGCCGCCACCATCCTACTTCATTCTGGAATCTCCACCACGTACATGGTTGTTAAAGTGGTTTTGGGGGTTGGCAGAGAGTATGACAACTTCCGATCCCAGTCTCTTCAACAACCAGTCGTTATTATAACACCGCAGTTTTTTTCAAAATAATTTATACTTTAAAACCAGAATATAATATCTCTTTCAAACCATATAAATGCGATATCATTTATATTTTTAAAACCCAAATCAATATGATGTCTTTTTTATTTTATAAATACCTCTTTCCCAAAATCAAAATATTTTTCAAATATATATACCTTGAAACCATAGCCTTGAAACATTACTTTTAATACTTAATAGTTCAAATACTATATTACTTTATAAAAAAAACAGCCTTTAAATTTCACAATAATTCCCAATATCAATTTGAACCTCCAAATAAACCATTTTTATTCCCATATATTTCAAAGCTTAAATATTCTATACTTCAAAACTTTATAGTTTCATATATTTCAATCTTTAAATATATTTCAAAAAAAGGATTCTTTGATAATTTAATACATATCAAATCCAAATTCCTATTATTTAAATTTGAAATATTTGCTTACTAAAACAAATATTATTTATGTAAAACCCTTAAACCTCAATAACAGGATATTCTTTTAATTAAATTAACTTGATAATATTCTTTAAATTAATTTGATATTCGTTTAAATCTCAAATCAAAAATCAAGTTATAAGATCATACCTTTTAACTCTTAATTTATTTACATTTCAAAAAAATTCTGAGGAAAATTCTTAAATACTTTAATTCAAATTGTACTCACATTTATCTTCAACCTTACTTTTATTTGAGTTATTATAAACTCTATATACAATAGAATTTCAAATATATTCTTAACCATATTATATAAACGAAATCAACTTCATTATTTAGCTTACTTTAAAATTCGAAACAAATTTATACATAGCTAAATTCAAGAATTTTTATTATATATATATCAGAATTTAATATTTATTAAACTGTATTCTTTCCAAAACCATAGAAAATCATTTCAAAAATAATTTTATATATATACCGCGGTGCCTGTATATAATTTTTTATCTTATGATCAAGTGATACAGATATTTATCATTTCAATCCGCAATTTAAAAATAAAAAAGGCGGTTGTATATCATTTCAAACCGCAATCCCAAATGAAATGAAAATGCATAATAACTTGCGGTTTATACAATATAAATATCCATTATATCAATCATCAAACATTTATCAATTTATCATCCAGTCCAAACAATCACATCAATAAATAATAGTTAATTACTGATAGTTAACTTTTCAATAACGAATTAAATAACTATTTAACTGTAGTTTATATGCAATAATGAATAAATTTAACTAGCAGTTTATATGCAATAATAAATTTAACAAAATTTTAACTCGCAGTTTATATGCAAAAATGAATTAAATAACAAGTAAATTTTATGGATGCAAATTTAATGAGATAATGATGAAAGATATGCCAAACAGCTATAAATAAATTTCTAAACACATCATAAATCAATTTAACAAACATAAGAAATTTTAGAAATTGTAAGCGGGTATACACTCACCTTTTGAATTTAAATCGAATTTAAATCCGATTTAAACCCAAAAATTGAACAGTCTTCAAATTCGTTCAAATTAGCGCCAAACTATCCGGAATTTTATTACGATCCTAACAAAAAAAACCGTGCATGAAACGAAGTTCGTATGTGAAAGATATACGTATTAGAACGATAAAAATCAAAAATAAATTAAAAACAATTAAAAATCAACTCACCCTAAATAACACGCCACGTCATCACGTTCTCCCTCTCTCTCTCTCAATCAGAAAGCAAGCTCGTTCCATCCTTCTCTATAAAGTACACGACCTTGTTGAAGAAAACGCAACTTTGACTGTACGTCTTCCTCGCTATAGAGCTCGATTGGCCAAGCCGCTACCATTAGGGAACTCCCCTCCGCCCCCTCCATCGCCGAGACCAAATCGCGGCATCCCAGGTCGCGCTACCGTCGCCTCCAATTCTAGGGTTTCGAAACCCTAAATCGCCGAAATCGAACACCTTGGGCCTTGTTAGACCACACGACCACCATCAAACAATTCCACTCAGCAAGCTCTACGATACCCATACCGCAATTTTGCCGAAATATTCACGAATCAAAAATACCCAAATTGAATGTTAGGGTTTTGCGAATATTGAACTTTGATCGAGCTTTTCGAATGATTCGAGCATCAATTGCAAAAACAGAAGTTACATGTAGATTCGTATCGATGAAATCTTCGATGTATAATTTTTCCAATTTTTTCTAAGGATTTTGGATTTTTGACTCTGATTTGCTTTGGAATTGGATATAGATATTGTTTGTCAGCCATTGAGGAGGAGAGAGTTGAGATATACGTACAGAAAAATGAGAATCAGGGGAAATAGGGTTTATAATGATATATTATAGACAAAGTTGAAATAGGATGGATCGGATAAGATAGATGTACGCGCTAAACGATATATGGCCCGAAAAGCCCGTTTCGACTCCGGAACGAATTTGGGTCAACCCATATATCAAAATAGATGTTTTAAAATATTATGAACGTGATGGAAAATTTTTCTCGTTCAAATTCCATCGTATGAAGAAGTTACGCTAAAATCACTATTTCAATTTATCGATTTCAAGGCGTTTCAAGTCCGTACGATCAAACGACAAGTCCGATCGCTACGAAACTTGAAATCCTACAATAATTCACCGTTACGGAGCCAATGAAACTGGTTTCGTCGAAATCCGAGTTAGTGGACAAAATGGCTATTTTTACATTATTTAAATAAATTAAAATAAATTAATTAAATCAAATTTCGTATTTAAATTCTGAAATTGACAATCTTTAACACTTTTATTTTCTTAATCATTCACATTAATTAAACCAAATCTAGACGTCAATTTAGAGTTAACAAATTTATTCATTTCATCGTTAAATTTCAATTTCATTATATTCACAAATTATAAATTTAAATTTGCAACAATTCCCTTTAATTGACTTTCATTCAATTATTCAATCTATTGGTATCCAATAGATGAGACTACCATTGGATTCATACTCTATTACGTAAATATCTCCAAATTTCGTCTAAATTTATATTTACATAATATTTAAATATTAAATTTCATTTTAGTGAAATTAAATCCAATTATTATAGTTCGAATCTCGAAATTTGTAAATCTTTATTTCCATTCTTGTATTCAACATACTTTCTTTATTACCCCTGACGAAATTAATATTTGATTCAAAATCTATTATAACAATATCCTCCCATTACATCTAGTTTCAATTAACGTAATAATAAATGGTGAATTACATTTATTTGCGACAAATTCAATTTATTGAATTTTACACTTCAATCCAAACAATAAATCTTGCTTCCAAATCTATAAATCAAACAAACTTCATAAAGTAAATGGCTTATCATAAATTACATCTTATGAATTAACCATCTTCAATGACAAATCTAATCTACCCTAACTGCATAATTTAAGTCAATTAATTGTAATTAATTCCGCATTAAATGTTATTAATTATAAATTGAAACCTCAATAAAATCTTTTATTGATTTAAAAATCTAGCTATTCAAATAAATAGACATTTTATGGGTATAAATAACATTGAATCATAATACATTTCATTAACGTATTTATTACATTTATTTCCCAATAACGTACTACCTAATTTTTTCTAAATTTCAAATTTGATTTCCAAATTTTATGCAACATACTAAAGATATGGTTAACCTAAATAATTGTTGCCCTTTAACATTCAAATTCACTTACAACTATTATTAACAACAATGTTGCCGTTGATTTTGATTTAATTAAATAAATTAGATGAATGGGTAATATTTTATAATTATCTCCAATGCCAAATTTTACTCAGGTTCATCATTAATTACCAACTACAATTTATTATAATTACTTAGTTTGCATTGATTAAATCAAATTGTAATTTAATATGTATTATTTCCTTAATTAGTATAACCTTTGAAATAAATTCCCAATTCTCCAATTTACCACCTTAAAATAAGTTTACGTTCCTATTAATTTCCATTCCCACTTCTGTTATTTTATATCACAATCATTAAAGTAACACTTAACATCAACACAACCATTATGAATACTTATCAATCTGCATTATATTTAGTACATTAATTTACGTTTTATCCCAATATAAAATAATTCGTACATTAATCTTCATTACTTCCGTAAATAAATTTTGTAACCAAGGTATACCATTTACATTTCTTTCTTACTTTAATTAATTACCAAATATCCCTATCTACACTCAATTATAACTTTGTAATCTTAACAAATCCATAAATTGTCAATTTCTTAATATATACATTGATTACTATTAAAAGTTTTCCATAAATTTATTTGGTTTCAAACTCTTTATTCATTCCAGTAAAACACCCATCTTATTTCTTATTAACAATAATTTTATCAAATTTCAGTTTATCCCATATTATTACAATCAATAACTATAACAACGTGCTCTTACATTAACTAATTCAATGCCTACCATATACTCTTCATATTCAATTATATCCAGATATAATACTTACGCTATTTCATTAATTGAAATTTTATTCAATTTACTAATAAATAAGTTTTAATTACCCATGCTATATTTTAATTTAGTGTTCATTCTAATACTAATTTATCACCATTATTATTTCTACAAAAATTCAATTACAAAATCTCATTAATTAACCAAATTTCTTTACCAAAATTTACGGGTTGTTACATATCTCCTTTAATAAGTTTTCATATTTACTTATCAAATTCAATTGGTTTCGTATTTATAAAAAAATGTTTATAAATTCACATTTATACATATTTTATAAAAACTTCAACTTATAAAATCCCTTAATTAACAAATTCTATTTATATCTCATTTAAATGCCAAAATCCAATTTATAAGTTAATTACTTATACAATTTTATTTTTTTTACAAAATCTACTCATTTTATAACTTCATAATTTATAAATCTATAAATTTCATTCACTTATGAAATTCATTTATACTTCATTTTAACACTTATAAAAACTCGTTTTATAATTCCAATATATTAATTTATAAATATCAATTTTATAAATCTTTTATATAATCCGTTTATAATAATTCAAAAATCCCAATTTAAACCATTTTACAAATTAATCAACTACTTATTTCAAAAATCACATTTCGGTTATATTTCACAAAATCATAATTTTTATAACATAAAAATTATAACGTTTATTTATTTAAAATGAATCAATTCCAAAATTCAATAAAATGTAAACTTTCAAAAATCACTTGAAAAATCCTTTTAAATTCGAAATCGTTAGTTTAACATTTTTAAAACTCAAAAAATTGGCCCAATGCTGCAACAGCACCAATACATCAACCACGGCATCCAAAAAACATATATCAATATGATAACAGAATATATTGCAAATATCTGTAAATAAATCAATACTGTTGAGGAATCCAGTTGGATCCCTCCAACCTGTTTCCCTGCATCCATAGATTTTAGCGCAATACCAACCCTGTTTCAAGACGGAATATCGTGGTACATGGGTTTATATAAAAATATTATCCGCTATTATAAGGCGTAATAGGGTCTCATCTGCTATATAATGCGGGAAATCAACTCCAAGTACATATATAATACCAATTCCACTTCAAGGTGCAATATCGCGGTAAATGGGTTTAATATAATAACTTCCGCTTAATATGCGGCGTATAGGGTCTATTTCAACACAAAAGATAGCAATTTATCATTCAATCAGACAATCAAGAAATTTTAAATTTAACAATTTAAAATTTAAATCGAAACAAATTCGATTGAGTGAGAAGTTCTCACCTTGCTTCAAATAAAAGTTGCAGCGTTTTATTCCGAATAAAATTAAACACGCGTTTAATTTTACCCAAAATTATCACTAGGTCCAGTCGATCCCAATCCAGCTCCATCGCGTAGTGCTCGACAATACAAACCCGAGCAACTCGTTTCGTGCGAAACGGACCTCGTATGACAAAGTTATAGCGATTTAATATCACACGAATTTATAAAATAATAATTTCAATTTCTTATTTTTATTTTTAAAACTTGAATAGATCTCAGCCGTGCGATATTGCATCACGAAATCAGGCCGTGTAACTGCTTCTTCCCCCCAGGCTAACGATCACGTACCCAAACCCATCATCACGCGGCAAAATTTGATGGCCGCACCACCCATACGCGATCGAACTTCGATCAGCCAACGTCAACGCGTGCGCCTCCACGCTGTGAACTACAGCCATCAACCCTATGAAGCTCAGTCGTGCCTTTTCCTAGGAAATCATGTCCAAACGCGATGCCTTCTCCAGCCAATTACGATCAAACGCCGCCACCATAGTCGATCATAGCCGTTGATCTTAAAGCTCTCGTCATCCTATATGTTTTTGTAGTTGACAATTTTTTGATTCGATTGACGGATTTGAAGAAAACAAGGGGGAAACGATCGAAAATTCTGGCCATTGAATATGTATGTGGCGGCTATGTTTAGAAACCCTAATGTTTTGCAAATTAGAAAATAGTGAGGCCTCTTATAGAAAATTTCTGTGCACTATTCACTCGAAATTTTTCCGAACTCCAAACGAAGCGTGCCGCCTGGCGTTTATAATGTTTTACCCCCATTCCGAACGCAATGAAATATATATCGGGAGCCTATTCGATCATATTTGGAAGATAGGTTTTCAAATCGACCTTTTAAATTTAAAAATTCACTTAAACCGATTTCAGTGCGTTTTAGCCTGCCCCGGACAAAACGTAAATCCGATTGACACGAAATTTGAAATCTTACAATAACATAACATTACGGATCCAATGAAACTCGTTTCGTTAAAATCCGAGACTGTGTGAAAAATATCTATTTTTACTCGTCAATTAAATATTAAAATATTCAATTTCCACAAATTAACTTTTAATTCAATTTTAAAAGTTCTATAACATCATTCTAACTCCAATATGATTTAATACAACTTCACAAATCAATTTAAATCACATTAAACCCAATTTCCAATTATTTCTGTAATTTCAAATATTAAATTATCGATTTAATTATTCAATTAAATCTAGATATTCGAAATAAAATTTATTCGACTTAAATTTTTTACTTGTTAGTGTTAAAAATCAATTAAATATACGAATTTCACATGACAGAAATTCTGGGTCGTTACACTAGCAAACTCTATTCCTCATTTCTATACGTACAGAAACTTCTATGCTCCTCTTCCTCAGTGGCCGTAAACCCTAATTTATCCAATTCAAATTTCAAATCAAAAATCAACTTCAAAGTTTCAAACTCCTCAAAAAAATTCAAAAAAATTATATTTTGAAGCTCCCGTAGAGCGTAAGTCAGATCTGCAGTCCATTTTTCGATCTGGGTTATCGAGTGGCCAGAAATGCATGATTAAATTCCAGCCGTTCGTACGTACTTTTGCGAATTGACATTGGGTCTGCGTTCGCAGGCAAAATGGAGGGCATGTCGGCGTTGATATCGATGAGCTGAGCGCATTTATGCGGCTCATTTGGATCTTAGGCGCCAAAGATCACCAGAATTCGCCATCGAAGTGACGGCGACCTCGTGGAGGAGGAAGTGGTTCCAGGAGCGTGCGTGGGGTCTCTGGGGTTGGCTAGGCAAGGGGAGGAGGGTGGCATACTTTGATTTGGTCGAAGATTCGAGGATGGGGGTCGAAAATTGAAAGGAAGTGGCGATTTCTGGCGGCTTGGTACGGTTCAAATGAACGAAGTGATTAGGGTTTCGCTGTTAGCAATGATGACGTGGCAGAGTGGTGTATTTGGTTGATTTATTTTATTTTATTTCAATTTAAAGTATTAAATGTTCCAATTTCTATAACTTTCCCGTACGAACTCTGTTTCACGCGTAGTTTCTTTTGTTAGGATCATATTGAAATTTCAGTCATTTTGGCGCTGGTTTGGGCGGGTTTGGAGACTGTCCAATTTTTGGGTTTAAATTGGATTTAAATTCAATTTAAATTCAAAAGGTGAGTGTTGTAACTCACTCACAACTTCTAAAATTTCTTCTGTTCTTTAAATTAAATTTTGATGTGATTTAAAATTTATCTATGATTGTTTGGGCATATATTTAATCATCGTCTCAGTTAGATTGCATTTATTTAAATTAATTAATTTAATTTATTTTTGCATATAAACTGCCAGTTAAATTTTATTTATTTATTATTGCATATAAACTGCCAGTTAAACAGTTTTAATTTATTATTGAATATAAACTGCTAGTTAATACTTGTTTATTATCCGTTCTATAGAGATGTTATTGTGTATATTGGATGATGATTGCTATAAATGGTTGATGATTGATATTGGATGAATGAATGCTGTGTTTTATACTATATAAACTGCAAGTTATTGTGCATTTTCATTTCATTCGGGATTGCGGTTTGAGATGATGTATAACCATAATTTTATTTTAAATTACGGATTGAAATGATAAATATCCGTATCACTTGACTATAGGGTAGAAAATTATATACAGACACCATGGTCTATATATAAAATACTTTGAAATAATTTTCCATGCTTTTGGAAAGAAAAATACGATTTAATAAATATCAATTTTGATGTTATATAAATCTATTTTATATATATATATATAGTTGAATTTTTGAATTTAAGCTATGTATAAAATTGGTTAATAAAAATGAGTTTAATAATGAAGTTTGATTGTTTTAAATTATATGGTTAAGTACCTAATGAAGATATTGTATATATAGAGTTTTAAATGACTTAAATGAAATTAAGCTGAAAGATAAATATGGAATTGGTTTAAATTGAATTATTTAAGAATTGGACTTGAATAAATTTGATTTGAAGTTTGAATAAAAATGGATATTGTAAAGGGTATGATTCTTATAACTTGTTTTAGATTTAAAGAATTTAAATGAATGTAAGTTGAGATAAATGAATTTATCAAGTTAAATAAATTGAAAAAATATCCAGTTGTTTGGAGTTAAAGTTTTACTTAAACTACATTGGATTTATTAAGTATACATTTCAAATCTAAATAATAACAATTGAATTTTATATATATGAAATTATCAAAGAATATGTTTGAAATGGTGGAATAATTAAAGCTTTGAAATATACGGTTTATTTGGGAATTTAAAATCCATATTGGAATTGATTTGTGAAGGTGAAGAAGCTATTTTACTATATAAAGTAATGAAATATTTAACTATTTAAGTGGTGTAGTATGTTTCAAAGTTATGAAATTCAAAGTTTATGTTTTGAAAGGTTATGTTTCAAGTTTTGGTTTCGAAATATTATAACTTTGAAATGTTATGGTTTTAGAAAAGGATATTTGTAAATGATATCTAATTTGATTTGGTTTTTAAAAAGAGGAAATGATATGTATTTATATGGATTTGAAATGGATATTATATTTTGGTCTTAAAAATATAAGCTACTTCAAAATGACCGTGGTGTTATAATAACGTTTGGTTGTTAAAGCGACCGGGATTGGAAGTTGTCATACTCTCTGCCAACCCCGAAAACCACTTTAACAACCGTGTACGCGGTGGAGATTCCAGAATGAAGTAGGATGGTGGCAACGTTTCCTTTGAAGTAAATACATGGACCCAACTCCCGTGAGTTGGCGTAAGGTGGCTAAAACAGGAGTGATCGACGGGTTAATGAGGTAGCACCTTTGATCGGACACATCCCTTTGATATTATACTCTGACTTTTGGATTTATTCGGTGGCCACTTTTGATTTCTTTGATTTGGGGGTGTGGCTCGAGGTGGGCGGTAGCTGCGGCTATGTGTTACCACCGGCCAGGAAGCTTAATTGGTATATCTACCCTGGCATTGCCTAGTTGTGCCGTGTCATCCACCCTAGCGCGCCTTATATGATTTTGTTTTGTACCATACCTATGGAGTGTCCTCTGACGACGCCCAGTACGGGTGAGATTACGGTACTGTATAGACTATGGGAATATAAAAGTGTGTTAAGGAGGAAAATGTAAAGCCTTAACGCTATTTTCAGTATATTATACTTACTTTAGACACTATTATTATAGCGTATATTACTACATAGTAGATAGTTTAACGGATCCTTAGGAGGTGTGAATCCCGAACATCTCTTGAGTTATTGCACGCACGTTAGACACTGGATAGGAGATGTCAAACTCCGTAAACATCTCTGACGCCATTTCACTCATATTATTTACCGTTTATTTAACTTACATGAGATCTTTTAGTTCTGACTCGAGTATTTTGTCTTTTCAATTCGCTCGGGTCAAAGTCCGAGCATTTCAGGATTTGAAGATTTTATTCTGGAGGACGAAGACGAAAATTTGTATTACTATTATCTATTATATTATTCCACTACGATGTTGTATTCCGTTGCATTATTGATATTCTATGGTATGTATAACTCTAATATATATTGTAAGTATAATTAAATATTTTGAAAATAGCTTCATGAACTATATATTTGATTATTATATTTTATCCTTTCGCTGTGAGAATCTGTTTTGTTTTATTTCTTTCTTGGTTTTTTCCTTCTACCCCATAACAATCAGCCCTTCTGTATGGTTTAAATTTGACGTGTTTGGTTTATCGTCGATTTAAAGCATACGAAAAGGCGGGGGTTACAGACCCAATGCTTGGAAACTCTCAGTTTCTAGGTCAGTTGACTGAACCATCAGGTCAGTCGACTGATACGGGTACAGAACATTTTCTGTTCCCTGGTTCAGTCGATTGACCCCTTGGTTCAGTCGACTGAACCTACTTCTACAACATTGTCAACCTAGCCCCCATGTGGGGCAAAAATCCAACAAATTGCGATCGGACGAGCGATATGCGCTAGGGGTTTATGCCAGTCGACAACCCAGCCCTATAGGCTCTTCGATACACCACTAAAAACATGTTCAAACATTAAAGCTACGATCTTTTAAGATTTGACTTAAAAATACCAAAAATTGGAATATTCATAAAACCAATTCAGTCCAAAGCAAATGGACAAGGAATAGATGTTAGGAATTACTACCTAACAACTATCAAAGATATAGACATAGACGTGAGTTCAAAAACTCACCTTTTTCTCAAAAACAACAAAGGATAAGCTTGAAAACAAAGGGAAGATTAACTACTCTTCAACTTCAACTCTAAAAGCCCCAATCTAAGATCATAAGCAAATATTTCCTAAGTTAGGTTATAGGAAATTCCTGAAATTGGAAAGAGATTGAGATGGACAAGAAGAAGAAGAGAATTCTTACCTAAGCTTCTCTTTGATTTGGGAGCTAGAACTTGGATTTGCAAAGAAAACTAGGGCTTAGGATTTTAGTTTTTAATCTCCTCCCCTATTTTTATTAAAGCTTGAAGTGTTAGAAAATGAGCAATGAATGAAGAGGAGAGGGGGTGGAGTTCGGATATTAGATGAGTTAGGTTAGTGGGCTAAAACCCAAACCCAAACCCAAATCTCTAAATGGAAACATCAAAATTTTACTCAACTCCAAACACATCGATGTTTATACTCAAAAATGTTGCAAACACCATTTTGAACTCAATGGAAGTGGTCTAGAGTCCTAATTCAACTGTTTGCAAAAAGTAGCATTTTGGACATAAATCCGACTAACGATGCTATATTCAAATAAAATATTTAAATATACAATCGTAAAATATGTGCATTGTTACAGACTCCCGTCCTTAAAGAAATTGCGTCCTTGCAATAGTTAAGAAAAATGAGAAATAAAAAGTGACAAACATAAAACCATATCAACACAAAAGAAAATTTGAAATAAGAAGTTCACCTCAAAGAGCACGAGAGAGTAAGTCTGGATGTGTTCGCTCAATGGATTCTCTAGATTCCCAAGTGCAATCCTTAGGATTTGAGGACCATTGAACTTTCACAAGCGAAACTTCTTTATTTCGAAGGCATTTAACCTCCGATGCAATAATATAAATAGGATGTTGCTCATATGTCAAATTAGGTGAAACTTCAATTTCTTCAGTAACACCGGGCTCAAGAATAGAATCGAAATCCCTAAGGTATTTCCGTAGTTGCAAAACGTGAAACACGTCATGAATAGCAGAAAATTGAGCTGGTTATAAAAGGCAATAAGCCACAGAGCCAATACGTTCGGTGATGGGAAATGGACCAACATATCGAGGCGCTAATTTTCTCGATCGACTGAAACTTACAACACCCTTCATAGATGAAACACCAATAAACATAAAATCTCCCACAGAAAATTCTAATTTCCTTCTTCGGTTATCGGCATAGGATTTTTGTCTACTTTGAGCTTCTTTTATCCTTTGGCGAATAAGGTCAATCTTTTCTGTGGAATCACGAACAAAATCTGGACCTAAAACCAGCTTCTCACCGGCCTTAAGCCAACAAGAAGGAGAACGACATGGCCTTCCACAGAGTGCCTCAAAAGGTGCCATGCCAATACTAGATTGGAAGCTATTATTATAGGAAAACTCAACAAGAGAAATATAATCTTCCCAACTTCCACCAAAATCAAGAACACATGCACGAAGAAGATCTTCAAGAGTTTGATTCACACGCTCGGTTTGTCCATCGGACCGAGGATGATAAGCTGTGCTAAAATTAAGCTTCATTCCCAAAGCTTTTGAAGACTCTTCCAAAATCCACTAGTAAACAATGGATTACAATTGCTAACAATAGAAGTAGGAACTCCATGAAATTTAACAATTTCTTTAATATATAGTTTGGCTAAAAGATGTACGGTCCGATTAGACCGAACGGGAACAAAATGGGCGGATTTTGTAAGTCTATCAACTAGCACCCATAGGCTATCATGGCCCGAACGAGAACAGGGAAGTCCGTCAATAAAGTCCATGGAGACTTGATCCCACTTCCAAACAGGAATATCAAGAGGTTGCAATAACCCACCTGGCCTTTGATGCTCGGCCGTTATGAGTTGGCAAGTCATGCAATGCATAATGAAGTTAGAAATATCAGATTTCATTCCATCCCAAAAATAAAGTCTCTTCATATCCACGATTTTACTACTACAAGGATGAATGGTAAATTTAGAACGATGAGAATCTTCTAAAATATCTTTACGAAGATTACCAATATTTGGCACGATCAGTCTATTAAATTTTCGAATTCCGCCACGAGTGTCGATTTCAAAGTCTTTCAAACCATCAATATTACTATCCCGACAATTTTGGCTAAGAAGAACCAATTCGGGATCTACTTTGAGCTTCAAGAATGCGGTCTAAAAGAGAAGGATGAGGCTCAGGACTACATAGAATAAGAGATGCATAAATCGGATTCACGATCTCGTACCACATAAGTGGATAAAGTCTCGAGATCATTCCATTTGGATATCATCATTGAAACAACCGCTTGTTGCTTACGACTAAGGGCATCAGAAACACGATTTCCCTTTCCGGGAGTATAAAGAATATCAAGATCATAAGATGAAAGGAACTCGAGCCAACGTTCTTGATGCAAATTAAGTTCCTTTTGAGTAAATGAATACTTCAAAGATTTATGATTGGTATAGAGAACAAATCTCTCTCCCAAAAGATAATGACGCCAAATTTTAAGGGCGAAAACAACAGCCGCGAGCTCTAAATAGTGAGTGGCATATCTAGTCTCGATAGGCTTTAATCGCCAAGATGCATAAGTAATAACACGTTTCCTTTGCATGAGAACGGCTCCCAAACCAACATGACTAGCATCGGTATAAACAATAAAGTCTTGGTTCCCTTCGGGAATCACAAGAATAGGAGCATCAGAAAGTAGTTCTTTTAATCTTTAAGAAGCTTCATATTTGTCTGACCAAATGTATTTACCCCCCTTCTTTGTCAAACTAGTAAAAGGCACAAAATTTTTAGAAAAGTCTTTTATGAAACGATGGTAATAGCCTGCCAATCTAAGGAAACTACAGATTTTCGTCACACTCTCTGGTCTCTTCCAATTTTGAATCGCTTCGATCTTTGAAGGATCCATGGAAATTCTAGATTCGAAAATAATGCGGCTGAGAAATTTCACACGAGATTGCCAAAAGTGACACAAAGAAATTTTTGCATTCATTTGATTGCTCCTAAGTGTTTCCAACACAATCCAAAGATTCTTTTCATACTCTTCCTCGGTTTCAGAATAAACAAGAATATCATCTATAAAGATGAGAACAAATCAATCGAGGAAGTCTTTGAAAACACGATTTATAAGGTCAATGAAATAAGCTGGAGCATTCGTTAAACCAAATGGCATAACAATCTATTCATAAGATTCATAATGAGTACGACATGACGTCAAAGGAATGTTATTCTCTACAATACGAAGCTGATGGAAACCAGTTGCTAAGTCTAACTGTGAAAAGACTCTAGCACCGCTAAGTTAGTAAAATAAATCATCAATCCGAGATAAAGGATATTTATTTTTAATTGTAAGATCATTATGCTTGCGGTAGTCAACGCAAAGCCTAAGTGTACCATCAGATTTCTTCACAAAAATAGCTGAAGCTCTACAAGAAGAGGAACTAGAGCGAATAAACTGCTTTGCTTCCAATTCGGATAATTGTTTACGCATCTCCTCATTTTCCTTATTAGTCATACGATAAAGACGACGAGGTGATATGTAGAGCTCTAGGACCCAATTGCTCGCTTAGTTGGTAATCCTAAAACGGGCTCAAATATAACAGAAAATTCACGAACAGTGTGAATGAGAGAAATAACATCTTGCTCATCATCATTATCGCCATCATGAGGGTTTAGAGAATACAAGGATGCTGCCAATTTAGAATCTGAATCTTTAAGAACAATAGAAATCAGCTTAACAGATTGAAGATGTCGAAGATGAATAGTCCTCTCAAGACATTAGATGTGGGCTTCATAAGGGTTAAGCCAATCCATTCCAAAATCATTCCGATGCCTAAGTAACGCATAACATGCAAATCGGCTTGGAGAGCATAATCATATAAAATAATCCTGACATCATTACAAAGTAAACTGAGTGTTGTGGATCCACCAACCAGATTCACAATTCTCAAAGAAGTCATCAAAGCCATAACACTTAAAGAAAAAGTATCAATAAGTTCTTTTGATATAAAAGAATGGGATGCACCAGTATCAAAAAGAATTCGAATAAGATGATCATGAAACATAGTAATACCATCAAGGATAGAATGAGAAATACCTTGACCATGAGAAGTGTTACTAGGGGGTTGCACAATATTTAGCTTTCCCTCGTTCTTACATTGAAGTTTAGGATAAGAAGATAAAAGATGAACCGAACTTTTGCAATAACGACAAAAGATAGGTTTCAGACACCTATTAGCGAAATAGTCCTTAGAACCACAATTGTAGCATTGCTCATGACTAGAGGTAGTAGTCTTTGCTACCAGAGTTTCTTGCTTCCCTTTCTTATTGGGATAAGGACTTTTGAACTTAATAGGCCAGTTCTTGTTGTTGTTGAAGTTCGGTTTGGTACCCACAACTTCAACATCATCTTCTTTATCGGCCTCTTCGAGTCGAAGAGCAATATGAACAAGTTGATCGAAAGAAACTTCCATTTTCGAAAGTAAAGGCTTTTTGACATTCTTATTCAAGCCATAGACAAACCCCTGATTTTTCTTCTATGGGGTGTTAATGTACTCGACCCCATATTTAGAGAGAGATTCAAAAGATGCGATGTAATCTGTCATAGAAGATTCACCTTGAACAAGGTCAATAAAACGCCAAGCTAAAGTTACCTTTTCAAATTTTGGCACAAACTTCAATTCAAATCTTTCCGAAAATCGCACCCAAGTAAGATTCGCTTCAACAATTTCAAAAATCAGAAGCTTATACCAATCTATTGCTCTTTCTTGGAGCATACTAGAAGCCACTTGGACATGATACAAATCAATAAGATTCATGTGAGAAAAGATGCGATCACATGTTCTAAGCCAAGCCTGGACTTATATAACGCTTTCGGAACCCTTAAATGGATTTCCATCCAAATTGGTATAATCACCGCACAAGCATGCAAGCCCAGATTTATGGTGAGTAGGCTGTGGGATGGGTCGGACAGCTTGAGCATTCTTTACAAGATCAAGAAGCTATTAGGCAGACATAAATATCCATCTTGAGGAGTAGCACTGGATTGATCTGCGCTGGGATGGCCTGGTCTAACCATATCTTTTCTTTAAGAAAGAAAGAAAGAAGAAGAAAAAGGTTATTCACAAAATGAATATCGAACAATCATGATTGATAAAACAAGGCATCATAAAAGATAATAGGATAGAATGGGTCCTAAGGCTCGGATAAAATCCTAAGGCACGACTCCTAAGAAACACTTAGGAAAATGATCTTACTAGATTATTCTACATTGTTCTGAAGTTTGGCTCTGAAACCAAGCTGTGATACCCCACCTCTATGCCCACACTAGCCAACGACATTACGGGGTAATGCCGTCGATTAGCATGAAGAATAAGGCTGTTGAGGAGCGACCATCCATGTCATTGCTTTGTGCGAGTACCAATGTCAAAAAGTATGTCACGCATTTCATTACAAGAGGAATTTTGACTTGTCAAATACAAACTCAAAGCTACTGCACAGTGGCTATATGGACCTCGAAAACAATTATAGATATAAGCATAACACAAATCAGTCACAGATACTCATAACACAAAGGCGGAAACATATATGAATATAAAACATGAAAGTGTACATCAAAGTAGTGGTCATACAAGATCCACTACATCACAAAAGAATAAGTACAAGTGCTAGATAAAAGAATAAGTATACATCAAGGAGTCTTTATCTCTAATGTATAACAACAAAAACTACTAGACTAAGTAGTTAGACAAAAGTCAGATGATGGTCCCAGGTAAGGAGTCAAGCAGAAGCACTTGTAACATCTCAGTCTGACCCAAGTATTATTTAATAAGAAAATAATAAACGGATCAGTCCAGCTATAAATATAAGAAAAAAAGATAGAATAAGAGATATAAAAAAAATGTATGATAACAATAATGTCATACTATGAAAAGTATACATTTATCAACTACTAAAATTATACAATGTCTCAAAAATCTCAGAAGTAAAAAAGAATTTCATATCCTTTATTTTATTCACCAACCATAAATATTGACAAATATATCAATCCTAATCACAAAATTGGTAAAACACAAATTCTAAAAGTCGTCAATTAGAAATCTAGAAATCACAAAGTGGGAGGTGTATCACAAACGGAAGCATGAAAACTCAACAGCACGTGCATCAGAAATGGATCGCTAACCCATGGTCGCTAACCATATGGCCGGTGCAACGACGTAGTACAACAACGGTAAGCCCGAGGAATCTAAAACTCAAATAATTCGGAACAACGAAGTAGTACAATGGTACGCCCAATGAACCTGATAAGCCCGTACAACGATGTAGTACAACGGTACGCTGGATGAACTGAACTCCATAAAAGAACGTGGGTCGCTAGTGCTCAAAAATGAGTTGAAACTCCAAAGAACCAATAGGTCGTTAGCCTATAAAGAAATGAGACGAAACTCAATAAAATGAGGTACAGTCCTCCATGTGGATAAAGAGACATAGCACATCGCTAGTCTAAATCACAAAATGATCATCATTGATCAATAAAAAGTGTGAATTACACTAAGCTAGTAAATAAATGAGTTTAGCTTCATGTCCCATAACCACTGGCTTAGCTTAAACATTTACGAACAAATTGTAGATCTCCACTCGAAAATTGTCAGAAGAGTTTCAATCGAACAAGTCCAAAAATTAACCAACGAAGTAAACGCAAGCGTTTTATACCACTTGTTTTGCTAAGCCGTTTAATTAGATTTTCTCATATGAACGAGGTAAAGATTTGTATATACTAGTAGGTTGGAAAATGGTTTTATAAAAGGCTTTATATTAAAAATAGTGTTGAAATCATCTTTGTAAAAGAGTTTAAATATTTACCACTAGTATAGAAACCTTTGTATTTCAAAGTGACAAGTCACAGAAATGATTGTAGAAACAATCGATCACCAAAAATTCACATCCGATGACGTGAATCAAATCTATAGAAATCGATACCAATCCATCAAAATGGATATTCCCAAAAATTCCGAAAAAGAAGTCATCAGAGTCGATAAGAAATGATTACAACAAATCGGATCAACACGAATCGATTAAAATTTGAAACCCAAGCAAAATAGGCAAATTAGGCTGAGGCAAGCAGATCAGTCGACTGAACCATGTGGTCAGTCGGCTGACCCAATGTCTGGAAACTCTCGGTTTCCAGTCAGTTGACTAAACCATCAGGTTAGTCGACTTATACAAGAACAGAACATTTTTTGTCCCCTAGTTCAATCAATCAAGCTCCTGGTTCAGCCGATTGAACCTGCTTCTACAGCATTATCAGCCTAGCCCCTAAGTGGGGAAAAAGTCCAACAAATTGCCATTGAACGAGCGATGGGCACTAGGGGTTTATGCCAATCGGCAACCTAGCCCTATAGGCTCTTTGATACACCACCAAAAATATGTTCAAACATCAAAGCTAGGATCTTTAAAGACTTGACTTCAAAATACCAAAAAATGTAATATTCATAAAACCAATTCAATCGAAGCAAATGGACAAGGAATAGATAGGAATTACTACATAAAAACTGTCAAAGTTATAGACATAGATGTGAGTTCAAAAACTCACCTTTTTTCTCAAAAACAACAAAGGAGAAGCTTGAAAACAAAGGGAAGATCAACTACTCTTCAACTTCAACTCTAAAAGCACCAATCTAAGATCATAAGCAAATATTTCCTAAGTTAGGTATAGGAAATTTTTGAAATTGGAGAGAGATTGAGATGGAGAAGAAGAGGATGCTTACATAGACTTCTCTTTGATTTTGCAGCTAGGACTTGGATTTGCAAAGAAAACTAGGGCTTAGGATTTTATTTTCCGATCTCCTTCCCCGTTTTTACTAAAGGATGAAGTGTTACGAAATGTGAAACGAATGAAGAGGAGAGGGGGTGGAGTTAGGATATTAGATGAGTTGGGTTAGCGGGCTGAAACCCAAACCCAAACCCAAACCCAAACCCAAAACCCTAAATGGAAAAATCAAAATTTTACTCAACTCCAAACACGTCGATGTCTATACTCAAAAAGGTTGCAAATGCCATTTTGAACTCAATGGAAGTGGTCTCGAGTTCTAATTCGACTGTTTCCAAAAAGTAGCATTTCAGACTTAAATCCGACCGACGATGCTATATTCAAATAAAATATTTAAATAAACAATCGTAAAATATGCGGGTTGTTACACACTCCCCTCCTTAAAGAAATTGCATCCTCTCAATACTTATGAAAAATGAGAAATAAAAAGTAACAACCATAAAAGCATATCAACATAAAAGAAAATTTGAAATAAGAAGTTAACCTCAAAGAGCACGAGAGAGTAAGTCTGTGTGTGTTCGCTCGATGAATTCTCTAGATTCCCAAGAGCAATACTTAGGATTTGAGGACCATTGAACTTTCACAAGCGGAACATCTTTATATCGAATGCATTTAACATCCGATGCAATAATACGAATAGTATATTGCTCATACATCAAATTAGGTGAAACTTCAATTTCTTCAATAACACCGGGCTCAAGAATAGAATCGGAATCCCTAAGGCATTTACGTAGTTGAGAAACGTGACATAAGTCATGAATAGCAGAAAATTGAGTCGGTGATAAAAGGCGACATGCCACGGAACCAATACGTTCGGTGATGGGAAATGGACCAACATATCGAGGCGCTAATTTTCCCGATCGACTGAAACGTACAACACCCTTCATAGGTGAAATACGAAAAAACATCAAATCTCCCATAGAAAATTCTAATTTCTTATTCGGTTATCGGTATAGGATTTCTGTCCACTTTGAGCTTCTTTCATCCTATGGCGAATAAGGTCAATCTTTTCTATGGAATCATGAATAAAATCTGGACCTAAAACTAGCTTCTCACTGGCCTCAAGTCAACAAGAAGGAGAACGGCATGGCCTTCCATAGAGTGCCTCAAAAGGTGCCATAACAATACTAGATTGGAAGCTATTATTATAAGAAAACTCAACGAGAGAAATATGATCTTCCCAACTTCCACAAAAATCAAGAAAACATGCACGAAGAAAATCTTCAAGAGTTTGATTCAAACGCTCAGTTTGTCCATCGGACTAAGGATGATAAGCGGTGCTAAAATTAAGCTTCGTTCGCAAAGCCTTTTAAAGACTCTTAGAAATTTCACTAGTAAAAAATGGATCACGATCACTAACAATAAAGTAGGAACTCCATGAAATTTAACAGTTTCTCTAATATAAAGTTTGGCCAAAAGAGGTACGGTCCGATTAGACCAAACAAGAATAAAATGGGCGGATTTTGTAAGTCTAGCAACTATCACCCATAGGCTGTCATGGCCCGAACGAGAACGGGGAAGTCCATCAATAAAGTCCATGGAGACTTGATCCCACTTCCCAACAGGAATATCAAGAGGTTGCAATAACCCACCGGGCCTTCGATGCTCGACCTTTATGAGTTGGCAAGTCATGCAACGCTTAATGAAGTTAGAAATATCGGATTTTGTTCCATCCCAATAATTAAGTTGCTTCATATCCACGTATATTATACTACTACCGGGATGAATGGTAAATTTAGAATGATGAGAATCTTCTAAAATATCTTTACGAAGAGTAACAATATTCTGCACAATAAGTCTACTAAATTTTCGAATGCCGCACGAGCATCGATTTCAAAGTCTTTCAAACCATCAATATTACTATCCAGAAAATGTTGGCTAAGAAGAACCAATTCGGGATCTAGCTTTTGAGCTTCAGGAATGCGGTCTAAAAGAGAAGGATGAGCCTCAAGGCTACATAGAACAAGAGATGAACATAAATCGGATTCACGATCTCGAATCTCACAACTGAATAAAGTCTCGAGATTATTCCATTAGGATATCATCATTGAAACAACCACTTGTTTCTTACGACTAAGGGCATCGGCAACACGATTTCCTTTTCCGGGACTATAAAGAATATCAAGATCATAAGATTCAATGAACTCGAGCCAACGATTTTGACGCAATTAAGTTCCTTTTGAGAAAATAAATACTTCAAAGATTTATGATCAGCATAGAGAACAAATCTCTCTCCCAAAAAAGGGAAAAAACAATAGCCGCAAGCTCTAAATCATGAGTGGCATATCTAGTCTCGACAGGCTTTAATTGGCTAGATGCATAGGCAATAACACGTTCCCTTTTCATGAGAACGACTCTCAAACCATCACGACTAGCATTGGCATAAAAAATAAAGTCTTGGTTCCCTTCGGGAATCACAAGAATAGGAGCAACGGAAAGGAGTTCTTTTAATATTTGAAAAGAAGCTTCACATTTGTCTGACCAAATGTATTTGTCTCCCTTCTTTGTCAAACTAGTAAGAGGTATGGAAATTTTAGAAAAGTCTTTTATTAAACGACGGTAATAGCCCGCCAATCGAAGAAAACTACGGATTTCCATCACACCCTCCGGTTTCTTTCAATTTTGAATCGCTTCGATCTTTGAAGGATCAATGGAAATTTTGGATTCAAAAATAATACAACCGAAAAATTTCACAAGAGATTGCCAAAGTGACACTTAGAAAATTTTGCTTTCAATTGATTGCTCTTAAGTGTTTCCAACACAATCCGAAGATGCTTTTCATGCTCTTCCTCGATTTTAGCATAAACAAGAATATCATCTATAAAGATGAGAACAAATCGATCAGGGAAGTGTTTGAAAACTCGATTCATAAGGTCAACGAAATAAGCTAGAGCATTTGTTAAACAAAATGGCATAACAGGCCATTCATAAGATTCGTAACAAGTACGAAATGACGTCGAAGGAATGTTATCCTCTACAATACGAAGCTAATAAAAACCGGTTGCTAAGTCTAAATGTGAAAAGACTCTAGCACCACTAAGTTGGTCAAATAAATCACCAATCCGAGGTAAAGGATATTTATTCTTAATGGTAAGATCATTAAGCTTGCAGTAGTCAACGCAAAGCCTAAGTGTACCATCGGATTTCTTCACAAAAATAGCTGTAGCTCCCCATGGAGAGGAACTTGAGAAAATAAACCGCTTCACTTCCAATTCGGATAACTGTTTACGCATCTCCTCATTTTCCTTATTATACATACGATAAGGAGGACGAGTGATAGGTAGAGCTCCAGGGATTAGATTAATTTTGAACTTAATTGCTCGCTTAGGTCGTAATCCTAAAACAAGCTCAAATATATTGGAAAATTCACAAACAACGTGAATGAGAGAAATTACATCTTCCTCATCATCATTATCGTCATTATGAGGGTTTAGAGAATATAAGAATGCTGCCAATTTAGAATCCGAATCCTTAAGAACAATAAAAGTCTGCTTAATAGATTGAGGATGTCGAAGATGAATAGTCCTCTCAGGACATTGGATATGGGCTTCATAACGGTTAAGCCAATCCATTCCCAAAATCATTTTGAAGCCTAAGTAACGCAAAACATGCAAATCGGCTTGGAAATCATAATCACATAAAATAATCTCGACATCTTTACAAAGTAAACTGAGTGTTGCGGATCCACCAATCGGATTCGCAATTCTCAAAGAAGTTATCAAAGACATAACATTTAAAGAAAAAGTATCAACAAGTTCTTTTGATATAAAAGAATGGGATGCACCCATATCAAAAAGAACTCGAATTGGAGGATCACGAAACATAATAATGCCATCAAGGATAGAATGAGAAATACCTTGACCACGAGAAGTGTTACTTGGGGCTTGCACAACATTTAGCTTTCCCTCGTTCTTACTTTGAATTTTGGGACGAGAAGATAAAAGATGACCCGAACTTTTGCAATAACGACAAAAATAGGTTTCGGACATCTATTAGCGAAATGGTCCTTAGAACCACAATTGTAGCATTGCCCATGACTATAGGTAGTAGTCTTTGCCACTGGAGTTGCTTGCTTCCCTTTCTTATTGGCATAAGGACTTTTGAAATTAATAGGCCTCTTCATGTTGTTGTTGAAGTTCAATTTGGCACCCACAACTTCAACATCATCTTCTTTATCGGCCTCTTCCAGTAGAAGATTGATATCAAAAAGTTCATCGAAAGAAACTTTCAATTTTAGAAGTAAAAGCTTTTTGAGATTCTTATTCAAGCCATAGACAAACCTCTGATTTTTCTTCAATAGGGAATTAATGTACTCGACCCCATATTTAGAGAGGGATTCAAAAGATGCAACGTAATCCGACACAGCAGATTCACCTTGAACAAGGTCAATAAAACGCCGAGCCAAAATTAATTTTTCAGCTTCCGGCACAAACATCAGTTCAAATCTATTCTGGAATTGCTCCCAAGTAAGATTCGCTTTAATAATTTCAGATCTCAGAACCTCGTACCAATCTAGTGCTCTTTCTTAGAGCATACTAGAAGTCACTTGGACATGATACAAATCAATTATATTCATGTGAGAAAAGATGCGATCGCACGTTCTAAGCCAAGCCTGGACTTCTATAACGCTTTCGGAACCCTTGAATGGCTTTCCACCCAAATTGGTATAATCACAATACAAGCATGCAAACACAGATTTTGGATGAGTAGGCTCTAGAATGGGTTCGACAACTTGTGCATTCTTTACAAATCTAAAAGCTGTTGGGCAGAAATAAATACTCCATCCTGAGGAGTAGCACTGGACTGACCGACGCTGGGATGTCCTGGTCTAACCATTTCTCTTCTTTAAGAAAGAAAGAAAGAAGAAGAAAAAGGTTATTCACAAAATGAAAATCAAACAATCATGATTGACAAAACAAGGCATCATAAAAGATAATAGGATAGAACGGGTCCTATGACTCAGATAAAATCCTAAGGCGCGACTCCTAAGAAGAGTTTAGGACAATGATCCTTGCTAAATTATTATACATTGTTCCGAAGTTTGGCTCTGATACCAAGCTGTGACGCCCCACCTCTATACTCACGCTGGCTGAGGACACTACGGGGTAATGCCGTCGACTAGCACGAAGAATAAGGCTGTTGAGGAGCTACCATCCATGTAATTGCTTTGTGCGAGTAACAATATGTCAGATGGTATGTCCGCATTTCATTACAAGGGGAAATCTGACATGTCAAATATAAACTCAAAGCTACTACACAGTGGCTATGTGGAACTCGGAAACAAATATAGAAATAAGAATAACAAAATTAGTTACAGATATTCATATCACAAAGGCGGAAACAGATATGAATATAACATATGAAAGTGTACATCAAAGTAGTGGTCATACAAGATCCACTACATCACAAAAGAATGAGTACAAGTGCTAGACGAAAGAATAAGTATACATCAAGGAGTCTCTATCTCTAATGTATAACAACAAAAACTACTGAACTAAGTAGTTAGACAAAAGTCAGATGATAGTCCCAGATAAGGAGTCAAGCAGAAGCACCTGTAACATCGCGGTCTGACCCGAGTATTATTTAATAAGAAAGTAATAAACGGATCAGTCTAGCTATAAATATCAGAAAAAATGAGATTGAATAAGAGATATAACAAAAACATATGAGAACAATAATGCCATACAATGAAAGTAACATTTATCAACGACTAAAATCATACAATGTCTCAAAAATCTCAGAAGTAAAAAATAATGTCATACTCTTTATTTTATTCCCCAAACCACAAATATTTACAAATGTATCGATGCCAATTACAAAATTGGTGAAACACAAATTCTAGAAGTCGTCAATTAGAAATCCAGAAATCACAAAGGGGGAGGCCTATCAAAAATGGGAGTATGAAAACTCACCAATACGTGCATCACAAACGGTCACTAACCATGGTCGATAACCATAGGGCTGGTGCAACTGTCACTAACCCATGGTCGATAACCATAGGGCTGGTGCAACGACGTAGTACAATAATGGTACGCCCGAGGAACCTGAAACTCAAATAATTCGGAACAACGATGTAGTACAACGGTATACCCGATGAACCTGATAAGCCCGTACAACGGCGTAGTACAACGGGACGCCCGATGAACCGAACTCCATAAAAGAATGTGGGTCGGTAGCCTACAAAAATGAGTCAAAACTCCAAAGAACCAATATGTCGTTACTTATAAATGAAATGAGACGAAACTCAATAAAACGAGGTATAGTCCTCCATGTGGACAAAGAGACTTGCATATCGCTAGTCTAAATCCCAAAATGATCATCGTTGATCAATAAAAAGTGTGAATTACACTAAGCTAGTGAATAAATGAGTTTAGCTTCATGTTCCATAACCAATGGCTTAGCTTAAATATTTATGAACAAATTGAAGATCTCCACTCGAAAATTGTCGCAAGAGTTTCAATCGAACAAGTCCAAAAATTAACCGACGAAGTAAACGCAAGCATTTCATACCACTTGTTTTGCTAAGCCGTTTTATTAAATTTTTCCATACGAATGAGGTAAAGGTTTGTGTATACTAATAGGTTGGAAAAGGGTTTTATAAAGAGCTTTATATTAAAAATAGAGTTGAAATCATCTTTGTAAAAGAGTTTGAATATTTACTGCTAGTATAGAAACCATTGTATTTCAAAGTGACAAGTCACAGAAATGATTGTAGAAACAATCAATCACCAAAAATTCACATACGAAGGCGTGAATCAAATCCATAGATATCTATACCAATCCATCAAAATGGATATTCCCAAAAATTCCGAAGAAGAAGTCATCAGAGTCGATAATAAATGATTAGAACAAATCAGATCAACACGAATCGATTAAAATTGGAGACCCAGGCAAAATAGACAAATTGGGCTGAGGCAAGCAGATCAGTCGACTTGACCAGGCAGTCAGTCGGCTGACCCAATGCCTGAAAACTCTCGGTTTCCAGGTCAGTTGATTGAACCATCAGGTCAGTTGACTAATACAAGTATAGAATATTTTCTGTCCCCTGTTTCAGTCGACCGACCACCTTGTTCAGTCGACTGAACCTGCTTCTACAACATTATCATCCTAGCCCCCAAGTGGGGCAAAAATCCAACAAATTGCTATCGAAGAGCGATGGGCGCTAGGGGTTAATGCCAATCGGCAACCCAGCCCTATAGGTTCTTCGATACACCACCAAAAACATGTTCGAACATCAAAGCTAGAATCTTTAAAGATTTGACTTCAAAATACCAAAAAATGGAATATTCATAAAACCAATTCAATCCAAAGAAAATGGACAAGAATAGATGTTAGGAATTACTACCTAACAACTATCAAAGATATAAACATAGATGTGAGTTCAAAAACTTACCATTTTCTCAAAAACAACAAAGGAGAAGCTTGAAAACAAAGAGAAGATCAACTACTCTTCAACTTCAACTCTAAAAGCCCTATTCTAAGATCATAAGCAAATATTTCCTAAGTAAGGTTATAGGAAATTTCTGGAATTGGAGAGGGATTGAGATGGAGAAGAAGAAGAAGAGGATGCTTACCTAAGCTTGTTGTTGATTTTGGAGTTAGAACTTGGATTTGCAAAGAAAACTAGGGCTTAGGATTTTAGTTTCCAATCTCCTCCCCCATTTTTGCTAAAGCTTAAAGTGTTAGGAAATGAGGAATGAATGATAAGGAGAGGGGGCGGAGTTAGGATATTAGACGAGTTGGGTTAGTGGGCTGAAACCCAAACCCAATCCCCTAAATGGAAACATCAAAATTTTACTCAACTCCTAACACATCGATGTTTATACTCAAAAAGGTTGCAAACACCATTTTGAACTCAATGGAAGTGGTCTCAAGTCCTAATTCGACTGTTTGCAAAAAGTAACATTTCAGACTTAAATCCTACTAACGATGCTATATTCAAATAAAATATTTAAATATACAATCGTAAAATATGCATGCTATTACATGAGCCCTTAAATTCCAACAACCACATAAACAAAATATGGCTCTGTACCATGTACCACTTTTTATCCAGAAGGAAATGCTTATGCCATTAGGGTCACGAACCCCATAACCTTGCTGCATCCTTCCTATTTCGGCCATTTCCCTGGGTGTGTTGTTCGATGAAGTCTCGGCCAACAAAGCTACGCTTTATACAAAAGCCATGCATCGATCAATCAATGTTCAGTACTTAGCATGCCTTATTACCAATTTGCGAAAATATCACTAATAACTATCAACTACATAATCTCTGAGCTCATACATCTCAGAGAAGGGTGTTAAGTTAAAAGAATAAAATTTTCGCCACCAAATAGAAATGTTTTTGATATAAACCTGCTTTATATCTCAAAGTGTATTATCAAACATACATCCATACAAGTCCATCCTGGGTCTACATGGAACCGAAGGCACTTTTTCCAATGAAGAAAATAAGTCCTTGCAAATCCGGATATCCCCAATCACGTCCGGACTCCTCATCATATAGAGTAATCTCTATACCAAAGCAACTCGGTGCAAAGAAAATCAATAGGCAATCCTTTCATTTTCGAAAGTACCCGGTCTTCAACACCGCCTTCAAATGCAATTCTATTCCGTCATATCATTATTCAGAATTGTTTTTGCAACTTCATGTCCTCCTCCGACCTTTTCGAATAATGAGCGCTTATTTTAAAACACGTGGATACATTTGGATCTTTGTTAAGTCACAACTTTTAGCTCTTTTTACCAAAACCTTTCCTTTTCAATGGTTTAAAAAAAATTCCATTCTAAATCTTTTAAACCAAAATCTTATTTATATAATTCAATGCAGAATCTTATATTCACACAACAATTCATCACAGATAATTAACTTACATTTATCACAGCTCAATCCAAAGCAAATCATATCACGGCATATTACAGATTAACATAATAATGATATTTAGTCAACCCAAGTATTCAACATAATTAATCATCCACAAGCAAGATTAATTAATTGCATAATTTATAATTCATTTAATTTAATCCAAATAAATTAATTACTTATGAATTAATTACCTAACCTTGATTAATTAACATTAATTAATTACAAACCATTTGTTAATATTTTTACTTTGTTTTCTATCTCCCACTAAATCCACTTGTTATTTATACTTAAGAGGATTTTTAAAATTGAGATCTTGTAAATTCAAATATGTATTGTTTAAACATCATCAGATAAAAGAGATTAGAGGAAGAGAAATTGAACTTTTAACTTGTTTAAAGCCTGTAATTTTAGAACTGAGGCATGTTTGCCAGAAAACTGACATGCACACTACATATATATACAGACCTGCAATCATATTTTACATCCATACAAACATTTTTCACAACATTATTTCTCAAATTTATCACATGCATCAACTTATAAACAGATTAAGGTTTTTTTAAAAAATAGATTACTCACAATTTGATGTTCGAACAGATGATCTGGAACTTGGTTTTTTTTTGGTCTGGAAATTGTTTGAGATGATCTGCTTTTTTTGAGATGAATTAAACTTTGCTTACTTCAGTTGAAAGAGTTGAACTTGTTGAATTTGAAAGAGGTTGTTTTGCTTTAGATTTTAATCTTTGGTTTAGGTTTCTCAGTTTTGTTTTGAAAAAAATTTGAGAAAAGAAAAATGATAGATGAAGAAAATGAGAGTTGGAGTAGAGAGATATGCATATAAAACCTTGAAATTCTTTTACTATTAAATTTAAAAATATGACACTTGTTGAATTGCATGTTACAATTAACTTATAAATGTTTAATGCATGTTATAATTCTTACACTTGTTAATTTTGCATGCATTAATGATTTTATATAATTTTAAATTATATTATATTTAGTTCTATATGTTTTATGTTTTTATATTAACATATGTTTTTATGTTTTATATTAATATATATATATATACAAAATATTTTTTATGTAAATGTTTTAAAAGAAAGTATATTAAACCATTTATTTATATATTTATATAACCTTTAAAGAAAATGAGTTAAAACTTATTGTACACTAATAAATAAACATATATACATATATATAAATATATTAGTTTTAAAATATGGAGTTTTAAATCCAGTTTATTTTTAAGACATATATTTTGAATTTCAAATCAAAATTCAATTTAAAATCTACTTATATATACATAAACAAACACATATCTGATTTGTTTTTGAAAAAAATTCAAATTAGTTCACAAACTAATTCTAAAAATTATATTAAATACTAAGTTAAATTTGGCTTAAAAACGGGATAGTTACAGAGAATGATGAGGAAGTTGCAGCGTGCATGGATGTGGGAACAAGGTAGAGGTATATGCTGAGGTTGGGGTTGCGCGGCCGTACTACGTGAGGGAGGAGAGAGAAAAGGTGAGACGGTCGGGCGATGGTGGGTGAGTGGCTGTAACGATCTGTATTTTTAGCTATTTTTAATTATTAAATTTAAGGTGATTATTGAATGAAAATGATTATTAATGTAATTTGTTGAATAATTTAATATTTGAAATTATTTGAATAATTAAATTCTAAATTTAATATGATAGAAAATGACGTCGTAAATTGATTTAAAATTTTATACAATTAAAAATTAAGGGTATTGATGTTTAAAATTGGATTTATATGTGAATTATTAAAATTGAAAATTTTATATTTTAAATTACGAGTAAAAATAACCATTTTGGCTGCTATCTCTGATTTTGACGAACCAGTTTCATCAGATCCATAACAGTGAATTACTGTAAGATTTCAAGTTTCATTGCGATCGGACTTGTCGTTTGGCTGTACGAGCTTAAAACGTGTAGAAATCAATTTAGACGGATAAGATAAAATAAATTGACTTTGAAAAGTTATCTTCCACATACGAAAGAATTAGGCCTCGAAACTAGTTCCATTGCGTTCGGAATGGGGTAAAACATTATAATCGCCTGGCGGCACGTCTCGATTGGAGTTCGGACGATTTTGGACATAATTATATAAATACGCACGCAAATCGAGACAGTTTTGTTATTATTTTAATTTTTGAAACCCTAGCCGTCACTCTCTTTTAATGGCCAAAAATTCACCATCTTCTTTCCACTATATCTCTCAATCTTCTCAACATAATCCAAAACTTCCAAAAGCAAAGTTGTAGAGCTCGACGAGCTCTACACATCCAATGGTTAATCGTGCCAAAGCGTTTTGGATTCGCCGAAATCAGAGTTTGAAGGGTCGACGTTCCTCCTCGATTTTCATGTAGACGGAGGCATCAGAGGCGGCGCAACTTCTGACGTCGGTGGCTCTCTTGGGGCGCTCGCGTAGTGACGTCCTGATCGTGGTACGGTTGTGTATATTGGCATGCGTTTTGAAGCCATACACGTGAGTATGGGTACATGTGCGTGTGTTCAAATGGGGAAGGAGATGTACGTATCTTTTTATTATTTTTTTATTAATTATTTTATAGTAATATTCAAATGTTCTAACTCGAATAACTTTTGCATACGAGCTCAGATCGACGTGCGGTTTTCTTCGTTGCGTTTGTATCGAAATTTTGGACAATATGGAACTAGTTTGGCAGCATTCTGAGACTGTTCAAATTTGGACCTTTATTTGGATTTTAAATCGTCGATAAATCAAAGGTGAGTGTTTATACGCTCACTGTGACATCCCAGAATTTTGACCCTATTATTATAATAAGTTTTTAATCTAATTTAATTAAAATATAAGTTTTTCATTTATAAATAAATAAGAATTTGGATATTATTAGTTTTATATTGGTTATAAAGGAATATAACTTCAAAATATAAAATAGATTCTTTCGACAATATTCAGAAATAAATCTGTGTTATTCAATTAAATTAAAATTTAAATATTAATGACATTTATTATCTAATGTATATGTATGCAGATTAGAATAGTAACAAGTACAATAATACAATTCAACCCATATTAAATATAAATACAAAGTATACATTACAAATCAAATATTGAAAGAGTAAACTTTAAATAAAAATAAGATTTAAGCAATATTTCTAACAATAAATTTTATAACTAAAATAACATAAGCCTATAAATCTTTAACATGAGTTCCTATATAAATATAAATACTTTTAAATATGGTTATAATCATAAGCTTCTTTATATTTAATATAAATATAACATAAAGGTAGGATTACAAATATAAGTACAAATATAATAGGTATAAGAAAATAAAACCTGCAAATGTATTATACAAATAATTTGGTCAACAAAGCATTATAAGTATAAAATGTATAAACATAAGGAATCAAACTTGCTCAGCAACAATGAAGAAACCTTGAAGACCTGCAAACATCAATTATATGTTAACTTAAGTATGAAGTCAAAATGAATAAAAACAAAAAAACTGCAAATATCTCTGTATACATTCATGACAGCAAATACTCATTAGTGTTAATTAAAATGAAACATTAGTTCAGGCCAAATCTGCAAGCATTAATAAGATGTTGGCATAGATGAAAACATTAGTACATAATAAGTCTGCAATATCTTTATGCATATATTTGAGCCAGTCAACACATAAGAATGTGTTAGCATAAGTTAAGACAAACATTTAATTAGCCGCCTTTTACATCTGAAATATAACTCTCAGCCGAAATTGTTGAATCTTTTCTGGTCTTAGTACAAATGATAATTAAGCAAGATATTTTATTATGTCAAGCTTATGCAAGAAGGCACTTTGTTCAAGTTATATATATATTTGTATACACCATATTTCTTATCCCTTAATTCATCCGTATCTTCAGAAAAAAAAAGAAACTTCACAAAACTGAGCAGAAGCAAAAGAATATAAACCAAACTTTATATTTGCAAGTTCAAAATAAAGTTCAGAGAACAAAGAAGTTACTGGAATTCAAATTTTTGCAACTGCAGTTTTCTTACTATCCTCTGTTTCAAGTTCCTACAATCTTGGTGAGTAAACTGATTTAAATTATAACTTTTAATAAGTTGTTTATGAAGAGTAGTTATGTGGATGCTTAAGTTCTGGATTATTGACTATGTTTTGTCAGTGTTAACTTGTTCTTTCAGGTTTCTATTTTGTTTTCTGTTCTGTTGAAACAAAAAAAAAATCTAAAGAATATATTTCATACTTTTATTTAAAGCTAATTTCTTTAATTAGTGCATTAACTAAATAAAATTTTACAGTAAATAAATTGTAAACACTATATATCAGTGAATTATACAACACTGTAAACCAAATTTTACAGTAAACATGAAACAAAGATTAAAATTCGAATATCTCGAATTACAAACTTGAACTTATAAGTTGAAACTACATACAAAACCATGATTTTTAAGACAAAAATCAAGATTTTTACTCCATTCTTCACAGTGCAGTTAGTCAATGATGCAAAATTACATTTATGTGAATATCAGAGAATTCATACATTAATCTTTGATGAAATTTCACATGTAACTAGTATATTGATTAGAGATTACCAGAAAATTGTTAAAAAATTTTATGAATGCAAGATTTTCATGGATTGATTGAAAGTAGGGTTTAGGAGTCTGTATTTTGGGGTTCTGTTCATTCGAGTCGTGCGACGCCTCAACTTAACCGAGTGACCTGGGATTTTGGGAGGTGTTCGCGTGTGGTGTTGGCGAGGTTGGGACGAAGACACGTCGTCTCTAGCGGTTGCGTTGGTGTGGACGAGGGGTTTTTGTCCTTCTGTGTTTGAACTTCAGTGCGACATTTTTAGTCGAATTTTGATCTTGTGACTTTAAGGTTGATCTGGGCTTTGTGTTCGAGTAAGGGGAGGTTTTGCGACTTCTTGGTGGCGTCGCAAGGTGGTAGCGCGGTGGAGGACCGCCGTGCACGTGCACGATGGCGGAGATAAGCGTGCTTGAGTCGACTCGAGGAAAACTCGAGTATTATCATCCTTTGCTTCGGGGTTTTGCTGAGTCGTGTGTTGAGTACGCGCGTGGATTATACGTTTTAACAGTTTATAAAATAAAACTTTAAGTTTTTAAAAGAGGAGAAAGAGAAACAGTTAAATTGAGAAACAGGGGAGAAGAAGAGAGGCAGGGGAGGATTGCGTGAAATTGCAAGGAAGTCTTGAGTTCTACTGGAGGCATGCGCGTGGGTGTCTTCGGGTTTGAATTTGCAGAAATTGGGCTAACTGTAATGTGATAGTATAAGTAATTAAGTTAAGCCTAAACTATGTTATTAAGTATTAGACCATTTGTTTGAACTCTGATGATCTTGAATTTTTGCTAAAACAAAATTGGGAAATTAATTTAAAGTGAAAGTTAATTAATAATTAATGATAATAATGGAATTAAGTGTTTTAACACGAGAACATTGTTATTAGGTGTTAAACAAACTGTTTAAAACGTTGATGAACTTTGAAACTTTGCGGAAACAAAATTGAGTAATTAATTTAAAATAGAAGTCAATTATGTATGTAATAAAATTTATGATGGTAATTTCATAAGTAATTTAAAACTTAATTGAATTTGGAATTAAAGAATATAATGATAATCTTGTATAAAATCATATGTAATCAAGAATTCAATTAATCATTCGAAGTTGATTAACTAACAAAATGTATTTAACTGATTTAAATAAATAGTTAATGATTGAACGATTAAGTAATTAATAATTAATGATTGATTAACAATAATTAATGATTAATTTAACAATTAATAATAATTTATTGTGTAACTGAGTTTATAATCAATAATTAAGATTATTGATTAATAATTAATTAATTTAGTAAATGATGAATAAGTAATTAATAAATTGGAATAAGTTAATTAATCGTAATTAATTAAATAAAGAATAAAATATAATTTACTCTTGAGTATGCAATTAAATTTAAAGAAATCAAATGACATGTTGTTATGAATCGATGGTTCTATTTGATTGCCTCTGATGTTTATTTATATCTGTGATGTTTTGTGATATTCTGTATATATCTGGGATGATTGTGCATGATTTATCTGTATTCAAATGCTATATGAATTATCTGATGTTATTTATCTATTGCTATCTGATTATCTGATGTTAATTATCTGTGTTAAATTGCTATATGAATTCAATTATTAAATTTAAACTGTTAAGTTAATTAGACAACTTGGACTTTAAAATGGCGTTTGGATTTCGATGAGACCGGGATCGGGTATCCAATTGATATTCCGAAAACCACATCGATCCAAATTAAACGATAGGTCGTGTACTCTCAAGTGAAGATCGAGATGGTGCTTTCAGAATGCAAGGGTTATCGTCGTTAACTCTGAGGGTGATTCCAAAACGAGTATAACAAGATAATGCCTTCGGTTTCGTTCGAACCCGGAACGAACTTGTATGGATTGAATGCTTTCAGCACATCGTCAGGCGGACGATGAGCATTCTAAGTGATATGTTCTATAAAGGTAATCGCAGCCTCAAGCCTCATCAACCGGGAATGGCTAAAACAGGGGAGGTGCAGCAAGGTTAGGTGCGTCATGCCCAAGCAGGACGAGATATGCCCCTGTCTAGATGTCCCTTTATTCGGCTGTGTGGGCGGTTGGATGTACACCAACTGCGGGGTTATCTTGTTCGGGACTGTTCAGTAAGGAATGGTTCCGGCCTTGTGTTGCAGGGGAGTTAGGGTGGCTCCTCGGTACTATGATCTAGACCACGTACTGTGACGGGTGGTACCCCAGTAGCCCTGCCATTGTATGGGATCCAATTTCCAATAAGCGCCGTACGTTTTGATTGTGCCCAACTATGTTGAAATGTGAGATGTAAGCATTTCAGCTATTTCTGTATTTTACTTGAAAACCCTAGACACTATTATAATATCACTGGATTTCCTATGAAATGTTTTGGTTAGCGTAAGGTAAAAACTTACCCGTATTTATTTGTGGGGAGTCTTACGTGATACCTTTCTTTTAAATGATTTTCAAAGTTAAACAACTTTAAACCGTTTACTCATACCAGACCCATGTCTGACCCGGAGTTTATTTTTGTTTTTCATAAACTTTCGGGTACCCAAATTTTTACGGGTAGCCAAGGGATTCAGGTTAGCTTTGACGACTACTGGAGGAGCAATGGAGCAGGAGGCTTCAGCGTTGTAGACATATATATCTATATAGTTCCGTTGTGTTAGTTTATGTATTTGAGATGTATGTTCTGACAGATATGTGTATGATAGTCATGATGTATGATATTGGATAACTCTGATGCATATATAACTATGTAATATTTATGTTGATATATTATATTTTATTCCGTTCCGCTGTGAGATTCTGATGTTGTTGTTCTTTCTTTTCTTTTCTTTTCTATTTCTATCCCTTTCTTTCTTATTGATGACACGACTTTCTGGGCATAGAAAGCCGGGTTGTCACAGGTGGTATCAGAGCAGGTTGAGTGAATACTTAGGCTCTTGAGTGATTTCTTTCTTGAGAGAGCGTATTTGTAATTTTGATATATATATATATATTTATTTATTTCTACCTATTTATTGGGTTACCTGTCCGGGTTATCCAATATAAGTTATAAAGGTAGATAGGGTAGTGGTGTGTGAAACACGACTACCGATGGTTGGAGTTTTGAATATTTGTAGTTGGAGTGTATCTGTCAAGACTGTAGACCTATTACCGTCTCGATTGAGCTTTGGATGATGTGAGGATTTCATTGTTGGAATGTAATTTTGGATGAGCTTGAGTTTGGATCTATCAGATAGACATGACCAAATCATGATATCTTGATATCTCAAGGAGTTGTAGCTGTGTGATGAGACACAGTGAGTTTGGATGTCTCCGAAGATGTTTCTTTGGAACAAGTTAAGGAAGTAAGTCCGTTTCGGAATGGTGACCAAGTTCAGTAAGGTATTTTTGTTTGAGTGAGGCCCGAGTTTCTCAAAGAGCTTTGAATAGAAGTCTTTGGACATTGAGATTAGCCCTATAGCTAGAAGTGTTCTGTGTGCTGTTGAGAATATTTGTTGGTTAGCAGTTTTCTTGAAGTGATTTCAGAAGTAGCAGAGTGGATTCATTTCTTCGATGGATTGACCTGAACAGTATATGGCTGTTTTGGATTATGAAGAGAGAACAAACTTATTTGGGTAGAATTGCCAGAGCGTTGTGCGACAATTCTGGAATTCGTTTGTGTAATCTTTTGCAAGGAGTTGAGACCTCTCAAGAGAAAGTGAGGAAATAGAAGTGGTTCAGGATTTTTCCTGATGTTTTTGAAGAAGTTATGTGTCTACCGCCACATCGAGAGATTGAGTTTCGTATTGATGTGATTCCAAGATCTGTGCCGGTGATTCCGTCCAGTAGGAAAATGCCTCCTAGAGAGAGAGTAGAGTTGATTAAGCAGACGCAAGATCTTTTAGGGAAGGGTTTGATAAGACCCAGTTTTGCTTGTTGGGGCTCTGCTGATGTGTTTGTCACCAAATCGGATGGTTCGCTAAGGTTCTGTGTTGAATAAGTTTGTGCTGGCATTCATTGATGATATTTTGGTTTACTCCAAATCGGAAGAGGAGCACAGACATCGTTTAAGAATTGTATTGGAGACTCTGAGAAAGCATGTGTTAAGGGTAAGATTTTCAAAGTGCCATTTCTGGACATCATAAGTTAAATTGTTTGGGGCACATTATTTTGGGTGAAGATATCTCTGTAGCCCGACGAAAGGAGAATCTATTCTAGAATGGAAGCAATTGATGGAAGTTCGTAATTTTCTGGGTTTAGCTGGCTACTACAGAAAATTCATTAAGGATTATTCCAAGATTTCTTCACATCTAACCAAGCTAACAAGAAAAGGAACCAAACTCAAATGGAACACCTCAGTGTGAAGAAGCTTTTCAGGAATTGAAGACAAGGATAACTAGTGCACCAGTACTTGTTATTCCTGATGGGAAGAGAAAATTTGAGGTATATACGGACGCATGTTTAGTTGGATTGGGTGCAGTATTGGTGCTCTTAGTAGAAATACTGTTTTATCTGTTTGGGAGTCGTTCCATCTCTCCAAAAAAGGATTGTTAGTAAGCAAATGGAAGATAAATCTTTTGAGAAAATAATTCTTGGAACTAAAGACGATCTGAATTCAGATTTCAAGGTGTTCTAAGGATTAATAGTCGTTTGTGTGTGCCTAATATTGATGGACTGAAACAAGAAGTTTTAGCTGAGAGTCATCGTTCCAAATTGAATATTCATCCGGGAATTTCGAAGATGTATAAAGATATGAGGAGAGTTTTCTGGTGGCCGAATATGAAGATAGATGTAACTGCTTTTGTAAATAGTGTGACATTTGCCTGCGAGTGAAGGAAGATCAACAAAAGTCTGCTGGACTATTGCAACCTTTGGAAATTTCAGACTGAAAATGGGAAATGATCTCGATGGATTTTCTTGACGGTTTGCCTAAAACTAGGAAGGAAATGAAGGAATATGGGTTATTGTGGATCGTTTAACGAAGAGTGCCCATTTTATTCCAGTTAAGGCGACTCGTACTGTAGTTTCCTTGGAGAAAATTTCCTTGAAGGAGATAGTCAGATTGCATGGTATTCATATCAGCAATAGTAACTGACAGTGATTCTATTTTCACTAGTAAATTTAGGGAAGCTCTGCAATCAGCAAGGGGAACTAGTTTGAGATTAAGTACAGTCTATCATCCTCAGACGGACAGACAGACGGAGAAAACTTAATCGAATTCTGGAAGATATGCTTCGAGCTTGTGTATTGGACTTTGGTAAATCATGGGAAGACCATCTTCATTTAGTGGAATTTTTCTTATAATAATAGTTATCAAGCAAGTATTAAGATGACTCCATGTGAAGCTCTGTATGGAAGACCCTGTAGATCCCCATCTTGTTGGATTGAATCGAATGATCGACTTGTACTTGGTCCCGATCTAATTCATGAAGCTTTTGCGAAGGTGAGCTTAGCTGCTCAAGATCGTCAGAAGGAATATGCAGATAAGAGACGAAGATCATTGGAATTTGAGATCAGAGAATTAGTTTTTATTAAAATTTCCCCAATCAAAGGTGCTATAAGATTCGGAAAAACGGGAAAAACTTGCACCGAGATATAGTGGTCCACTCTGAGTATTGGAAAGAATTGGAACTGTAGCCTATAGGATTGAATTGCTGGAATGGATGTTTGGAATTCACAATGTATTTCATGAATCGCATTTGAGGTAATTTGTTCATGAACCATCATTAGTAGTAGAACCAGTTATTCAGGAAGATTTAGAAGTAGAACCCAACCTGACTGTAGTTAGAAATCCCGTTCAGATTGTAGATCAAGACGAGAAGCAACTCAGGAATAAAGTGGTGAAACTCATCAAGGTACAATGGAGTGAGGATCTCAAAGACTGTCCCTGGGAAACTCTTGATAGTTTTAAGAAAGCTTATCCAGATTTTTGGTCCGGATAGCTAGTAATGTAGTTAGGATTGACTGTTTGATTGTTTGTTTTTGTATGGATGATATGTATGTTTGGATTGTTAATATTAAACTTTTGAATTAACTGTTGTTTAAATTTCGGGGACGAAATTCTTTTAAGGGGGGAGGAATGTGACATCCCAGAATTTTGACCATATTATTATAATAAGTTTTTAATCTAATTTAATTAAAATATAAGTTTTTCATTTATAAATAAATAAGAATTTGGATATTATTAGTTTTATATTGGTTATAAAGGAATATAACTTCAAAATATAAAATAGATTCTTTCGACAATATTCAGAAATAAATCTGTGTTATTCAATTAAATTAAAATTTATATATTAATGACATTTATTATCTAATGTATATGTATGCAGATTAGAATAGTAACAAGTACAATAATACAATTCAACCCATATTAAATATAAATACAAAGTATACATTACAAATCAAATATTGAAAGAGTAAACTTTAAATAAAAATAAGATTTAAGCAATATTTCTAACAATAAATTTTATAACTAAAATAACATAAGCCTATAAATCTTTAACATGAGTTCCTATATAAATATAAATACTTTTAAATATGGTTATAATCATAAGCTTCTTTATATTTAATATAAATATAACATAAAGGTAGGATTACAAATATAAGTACAAATATAATAGGTATAAGAAAATAAAACCTGCAAATGTATTATACAAATAATTTGGTCAACAAAGCATTATAAGTATAAAATGTATAAACATAAGGAATCAAACTTGCTCAGCAACAATGAAGAAACCTTGAAGACCTGCAAACATCAATTATATGTTAACTTAAGTATGAAGTCAAAATGAATAAAAACAAAAAAACTGCAAATATCTCTGTATACATTCATGACAGCAAATACTCATTAGTGTTAATTAAAATGAAACATTAGTTCAGGCCAAATCTGCAAACATTAATAAGATGTTGGCATAGATGAAAACATTAGTACATAATAAGTCTGCAATATCTTTATGCATATATTTGAGCCAGTCAACACATAAGAATGTGTTAGCATAAGTTAAGACAAACATTTAATTAGCCACCTTTTACATCTGAAATATAACTCTCAGCCGAAATTGTTGAATCTTGTCTGGTCTTAGTACAAATGATAATTAAGCAAGATATTTTATTATGTCAAGCTTATGCAAGAAGGCACTTTGTTCAAGTTATATATATATTTGTATACACCATATTTCTTATCCCTTAATTCATCCGTATCTTCAAAAAAAAAAAAAAGAAACTTCACAAAACTGAGCAGAAGCAAAAGAATATAAACCAAACTTTATATTTGCAAGTTCAAAATAAAGTTCAGAGAACAAAGAAGTTACTGGAATTCAAATTTTTGCAACTGCAGTTTTCTTACTATCCTCTGTTTCAAGTTCCTACAATCTTGGTGAGTAAACTGATTTAAATTATAACTTTTAATAAGTTGTTTATGAAGAGTAGTTATGTGGATGCTTAAGTTCTGGATTATTGACTATGTTTTGTCAGTGTTAACTTGTTCTTTCAGGTTTCTATTTTGTTTTCTGTTCTGTTGAAACAAAAAAAAAATCTAAAGAATATATTTCATACTTTTATTTAAAGCTAATTTCTTTAATTAGTTCATTAACTAAATAAAATTTTACAGTAAATAAATTGTAAACACTATATATCAGTGAATTATACAACACTGTAAACCAAATTTTACAGTAAACATGAAACAAAGATTAAAATTCGAATATCTCGAATTACAAACTTGAACTTATAAGTTGAAACTACATACAAAACCATGATTTTTAAGACAAAAATCAAGATTTTTACTCCATTCTTCACAGTGCAGTTAGTCAATGATGCAAAATTACATTTATGTGAATATCAGAGAATTCATACATTAATCTTTGATGAAATTTCACATGTAACTAGTATATTGATTAGAGATTACCAGAAAATTGTTAAAATTTTTTATGAATGCAAGATTTTCATGGATTGATTGAAAGTAGGGTTTAGGAGTCTGTATTTTGGGGTTCTGTTCATTTGAGTCGTGCGACGCCTCAACTTAACCGAGTGACCTGGGATTTTGGGAGGTGTTCGCGTGTGGTGTTGGCGAGGTTGGGACGAAGACACGTCGTCTCTAGCGGTTGCGTTGGTGTGGACGAGGGGTTTTTGTCCTTCTGTGTTTGAACTTCAGTGCGACATTTTTAGTCGAATTTTGATCTTGTGACTTTAAGGTTGATCTGGGCTTTGTATTCGAGTAAGGGGAGGTTTTGCGACTTCTTGGTGGCGTCGCAAGGTGGTAGCGCGGTGGAGGACCGCCGTGCACGTGCACGACGGCGGAGATAAGCGTGCTTGAGTCGACTTGAGGAAAACTCGAGTATTATCATCCTTTGCTTCGGGGTTTTGCTGAGTCGTGTGTTGAGTACGCGCGTGGGTTATACGTTTTAACAGTTTATAAAATAAAACTTTAAGTTTTTAAAAGAGGAGAAAGAGAAACAGTTAAATTGAGAAACAGGGGAGAAGAAGAGAGGCAGGGGAGGATTGCGTGAAATTGCAAGGAAGTCTCGAGTTCTACTGGAGGCATGCGCGTGGGTGTCTTCGGGTTTGAATTTGCAGAAATTAGGCTAACTGTAATGTGATAGTATAAGTAATTAAGTTAAGCCTAAACTATGTTATTAAGTATTAGACCATTTGTTTGAACTCTGATGATCTTGAAGTTTTGCTAAAACAAAATTGGGAAATTAATTTAAAGTGAAAGTTAATTAATAATTAATGATAATAATGGAATTAAGTGTTTTAACACGAGAACATTGTTATTAGGTGTTAAACAAACTGTTTAAAACGTTGATGAACTTTGAAACTTTGCGGAAACAAAATTGAGTAATTAATTTAAAATAGAAGTCAATTATGTATGTAATAAAATTTATGATGGTAATTTCATAAGTAATTTAAAACTTAATTGAATTTGGAATTAAAAAATATAATGATAATCTTGTATAAAATCATATGTAATCAAGATTTCAATTAATCATTCGAAGTTGATTAATTTACAAAATGTATTTAACTAATTTAAATAAATAGTTAATGATTGAACGATTAAGTAATTAATAATTAATGATTGATTAACAATAATTAATGATTAATTTAACAATTAATAATAATTTATTGTGTAACTGAGTTTATAATCAATAATTAAGATTATTGATTAATAATTAATTAATTTAGTAAATGATGAATAAGTAATTAATAAATTGGAATAAGTTAATTAATCGTAATTAATTAAATAAAGAATAAAATATAATTTACTCTTGAGTATGCAATTAAATTTAAAGAAATCAAATGACATGTTGTTATGAATCGATGGTTCTATTTGATTGCCTCTGATGTTTATTTATATCTGTGATGTTCTGTGATATTCTGTATATATCTGGGATGATTGTGCATGATTTATCTGTATTCAAATGCTATATGAATTATCTGATGTTATTTATCTATTGCTATCTGATTATCTGATGTTAATTATCTGTGTTAAATTGCTATATGAATTCAATTATTAAATTTAAACTGTTAAGTTAATTAGACAACTTGGACTTTAAAATGGCATTTGGATTTCGATGAGACCGGGATGGGGTATCCAATTGATATTCCGAAAACCACATCGATCCAAATTAAACGATAGGTCGTGTAATCTCAAGTGAAGATCGAGATGGTGCTTTCAGAATGCAAGGGTTATCGTCGTTAACTCTGAGGGTGATTCCAAAACGAGTATAATGAGATAATGCCTTCGGTTTCGTTCAAACCCGGAACGAACTTGTATGGATTGAATGCTTTCAGCACATCGTCAGGCGGACGATGAACATTCTAAGTGATATGTTCTATAAAGGTAATCGCAGCCTCAAGCCTCATCAACCGGGAATGGCTAAAACAGGGGAGGTGCAACAAGGTTAGGTGGGTCATGCCCAAGCAGGACGAGATATACCCCTGTCTTGATGTCCCTTTATTCGGCTGTGTGGGCGGTTGGATGTACACCAACTGCGGGGTTATCTTGTTCGGGACTATTCAGTAAGGAATGGTTCCGGCCTTGTTTTGCAGGGGAGTTAGGGTGGCTCCCCGGTACTGTGATCTAGACCACGTACTGTGACGGGCGGTACCCCAGTAGCCCTGCCATTGTATGGGATCCAATTTCCAATAAGCGTCGTACGTTTTGATTGTGCCCAACTATGTTGAAATGTGAGATGTAAGCATTTCAGCTATTTCTGTATTTTACTTGAAAACCCTAGACACTATTATAATATCACTGGATTACCTATGAAATGTTTTGGTTAGCGTAAGGTAAAAACTTACCCGTATTTATTTGTGGGGAGTCTTACGTGATACCTTTCTTTTAAATGATTTTCAAAGTTAAACAACTTTAAACCGTTTACTCATACCAGACCCATGTCTGACCCGGAGTTTATTTTTGTTTTTCATAAACTTTCGGGTACCCAAATTTTTACGGGTAGCCAAGGGATTCAGGTTAGCTTTGACGACTACTGGAGGAGCAATGGAGCAGGAGGCTTCAGCGTTGTAGACATATATATCTATATAGTTCCGCTGTGTTAGTTTATGTATTTGAGATGTATGTTCTGAGAGATATGTATATTATAGTCATGATGTATGATATTGGATAACTCTGATGCATATATAACTATGTAATATTTATGTTGATATATTATATTTTATTCCGTTCCGCTGTGAGATTCTGATGTTGTTGTTCTTTCTTTTCTTTTCTTTTCTATTTCTATCCCTTTCTTTCTTATTGATGACATGACTTTCTGGGCATAGAAAGCCGGGTCGTCACACTCACAATTGACTAAAATAATTTTATGTTAGTTATATTTATATTCTGAAGTGATGTAAATTTGATTGGCTGTTGTTTGGTAGGTTTAATTGTCATTTAAATTGGTATATGAATTAATTGATAGAATTTAAATTAACCGTTAAATAAATTTAAATTTAATGGGCAGCATATTATCCGATATGGTAAAAATTGAAATTTGTGAAGGTTATTGGCTTTATGGTTGTTTGGTTGTGATGGATGCGACTGGTCGATATTGGTTGTTTATTTATTTTGATATATCATGCTATCATCTTGTATATTGTTTATTACATATAAAACTGTAAACTGAATTATTTCGAATAAATTAAGAAATAGGTTGAATTGATTTATGCCAAACATCTAGTTGGATTGAAATAATATATATTCATCCTTGAAATTAAATTAAAATAATTATCCACTTCGCCATAGGGTAGAGAATTATATACGGACACCTGGTTGGTTAAATTAAATGATTTGAAAAGTTGTTTTGAAACTATTTAAATGAATTGATTTTTAGAATAAAAATCAAGTTTATGAAAATTGAATTATTTTGAATTTGAGTTTGAAATGTTGGAATTTAAACTTGATAAACGAGATTGTTTAATTAATCAGAGTTCAAATTTCTAAGTTATAAACGAAATACATCATAAATTTCAGAAATGGATTTGTTTTAGAAGATTGGACTTTTATTCGAACTTTGAATATTTCAAAGAAAAAGTGATATGAAATAACATTTCAAATTTTAGTTTGGAATTGAATTATAATTGAAATTTTGGATCTAAATTTTGTATTGAAGGTAAATTTGATTTAAGTATCTAAATCGATATTTGAAGTTGAAATTTAAATTAACTTGAAATTGGAATTTAAATTAATTTGGAATTGAAATTGGAATTGAAATTAATTTGAAATTGGGATTTAAATTACTTTGAAATTGGAATTTAAAATAATTTGAAATTGGAATTCAAATTAACTTAGAATTGGAATTGGAAATTAATTTGGAATTGGAAAGTAATTTGGAATTGGAAATTAATTTGAAATTGATATTTAAATTAATTTAAAAATGGAAATTGGAATTGAAATCGGAATTTACGTCGAATGAAATTTTTCGAGTTGGAATCGGAGTTGAATCGATTAAATCGAACTGAATTTGGAGTTTATTTGGGTAGGAAATTAGGAAGTTGACCGGTTTGACTTTGGAATTTTTTTAAAAAAAAATGATTTTTTAGCATAAATGATTTAAACCTATATTCTTTAAATATTCAAATTATATAAACCATTTTTATATTCAAATTATTTTCGATTAAACTATTTAAACATTTTCTATTAAACTATTTTTAACCATTTAAGCTATTTTCTAAAATTCAAACTAGTTAAAGGGTAAATTGTTTATATTTAAACCTTGGATTTAAATGCGAATTGGGTTAAAGTGAATTATAACCATAACTGTAATTCAAATCATGTTTTGAAGTGAAATCGATATATCGAGTTTAGTTGATATTTTTGAGTAAATACGATGATTCGAAATGGATATGATTTTGAATAAATACGATGATTTCGAAATGGATATGATTTTGAGTGAATATGATGATCTCGAAATGGATATGATTTTTGAGTAAATATGATGATTTCAAAATGGATTTGGTTTTGAAACGAAGATATTTTGATATCAAGTGCTAATAGTTTTCGAAATGTAAAAGTACCAACCAGTTTGTAAAAATCGATTGGTTGTTAAAGAGACCTAGGCCTCTTATTGAAGTACTCTCTTTCGATATTGGAACCATTTTGGCAACCGTGTACACGATGGATGATATCTAGAATGTAGTGGTTGAATTGGTGACGTTAACTAGAATGAAGTAAAAGAACCATGATGGATAGCCTTGACATTCCTATCATAATAAAAATGACTAAAACAGGAGCCTATGTCTGAACATTGAGGTTAGCTACCTCTAGCGACGTTGACCCCTCGTATTACTATTGTGTTTTCGATTCGATGGGTGCACCTTATTTGTCGTTTGGATTGATTGTCGCGGTCGGCCACGGATGGATTACGACCAGCCAGAAAGGGTAAACTGGTATGATCCTACCTTGGGCATTGCCTCACGTGCCTTGTCATATTTATCCCTATACGAGCCCATTACGACTTTGATTTAAAAATGTAAATGTGTTAAGGTGAATCAATGTAAAGCCTTAACGCTATTTTGATATTTATTTTACTGATAGACATTATCTATAATAGCGTACACTATTATATATAAATAGTTTAACGGATCCTTAGGAGATGGAAAATCCGTAACATCTCTTAAGTTATTGCAATCATATTTATGATATTGATTTGAATTACATAAGATTATTTTAGTCCTGACTCGAGTGTTTTGTCTTTTCATTACGCTCAGGTCAGTCCTGAGTTTTTCAACAAATTAAAGACTATTCTCTAGAGGACGAAGATAGAGGTTTGGTATATTACTATTATTATCCCCTACATCATGCTATTCTGCTGTATTGATTATTTATCCCCGATATATAAATATAACTCTGATAAATGTGTATAGATTATGATCAGATGTATAGTAAATAGCTTTTGATTTTTTATTTGATTATTATAATTTTATCGTTTCCGCCGTGAGATTCTGTGATTGTTTTCTTCTTCTCTTCTTATTTTTCTTATTTAACCCCTTTGATTATCTAAGTTCCGGATTGTTTAAGTCGCACATCTGTGGATTATTGTCGGTTTAAACCTTTTGAAATGTGGGTCGCCGCAGTTAGTATCAGAGCGAAGGTTTAGCGATAACCTTGGCTTTGTGGGGTTTGACTCATTAGAGATAGGGTATTAGTACCCAAGAATGAATATGTTTGAGTGTATATATATGAGAGAGCGTACTTGTTAGTATTATAAATTGTTTTGTATTGTGTTTACTTATCCGTTAAGTTGTTTATGAATTCTGGTCGATGTGCGGGACGCCGTGTCATCGATAGGGGTTTCTAAACACTTAAATGAGGCAAGTCAACATATTATTTTAAAATCTGGTAAATGAAATAAATTTTTCCTAAAATTATAATATTATATATATAATGGTTATTAATGAAATCATTGCTAGGAAATGATAATATTTAGTTATCATCGATTATTGGTGGAATTAAAAAAAATGAATATTTAATGGATTTTATTTTATAAAGCATCAATAATTTGAATTGAAATCAAATTGAAATAAAAATTTGTTTGGAATAACAAATTTGTAAATTAACAAAATATTTTCATAATGAAGTAATGAAATTTTATTTGTATTAAAATATAGCATATGAGTAGAAGTGATTTTATTTTTTTTCTGAGAATTTTAGAATTTAAAATCCTTTTGTTTTCAAAACTGTTATTCAAAGCCTTAAAAATTAATAAATAGTATTATATGAAAGAGTTTTAACTAGAAAGACATTTTGAAAATGTTTTTGAAAGAAGTAAAGTATTAAAATAGCTTGGTCGCCGGGAAATAATTCTGAGGATGACTACAACATCGCCAGTATTCATTTCCGGGTTTCTAGGTGAGAACTGCTACCAGAAGAACTTATTTTCGATTAAAAAAGCTTTTGCTTATGAAAGAAGATCATATTCTAATTATGATTTAATAAATATATGAAAATTGTTTGAACTTATAATTGAAAATAATATATAAAAAATAAGTTATAACTTATAAATTTGAATAAGAAAATAAAATCCAAATTTAAAATGGTTAAAATTTTTGGTTAAGCAAAATAATCGACTTAAGAAATATTAAATTAATTGAGTTAGTGAAGTGAAATAAATAAAATATATTTTACCTCGTGAAAGCTTAAAAAAATTGAATTGCATTGGAAGTGAAGTTTAACTTAATATTAAATAAGTTAAAATGGATATTAAATAACAATAGATACATTAGTAAAGTGAATCAAATTCCACTCAACTATAAAATGAATTAATCAAATAGACATGAACTTGAATTTAAAATGAATTGTTATTAAAGAATGTAAGAAACTGAATATGAATAAATGAATGTATGTAAATTTAATATGGTAAATTGAAATTAACTTAAATTGAAGAAAAAAAATTAATTGCAAGCGGAGTAGATTAAATAAAAAAATGAATGTTAACTAATATAATATGGAATAAATTATAAATTGAAGTTAACATAATAGAGGTTAAATAAATTGATTGTGAATTATTTTGAGATATCAAAAAATTACTTTAGTAAATTAATAATATGAATTTGAATAAATGAAGTGAATTGATGAATTAATAATTACTTAAGATATGAAGTAATAATAATAAATGTGAGTTTTATTGTATAAAACATTTATAGTAAACATAGATAATTTAGAAATGATGATAGTATTAACTAAAATGGGATATACTAAGTGGAATAAAACTTTATAAATGATTCATAAATAAATTTATATATAATGGGTTAAAGAGAAAAGTGAAACAAATTGGAATTTCACAAATTGAATTGAATAAAAATTGAATATAATGAATTTTTAACGAATATTGATAAATTGGAAGAAAATGGGTTGAAACCAGATTAGTTGAATGTTAATCAATGAAAAGCAATGAATTGATTATAAATCCCTTGTATGATTTACGAATGAGTATTAATAAGTTAATGTGAATCAATTTTTAATATATGGAATGTGGTATGGATTAAATTTCTTAAGTGTAATTAATTATTTGAATGATTGAAATGAAATAATGAAAGTAAAGAAAGAAAAAATGAATGTAGCTATCAACTAGTATAAATCAATAAATGTGAATTAATTAGCATTGGTAAGTGCATGCAAATCAATTAGAAGTACATGAATTGAATGAAAAATCAATTGAATGTGTATCTAATTAAATAAAAGTTGATTGAATGCAAATAAATTGAAATGAATCGGTTAAAATGTTAATGAATTGAATTTTAATAAGGCATGAACGGAATAAACTAAAATTTGACATTGGATAATGCTATTCACATGGTTATAAATTAAATTGGATTAATTGGATGGATATTGATAGTTGGATAGTTTCTTGTGTTGCAAACCATTGTTACTACCGTTTTGATTGAATATGATTGTTGTATTATGTATTTGTGATTGTTTGTGTTGTTTGTATTCACAATCCATGTTAAATGTTTATGTTAGACTTATACATGTTCATGTATCATTATAAGTGACTGACATTCTGAATTGAGTTGAGATAGGTATACATGAAGACCGTTGGACTTATACCTGGATTATTACATGCTTTTGCTCTCGTATTATTAATAACAAGGTACATATCTTGGATTACATACCACGTTTTTTATTTTTTCCCTTCGGGATGCCTCATCATTGAGATGAGATGTATATTTGATATATATTGGTTTGTGTTATATATTGAATTGTAAAATTTTTCCGATAAAGCCGTGCAAAGGTGACTCTGCCGATTTTTTTTGTAAATCTGGGAGTTAGGAAATTTTTGGAGTTTTAAAAGAAGTTTTATAAAAAAATTCTTCTACATAAACTATATTTTTCGTAAACCGATAGTGGAGTGGTATAGTAGAAGCGTAGTAATAGTTTGCAAATAAGATGCTTATGTTTTATAAGTTAATTATTTTGTGAAAATATATTGTATCTTAAATTTCGTACTTAACGCCTTTTCGAGGACGAAAAGTTTTGAGTGGGGGAGTATGTAACGATCCATATTTTTAACTATTTTTAATTATTAAATTTAAGGTGGTTATTGAATGAAAATGATTATTAATGTAATTTGTTGAATAATTTAATATTTGAAATTATTTGAATAATTAAATTCTAAATTTAATATGATGGAAAATGATGTCGTATATTGATTTAAAATTTTATGTAAATAATAATTAAGATTATTAATACTTAAAATTGGATTTAGACGTGAATTATTAAAATTGAAAATTTTATATTTTAAATTACGACTAAAAATAGCCATTTTGGAGACTGTCTCGGATTTCAGCGAAACCAGTTTCATCAGATCCGTAACAGTAAATTATTGTAAGATTTCAAGTTTCATAACGATCGGACTTGTCGTTTGGCCGTGCGAGCTTAAAATGCATAGAAATCAATTTAAAGGAATACGATAAAATAAATTGACTTTGAAAAGCTATCTTCCACATACGATCGAATTAGGCCTCGAGTCTAGTTCCATTGCGTTCGGAATGGGGGTAAAACATTATAAACGCCTGGCAGCATGTCTCAATTGGAGTTCGGATGATTTTCGACCTAACTATATAAATACGCATGCAAATCGAGACAGTTTTGTTATTATTTTAATTTCTGAAACCCCGGTCGTTACTCTCTTTTAATGGCCGAAAATTCACCATCTTCTCTCCACTATATCAGTCAATCTACTCAACGAAATCCAAAACTTCCAAAAGTAAAGTTGTACAGCTCGACGAGCTCTACACATCCAATGGTTGATTTGTGCCGAAGCATTTTAGATTCGCAGAAATATGAGTTTGAAGTGTCGGCGTTCCTCCTCGATTTTCTCGTAGACGGAGACATCAGAGGCGGTGCAACTTCTGACGTAGGCGGCTCTCCTAGAGGTGCTTGCGTAGGGACGTCCTGATCGTGGTACGGTTATGTATATTGGCTTGCGTTTTGAAGCCATACACGTGAATATGGGTACAGGTGCATGGGTTCAAATGGGGAAGAAAATGTACGTATCTTTTATTTATTTATTAATTAATTATTTTATATTAAAATTCAAATGTTCAAACTCGAGTAACTTTTGCATTCGAGCTCCGACCGACGTGTGGTTTTCTTTATTGCGTTCGCATCGAAACTCTAAACAATATGGAACTAGTTTGGCTGCATTATGGGTCTGTTCAATTTGGGCCTTTATTTGGATTTTAAATCGTCGATAAATCAAAGGTGAGTGTTTATACGCTCACAATTGACTAAAATAATTTTATGTTAGTTATATTTATATTCTGAAGTGATATAAATTTGATTGGCTGTTGTTTGGTAGGTTTAATTGTCATTTAAATTGGTATATGAATTAATTGATAGAATTTAAATTGACCGTTAAATAAATTTAAATTTTATTGGCAACATATTACCCGATATGGTAAAAATTGAAATTTGTGAAGGTTATTGGCTTTATGTTTGATTGCTTGCGATGGATGCTACTGGTCGATATTGGTTGTTTATTTATTTTGATATATCATGCTATCATCTTGTATATTGTTTATTGCATATAAAACTGTAAACTGAATTATTTCGAAAAAATTAAGAAATAGGTTGAAATGATTTATACCTATGACATCTATTTGGATTGAAATAATATATATCCATCCTTGAAATTAAATTGAAATAATTATCCACTTTGCCATATGGTAGTGAATTATATACCGACACCGGGTAAATTAAATTATTTTAAAAGTTATTTTTGAAATTATTCAAATGAATTGAGTTTTAGAATAAAAATCAAATTTATGGAAATTGAATTATTTTGAATTGGAGTTTGAAATGTTGGAATTTAAATTTGATAAACGAGATTGTTTAATTAACCGAAGTTTAGAATTTTAAGTTATAAGTGTAATACGTCTTAAATTTCAGAACTAGATTTGTTTTAAAAGATTGGTCTATTACTCGAACTTTGAATATTTCTAAGAAAAATTCATATGAACTTATGTTTCAAATTTTAGTTTGGAATTGAATTATAATTGAAATTTTGGATCTAAATTTGGTATTGAAGGTAAATTTGATTTAAGTATTTAAATCGATATTTGAAATTGAAATTTAAATTAACTTGAAATTGGAATTTAAATTAATTTGGAATTGAAATTGGAATTGAAATTAATTTGAAATTGGGATTTAAATTAATTTGAAATTGGAATTTAAATTAATTTGAAACTGGAATTTAAATTAACTTGGAATTGGAATTGGAAATTAATTTGGAATTCGAAATTAATTTGAAATTGAGATTTAAATTAATTTAAAAATGGAAATTGGAATTGAATTCGAAATTTATGTGGAATGAAAATTTTCGAATTGAAATCGGAATGGAATCGTGTGACAACCAGGTACTTTCAACCATTCGCATCCATTATAAGTGTATAGGTAGACACTCATGCAGAAATTGAATTGCTCAAAATACCGCGTTGTAAATAAAAATTTGGAAAATCTCAGAATATGCAGTAAATAAAAATCACAGATCACAGACACAAAGTAATAATAATGCAGCGGAAGTAAAAGAGATAGTAGTTCATGAAGCTACTATATAAACATATCAGAGTTACATAAGATACAATAGAAGAAATAAAGTACAAAAGATGTTTAAATATGATAACCAAGTACAAGCTGAATAAAACAACCGAACTGAAAAGATGAAACTTAACAAGTAGATAATCTCCAACGATTCCAATCTCCAGAAAATGGAAATCCAAATCTGTGAATAACTCAGGCTGACCCGAGCGTAAATAAAAATACAAACACTCGAGTCAGGACATACATACTTATACAATGTAAACCAACTCAAGTGAACTGTAGCAAAGGTACAAGTAACTTAGAAGATGCTTGGGACCGCCCATCCTCTAAGGATCCGTTAAACTATTTATTATGTGGTAATATACACTATATACAGTGGTGTCTAATCAGTAAAGTATAATCATATAGAAAATAGCATTAAGGGGATGGTGAACCTTAACGCGGTCGGATCTTTAAAACCAAAATCGTAGTGGGCTCGATATACGGAGATGACACGGCACGTGAGGCAATGCCAGGGTGGATACACCGTTTGCACTCCCGAACCGGTGGTGACGGCAAGCCAGCAGCTTCCGCCCACCTCGAACAATACCCCCGAATCAAAGTGGCGCCACATATCGAATCACAAAAGTAATAGAATGGTTTCCGATGGAGCATGCTCGATGAAAGGGTGCGATCCTTTGTGTAGCCTGGTATAGCTCCCGTTTTAGTCATTTATGCCAAGTCATGGGAGTTGGGTCCATGTAACATACCTCGAGAACGTCGCCACCATCCTACTTCATTCTGGAATCTCCACCGCGTACACAGCTGTTAAAGTGGTGTTCGGTATTGGCCGGCTATAAGACAATATCCGATCCCGGTCTCTTTAACAACCAATCGTTATTATAACCCGTAGTTATAACTTTTAAAACAATATCTTATATTTCAAAATAGAATATCATTTCAACCCAAATCTTTATCAAAATATAGATTAAATTATTTCCAAACCATTTCAATATATCATCATACCATATCTTTCGATTCAAATATTTATCAAAATAAATATCAAGTCATTTCTAACCATTTCAATATATTAAATTATCATATCCTTTCAAAACTTCCTTTCAAATCATTTTAATATATCAAAATATCATAACCTTTCAAAACTTCGTTCAAAATATCTTATCTTTCAGCACTTCCTTTCAAATTATTTTAGTATCAAAATGTCATATCTTTCAGACTCCATTTTCAAATCATTTTAATATATCAAAATATCATATCTTTTCAAACCACATTTCAATCATTTAATGTATCAAAATACCAAAACCACATTCATTTCAAATCATTATTCATTTTATTCAATTTGAAATACCATTTCAATTCACATTTCAAAACAGTTTATATAAAAAAAATTATTTTTAATCATTAAAATGAAGTTATCATGTTCAACAATTAAATTATTAAATTCCAAAATTTTCAACTTCCAAAGTTCATTTATTCACTTAAGTTTATCAAAACAGTGAAAATTCACTTTTCGTGGCATTTAGAAAACGCTACAGAAAGATACATTCACAACAGTTCTATTTAACAAAAGACAAAATTTTAAAATGTTGTAATAGGGTTTACTTAAATTTCGAATAAACTTTGTTAAATTCAAAAATTATAGCACTTACAAAAATTGCTCTAATAACTTTTAATTCAATTTAGCTTTTTAGTTCATTATCGTCAACTACAACATTTATAAATGCTGTAATATCATTTACATTGTAATTAATAGTATTTCAAAAATGCAGTCAATTAACTTCAAATATTCAATAAAATTTCTCAACCAATTATATTTTTTATTTAAAACATTTTTAACTCATAAAATCATCATTTAATTTTCCTCAAGTTCATGATTTTATAAAGTTAAATTTCCATTCAAAAATCAAGATTTAATAATAATTCACTTATTAAATTGCAATGTTCAATTTTCAATTCATTGCATTAAATTTCAACTTAACACTTAAGTTCAAATTCTCAAATATAACTTAGTTTTATTTTTATTTACTTAACTAAAAGTTCACTTTTAAGTCAATTTCATAAATTTCCAATTTTAGTTATATTTCAAAATTTCAAATTAAATATTTATTCAATTCACATTCAACTTTATCAAAAAACATTAATATGACATAAAATCACTTTAAATTAATTTAAATTCAAAATATCATAAATTTATCATATTTTCAAAGTTAATTTAAATTCCACTAAAAATTAAATCAAAATTTCCAAAATAACTTACATTCATATTTTCTAACTTTTCCATAATTTATTTAACTTATAGATTTCCAGAAAATAAATAATACTTTAAAAAGTTATATTTTTATTAAATTTCAAATCAAATATTATAATAATTAAATTTCTAAAATATTTTAAAAAATTTAGTAAAACATATTTTAACTACGGGCCTGTATATAATTTTCTACGCTAGGTAAAGTGATACGGGTAATATATCTTTTCAACCCGTAATTACAAAGAAAATCCGGGTTTTATCATTTCAAAACCGCAATCCCAAGTTAAAATATATTAAATAAAAGCCGTTCCAGCCTATCATTTCAGCCCATAACGATTTTTCCCTATTCTAAAGTCCGTTCGGGTATGTATCATTTCAACCTATAGTAATTTCTAATCTACAGGGAACTTGCAGTGTGATAAACAGATATAAATGAACAGCTAACAAAATATATAAATAACAAATGATATGACATGAAATTTAACAGGTTTAACATCATAAAAAAAAATACATTGTAGTTATAACATCATATTTAATTCTACACATTCAGTTGTTGTTGTTTCACAACTGCATAAGTATAAATGTCGTGTGAGCTTTACTCACCTCTAATTGCTGAAGATGTCAAAACCAAAGGCACAACAGAAAACAAAGCACGATGACACAATTACGGACTTGAGTGGAGAGCGAATCCAAGCTACAACTCTTGTGTACAACCCAAAACAAACAATCAAAACAACACAATTCAATACGACTTTCAAATGCAATAACTTTGATATAAAAGAGAAACGAATTGCCAAACTTTTTGCCTTGCTTCCTCAAACCTTTGTCACGGCCTAGGGTATAGTTTGTTTCAGATTTGGTTAAGTTTTGGCTCAGGTCTAGGATAGCATGGGTCGGGTTCATGTCATGAGCAAGGTGGAGTTTCATACATGAAGAGGTGAAGGGTCGTAGGCAAACAAATGGAGTTTTGGTTGGCTAGTGGGCTCGGCCATGGAAGTGTGCTCGGCCTGTGGGTGCACCATGACTGGACAAAGGTTGTAGGGGTGTGTGGTGATCAGGTCAGAGGTGGTGGTTGCTGCTATGGTGTTGGTTAGGGTGGTGGTTGAAGGGGATGAGGCCAAAATGGTCAACAAACATTGTTTTTGGCATGTAGGTTGCAATTTTGAAGGGTTTGACCACCATGGATGGCTCGGACTCGGTCATGGCCGGAAGCATAGGTGGTGGTGATGGCAGGGAAGAGGTGTAGGAGTTTGTGGCTACGGCTATGGAGGAGAAGCCTAGCAGAGAGCATGAGAAAAGAAGGCATAATTCATAGAAAAATAAGAAGAAAAATAAGAAAAAGAAAGGGAAGCCATTACCAAAACTTGCAATATGGATGCTGTGAATTTTTTAAGGTTTGAGAAAGAGAAAATTTCGTGAAAAATAAGAAAGGGAAGTCGGCTGGTGATAGAGTAAGGAGTGGCTAAAATAACGGATGTATTGATGACAATAGAAACTGTAAAAGTAACGTGAAACGACATTACGTTTCTTAGCCTTTAAACCCTTCAAATTTCATATATATAATCTGTAATTTTATAAATACATATAAACTGAGAAATAAAGATAACAAATCAGAAAGAAGAATAATTATCTAAAATAAATAATTAAATTTTAATTAAATAGAATTTAAATTAAGAAAATTGCTTCAAATTGAAAACTAGGCTTTAAAATTGAAAACAACTCAAATAATCTTTTGAAAAATCTATTAAAATTTAAATACATGAAAAATGAATATTAATAAAGTAAAACACAGCAAATAAAAGTGAATGTAAAAAATAAATTACTAAATTTTAATTATATATAATTAAATTAAGGAAATAGCAAAGAAAATAGAAACTAGGTTAGAAAATTTGAAAATAAATGCAATGGACTTTGGAAAAAATTTATATACTTGAAAAATATTTATAAATAAAGAAAATAACAAAAAAGATACATTCACAATTTTTTTTATTTAAATATAGTTTAGATGAAGAAAATAGCAGAAAAATAGAAACAGCCTTTTAAAAATAGGAAATAAATACAGTAAATTTCGGAAAAATTCTATTATCATTTTAAAAATAATTAAAAGTCAAAATATACATAATATAACATAAATATGGAAGTTAGAATAAGATATATCGAATAAAAATGTCATTTATATAATTTAAAATAAAGACTATTGTTGAATAACCCAATATACACACAATATTGAAAATAGTATAACTTTTGCAATTTAAATCCGTTTTCAACGAAACGAAAAGCAGTGTTCTTAAAATTTTATGTACTTTCACAATAAAAGAAAAAAATTAAATTTTCAAACTTTTAAAATTTTAAAACAAAAGTCAAAGTTTGACTATTTTGACCAAAAATTCACTTTTTGGAAAATATTCTTTTTAGTCATGCTTTGGAATGATAATTCATATCAAAACTAAAGTTTATCATTAAAAATAAATAAAATAAGTTTTTTTTTAAATCAAAAATTCAATTAAAACAATTAAAATATATAAAAAAATCACAAAATACAGGGTTGTTACACTCTCCCCTGCTCAAAAATTTTCGTCCCCGAAAAGGAATGAGGTACGGGAAAGCACAAAAAAGTTAGAGTGAAACAAGATTAGGACAAGATGACACGGAGAAGGAAATTATACATGATAACTATTGTGATAGGTAAGTTTAACAAGGTGGAGATGATTTTTCCAAGATCCTCCGGAATCAAGAACACAAGCACGAAAAGGTGGATTCAAATGAGTACCAAATATTATCAAAGATTATAGAAGATTTCTAAACAGAAAGATTATAGAAAGATTTCTAATAAAAAGAATATAGAAAGATGCCTACACCAGTCTATAGCAAGGTAAGGATGATGAGGAAAACAAAAAATAGTTTGAAAAACAAAATAAGGACATAAATTTGAAAGCATGGAAATTTCATCTTAAATAGAGGATAAATCTTTACACAAGTTAAATAAATCTTAACTATCTCAAATTTCATTATCTTATTATCCAATCATCTAAAATTAACAATTTTTAAAACCATGGGTTTGAAAAATAATCATTTATTATACTCATAATGTACTTAATACATTTAATTCTTCTTTATTCCTAATTAAAATTAAAATTATTCCTCTCAATATATTTATCACTCATGTTAAATATATTTATACTTATTGTAACTGCTTTCTTTTATTCTTAGTTCTTTTAGCATTATTTTATTGTAAGTTATTCAATTACCCTTTATTATATTTACCTCTGTTAACGTTTTAAAATTTAAGTGTATAACATTTATTATGACTACACAAATTTTATTTATAAAATCTTTTTATATTGTATATTATCCAATTACATTGTTAACTTCTGAAATCAAGGTAAGTTATATTTAAATGCAATTGTATTATACAAATAAACTTTCCAATTAAATCATTTCATGCTTGATATTCATCTAAAATTTTAATTGAATTTTTTTTTTTTTTTATAATTGAAATTATTCTTTAAAATAAAATTTAAGAGCTAAATTTCCGATTACATTCAAACCATTTAGAGATAAGTAATAATGTATACATAATATGTCAAATCAAATTTCAATCATATATTTATATATATATATTACAAATAAAGTCATATTTTAGAAATTAAAATCAATTAAATTTCCCAAAACAAAGCTGTAGCAAGACTATAGAACGGTCTCTTCACTTCGAAACTCGAAAATGAACGTCGATGATGTCGCGATCATCACCGAAGTTATTTTCCAGCGACAAAGAGAAGAGCACTTTAAAATTCTTTGGAAACAAATTTTATTTGAAAATACTTTAAATAATATATCCCTTATAAAATTTTTTTAAACAAAAGGTTTGGAACCATCGGAAATTAAATTCTCAGATTTCTTATTCTAAATTCATTTCAATTCTCAAATCAAGTATTATCACTTCAAATATTCAATTTAAATCAGTTTATTAAGTTTCATAAATTTACTTATATATCAAAATTTATTTCATTAACCAAATTTCAAAATAATATTGTGTCAGTTTGTTCTGTCAAAGTGTTTTAGAAATCCTATCGATAGCGTTGATCGGACGAATCGATCGGAAACCTAAATCAACATCAACAACTCAAACAACACAATATATAAAACAAAACATAGATATACAAGTACAATTCAAAATGTTTGGAAGAATATATTGGAAACAAAAGATAAGATGATTAAATAACAGACACGGGCAACTTTTACCGGGTCAACTGTGACTTAAAGAATAAGATTAATGTGGATTTTCTGGGGTAAATCTACATTCGATCTCAATAGACAAAGTTTGGAATAACAAAAGATATTAGCATCTAAACCAAGGATAAATATAAATCTCTGGTGAGTCGATGCTAATTGTAAAGGAGTTTCCCCCTTTTTCAATTCAATTTGAAATTGGCGTGACCGCCGACTTACTGGAAAGATCATTCGAAGCGGAGTTATGGAATACTCCAGAGTCAAAAGAAGATGAATACGAATGGATTTTGGAACCGTCGAGAATGTTCAAAAATTCAAAGGAATCGAGTCAAAAGGGAGAGATTCAAACTTGAATGAAAGTGATTCTATAAATATATTCACTCCATATGCTGAGTTTTATCTAGAGCTACCAAAGCTCTGATACCAACTGTAACAACCAGGTATTTTCAACCATTCGCATCCATTATAAGTGTATAGGTAGACAATCATGCCGAAATTGAATTGCTCAAAATACCGCGTTGTAAATAAAAGTTTGGCAAATCTCAAAATATGCAGTAAATAAAAATCAAAGATCACAGACACAGAGTAATAATAATGCAACGGAAGTAAAAGAGATAGTAGTTCATGAAGCTACTATATAAATATATCAGAGTTACATAAGATACAATAGAAGAAATAAAGTACAACAGAAGTTTAAATATGATAACCAAGTACAAGCTGAATAGAACAACCGAACTGAAAAGATGAAACTTGACAAGTAGATAATCTCCAGCGATTCCAATCTCTAGAAAATGGAAATCCAAATCTGTGAATAAATCAGGCTGACCCGAGCGTAAATAAAAATACAAAACTCGAGTCAGGACATACATACTTATACAATGTAAACCAACTCAAGTGAACTGTAGCAAAGGTACAAGTAACTTAGAAGATGCTTGGGACCGTCCATCCTCTAAGGATCCGTTAAACTATTTACTATGTGGTAATATACGCTATATACAGTAGTGTCTAATCAGTAAAGTATAATCATATAGAAAATAGCGTTAAGGGGATGGTGAACCTTAACGCGGTCGGATGTTTAAAACCAAAATCATAGTGGGCTCGATATAAGGAGATGACACGGCACGCGAGGCAATGCCAGGGTGGATACACCGTTTGCACTCCCGGACCGGTGGTGACGGCAAGCCAGCAGCTTCCGCCCACCTCGAACAATACCCCCGAATCAAAGTGGCGCCACATATCGAATCACAAAAGTAATAAAATGGTTTCCGATGGAGCATGCTCGATGAAAGGGTGCGACCCTTTGTGTAGCCCGGTATATGTGACGCCCCACCTCTATACCCACGCTAGCCAAGAACATTCCGGTGAATGCTGTCAACTAGCACGGAGAATAAGGCTGTTGAGGAGCGACCATCTGTATAATTGCTTTGCGCGAGCATCGATATGTCAGATAGTATAACATGCATTTCTTATCAAGAGGGAAATCCGACATACCGACACAAACTCAAACTACTACACAGTGGCTATAATGGTCTTCGGAAACAAATATAGAAATAAACATAACACAAATCAGTCACAGACAATTCATATCACAAAGGCGGAAATAGATATGAATATAACACTAACACATGAAAGTGTATATCAGAGTAGTGGTAAAAAAGATCCACAATATCAAAAAGAATAGTTACATGTGGTAGACAAAAGAATAAGTATACATCATAGAGTATGTGTCTCAAATGTATACAACAAAAACTACTAATCTAAGTAATTAGCCAAAAGTCTGATGATGGTCCGATAAGGAGTCAAGCAGAAGCACCTGTAAAATCTCAGTCTGACCCGAGTATTATTTAAGAAGAAAATAATAAACGGATCAGTCTAGCTATAAATATCAGATGAAGTGGTATATAATAGGAGATATGACATAAACATATACTAATCACAATGCCAAGCTGTGAATAAATAAGTAATTGAAAATCAACAAGAGATTAATCGATATCACAATAATCTACTCAAGATAAAAAGGAATGTCATACTCCTAATTTCATTCACCAAACCACAATAAATGACATATATATCAATGCCCATCGTAAAAGTTGGTGAAACATAAATTCCAGAAATCAACACACGAAATCTAGAAATCACAATCAAAGGGAACAACGACGTCGTACAGCGGGACATCCGATGAACCAAATCACAATAAAAAGGATGGCCAATCCCCCAAAAAAACTGGACATCGACGCACCTAGAAAGACACGCCCCATGTACAGTCGAACATCGACGCACCTAGAAAGATACGCCCCATGCTCTAGCATCGACGCACCTAGAAAGATACGCACCATGCACAAATAAACATCGATGCACCTAGAAAGATACACCCCATGTAATGTCGAACATCGACGCACCTAGAAAGATACGCCCCATGCTCTAGCATCGACGCACGTAGAAAGATACGCCCCATGCATAAATAAACATCGATGCACCTAGAAAGATACATCCCATGCATAAATAAACATCGATGCACCTAGAAAGATACACCCCATGTAATGTCAAACACCGATGCACCTAAAAAGATGCACCCCATGCTAAGTCGAACATCGAGCACCTAGAAAGACACGCCCCATGCATAGACGAACATCGACGCACCTAGAAAGATACGCCCCATGCCCCGACTTATTGAGCCGATTGCTCCACGAAGTAAACAAACATCGATGCACCTAGAAAGGTACACCCCATGCATAAATAAACATTGACGCACCTAGAAAGGTACGACCCATGTATAAACAAACATCGATGCACCTAGAAAGGTACACCCCATGCATAATAAAACATTGACGCACCTAAAAAGGTACGACCCATGTGAGAAATGAGACGAAGCTCAATAAAATGAGGAACAGTCCTCCACATAAACAAAGAGACATCGCACATTGCTAGTCTAAACCACAAAGATGATCGTCATGATCAACGAGAAGTGTCAATTACAGTAAGCTAGTAAATATATGAGCTTAGCTTCATGTCCCATAACCACTAGCTTAGCTTAAATATTTACGAACAAATTGTAGATCTCCACTAGAAAATTGTCACAAGAAATTCAATCAAACAAGTCAAGAATTAACCGACAAAGTAAACGCAAGCGTTTCATACCACTTGTTTTACTAAGTCGTTTAATTAGATTTCTCATACGAGTGAGGTAAAGGTTTGTATATACTAATAGATTGGAAATCGGTTTGAGAAAATGAGCTTTGTTATAAAATAGTGTTGAAATCATTTGAAATAAGAGTTTTGATATTTACTACTAGTATAGAAAACCTTTATATTTTTAAAGTGACAAATCACAAAGAAGATTGTAGGAACAATCAATCACTAAGATTCACATTCAAAAACGTGAATAAAATCCAAAGAAATCGTTACAAAATCCATCAAAGTGGATATATCTAAAATTCCCAAAGAAAAGGTCATCAAAGTCGATAATAAATGACAACAACAAAAGGGAGACAACACGAATCGATTAAAGTTGGATATTCAAACGAATTAGCAATATAGGCTAATCTGGCAAATAGTAGCAGGTCGGTCGACCGGACTCCCTGAGTCGGTCGACCGAACCAGAGGTTGGAAGTGCTCGGGGCACCAGGTCGGTCGACCGGCACAGGGGGCTCGGTCGACCGAAGCCTGTAACCAGCACTTCCAAACAGAGGCAGGAAGTGCCTGGACTACAGGTCGGTCGGCCGGCCCAGGGGGCTCGGTCGGCCGAACCAGTATACTTGCACTTCCTACCCTATTTCAAAGGAGGTGCAAATCCCGACCAAATTGCAATTGCACGAGCAACGGCGCTAAGGGTTTATGCCAATCGACTACCCGGCCCTATATGCTCCTCGATGCACAATCAAAACACATTCAAACATCAAAGCTAGGATTTTTAACGAATTGAACTCAAAACACTAAAAATTGGAATATTCACAAAGCAATCCAAATCAAAAGCAAATGCACATGAATAAGTGTTAGGAATTCATACCTAACAATAGAAGAGAATTATAAGCATAGACGTGAGATTAAAAATCTCACCTTTGAACCCAAACAATAGAAGAAGAAGCTTGGAAGCAAGCTAAGATCAATTCCTAATTCTTTTTCTCTTCCCCCATTTTTGATGAAGCTTGAATGTATTAGGAAATTATGAAGGAATGAAGAGGATAAGGGTTTGGCACTGAATACATAAGTGGGGTTATTGGGCTCAGCCCAAACCAAAGCCCTAAGTGAAAAAGTGGCAAAAATCAACTATCTCCAAACATATCGAAGTTTATACTCAAAAAGGTTGCATAAGTCATTTTGAACTCAATGGGGTTGGTCTCGAGTCCCAATTCGACTGTTTGCAAAAAGTAGATTTTCGGACCAAAATCCGATGAACGGTGAAATATTTAAATAAAATATTTAAATATATAATCGATAAATATGCGGGTAGTTACAGACTCCCCTCCTTAAAAAAATTGCGTCCTCGCAATAATTAAGAAGGAAATATAAGAAGTAACAACCATAGAAGCATATTAACACAAAAGAAAATTTGAATCAAGAAGTTCACCATAAAGAGCTCGAAGGAGTAAATCCGAAAGTTTTCGTTCGATGAATTCTCAAGATTTCACATGAGAAATCCTTAGGATTTGAGAACCATTGAACTTCTATCAAAAAGAATATCTTTATATCGAAGGCGCTCAACCTCCGAAGCAATGATGCGAATAGAATGTTGCTCAAAAGTCAAATTTGGTGAAACTTCAATCCTCTCAATAACACCGGGCTCAAGAATAAAAACCGGCAACATAAAAGCATTTCCATAGTTAAAAGACGTGGAAAACGTCATGAATATCAGAAAATTGAGCTGGTGCAACGACGTAGTATAAAAACGGTACGTCCAATGAACCGATAAACCGGAACAATGATGTAGTATAATAATGGTACATCCATTGATCCAAATAAGATGGAACATCGATGTAGTATAATAACAATACATCCGATGAACCGAATCACCATAAAAGAACATCGGACGCTAGTCCATAAAAGAAATGAGATAAAGCTCAATAGAACGAAGTATATCAAAACGTCCGATGAACTTGATAAAAAGATAATTCCATTCAGACATCATCAAAGAATCAACCACTTGTTGCCTACGACAAAGTGCATTGGCAACACGATTTCCCTTCCAGGAATAAAAAGAATATCAAGATCATAAGATACCAGGAACTCGAGTTGACATGAAGTTCCTTATGAGAAAATAAATATTCCAAGGATTTATGATCGAGATGGAGAACAAATTCCTCCCCTAAAAATGATGATGCAAAACTCTTAAAGTAGAAACAATAACCGCGAGCACTAGATCATGAGTGGTATATCTAGTCTCGATAGGCTATAATGATTTAGAAGCACAAGTGATAACACGTTCTCCTTTGCAAGAGAATGGCATCCAAACCAATACGACTACTGTCGGTACAAATAACAAAGTCTTGGTTCCCCTTCAAGAATCACAAGAATAAGAGTATCGAAAGGAAGAGTTCTTTTAAATAATCCTCTTTTCCTGAAAAGTTAAAACTTTCAAAATTACATTTTTATTTCTATGTAATAATCTTTCTACAAAAATTTTAAATTTTTACAAGTCAATATATCGTGTCTGATTGTCTCATCAAAGCGTTTAGGAAATTCCTATCGATAACGTTGATCAAGCGCATCGACCAAAATTCTTAAAACACTAAATGGGCAATACAATCACAAAATCGTATTCTATAGGATAAGTAAGTTTCTCAAAAACTTCTAAGAATATTCTTTGTTCGTTTTAAGAATAAAAATCCGGTTATACTTCTAAATAAATCTTATGAAAAAGATTTTGCAAAATTTCAAATTGCTATTTTCATCCAAAATCAATAAGTACAAGAATGGAGTCATCGAGATATTCATAGAATATTAGATCTATAAAATGGATGAAATAAGCTGGACAAACTGAATGACATAATAATTCATTCATAGGAATCATAACAAGTGCGGAATGCGGTAAATGGAATGCGAACTCCCGCAACTCGTAGCCAAATGAAAATCGGTGGCAAGGTCGAACTAGAAAGGCCTTATCACCACACAAGATATTGCTTAGGTGATAATCCTAAGACAAGTCCAAATAAACCGGAAAATTTCACAAACTATTTAGATGAGAGAAATAAAACTTTCCTCATCATGAGGGTTTAAAGAATAAAATGATGCCTTCAAAAATTTGAAATCGGAATCACAAGGAAAAATAGAAATCTGCTTAACTAATAGAAAATGTCAAAGATGAATAATCCACACGGAAAATAGGATATGAGCTTCACAACGATTAAGCCAATCCTTACAAAAATCAATTCCGAAGCTTAAGTAAAAATATCGGCTCGGAAATATAAATCACATAAAATAATTTCGACATCAAATAAAAGCGAATTGAGTGTTGCAGATCTACCATCCGGATTCGCAATCCTCAAAGAAGTCAACAAGCCCAAAATATTCAAAGAAAAAGAATCGAAAAGTTCTTTTGATATCAAAATAGTGAGATGGAACCCATATCAAAAAGAACACGAATAAGAAGATCACGAAATAAAACAATGCCATCAAGGATTGAGTGAAAAATACCTTGGCCAAGAGAAGGGTTGCCAGGGGTTTGCACAATATTTAGCTTTCTCATGTCCTTATTCAAAAGTTTGGGACATGCAGATAAAAGATGACCCGGTTTCTTGCAATAGCGACAAGAATAGGGTTTTGGACACATATTTGCATAGTGTTCCTTAGAATTACAATTGTAGCATCCTCCACGATTAGGGATTGGAGTCTTTGCTACAAAAGTAGTTTGCTTCACTCTCTTATTGGGATTAAGGCTCTTGAACTTAATATGCCTCTTCTTGGAAGTCCCAATATCACAAACACTTCCCTTACCAACCTCTCCATGAAGAAGAGTAACATCCATAAGCTGATTGAAAGAAACTTCAAGTTTCAAAGGTAGAACCATTTCGGGGTTCTTACTCAAAGCATATATAAACTCTTGATTCTTTACAAGATCAAGAAGCTGCTGGGCAGACATAAATTCTCCATCTTGGGGAGTAGCACTAGATTGACCGGCGCTGGGACGGCCAGGTCTAACCATTTCTCTTCTTTAAGAAAGAAAGAAAGAAGAGGAAAGAGTTATTCTCAAAATAAATTTCAATCAAACTTGATTGATAAAACAAGGAATCATAAAGAAAATAGGATGAATCGGTACGAAGACTCGAATTAAATCCTAAAGCACGACTCCTAAGAAAGACTTAGGACGATGATCCTTGTTATATTATTCTACATTGTTCCGAAGTTTGGCTCTGATACCAAGCTGTGACGCCCCACCTCTATACCCACGCTAGCCAAGAACATTACGGTGAATGCTGTCAACTAGCACGGTGAATAAGGCTGTTGAGGAGCGACCATTTGTATAATTGCTTTGCGCGAGCATCGATATGTCAAATAGTATAACATGCATTTCTTATCAAGAGGGAAATCTGACATACCGACACAAACTCAAAGCTACTACACAGTGGCTATAATGGTCTTCGGAAACAAGTATAGAAATAAACATAACACAAAACAGTCACAGACAATTCATATCACAAAGGCGGAAATAGATATGAATATAACACTAACACATGAAAGTGTATATCAGAGTAGTGGTCAAAAAGATCCACAATATCAAAAAGAATAGATACAAGTGCCAGACAAAAGAATAAGTATACATCATAGAGTCTGTATCTCAAATGTATACAACAAAAACTACTAATCTAAGTAGTTAGCCAAAAGTCAGATGATGGTCCGATAAGGAGTCAAGCAGAAGCACCTGTAAAATCTCAGTCTGACCCGAGTATTATTTAAGAAGAAAATAATAAACGGATCAGTCTAGCTATAAATATCAGATGAAGTGATATATAATAGGAGATATGACATAAACATATAATAATCACAATGCCAAGCTGTGATATATAAGTAATTGAAAATCAACAAGAGATTAATCAATATCACAATAATCTAATCAAGATAAAAAGGAATGTCATACTCCTAATTTCATTCACCAAACCGCAATAAATGACATATATATCAATGCCCATCGTAAAAGTTGGTGAAACATAAATTCCAGAAATCAACACACGAAATCCAGAAATCACAATCAAAGGGAACAAGGACGTCGTACAGCGGGACATCCGTTGAACCAAATCACAATAAAAAGGATGGCCAATCCCCAAAAAAAACTGGACATCGACGCACTTAGAAAGACACGCCCCATGTATAGTCGAACATCGACGCACCTAGAAAGATACGCCCCATGCTCTAGCATCGACGCACTTAGAAAGATACGCCCCATGCACAAATAAACATCGATGCACCTAGAAAGATACACCCCATGTAATGTCGAACATCGACGCGCCTAGAATGATACGCCCCATGCTCTAGCATCGACGCACCTAGAAAGATACGCCCCATGCATAAATAAACATCGATGCACCTAGAAAGATACATCCCATGCATAAATAAACATCGATGCACTTACATTCATATTTTCTAACTTTTCCATAATTTATTTAACTTATAGATTTCCAGAAAATAAATAATACTTTAAAAACTTATATTTTTATTAAATTTCAAATCAAATATTATAATAATTAAATTTCTAAAATATTTTAAAAATTTTAGGAAAACATATTTTAACTACGGGCCTGTATATAATTTTCTACGCTAGGTAAAGTGATACGGGTAATATATCATTTCAACCCGTAATTACGTTTTATCATTTCAAACCCGCAATCCCAAGTTAAAATAAATTAAATAAAAACCATTCAAGCCTACCATTTCAGCCCATAACGATTTTTCCCTATTCTAAAGTCCGTTCGGGTATGTATCATTTCAACCCATAGTGATTTCTAATCTATAGGGAACTTGCAGTGTGATAAACAGATATGAATGAACAGTTAACAAAATATATAAATAACAAATGATATGACATGAAATTTAACAGGTTTAACATCATAAAAAAAATCACATGGTAGTTATAACATCATATTTAATTCTACACATTTAGTTGTTGTTGTTTCACAACTGCATAAGTATAAATGTCGTGTGAGCTTTACTCACCTCTAATTGCTGAAGATGTCAAAACCAAAGGCACAACAGAAAGCAAAGCACGATGACACAATTACGGACTTGAGTGGAGAGCGAATCCAAGCTACAACTCTTGTGTACAACCTAAAACAACACAATTCAGTACGACTTTAAAATGCAATAACTTTGATATAAAAGAGAAACGAATTGCCAAACTTTTTGCCTTGCTTCCTCAAACCTTTGTCACGGCCTAGGATATAGTTTGGTTCAGATTTGGTTAAGTTTTGGCTCAGGTCTAGGCTAGCATGGGTCAGGTTCATGTCATGAGCAAGGTGGAGTTTCATACATGAAGAGGTGAAGGGTCGTAGGCAAACAAATGGAGTTTTGGTTGGCTAGAGGGCTCGGCCATGGAAGTGTGCTTGGCCTGTGGGTGCACCATGACTGGATAGAGGTTGGGAGGGGTGTGTGGTGATCAGGTCAGAGGTGGTGGTTGCTGCTATGGTGGTGGTTAAGGTGGTGGTTGAAGGGGGTGAGGCCAAAATGGTCAACAAACATTGTTTTTGGCATGTAGGTTGCAATTTTGAAGGGTTCGACCACCATGGGTGGCTCGGCCTTGGTCATGGCCGGCAGCATAGGTAGTGGTGATGGCAGGGAAGAGGTGTAGGAGTTTGTGGCTGCAGCTATGGAGGAGAAGCCTAGCAGAGAGCATGAGAAAACAAGGCATAATTCATAGAAAAATAAGAAGAAAAATAAGAAAAAGAAAGGGAAGCCATTACCAAAACTTGCAAGATGGAGGCTTTGAATTTTTTTAGGGTTTGAGAAAGAGAAAATTTCGTGAAAAATAAGAAAGGGAAGTCGGAAGGAGATAGAGTAAGGAGTGGCTAAAATAACGGATGTATTGATGACAAAAGAAATTATAAAAGAAACGCGAAACGACATTACGTTTCTTAGCCTTTAAACCTTTCAAATTTCATATATATAATTTGTAATTTTATAAAAACATATAAAATGAGAAATAAAGATAAAAAATCAGAAATAAGAATAAATATCTAAAATAAATAATTAAATTTTAATTAAATAGAATTTAAATTAAGAAAATGGCTTAAAATTGCAAACTAGCTTTAAAATTGAAAACAACTCAAATAATCTTTGGAAAAATCTATTCAAATTTAAATACATGAAAAATGAATATTAATAAAGTAAAACACAGCAAATAAAAGTGAATTTATAAAATAAATTACTAAATTTTAATTATACATAATTAAATTAAGGAAATAGCAAAGAAAACAGAAACGAGGTTAGAAAATTTGAAATAAATGCAATGGACTTAGGAAAAATTTTATATACTTGAAAAATATTTATAAATACAGAAAATAAAAAAATAACATTCACAATTTTTTATATTTAAATATAGTTTAGAAGAAGAAAATAGCAGAAAAATAGAAACAGCCTTTTAAAAATAGGAAATAAATACAGTAAATTTCGGAAAAATTCTATTATCATTTTAAAAATAATTAAAAGTCAAAATATACATAATATAACATAAATATACAAGTTAGAATAAGATATATCAAATAAAAATGTCATTTATATAATTTAAAATAAAGACTATTGCTGAATAACCCAATATACACACAATATTGAAAACAGTATAACTTTTGCAATTTAAATCCGTTTTCAACGAAATGAAAAGCAGCGTTCTTAAAATTTTATGTACTTTCACAATAAACGAAAAAATTTAAATTTTCAAACTTTTAAAATTTTAAAACAAAAGTCAAAGTTTGACTATTTTGACCAAAAATTCACTTTTTGGAAAATATTCTTTTTAGTCATGCTTTGGAATGATAATTCATATCAAAACTAAAGTTTATCATTCAAAATAAATAAAATAAGTTTTTTTTTAAATCAAAAATTCAATTAAAATATTTAAAATATACAAAAGAAAATCACAAAATACAGGGTTGTTACAAATCGATTAAATCAAACTGAATTTGGAATTTATTTGGGTAGGAAATTGGAAAGTTGACCGGTTTGACTTTGGATTTTTTTTAAAAATGAATATTTAAGTATAAATGATTTAAAATCTATATTCGTTAAATATTCAAATTATTTTGATTTTTTTACAACTATTTTACTATATAAACCATTTTTATATTCAAATTATTTTCGATTAAACTATTTAAACATTTTCTATTAAAATATTTTTAACCATTTAAGCTATTTTCTAATATTCAATCTGGTTAAAGGGTAAATTTTTTACATTTTTGAATCTTGGATTTTAATGCGAATTAGTTAAAGTGAATTATAACCAAAACTGTAATTCAAATCAAGTTTTGAAGTTAAATCGACGTATCGAGTTGACTTGATATTTTTGAGTAAATACGATGATTTCGAAGTGGATATGATTTTGAGTCAATACGATGATTTCGAAATGGATATGATTCTGAGTAAATACGATGAAATGGATATGATTTTTGAGTAAATATGATGATTTCTAAATGGATTTGATTTTGAAACGAATATGATATTTTGATATCAAGTGCCAATAGTTTTCGAAATGTAAAAGTACCAAATGGTGTGTAAAAAGACGATTGGTTGTTAAAGAGACCGGGGCCTCTTATTGAAATACTCTCTTTTGATATTGGAACCACTTTGACAACCGTGTACGTGGTGGATGATATCCAGAATGTAGTGGTTGAATTGGCGACGTTTACTGGAATGAAGTAAGAGAACGATGATGGATAGCCTTGAAATTCGTGTCATAATTAAAATGACTAAACAAGAGCCTATGTATGGCCATTGAGGTTAGCTACCTCTAGCGACGTAGATCCTTCGTATTACTATTATGGTTTCGATTTAATGGGCGCACCTTATTTTTCGTTTGGATTGATTGTCGCACTCGGCCATGGATGGGTTACGACCAGCCAGAAAGGGTAAACTGGTAGAATCCTACCTTGGGCATTGCCTCACATGCCTTGTCATATTTATCCCCATACGAGCCCATTACGACTTGATTTAAAAATGATAATGTGTTAAGGTGGATCAATGTAAAGCCTTAACGCTATTTTGATATTTATTTTACTAATAGACATTATCTATTATAGCGTATACTATTACATATAAATAGTTTAATGGATGCCTAGGAGATGGAAAATCCCATAACATCTCGTAATTTATTGCATTCATATTTATGATATTAACTAGTGCGTGGCCCGTGCTACGCACACGGGCATTTGCTTAGATAATGAGAGAAGGAGATTTTTTGCGTGATGTTGTAAGACTTATAAGTGTTATGAATGATTTCAACTGTTTAGATATTACTACACCGAAATAGACAATTCCTAACACTTGTAAGTGTTAAGAATAATTTCAGCAACGTTGTTGAAGTGTTACCGAGGCCATGTGAGTAATTAAGCAATCAAATTAGTCACAGTTATAAGTATTATTAACATACTTATTTGTAACGATTATAAGCATTGCCATTGGAATATTTTGTAACGCTTATTAGCGTTAAAAAATGCTTATTTAGGAACAATTACCATCATCATTACAATAATACTTATAACCGTCGATGGTTATAAATTTCATCCTGCATCATTTAATTATATAACATTTATAAGCGTTCTTAATACAAATATTGGTAACATTTGTATATGTTACTAACAGAAAATTATGATTATATATAGTTTCATGCACAAATAACATTGAAATTATTAAAATAAATGGAGACAACATAAAGTAAACAGTAATTTTCATATGATCCATCATATTGATTCAACATAAAATATAAAATTGCATCATATCTCAAATACAAGCATGTCACAGTTAGATAATACTATCATATGAACCAAAAACTGTATAATTTCAAAATACAACAATGTATTATGTCCAAATTAAAAAAGTGAAAATAAAAAAGAGATCATGGTCTCAGTTAGGACAAAGCCACCAAGGCATGTAATAGATTAATAACATATAAAGCTTATGGTCCAGTACATAAACAAAAACCTTGGCCGAATAGTTTGCAAGAAATCTTCCACTCTTGTTAGCTAATTTCCCATAGATAGTCTTGTGTCGCGGTTAACAATAGTAGATTGAGGAATCCGGCCTTCTTTGTTCAATCCCCTCGTGTTGTGCCTCCTTTGCACCTCCATGTTATAAGAGCTACCGATTTGCGGAACTATGGTATCTCATTCTGGTCTTACCGCTTCTCTTGTTATTATTCTGGAGAGTAGGGAAGAGTAGCTTCTCGTGTCACTGGCAAACAATTCAAGTTGCCTACATTTTTTTTGGTCATGCAATGAAGGAACAGTGGACTGTAATCTAGTATCAGTGAAACCTCTATGAACACGGTACCAATCAAGTAAAGAAAAATAGATACAAATAGCAAAATCATTCTCTTGAAACAGCTGCAGTCAGAAGGCATGAAAAACAAAAGGTTAGTACGTTTTTAGTACAGAAACTTAGCAAATCGCTCAAATTTTCAAGCTCTATAAATACCATTGGGTTTATGGAGGAGTTATGCAAATTTGAACGGATCAATGTCAAGAGAGATTTGTTTAGCCTTTAAAAATTTATTTAAGGGTGTGATACAGGCATGAAGAAACTCTCAGTGCACCTGTTTAAAGTAGAGCATTTTATATATATATAATAAATGAATTATGACAATGTTATTTTATCCTGTGTTCATGTTGGAAATTTGATATAAACTGCATACCTCAAAGTTGTATTTGCTTGCAATATCCACATGTATTTGCAACTTCATCTCTATGAACTGAAGTTAAACGGTAAACAATGCCACATGAGTTGCAGATGTAGTTCAATATTAAAAAGACATACATTATTACATACACAGACATTTATATTCATGTGAGTTCTGTGTGCAACTGAATTCAACTCAATGCACAGCTGGGCATTGAGTTCAGCTCGGAGTATACACAACAGCTCTATGTGGACTGAGTATGACTCAGCCCACTGCTGTGCACTGAGTCTGACTCACTGCAACCACCTTATCCTACCAACTAGGATGTGGAACTATATTTTTAATTGGAACTGTTTTGATAGCCAACCATCTAAACAGCTAAAACCACATAATTTTCTTTTGAATGTATAAGAATGTAAAGAAAAGCTACTCAAAATTCAAGAGAGGATAAATAGAATCAAACATATTTTTTGAAAATTTATTTGGTCATCAATAAGCAATATAAATAGTCGATTCATATCCTTCCCTTTTTTTAAAACAGAGAAGCATTAGCATTTTCAGATGTTGTCGTACTGTTCTCCACTAAAGCTCCTTATATTAGTTATCCTGCACTATACCATCTACCAAACAGATTCTAGTTTACAATCAAACTAACAAAATGAAAGTAAAATATCAGTTGACAACTCTAAAAAAATACAAACATTTTTCAAGGGTGACTGTAGAGGAAAATATTGGGTGACTTACCATTAATAGGTACACAACTCAAACAACACAAAAAAAAATTAGTTCTAATATAACAGCATGAGATACAACTCATGATCTCTTACATTTTCACAACATTAAGAAATATCTATGTTTAATGGTCGATAGAGGGTATCAATATCTCTATGTACTTTAACCAATTGAGTTTATGTTTCGTGTACTGTATGGTATAGTTGGTAAAAAGGAGAAAAAGAACAGCAGTATGATTTGTGGATCTAGTCTATTATATGATCTAATAATCAACTAAAACTTTCTTTTTAGATTAATTCCACGTCTAGAATAATAAAATAACAGCCATACCATGTTTGGTTAAGCATATTATATATGTTTAACTGATGATCTTGTGAATTTCATAAGTCTTACGGACAAAAGTAAGTTATACATTATGCCTTATTGCACTCATGAATTTCCTTATTAATCTTCTCATAATTTTTTAGTGCCCCTCTCTTATAGTAACTAAAACCTTGGTTGCAATTAATAGATCCCCAATTCAATTAATTAACTTTATATCTTTATCAACATCAGTTATAGATTTTTAGAAATAACAGTGTTTTAAATCATGCGAAACATTTTTCTTAGAATCGTTTGGAATAGTAAAATATTATTATTCATACCAGTAAAGGATATTTTAATTTCACGTGTAATATAAACTAAAGCTTCATACAACAAAAATAAATAGCTCAACACGGCATTGCACAAAACTAAATAACTTTGGACTGCAGGTTGAAGTAAATTGCATAAAGCAAGCACAGTGAATGATTGTCATAACAATATGCAAATAGTTATTACTTTTTATTTTAAAATCAGTGTTATAACAAATGTACTGCTTGGATTATAAACTGGATCAATTTTTTTAATTAGTTAGGAAGTTAGCAGTATACCTATTTTTTATTCTATTGAATAGAAAAATGCAACCTAGTGCATTAAATAATGATGTTTCTGCAAGGTCACAAAAAAATTATATGCATTGCCTATTTGACCTGGCCGGCCTAATTACGTAGGCTATGGAATTTTTTTCTAATGTTCGGTTGAAGACCATTGATATGTTTAAAAGTTGTTATTATTTTGTTGAATATGCTAAAATATGGAAGATAGTGCAATTAGTTGGCATCAAAGAAATTACACAAACCCATTTAATCATCTTTTTTATCACTGCCAAAGACATTTTCTTATATTGGTATGTTTGCATATTTGCATCCAGCCTATTTATACAATATGGGTATACTGGTTTAGTTTGTAGATAACTTGTGTCTTTTTCTAACCAGTACAAACTCAATACCAAGAAATTACATACGTACATTTCTTCATCATCGCACCGTACTCGGTCACTGGTTTTATCATTTTGTTTTAGCATCTTTGTACCTTTTACCAATTAAAATACCATAAATTCAACATTTAAATACAATTTCATATCTCTATCTATTTCTGAACAATATTTATTTAATTCATTTGGTAATCAACATCAAATTTGATGAACTATTGCATATGGAGATCAAACTACGGTGTAAAAATATGAAAATATAGTCACTGTATAAAATTCGTTTATAACCCGTAATTCAATTGACAAAGCCATACTGGGTGCTTTCAAAGACATAATTAAGGATAATAACCAACCAAATTTGTTGACATGCATACATTTTAGTAGTGTGGAAAATAGTTTTGAAGAAAGTTAACAGTTCATATGTGAAATAAGTCACTTTAATAGTTTGAAAATGGTGCTGGCAATAGTAACAACAGTTGCGTCATATCTAAAGGGCCAACTGTATAAACTTGTTAGCGGTACTTGGTTTTACTCATATCATCTACTGACTCATCAACTTGGAAGACAACTATTTGAACTTAGAAACCAATCGGAAAATCCAACAAATACAGTTAAAGCAACATTATCTAACAAACAAACAAAATCATAGAGTGAAAAATGCTTACTTGTAAAAGACATCTTTGTATATAAAAGTTCATCCACGTACGTCATTATCAGACATAACAATAGAAAATTTTGTAAATCTCGAACAGAAAAAGGAGAAAGGACTTACTCGAACAACGTATACTAAATTATACCATCCAGCTCAAGAAGAACATAGAAGAATTTCATCCAGTTCAAGCACAAAGAACATGCTAAATTGGAGAGTGTCAGAAAGGAAATTGATTTTTATATTGAATCGTCAATTATGAGTGGAATGGTCGTGATGGTGATCGAAAAAAATTGGGGACTATCGAATCATTGATTATGTGAACCATATAGTTTGGGAAAGAGAGAAGTTGGATTAAAACCGGGCTTAATGGTGAGAATTTTTTATTTAATAATCAGTAAAGTATAAAGTTCGTGAATATGGGAACACGTGTCAACATGTCGTTAATCATAGAAGTTTGGTTTCTGCTTTCCTATATACGTAATAGATAGATTTTAGTACCATTTCATCACAAATGCAATTTTTACAAGAAACTTCTTAAAACATCTGTATTGTATACTCTTATATGCTGATATGCAAAGCTCATATATTTCCCTAGATCCTTATTTGTTTGGTTTTATCTAAAAAACAAGTGATTTCAAAAACCAAATCTAGTTCGAGAAGGAGTAGTAAAATAAAGTAAGAAGGTGTAAGTCGAAAAAGTGGAACTTTTGATGCCTTTTGATATAAAAATATTTTTCATTGATGCACAGAGCAAGGTTGCTTGGTAGTGTCCATGGAGTGGTCATCCATGAAACCATCGTAGCATTATCTTTATACCACACATGCATGTCTAATGGACATGTGCATAAGAAAATTGTGTCTAATGTTTGAAATAAGTGTTAGCTTTGGTTTATCGCGTAAATGGTGAAGCAGTTCAGTATATATATATTAATTTTATTAAGGGACTTATTGTAGTACATGCCGAATTCATGTGAAAATTGGTTTTAACATTAATGCAAAAGATGGCTAGGGTAACTTTTAACTGTAATATTATTAAGGGATTTTTTCCAGTACATGCTGAATGCATGTGAAAATGGTCTTCACACTAATACAAAAGATAGACTAGGTGACTTTTATACTGTAATATATTTTCAGTGTGATCTTGGTTAGAAACAAAAAGGAACAAAGAAACAGTAGAAAGTTCATTACAATTACAAATTGAAGAGGAAATGTCAAGTTAGATATTTTCATGATGACCACAAATCCTGTGAAAACTGATGACATGCTCAAATTGTAATCGTTCCTGTTGAAACATCAAAAAACCTTCACTAATTAAACAGGTGTCAATTATAAGGCTTTACATTGGGCACTAATTACGGCTTGTCCAACTAAACAATGTTCTAATCTAACGTTACAGCTTTTTACCAATTATTATTCCAGATGAACCATGAGCACAAAAGTTCATTCGTTGGTATAAAATTTTAGCTATTTTTACATGGTTAATATGGGAATATATTTGGCCACGTGGTGCCCACAAATTATAGCAGGTATTATCTAAATGCAATGTAATCAAAGTGCCACATTTCTATAGTAATAGTTATTTATGTATAGTTTGAATGATGACTTCACAACATTGAAGCATAGAAAGCATAGTTGGAAAAAAATAGTCATTATCAAGATTTGAACGATTTACCTTTAACTGCACAATGTTTCATTTTGAATGTGGAACAACCCACTCCAAAATCATCTAACAAAAGTATAAGTGGCCTTTAGATATCTATCCATCTATATGTGCTCCAATATCCATGGTATAACTACTTATACACTGACCTGAATGAATAATATAGATCGTGGATACATGTTAACTTAAAGAATAATCAGGCAACTGGTAATCTTAGTTAACATAACAAATGAAATACACATGACAGTCACCAACTTTTAGGCAACTTATTGAAAATTAATAGCCTGACCTACATTTAAACTTCCAAAAGAGTTATATAATTAATTATGGATGGTAGTCAATGCATTAGCATCATAACAAATTTGGAGAATTCTTATAATAGTTGATTGATGTATACAAAATTTTATATTGTAATAAATCAAGAAAATTAGATAAAGTATTTTTTAGTTTAATGCTACTAACTTGATTTCATGTCCAAACAACAAATATCATCGCTCAATTATCTAAAGCTCTCAAATTTTAAATTGATGCAATCAAAGTTACAAATTTATATTGTAATTATATAGAACTTATTAGTTGTAGGATTACCCCATATGTTATGTAAGATGTAAATGAGCAACAGTAGCATGATTATTTAAACTATTTGTAATGGTAGGTGCTATTAAATAATTAGTAAAAATGAAAATGAAATAAAATTAGAGCATCGATGACAAATTAAATTAAACCTTCGTGAGAAATACTGATCTTTGCACAACAACAGTGAATCTTTATAATCATAAAATATATTCTAATAAGGTTTAATGAGTTTTATTATAGATTAGAGATGATATTGGTTTTAGGAATTAGGGTGATATATTAAAGGAGAGAGGAAGAGTTGTTGTTACTTGAAATTTTATTTCATGACTTTTAAATGTTTTCACCAATGCATGAATATGGGTAATACATTTAATCATGGTTTTACATCTCGGTTTCGGTCGTGGTTTTGATTTTTGTAATTTTAGGAATTTTGATCAAATTTGTAAATTTCAAAAAATTTGATTCAAGTATCAGTTTCGGATCTCGTTATTTATTTTTCATATAAGCATACATATATTTGTTTAACTTATTGAAATAAAACATATAATTTAAACTTAATTAAAAAAGAAGATGTACAGGAACAATACTGATTAATTATAAATATTGAAAACAGTAAAAAAAATATTTATTCATACTTCATTTTCAAGTTTTTTGGTCACATCATTTGTATATTTTGTGAATGTGAATGTTTTCTTATTTAATTTCAGATTTAGAATATTCACATAATATTAGTTATTCAAGTTAATTCTTTTTTGAGCCCTTTCTATATAATTTGAAGTTCAATATAAAAAAATTGTTGAACCGGAATTTTGGTTTGCTTTCAGTCCCTACCAAAATCTAAGGAATGATCAGAATCTCGATGTTTCGGTCAAAATCCCGAACCTTGCATTTAATGTAAACAGTAAAAATATGTTAGCTAAAAGTAAACTAACATATTTTACAATAGCCTGAATTAATGTTTATGATGGTTTTGAATGACTAATGAAAGAATTGACATGCAATTAATTTTGGTCGTCTTACATGTGTAAAGTGGAGTACAACTGAGTTAATGTGTAAAATGAATTTGCAAATTATATTGAATTGGAGATAGGGTAAAATAAAAATTAAGAGTGGACCAATATGTTGAACTGAAGTATTTATAATGTAGCACCAACATTTGAAAATTGGCAGAGAGAAAAGGTTGCTGATTGAAACTCAATTATTCATATACAGTATCAATGGGTAACGAAACTTATTTGAGTACAGTTTAAATGCAGTATTTGATCATGTAACTGACAGAGTAAACTATACTTTCTCCTTAATTGGATTGAAAATATCATGGAACATCTTATTAATGCTGGTTTTAAAAAACATGGACTCTAGTGAAGTTTAGTCCTTACTTTAATGACTAAATTTCGAGTCATTAACGCTGCTAAAAAAAATTAGTCAACGTTTTACTCATTCACTACCATTAGCTTCTCAGAAAGTTAACAATTTGAGTATCAACACGTATATTATAAATTTTCTTCATGTTAAATAATGGAAACAAACACAATACCAATAAAGAAAGATTGAGAATACAAACAACAAACTAATCAACAATTCCTTATCTAACTTATGTGCATCATAATTACAGTGGCGGTGTTATCTAACTTGTGTGCATCATAATTGTAATATGTAACTATTATTAAAAAGCCGTATGTACGTGTATACGTACCTACATACGTATGTTATGCGATCCATGAGCTAAATAATTTCAGTACTTTAGAATGGCCATAAATGAGACTAACTATAGGTATAAAAAGATTAAAATTATAACAATTATATATAATTTAAAGATGTGTGTGTATACACAAATCCCTTTTTTCATCTTAATATATTCATAACACTAAAAATGTAAAATATTTTCAAGGAGTTCTCTAAATTTATACCATTGTTGACAGTTTGTAATTTATTTGGTCAAATTATAAACTGTGCACTAACATAGTCTTCCATGTTAAGTTGGGTAAAAGGGACTATATTTTTGCAGCAACAACTCACAATTTTTGAAAACATACCCACTTCTTTTGTTTGAAAACTAAATATGCAGTTAAGTTGATTCAAACAGCATCAGAACAATTTTTCAAAAAGAAAAACTTTGTACAAACGATACTTGGAATGCACAAATGCAAATAGTCACAGTCCATCAAAAAATGGTCACTATTCTTATTATGTCTAAGACATAAATAAGTCTGAAATAACTATGAAAAACGTACCATCATGTTTTTATATGGTTGTTGAGCATATAGAACTTCTCAGTTTCCAAAGTAAAGTCCCCGTATTGTTGAAGAAAGCTCCATATGCTAGTTTTTGGTGCTTCTTCTTGAGTACTAATAGAGATTAAATGAAGGGAAATAAGAACGATGTTTAAATTTTTAAACAGATTAGTTTGTAAATGAACATGTACAAATGCATATATTCGATAATATTAAATATTTAATATGATAGTGGACCTTAAGTAGTAACATAACAAAAGGCCTTTCCAAGTAATTGGTTTATAATCATTCATATTTACTAATGTTTTTAGTACTTGTTGAGAAAGTAGAAGACATAAAACGTACATAATGAAAATAGTAATAATCTCCTTAAGGTATTAAATGACGTAATTTAGCTGGTAATATGCTAATAATTGAAGCATATGAATTAATCATATGGTAAAAATAAAGGTAATGAAAAAGTAAGATTTGAAACTCGAGATTTGTGGCGTTGAAAGATCGATGGAATCGATAATTCAAGTAAATGAAAGGTAATTGGCGTTGGGAAACTAAAGTCGACCAATTAAAAGTAAAAATAACAAATTAGGGTCTACAAATAAATTGTTGTTGAACGCTTCAAAATACGGCAGAGAATATTTTACAATGTTGAAATTGATAATGAAGTTGCTCGTACAGTATTACAGAAATTAAAGTGAAAATGATGTACAAAGTAACTTGTAGCAAGATGCAAAGGAAAAGTAACATATAGTTAGATTGTTAACGTAAGGTGAAGACCTAATTTGATCAATTAGAAGCAAGCAGATTTATTTTTTTAACATAAAAATAATTAGAAAAAATGCTACAACATTATATATTTTTTGGTTCTAGTCTACAATGCATAATAATTGAAACAGAAACTGACAATAGTTTATAAAATCTATGGTTACAGGAAGAAGAAATGGATGATAGTTCATCATCCACCAGCCTACCTCGGAGGTAACTATGTAATACACAAAGCAATATCGTTTAGTAATAGAAAATATACTGTTTGATTGTGCTATTTAGTATGCAAAAGAAAAGGGATGAATTTTTTTAGGACATTTTTTTATAGAAGGTAGTAACTTTAATATACAGCCGTATTAAACTTTTTTATAAAAGCAGTATGGATCAGCACAGAAAACCGGTAAGAGGTAATAAAAATCATATAGCAGGAAAATCTGCAATATTAATCGTAAGGGATTTGCTCTCCCTATTATCATATTACATTTTTTTGTTAATTCAGTAAATTAAATGTTACAGCAACATAAACCCAAAATAATAATTTCTAAAACCAATCAATCGAAAAGCATCAATAAGAAATTGGAAAACTAATTAGCTGGATAGATAATTAGAAATTGAACATATAATACCAGCCAATTACTAACTTGCATAATATGTTGCATGCAGGTAGAAATTTATTTTTGAATGTAAAAATTTTGATGTTCAAAATTAAAGAGTCAAACATAAATACGACTTTAAACAAATCCTATCCATTACCACTTGCGAGTGATGCATGATATTAAATCTGAAGAAAAAAACCATTGACCTTACGGGGGTAACAACAAATCATAAAAGTATGCAGTACAACACATCCTACCCAGTAAGTCGTTAAGTAAATAAAGAATCTCGCATTTTAATGACAAACGTACCAGATTACCAATCGAAGAAAACCCTAGTTTTCGAAGTAGCCAGATTTCTCGTTTGATCAATGGGCAGAGACCGCTAATGCAGGCGGTGGTTAGATACAAATAGTAGGTAAGCAAGAGAGAGGAGGTAATAGGATTTCTTGATCTGTGACTATGAAATTGGGAAGATAAGAGAAAAGGAGAGAAGAGCGAAAATTTGATGTAATAAATAGAAATAGCAGCAGCAGTTACGAGCGAATGGATGTGGTTGAAAATTTTGATGTTTACGGAAGTAGGACAGGTGTCGTCTTATAAATAACGTGGATTCTCCTTTCCAATTTAAGTAATAGATTTGACTTACATAAGAGTATTTTTATGACTCGAGTGTTTTTTTCTTTCCATTACGCTCGGGTCAGTCCTGTGTTTTTCAGCATAATGAAGACTATTCTCTGGAGGACGAAGATGGAGTTTTGGTATATTACTTTTATTATATCCCCTGCATCATGCTATTCTGCTATATTGATTATTTATCCCTGATGTATAAATAAAACTCTGATAAATGTGTATAGATTATGATCAGATGTATAGTAAAAAACTTTTGAATTTTTATTTGATTATATATTTTTTCGTTTCCGCTATGAGTTTCTGTGATTGTTTTCTTCTTCTCTTCTTATTTTTTTATTTAACCCCTTTGATTATCTACGTTTCGGAATGTTTAAGTCGGACATATGTGGATTATTGTCGATTTAAACCTTCCGAAATGTGGGTCACCACAGTGGCTCAAGTGGATCCGAAAAAATGGAAGAAAGAGGATGGGGAGGAAGAAACATGGCCTCTAGTTGGAAGATGGAAGGGGAAATAAGGAAGAGTAACAATTGGGGAGAATGAACAGTTAGTAAAATTCAAAGCTATTTTGTTACGTTCCATTTGTTTCAGAATGAAAGTAAATGCACCTATGAAAATAAATGAACGTAAGGAATAGTGAAAGTCACAACTCGAGAATCAAGAAATTTTTAACTACAAGAGGATATTCAAATCTGATGGATAACCCAAAGGACAAAGGAAAAATAAAAAAGGGTCAAAATACGGAACCGGTATGACCGTCAATTCTGTAGATTTGCCGTCCTCTGGACTAGGAACACACAAACAAATATACTATGGAGATCATCACGATGAGACGATTAGAACGATATACAGATATCAGTGGTAAGATCATCCTATCAAAAGTCGATAACCGGTACCGAAAATGCTGCTAATTTGCCGAAAATAAGAGAAACGGAGCAATAACAGTTCAAATTTAAAGCAATGATATATGACGTTTCACTCAGAAGATGATTTAAAAATTTATTATTTAAAAAATTCAGGTTTGAAAAATATTTTATTATCATCAATTATTAACTGATTTAAATTAAATAAAATTACACAAGAAAATAAACTTCCATCTTATCAATTGAAATTTTACCATCTGCTATGTTTAATTAGACATATTCCAAATATTAAATTTTTATTTACAAATTCAATTATTTAAAATTTCACAAAATTTTGATTTATTAAATAAATAAAACCACTAAAATTCATGGGTTGTTATATATCCCTAACCTGGATAGACCGAATATGTTATCACCCTAGGTGTTCTTACCCTTACTATTGAGCGCTCATTTTTTCATGCACAACCATATCAATAATAAATAGTTTCTCGAGGACATCTGGAAAAGTGATAACATACCCTAATTGGGTGAGACCTACTTAGCCTTATTACATCTCCCCTATTTTAGTCATTACCGGTTGATGAGGCTCAAGGCTACGCGTTACCTTTCAATTAACAATTCCAATTAGAATGCTCATCGCCCTCTAATGACGATGTTCTGATAACATTCGTCCATACAAGTTGTCCTGGGTCTGGACAAACCAAATCACAATCTTCATCATCTTTACGGTATTCATTTTAATGTTCAAATCAGATCGAAGTGGTTTTCGGATAATAAATCCGATCTCGTTCTCTTCAAACAATTAACGAAATTGGCCAAAACAGATAGTCGGTTATTTAACTATCAATATACATCCATAAGAAATCATCAGGCCTTATTATAAATTTCCCAAAATTTGTTTCAAAATATCTTTATAAGATTATACTTCCAGTTCTTCAACATTTGAAAACAGTTTTCAAATCCTTATATATTCAACGGAATATTTCCACCCCTCTTCCAACACTTAGAATATTTTTTCCCATTTCATTTTATATTCACACTTAGGAAGTATTACGTCTATTTCCTATTTCCTAATTGACTAGTTTATAACAAATTCTATAAATTCTTTAACTATTTCCCTTTAATTTTTCCAATGCCAATTATGCTCTCTTATAATTTCAGTTTCTCTTTGTACTTCTTTATGAATTCTATTTCATTTTTTTTAAGTTCACTTTTATTTATCTACTTCGAAAATTTACTAACTTTTCTTCCCAATTCTATTTTAAATATTTCCTTATAAATTCCATGTACTGATTAACCCCATCTCCAGACATTTGAGAGGTTTTATAAATAAATTTAAAACATTTCAGAACTCTATATATATACACATATGTAAATAAAAATAAGTATTTAAAGTAAAATAATAATAATTTGGTTTTTAGGACATATTCAAATAATTATATGAAATTCAAACACTCTTTATAACATAATTTTTCCAAAGTAGGTTTTAAAATTTAAGATTTATTGATTAAATATTAAGTATTTGAAAAATTAGCTTCTGAAGTATTTAAATACTAACCGACTTTAAATCACTTAGTTTAGTAAATAAGAGAAATTTCCTTTTTAAAGTTAAAACTTAACCTACTGATAAAATATATTTTCAAATCTAGATAACCAAATTTTCAATTTATAACCCCTCTCGATTTCCATCACATCACTTCCATTTCAGTCCCCTTAACCATTTTCACTTCAAAAATTGCATCCACTATTTTTCTTTCACCCCACCTCAGTATTCCAATATAAATTATCCCTATAAATTTATATTTCCAATTCATCGTCTGATATCGATTTCTTTTATTTATAAACAACGTATATAATTTTTTATAACTCCTCTGAGTTGCACTAAAAATAATCTCATTTATAAAATTCCATTTTATAAATTCAATTCCTTACAAAATCCATTTATTTTTGCCAATCTATTTTTATATCGATTTGAACTTCTTTCCATATTACCCAAATATCATTTTAAAAATCCAGTCTTTAAAGATAACTTTATATTATTTATTTTGAATTTTCTGCTCAAAATATTTATCCCGCATTATTTAGTACGATCCAAAACTAATCATTGCTTATTCAAATCACTCCCTTTTAAATATTCCAAGTTTCGATATACATATTTTTATATTAAAATTTCCTTTTAATTCCTTACAAGTTCAAATAATATTTATTGTATTTATTATACCAAAATTAATTTTCATGCTGTTATAACTTTTAAAAACCCACAATAATCCAGCAAATTTTTAAATCACATTATATATTTTACATATATGAAAACACTAATTATATTTGAGGAATCCAATTGGATCCCTCCAACTTTTTTTTCCTACATCCACAGATGTTAGAAAACAATAAAAATACCAATCCCACTTCGAGAGCGATATCGTAGTGTATAAGGTTATCCACTATTATGCGGGGCGCATATGGTCTCATCAGCTATAATGTGTGGGAATATCACTCCAATTACTAATTTATATTTTGCTATACATAAATAGTCATCCAATAGATAATTATAAATTTATCAATTCAATCAAGCAATGTTTAAATTTAAACGTGGCATTCCAAAAGAGCGAGAAATTCTCACCTGACTTTTTTCTTGCACTCTGATCCAAACCCGACTAGTTTCTTTATGATATTTTTAGACGTCTTAAGCAAGTTACGAATTATATAAGTTATTGGTTCCAATTTTAATTATAGTTAATAAACCAATTATTTTATAATTAAAATTAATTAAAATAAATTATCTTACACCTTTACAGTTCTTTCCAAAACACACATCCCCAGCGTGAATGCCAAGACGACTCCATATGGCAACATCCATTGACCTCGCGATCGCGACCTCAGGACTCCACTTGGCCACTACCCTATGCTACTCACTGTCGAGCATAGCGAAAAATCGGCCTCCCTCCTCGACTTCTTCATCGTCTCGCGATCGCGATTTCGCATATACCCACAACCCTAACCTCCCGTCACGTCGCTCCAATGACCTTCTGTTGCCACTCCCCACTACGCCTTCCAAGGCGAAGTCGTGGTCTTTCCATCAGCCGCATGCTCGTGCTCACACCTCAATTGTCGAACGCAGCAACATTTTATTCCGCCTAGCTTGATCGGGATTTTATCGCAAGCCCCATTTTTTCCAAGATGATTCGTCTTTTTTGATTTGATCTCGTTCACTAAAGAATGTGGAAACTCGCGATGTAATCTGATTTATAAATATTTTTTGTCAAGAACGAGATTTTCCATATGTTAACATTTTTTTTCGATTGTCTGAAGTGAATTTCATTTTAAAACAGAGAAGGAGAGGAGGGGAACTTGATTTAATAAGAGAAAAGATACCTTGCATGTAGATGGCAATCTATAGTACTTCTGAAGTGAAGGGAAAAAAGTTTTGATGGAAATATATTGGTCAAGTGAATTTATAAATATATTATTTAAATTCAAAACGTCTTAATTACAAATCTCAAAATCTCAAACCCCTATCGAGGCGTACCGCTAGGTGTTCATAATGTTATACCCCTATTCCGAGTGTAATGGAAAAGGTTTTGTGTCCTAATTCGATCGTATGGAGAAGATGGCTTTTCGGACTTAATTATTATATTAAATTTCGATATTACTCCCAACGCGTTTATATCCCTTACAATCAAATGATAACTTCAAACATTACATAACATAGAATCCGATACTAACCCAGTATTACGGATCCATTGGAATTGGTTTTGTTAAATTTCGAGAGCCCAGATCACTATTTTTAAATGTAAAATTAAACGATATATTTTTAAAACTGAAAAAATCACTTTTAAATTCAATTTAAAAGTTGTATTGTCTTCGGTATTATTAATATAAATTTTATATGCCATTAAATTATTTTTACCAAGCTTAAAATTCAAGATTCGCTATTTTAACCAATTCTCCATCATTAAATTCAAAAATTAAATTATCCAAGAATTAGTTATATTTGAAATTCAAGTTAAAATTTAACTTTTAAATATTAGAAATCAATTTAATATTCCAATTTCAAATATCCAAAATTCTGGGTCGTTACATTCCTTCCCCCTTAAAAGAATTTTTTCCTCGAAATTGCCAGGCAGGGAAAATTCTCCAAACCCATTACTTATTCTATAACAACCCGATATTTTCAGCCGTTCGCATCCGCACATGCTGGACTTGAATTGCTCAAAATACTGCATTGTAATAAAATTTAGAGAAAATGAAATCATAACAAAATCACAGACATAGAAATATCAAAATAATTCGCAGCGGAAATAAAAATACCATAGTAGTTCATGAAGCTACTCTTACAAAGTCTCAAAAACAAAATACATAATATCAGTCTGAAAAACAATAGAAATCCCAAATACATAGGAATCACTAATACAAGTGCTGAAATAAAACAACTGAAACTGAAAGATAAATAACTAGATAAGCAGAATCTCCAGTGATTCCTAGTTCCAGAAAGAGAAATTCAAAGCTAAGTTGTGAATACACAGGCTGATCCGAGCATAAAGCAAAACACAAAAAACTCGAGTCACGACATACATACTTATACAATGTAAACCAACTCAAGTGAACTATAATAAAAGTACAAGTAACTTAAAGGATGCTTGGGACCGCCTATCCTCTAAGGATCCGTTAAACTATTTACTATGTAGTAATATTGCGCTATTATAATAATGTCTACGGTAAAATAAACTTACTTTAAAATAGCATGGAAGAGTTACACATATTGCCCGCAACACGTAATAGTCCCGATAGTCCATTCAGTATCAGCATACCTCCGATTGGGAGGCTAGCGTAAATACTCCACGGGCTATGGCAGAAAATCAAACTCGTAGGGCTCGCTATGGTAGTTGACATGGCACAACTTGGCAATGCCAGGGTAGATATACCAATTACGCTTCCGGGCCAGTGGTAACGGATAGCAGCCACTATCGCCCACCTCGAAACACACTCCCAATCAAAATCGGAGGATGGCCATCAAATCAACCACAAGAAAGACTATATAGTATCGAAGAAGTGCGTCCGATAGGAGGAGGTACCTCATTGGCCCATCGATCGCTCCAGTTTTAGCCACCTTAAGCCAACTCACGGGAGTCGGGTCCACGTTCATACCACAATAGGATCGTCGCCACCATCCTACTTCGTTCATTAGTCTACACCGCGTACACAGTTGTTAAAGTGGTTTTCGGTATCGACAGAGAGTATGTCCATATCCAATCCCAGTCTCTTTAACAACCAATCGTTATTATAACCGATGGTTATTAATTTCAAAAATAGTATTATACTTCAAAACCAAAACCATTTTTTGTTTCAAACTATATTCAAACCAAATAGTTTATCATTTCCATTTAAAACATATGTTCACCTTTCAAAAATCGTAATAATAACCATCAATTTCAAATAAATCCCGACAAGCCATTTTGTAGCGACCCGACTTCCTATCTCCAGGAAATCGCATCACTAGTGAAGAAAGAAAGGGATAGAAGAAGAAAAGAAAGAGAAAGAAAGAAACAACACATCAGAATTTCACAGCGGAACGATTTAAATATAATATAGAACATATTCATAGTATCATAATACATCAGAGTACACAACTTATACAACACATATTAGACCGTTATAAACATCTGTCTAATTCATACAATTCAACTATACAAGATACAGATTTTACCAACACAGCGGAAACATAATATATCTACACGTGGAAGCCTCCTGCTCCATTACTTCTCCAAAATTCGTCAAGCGAACCTGAATCACTTGACTACTCATACATAATATGAGTACCCAAGAGTTTTATAAAACAGAAAATAAACACCCGGGTCAGACAGGGGTCTGGTGTGAGTAAACGGTTTAAGATTGCTTAACTTTAGGAAACTTTGAAAAGAAAAGGTACCACGTAAGACTTCCCACACATAAACATGGAAAAGTTTTTACCTTACGCTAACCAAAACATTTGATAGGAAATCCAGTGATATTATAATAGTGTCTAGGGTTTTCAAGTAAATATGAAATAGCCGAAATTGTTACATCTATTAAATTCCAGCTACTAGCCACAAAAGTGGGTAATACAAACAAAACCGTAGGGTCTTGTAGGGAAAATAGGTTTCCATCAATGGCAGGGCTACTGGGGTACCGCCCATCACATAGATCACCGTACCGAGGATTACTCCCTTCATCCCCTACAACACAAGGCCGAAACCATTCCTTACTGCACAGTCCCGAACAAGACAACCCCGGCGGTTATCCGGAATTCAACCGCCCCACACAGCTGAATAAAAAAAAGGACTTCTAGACAGGGGTAAATCTTGCCCTCCAGTGGGAGCTACCCACGAAGCCTTGCTGCACCTCCCATGTTTTAGCCATTCCCGGTTGATGAGGCTTGAGGCTGCGATTACCTTTATAGAACACATCTATCTTAGAATGCTCATCGTCTGCTTGACGATGTGCTGAAAGCATTCAATCCATACAAGTTCGTTCCGGGTTCGAACGAAACCGAAGGCACTATCTCTTTGCACTCATTATTGGAATCACCCTCAGAGTCAATGACCATAGCCCTTGCACTCTATCTCCATCTCGAATCTATAAGTACTATTCCGTCAAACACATTACGGAATCTGTAACGACCCGTAAATTTTCGAAAATTAAGACAGCTAAATTTAATAAGATTTCGTGATTTAGTGTTAGAAAAAAATTGTAAGTCGTTTGGAATAATAATAACTAGAATGAATTGCAACAATAATTTTCCAAGTAATGAAAAATAAAAGCTACTTAGTGAATGCCTTTGTAATCAATAGTTGAATAGGATAATAAATGTTGAAATTCATTGGGTATAATAGAGTAATTGATTGATAAGTAAAATATGTTTAAATCAAATATTGAATATTGAACAGGTAAATTGTTTAAATTAAATATTTAAAACTTATTGAATAATTGAATAATCGAAAAATGAAATTAGTGTTCTAAATTGTGAATTGGTTTTAAGGGTTGAATCTTATAAGTTCGATTTCAATATTTCAAAAGATAATGAATTATTGGATAAGCGAAATTGTTTAAATTAAATATTTGGGAATTATTGAATAATTTAATAACGGGAATTGAATAACCGTATAATGGAAATAGTTGTTCTATAATTGTAATTCATTTCAAAAGTTAAATTTTTAAGTTCGTTTTGAATATCCCAAAAGATAGTGATTCAAGAATAATAAAATTTGTTTAAATTTAATAATACAAATGTTTGAATAATTAAATTTCGAATTTGATATGATTAATATGATATTGAAATTTAATATATGGAAATAGAGTGAATAATTGAAATTTGTTTTAATATGATTCAAATTGGTTTCTAAAGTAAATGTAAGTTATATTTGGATTTTAATAGAGTTAATAAGATTTTAAAATTGGAATTTATTGGATAAATAGAATAACGGGTTTAATATGATTAAAAATGATTTGTAAAATTTTATTTTATCATATTGGAGTTATAGTGATGTTATAGAACTTTTAAAACCGAATTTAAAATTTATTTGTGAAAATTGAATATTTTGATATTTAATTATCGACTGGAAAATAGCCAAATTTTGAACAGTCTCAGAATTTGACGAAATTTGTTCCATTGGATCCGTAATAGTTAGTTATTGTCGGATTTCAATTTTCGTAGCAATTGGAGTGGTCGCTTGACCGTGGCAGCTCGAAACGCGTTGAAATTATTTAATATTAATTTGGCGAGTTAAATCGTCATTTTTCAAACAGTCTCGGATTTCGACGAAACTAGTTTCATCGGATCCGTAATGTGAAATTATTGTAAGATTTCAAATTTCAAGTCAATCTGATTAACCGTTTGTCCGGGGCGAGCCAAAACGCATAGAAATTCGTTTAAATCGATTTAATTCTAATTGATCGTTTAGCGCTATAACTCGCACAAACGATCGAATTAGCTTTCGAAACCTGTTCCATTGTGTCCGGAACGCGGGTTAAACCCTAGGAACATCAGTCACCGCGTGTAATTCGGAGTTTGGAAAAGCCGGATGAATAGTATTCGTCTTTTCCTATAAATAGCCCTTTATTCATAAAAAAAAAGAGCTAGGGTTAAAAACGCAGCCGCCATTATATATTCAATGGCCAGCATCTCACGTCCTTCCTCCTAATTTCTCCTCCAATCCATCAACAATTAGCGTAACCTTCCAACTAACAAAACGTAGAGCATCGAGAGAGCTTTAAATCTATACGTCTATGATCGTTTATAGGCGAGTAAATCATCATCAATTGGCATGGGAACGCACGCCGTTCGCTCTCGATTCGCGGGCTATGGTGGCGACCGAGCTACATGAAATTCCTGGCGCTGGTAGTGTTCGGGATGCTCTTCCATTTGATGAGTCTTGATCGTCGTCTATGTCAATGGATGGAGTGCGGCTTGGTAGGGTTTTGAACGATTGTGGGTTTCGTTCGTGCGTGAGGTCTGTGTAAATCGCGTTTGGGAGAGAGAGGTATCGGCGGCCTGGATTGCATGGGAAAGAAATCAACGGTCTGGGTTGTGAATTATTAAAGAAAATATAAAATTAATTTATATAAAAATCGTATTAACTTTGTAATATGATATCTTTCAGCCACGAGGTCGGAATCTGACGAGACGAAGTGCGTTGGAATCGTATTCGCGAATGCTACGCGATGCAATTGGATTGGAGTTGCTTGAAGCTAAAGAAAATTTCAGGTAAAATTAAACGCTCGTTTAATTTTATTCGAAATAAAACGCTGGGACTGCAGGAAATCAAGGTGAGTGTTTTATAATGCTCACAACGTGCTAAATATCTTTATGCTAGTTAAATTGATATTATGAATTGATATGAATTTTATTTGTCGTTGTTGGATAGAATTTAATTGTCATATAGCTTGTCATATGAATTAACCGTTGAAAAATTAAATTGACAGTTAAATTGAAATTAAAATTGAATTGCGATTAAATTACCTGACATTGATAACTATGGAAACTGCCATGAATTGTATTGTCTATTGGATGATGTATTTTGATGGATGTTATTGGTTGATATTTAAATGTTGGATGTTTATTTGCTTATATATATCCTGTTATGCATACATATGAAACTGTGATTTGATTTAAGTAATATATATTCATCCCTGACATTTAATTTAGATAAATAATTACCTGGCCATGGGATAGAAAATTATATACGGACACCGAATTGGCAAAATTAATAAATTTTAAAATCGTCGATTTGAGATTTATTTAAATGTTTTGATTTAAAAGTTATAAATAGAAATCAATTTATAGGAATCGAATTTATCGAAAATTGAGTTTGGAATGTTGAAATAAAATTTTGGTTAGAAGAAATTGTTGAATAAATTTGAGTGGAGACTTTGAGATTTAAAATTTGGATATGATTGTATTTCGGAAATTTATTTGTTTTAAAGATTGAACATTAAATTTGAGCTTTGAATATTACTAAGTAAAGGTGACATGAAAATGATATTTTGAAATGAGCTTGGAATTGAATCATATTTGAGATTTGGATTTAAATTTGAATATTGTAGGAAAATTTTGTTAAGTGTTATAAATTGATATTTTGAAAATCCAGCTCTAAATCGATATAAATTGAAATTGAATTAATAGAAAGTGAATATAAAATTGAATAAATTTGAAGTCAAAGTTGACATTGATTTGAATTGAAATCGAAATTGAATCGGTAAAATGGAAATTGAAATTGATTTGAATTGGGAAGTTATAAATTGAAATGGTTTAGTTTTGAAGCTATTTTATTTGTTTTCCAAATTACTCTGTTATATAAACCATCTTTAAATACTTAAACTATTTTAATCTATTTTAAATCTACTTAACCCAATTCAAATTATCTTAAACCAATTTATCTATTTCAAATCCATTTTAAGATTTTAAGTATTTTAAGTATTTTAATTATTTAAAACCACTTTTAAAACTACTTAAAACTATTTTCTAAAATTCCAAACTAGTTAATAAGGTGAAATGTTTATGTTTAAATCTTGAATTTAAGTACGAATTGGGTTAAATGAAGTTGCAACCTAAATTGAAATTCGAAATGATTTTGAAGTCGAAATGAGATATTGATGAGAAAATTGATTTTGAAACGAAATCTTACATTTGAATAGCTACGATGATATTTGAAATGGATTTGATTTTTGAAGCGAATATGATATTTTGATATCAATTATGAATCGATTTGAAATGTTAAAGAGCCAACGGTGTAATAATACGTAGTTATTAAGAAGACCGGGATCGGATATGGACATACTCTCTGTCGATACCGAAAACCACTTTAATAACTATTATACGTGGAGTGTTGATCCAGAATGAAGTGGATGGTTTGGTGAACGCATTGACTGAAGAAAGAGAACGATTATTGGATGACCCCTGACATGACTAAAACAGGAGCCGCGCCGGGCCATTGAGGTTCGCCACCTCTAGCGGACACACTTCTTCGATACCACATCTATTACATTTGTGATTCGATTTGGGTGCACCCCTTGATTTGGGAGTGTTGTTTCGCGGTGTTAGGGTAGCTGTTGGCTATGCCCAACATCAGTCCGGATTACGCAACTACTAGTATCCTAGTTGGTATCGCCTCATGTACCTTGTCATACTGATTATCCTATTCGCGACCACTACGTTTTTGATTTGTACCTTGAGTATATGGATTGCCCTCTGGTGACTTCCGGTTTTGGGGAAACTACGGTCTTGTATATACTTTTGGGAATATAAAATGTGTTAAGGGGGATTATGGTAACGCCTTAACGCTATTTGATACTTTATATTACTGATAGGCATTATCTACTTAGCGTATATTACTACATAGTAGATAGTTTCACGGATCCTTGGGAGATGGAAAATCCCGTAACATCTCTTGAGTTTTTTGCATGCACGTTGACACTGGATAGGAGATGTCAAACCCTGTAAACATCTCCGACGCCGTTACACCCATATTTATTTACGATTGATTTCACTTTCATAAGGATATTTTAGTCTTGACTCGAGTGTTTTGTCTTTTCATTACGCTCGTGTCAGTCCTGAGTTTTCAGATTTTTGAAGATCTATTCTGGAGGACGAAGACGAAGATTTGGTATACTATTACTATTATTACCCTTGCCTCATGTTATCTGCTGCATTATTTAATTTTTCTGTTGTATATGTATAAACTCTGATAAATGTTGTATAAATAATTGTCAAAGTATAGTAGACAGCTTCATGAACTGTTTATTTGACTATTATATTTTAACGTTCCGCTGCGAGATTCTGTGTTGTTTCATTTCCTTTATTTCTTTTCTTTTCTTCTCTTATTTACCCCAATAACTATCTGCCCTTTTGAATGGTTTGGAATCGACATGTGTATTTGATCGTCGGTTCAATTTGTCCAAAAAGGTGGGTCGTTACAGTTGGTATCAGAGCGAGGTTTAGTGATAAACCTTGGCTCTAGTGGGGAATAACTCATTGAAATAGAGGTAAACTATATGAATGAGTTGAGTGCATATAAGAGAGCGTATTTGTTGGTGATATAAAATGTTTTATATTGTGTCGGTTGAATCGTTGAGTGGCTTATGGATTCTGGTCAATGCGAGTAATTAACGTCATTGACAGGGATCTCTAAACACTTAAACAGAACAATTCGACATAGTATTGTTTTGAAATTGGGTAAATTAAATAATTTTTCCCTAATTATATTTTGTATATAAAGAATTTATTTCAATATTTATTGTGACCAATCTAGCTTATTTGGTTGTTGGAAATGAAAATATTGGTTATTATCATTAATCGGATATTGTAATTTAATAAATAAGGTGAATTACAAAATGAACAATGATAAAACACTTGTGAAATGTTTTAAGGAAGGAATCCTATAAGAATGTTTTATAAAGGTGACTTATAAATTAAAATAGATTTAAATTGGAAAATATTGAATTAAGACCCGGAGATCTTGAAAATGGTTACAATGTTTTGAAGAAATATATTGTAATATTAGTTGGAAAATATTTATGAGAAATATTTTGAAATGGTTTAAAGAAAGGAACCAATTCAGTACTCCTCTCTTATGTCGCTGGAAAATAATTTCGGTGATGACTGCGCAGCATCATCGACGTTCATTTTCGAGTCTCAAAGTGGGGGAGACTTCTAAGAAGCTTTGCTTATCTTCAAAATTATTTTGGGTAAATGGGTTTTGGTTTAAACTCCAAAGGTATGATTTAATATATTAAAGATATAAGTATGTATGTTTATTTCAAATGATTTGAAAAGAACCGGGCATTTAAATTTCTAAGTTCTGTTAATTAGTAATTTTCAAATTATTTGAATGAAATGTGAATAACCAAAATTTATAAAATAAGAGGATTAAGATATCTAAGCTTATGTTTTGGGAAAACTTTAGAGTTGTAGTGTACCTTTAAAGTTGAAAGGTAAAGAGGATTTAAATAAATTAAATTTGTGAGCATTCTAATTTAGTAAAATAAAATTCTATAAATTTGTATAATACCAAATTTGCATTCTAATAACATATAATATGACTTACCAAATATTAAAAGTTAAAATGATGTTTTGATATGTAATGAGATATTGTATAGATAAACAGAACCTGAAAGTAATTGAAATATACAAGTAAGGAAAACTCAAAAGGAATTAAAAGGTATATAAATGGAAAATTTGGTTGTGATAAAAATGTTATAAACTTAAATATAGCATGAAATGATGAATGGATAAATGGAACAAGTAAGTGAACTTAGGAAAGGAGATAAATGAATCGTATTATATCTTTGTGAATTGGTTATAGAAAATAAATATAAACTGCGAAGGGATTGGAAAAAAAAAATATAATTGAATTTGTAACCTTTAAGATAACTGTAAATTAAGAAAAGTCATATATGAGAAGACTTTTACGAAATGACTATAAACTAAAGTGTTGATTTATAAAATGTTCCACAAATGAATTCGTTATTAACTAGAATTATGAAAATGAAATAAATGTAAACAAAGAAATTTCTTATAGTTAAGAATCAATTGGAAAATGAAATTGAATTAAATTAAATTACATATAATGATTAAAATGAACTTGAGTAAGTAAATTCTATGATATAATGTTTGAGAAAAGATAATGTCAAAGAATATGTTATGTAAAGAAATGGATAATTTAATTGAATAAAGGATTGCGAATAATTAATTATAAATAAAGTAGAAGTCAATAAAATAATATAGTATAGATAAATTGGATAGAAATCTATTGGTAGGTAATACGTGAGATTGTACGTATATTATTTTATTCTCATAACGATTTGATCCAAATTCGAGCACAAAATTTCGAGATGATTTATATCGATCCAAGTTAGGATTTTTCACTCGATTTTCGACGGCGAACCCTGGATATGGATTTTTAATTTGATTCTGGAATTCTCTATCATAGCATATGGCTATGCAAGGAGAGTAACAGTTTCCAATCAAGGAACCAAATCTGAGTCCGTACTAGAGAGTCTGGTGAACGATACTAGTTGGAAGTGAAATTGTGTGATCGAATAAGCGATTAGATTGGTATTGCTCACGGATGATATACGTACGGCTTACGGACTTAATTCAAGTTAATATTGGAAATTTACGATGCCAAATATAAAATGATTCTTTTAAAATTATATAACAGGATATATATATGAAAGAGATAACCAAATTGAATGTAAAAATTAATAATTTGGTCATGTTGGGTATGATTTGGTTGTTATATGATTGTTAGTTGATTGTATATAATTCAGTAAGTGTTAATGAAATTGAAAGCTATAAATCATTGAAATCAAATTGGAAGTTAAATGAATTTAAATAGAATTTAATTTGATTCAAATTGGAAGTGAACTAATATAAATATAAATTAGTGAATGCTAACTAATTGAATTGTGAATGAATGTTAGTAAAATCCAACGTTAATGAATCAACTGTGATTAAAATTGAAAACCAAGTGAATTAATATTAATGAGAAGTGAATTTATATTGATTGGTTATGAATTTGTTGGATGATAGTTGGATGATAGTTGATTGATGGTTGCATTTGTTGTTTTGTTGCATTTGCTATGTTGGCACATGTAGTTGTTATGTTGTTATATGATGTATATTGATATTATTTTCATATATGCATGTTTCTCATAGTTTGTTGAGTGTTTAGTAGGTGCGGATTGCGCTTGCTTTGCATTTGGAGCTCGCTTCCGCGCTATATTATTCGTATATGCTCGCTAATAAAAATATAAGTTACATGTTTATTTTGTCATTCGATTTGGTGATTTTTGATGAGCCACTTGGATTTTGATTTTCTTTTGTTGGTTTGGATGCCCGTAGAGGCGTTTTGTAGTTGTACCGATCGAGCCGCGCAAAGGAGACTCTGTCGAAATTTTCCGTAAAATCCGGGTGTTAGAAAATTTTCAAGTTTTAAAAATTTTATAACTTGTTTTGATAACTAACTTTTAAAGTTAGAAAGCCGTTTGGAATAACTTAGTGAAAGTGTAGTAAAGACTCTATAAATGGAATTTCATTGTTTATAAGTTGGTAACTTTGAGATAAATATACCTAAGGTTGAATTCTATACTTAGTTCCTTTTTCCTACTTTTCCTTTTCGGGGACGAAAAGTTTTGAGTGGGGGAGAGTGTAACGATCCGTAAATTTTCGAAAATTAAGACAGCTAAATTTAATAAGATTTCTTGATTTAGTTTAGAAAAAAATTGTAAGTCGTTTGGAATAATAATAACCGGAATTAATTGCAACAATAATTTTCCAAGTAATGAAAAATAAAAGCTACTTAGTGAATGCCTTTGTAATCAATAGTTGAATAGGATAATAAATGTTGAAATTCATTGGGTATAATAGAGTAATTGATTGATAAGTAAAATCTGTTTAAATCAAATATTGAATATTGAACAGGTAAATTGTTTAAATTAAATATTTAAAACTTATTGAATAATTGAATAACCGAAAAATGAAATTAGTGTTCTAAATTGTGAATTGGTTTTAAGGGTTGAATCTTATAAGTTCGATTTCAATATTTCAAAAGATAATGATTTATTGGATAAGCGAAATTGTTTAAATTAAATATTTGGGAATTATTGAATAATTTAATAACGGGAATTGAATAACCGTATAATGGAAATAGTTGTTCTATAATTCTAATTCGTTTCAAAAGTTAAATTTTTAAGTTCGTTTTGAATATCCCAAAAGATAGTGATTCAAGAATAATAAAATTTGTTTAAATTTAATAATACAAATGTTTGAATAATTAAATTCCGAATTTGATATGATTAATATGATATTGAAATTTAATATATGGAAATAGAGTGAATAATTGAAATTTGTTTTAATATGATTCAAATTTGTTTCCAAAGTGAATGTAAGTTATATTTGGATTTTAATAGAGTTAATAAGATTTTAAAATTGGAATTTATTGGATAAATAGAATAACGGGTTTAATATGATTGAAAATGATTTGTAAAATTTTATTTTATCATATTGGAGTTATAGTGATGTTATAGAACTTTTAAAACCGAATTTAAAATTTATTTGTGAAAATTGAATATTTTAATATTTAGTTATCGACTGGAAAATAGCCAAATTTTGAACAGTCTCAGAATTTGACGAAACTTGTTCCATTGGATCCGTAATAGTTAGTTATTATCGGATTTCAATTTTCGTAGCAATTGGAGTGGTCGCTTGACCGTGGCAGCTCGAAACGCGTTGAAATTATTTAATATTAATTTGGCGAGTTAAAATAGTCATTTTTCAAACAGTCTCGGATTTCGACGAAACCAGTTTTATCGGGTCAGTAATGTGATATTATTGTAAGATTTCAAATTTCAAGTCAATCTGATTTACCGTTTGTCCGGGGCGAGCCAAAACGCATAGAAATTCGTTTAAATCGATTTAATTCTAATAGATCGTTTAGCGCTATAACTCGCACAAACGATCGAATTAGCTTCCAAAACCTGTTCCATTGTGTCCGAAACGCAGGTTAAACACTCGGAACGTCAGTCACCGCGTGTAATTCGGAGTTTGGAAAAGCCGGATGAATAGTATTCGTCGTTTCCTATAAATAGCCCTTTATTCATAAAAAAGAAAGAGAGCTAGGGTTAAAAACGCAGCCGCCATTATATATTCAATGGCCAGCATCTCACGTCCTTCCTCCTCATTTCTCCTACAATCCATCAACAATTAACGAAACCTTCCAACTAACAAAACGTAGAGCAACGAGAGAGCTTTAAATCTATACGGCTATGATCGTTTATAGGCGAATAAATCGTCATCAATTGGCATGGGAACGCGCGCCGTTCATTCTCGATTCGCGGGCTATGGTGGAGACCGAGCTACATGAAATTCCTGGCGCTGGTAGTGTTCGGGATGCTCTTCCATTTGACGAGTCTTGATCGTCGTCTATGTCAATGGATGGAGTGCGGCTTGCTAGGGTTTTGAACGATTGTTGGTTTCGTTCGTGCGTGAGGTCTGTGTAAATCGCGTTTGGGAGAGAGAGGTATCGGCGGCCTGGATTGCATGGGAAAGAAACCAACGGTCTGGGTTGTGAATTATTAAAGAAAATATAAAATTAATTTATATAAAAATCGTATTAACTTTGTAATATGATATCTTTCTGCCGCGAGGTCGGAATCTGACGAGACGAAGTGCGTTGGAATCGTATTCGCGAATGCTACGCGATGCCTTTGGATTGGAGTCGTTTGAAGCTAAAGAAAATTTCGGGTAAAATTAAACGCTCGTTTAATTTTATTCGAAATAAAACGCTGGGACTGTAGGAAATCAAGGTGAGTGTTTTATAACGCTCACAACGTGCTAAATATCTTTATGCTAGTTAAATTGATATTATGAAGTGATATGAATTTTATTTGTCGTTGTTGGATAGAATTTAATTGTCATAAAGCTTGTCATATGAATTAACCGTTGAAAAATTAAATTGACAGTTAAATTGAAATTAAAATTGAATTGCGTTTAAATTACCTGACATTGATAATAACTATGAAAACTGCCATGAATTGTATTATCTATTGGATGATGTATTTTGATGGATGTTATTGGTTCATATTTAAATGTTGGATGCTTATTTGCTTATATATATCCTGTTATGCATACATATGAAACTGTGATTTGATTTAAGTAATATATATTCATCCCTGACATTTAATTTAAATAAATAATTACCTGGCCATAGGATAGAAAATTATATACGGACACCGAATTGGCAAAATTAATAAATTTTAAAATCGTCGATTTGAGATTTATTTAAATGTTTTGATTTAAAAGTTATAAATAGAAATCAATTTATGGGAATCGAATTTATCGAAAATTTAGTTTGGAATGTTGAAATAAAATTTTGGTTAGAAGAAATTGTTGAATAAATTTGAGTGGAGACTTTGAGATTTGAAATTTGGATATGATTGAATTTCGGAAATTTATTTGTTTTAAAGATTGAACATTAAATTTGAGCTTTGAATATTACTAAGTAAAGGTGACATGAAAATGATATTTTGAAATGAGCTTGGAATTGAATCATATATGAGATTTGGATTTAAATTTGAATATTGAAGGAAAATTTTGTTAAGTGTTATAAATTGATATTTTGAAAATCCAGCTCTAAATCGATATAAATTGAAATTGAATTAATTGAAAGTGAATGTAAAATTGAATAAATTTGAAGTCAAAGTTGACATTGATTTGAATTGAAATCGAAATTGAATCGGTAAAATGGAAATTGAAATTTATTTGAATTGGGAAGTTATAAATTGAAATGGTTTAGTTTTGAAGCTATTTTATTTGTTTTCCAAATTACTCTGTTATATAAACCATCTTTAAATATTTAAACTATTTTAATGTATTTTAAATCTACTTAACCCAATTCAAATTATCTTAAACCAATTTATCTATTTCATATCCATTTTTAGATTTTAAGTATTTTAACTATTTTAATTATTTAAAACCACTTTTAAAACTACTTAAAACTATTTTCTAAAATTCCAAACTAGTTAATAAGGTGAAATGATTATGTTTAAATCTTGAATTCAAGTACGAATTGGGTTAAATGAAGTTGCAACCTAAATTGAAATTAGAAATGATTTTGAAGTCGAAATGAGATATTGATGCAAAAATTGATTTTGAAACGAAATCTTACATTTGAATAGCTACGATGATATTTGAAATGGATTTGATTTTTGAAGCGAATATGATATTTTGATATCAATTATGAATCGATTTGAAATGTTAAAGAGCCAACGGTGTAATAATACGTAGTTATTAAGGAGACCGTGATCGGATATGGACATACTCTCTGTCGATACCGAAAACCACTTTAATAACTATTATACGTGGAGTGTTGATCCAGAATGAAGTGGATGGTTTGGTGAACGCGTTGACTAAAGAAAGAGAACGATTATTGGATGACCCCTGACATGACTAAAACAGGAGCCGCGCCGGGCCATTGAGGTTCGCCACCTCTAGCGGACACACTTCTTCGATACCATATCTATTACATTTGTGATTCGATTTGGGTGCACCCCTTGATTTGGGAGTGTTGTTTCGCGGTGTTGGGATAGCTGTTGGCTATGCCCAACATCAGTCCGGATCACGCAACTACTAGTATCCTAGTTGGTACCGCCTCATGTATCCTGTCATACTGATTACCCTATTCGCGATCACTACGTTTTTGATTTGTACCTTGAGTATATGGATTGCCCTATGGTGACTTCCGGTTTTGGGGAAACTACGATCTTGTATATGCTTTTGGGAATTTAAAATGTGTTAAGGGGGATTATGGTAACGCCTTAACGCTATTTTGATACTTTATATTACTGATAGGCATTATCTACTTAGCGTATATTACTACATAGTAGATAGTTTCACGGATCCTTGGGAGATGGAAAATCCCGTAACATCTCTTGAGTTTTTTGCACGCACGTTGACACTGGATAGGAGATGTCAAACCCCGTAAACATCTCCGACGCCGTTACACCCATATTTATTTACGATTGATTTCACTTTCATAAGGATATTTTAGTCCTGACTCGAGTGTTTTGTCTTTTCATTACGCTTGGGTCAGTCCTGAGTTTTCAGATTTTTGAAGATCTATTCTGGAGGACGAAGACGAAGATTTGGTATACTATTACTATTATTACCCTTGCATCATGTTATCTGCTGCATTATTTAATTGTTCTTTACGTATAAACTCTGATAAATGTTGTATAAATTATTATCAATGTATAGTAGACAGCTTCATGAACTGTTTATTTGACTATTATATTTTATCGTTCCTGTAAAGACCCGTAAGTCCGTACACCTTGAATAGACACTAATCTCCTTTGTTTAATTCAAGATGAACGAAAATACGAACCCTTAGGGGTTTTAAGAAAAATTTAAGAAAAGAAAAAGTAGAAAAGAAGGTAGAAAGAAGAGGGAAGAGAAAATAGAAGATAGAATTTTTTTTAAATAGAATAGAAAGAGAAGAAAAAGGGAATAGAGGAAAAAGAAAAACAGAACGGAATAGGACGGAACAGAAAACAACAGAACAATAACAGAATCTCACAATTCGCAGCGGAACAACATATAATAAATAAATGGATAATCTTTAAACAAAGAACCATATCAGTTATTACATTACATCACATTTCATTACATCATATCATCAGAGTGTACAACAATATATAACAACAAACAGTGCAGCGGAAAAATAAATACTATATAAGTAATACGCCATGCCATCCATCTTGCCTCCAGCAATTCCAGAATATCCAGAATATCCTGATAAACCTTAACTCTTGACTGCCCGTGTGGAAATTGGTGGGCACCCAGAGTTTAGGAAGGAAAACAATAAACTCCAAGTCAGTCATGTGACTGGTGTGAGAACTCAAAACAGTTTATTTATCTTTAAAATCAAAATAGAGGAATATTTTTAAATTCAATTCGCAATGCTTTTAAAATTGAGACTACCATAAGGCCTCCCGCACACACACACAATGCAAATGCAGAATCGAAGGAGATTTCTCCTTATGATAGTCAAAGATGCTTGATACGCATTTAAAATAACATTTGATATTATTACTAGTGCATAGTGTAGGAGAAATTCATTTCAAAAGTAGAATATAAATCTTAGCCAACATAGACATTTCGAACTATGCCTACTATAGCTACCATCCAAACAGTGGTGACCACCATAAGTGAATAGCAGGTTCTACAACTAATACCGTACAAGTTTCGTATTGGGAATTGGATTTCCAACAAATGGTCAGGCCAAGGAACTTCCCATTGCCACATGAGAATGCCTCTGGAAAGACATCCCCGAGAACCAAACCGGAACTCTGCCAACACAAGGCCGGGTTACCCCTAACTGGGTAACTACTGACACGAGCACGCCATTCCCCGATCGTAAACGACCTTTCTCACGGGATCCCGAAAACCAACAACCACAAAGTAATAAATTCGTAGTAACCACATAGGTTAAATATCTGGGCTCCATACCATGATACCACCTCTATCCAGAAGGAAATGTACATACCCTAAAGGGTGCTACCCCTCATAACCTTGCCGCATCTTTCCTGTTTTGACCATTTCCGGGGTGTGAGGTTCGACGAAGTCACGTCCACAAAAACATACTTTATACAAAAGCCATGCTTTGGGTCAACAAATGATCAACACAATGATCCACAATGATCACCAAGATAGACGATCAAATAAACGATCCTATCACAATAATCAACACAATGATCATTTACAGCAACACTCAGCATGTCACATTACCAAATTGGGAATATATCGCTGATAACTTCAACTATATAACCTCTGAGCTCGTACGTCTCAGAGAAGGGTGTTGTGACGCCCCACCTCTATACCCACGCTAGCCAAGAACATTACTGTGAATGCTGTCAACTAGCACGGAGAATAAGCTGTTGAGGAGCGACCATCTGTATAATTGCTTTGTGCGAGTACCGATATACCGGATGAAAATATAACTTTTCATCTCAAGAGGAAATCCGACATACCGACACAAACTCAAAGCTACTACACAGTGGCTATAATTTCTTCGGAAACAAATATAGAAATAAACATAACATAAATCAGTCATAGACAATTCATATCACAAAGGCGGAAATAGATATGAATATTACACATGAAAGTGTACATCAGAGTAGTGGTCTAAAAAGATCCACATATCACAAAAGAATAGATACAAGGGCTAGACAAAAGAATAAGTATACATCAAGGAGTCTAAATCTCAAATGTATACAACAAAAGACTACTAAACTAAAGTAGTCAACCAAAAGTCGGGATGATAGTCCGATGAGGAGTCAAGCAGAAGCACCTGTTAAATCTCAGTCTGACCCGAGTATTATTTATAAGAAAATAATAAACGGATCAGTCTAGCTATAAATATCAGATGAAGTGATATATAATAAGAGATATGACATAAACATATAATAATCACAATGCCAAGCTGTGATAAATAAGTAATTGAAAATCAACAAGAGATTAATCAATATCACAATAATCTACTCAAGATAAAAAGGAATGTCATACTCCTAATCTCATTCACCAAGCCACAATAAATGACATATATAACAATGCCAATCGTAAAAGTTGGTGAAACATAAATTCCAGAAATCAACACAAGAAATCCAGAAATCACAACAAAAGGAACAACGACGTCGTACAGCGGGACATCCGATGAACCAAATCACAATAAAAAGGATGGCCAATCCCCGGAAAAAGAAACTGGACATCGACACACCTAAAAAGATGTGCCCCATGAACAATCGAACATCGACGCACCTAGAAAGATACGCCCCATGCTCTAGCATCGACACACCTAGAAAGATACGCCCCATGCTCTAGCATCGACGCACCTAGAAAGATACGCCCCATGCACAAATAAACATCGATGCACCTAGAAAGATACACCCCATGTAATGTCGAACATCGATGCACCTAGAAAGATACACCCCATGCTCTAGCATCGACGCACCTAGAAAGATACGCCCCATGCACAAATAAATAAACATCGATGCACCTAGAAAGATACACCCCATGTTCTAGCATCGACGCACCTAGAAAGATACGCCCCATGCACAAATAAATAAACATCGATGCACCTAGAAAGATACACCCCATGTTCTAGCATCGACGCACCTAGAAAGATACGCCCCATGCACAAATAAATAAACATCGATGCACCTAGAAAGATACACCCCATGTTCTAAAATGAGACGAAACTCAATAAAATGAGGAACAGTCCTCCACATAGACAAAGAGACATCGCACATTGCTAGTCTAAACCACAAAGATGATCGTCATGATCAAAGAGAAGTGTCAATTACAATAAGCTAGTAAATATATGAGCTTAGCCTCATGTCCCATAACCACTAGCTTAACTTAAATATTTACGAACAAATTGTAGATCTCCACTAGGAAATTGTCACAAGAGGTTCAATCGAACAAGTCCAAGAATTAACCGACGAAGTAAACGCAAGCGTTTCATACCACTTGTTTTACTAAGTCGTTTAATTAGATTTCTCATACGAGTGAGGTAAAGGTTTGTATATACTAATAGATTGGAAAACGGTTTTATAAACGAATTTGGTACTAAAATAGTATAGAAAACCTTTATATTTTTAAAGTGACAAAGCACAAGGGGGATTGTAGAAACAATCAATCACAAAGATCACATTCGAAGATGTGAATAAAAATCCAATGAAATCGATAAAGGATCCATCGAAGTGGATATATCTAAAATTCCCAAAGAAAATAAGTCATCAAAGATGATAATAAATGATGACAATAAATAGGATCATCACGAATCGATTTAAATTGGAAATTCAATCCAAAAAGGCAAATTGGACTAAAACAGCAGGTTCAGTCGACTGACCCTGTACATGGAAATTTTCCAGGTTCAGGAAACTTTCTGTTTCCTGTTTCAGTCGACTGTGCAGAGTTTTTCAGTCGACTGAATCATGCCTGGAAACTCTCGGGTTTCAGGTTCAGTCGACTGAACAGAGATTTCAGTCGACTGAATCATGCCTGGGCTGTTTTTCAGCCTATTCAAATGAAGAGCAAATTCTTCCAAAATGCAACCGGACGAACATTGGCTCTAAGGGTTTATGCCAATCGGCAACCCGGCCCTATATGCTCCTCGGTGCATCACCAAAAACATGATCAAACATCCATAAAAGGATTTCACACAAATTTGACTTAAAAACCCAAAAATTGGAGTATTCACAAAATCAATCCAAAACAAGAGAAAATGCACATGAAGAAGTGTTAGGAATTCATACCCAACAACCAAAGATAATTATAGTCATAGATGTGAGATAAAAATCTCACCTTTTCACAAAATCGAACAAGAAGAAGCTTGAAAGCAATAGCAAGAACAAGCACTCTTCAATCTCAACACTAGAAGCTTGAATCTAAGCAAAAAAGAGAAACATTCCCAAAATTAGGTTTAGGAAATTTATGGAATTGAATGGAGAAAGAGTTGGAGAAGAAGAAGAGGAAGATTACCAATGGGTTCTTCTTGAGTTTGGAGCAAGAACTTGAGCTAGCAAAGGAAGCTAGGGCTTGGAGTTTTAATTTCCTCTTCCACCCTCCATTAACTTAAAAGCTTGAGTATTAGGAAAATAGAAGAGAAGTGAATGAAGAGGAGAGGGTTGGAACTGAGTTAGTAAGTGGTCAATTGGCTCAGCCCAAACCAAAACCCTAAGCAAAAAGTAGCAAAATCCAACTTTCTCCAAACATATCGAAGCTTATACTCAAAAAGGTCGCAAACGGCATTTTGAACTCAATGGGGGTGGTCTCAAGTCCCAATTCGACTGTTTGCAAAAAGTAGCTTTTCGGACCAAAATCCGACGAATGATAAAATATTTAAATAAAATATTTAAATATAAAATCGATAAATATGCGGGTTGTTACAGGTGTTAAGCTAAAAGAACAAATTCTCCGCCACCACAGAAATATATTTGAAAGAAATCGGCTTTATATCTCAACTTGTAATGTCAGACACACAATCCATACAAGTCTGTTCCGGGATCGAACAGAACCGAAGGCACTTACAAAGAAGTCCTTGCAATCCGGATATTCACAATCCTGATCGGATTCACCATCACATATGGAGAACTCTATACCGGAGCAACTCGGTGCAGAGTAAATCGACAGGTCATCCTATCGCTCTCGCAAATACCGGGTCTTCAACACCGATCTTCAAATGCAATTCACAACGACGTATCACATATTCGGAATGGGTTATACGACCCCATGGTCCTTTCCCGGTTAACCCGAATAGTGAGCGCTTATTTAAAAATAAGTGTAGCATTCACATTCAAACAAATCACATCAATTACCCATTCAAAGGGAAATATTGATAGTCGGTTATTGAACTATCACTGGATATGCACACATCACCAGATTCCAAATAATTTTCCAAATTATTTATTTTCCAAAATATCTTTACAAGATATATAATTTCAACACTTCAAAAATAAATCAATATTTATTTTTAAACCCATTTTCCAATTTCATTTATAAATTCAATAGTGAATTTACAATCCAAAATATCTATGAATATTCGATTTCAATTATTCATTTCAATATTCCTTTTCAATTTATCTTCAAAAAGATAAATTCTCAAAATATTCACTTTATATTGGAAAACATTTCCATACTTATACATTCATAAGTAGTTCATAAATTTTATTTAGTTTCAACACTTAGAAAATATTCAATATACTTAAATCGAAATTAAGTATATATTTCATTCTTTAAGGAAATCATTCTCTTAAACATATTTATTTGGGCCAAAACGAATGTTACGTAAAACATCGTTACGACAACCCAAAATCACTAGTATAGGGATTCGAAATTAAAATAGATATATAAATCCCAATACTATACAAAACATTTCCGTTCGGAAATCATTTACTATAACAACAGTGTTATAGTCCATCATCTCCTTTTATTTCTCGAAAACGTCTATTTCAACAATAAATGTCGAAATCTATGGTTTCGAATCTCAACACATTTTAAAACATCGTTAGATCGTTTTAATTCTGTTTAAAATATCACATTCAAAACAATTTCTTTAACGTATTATTCACAATTCAAAAACGTGAGTATACTACGTTAACACATTTCATCCTTTTATACATTTTAATTCAAAGGATTATTCACTATTCAAAAACGTGAATATAACTCCATTAATAGGTTTCAACAATTTTCTTATCAAAATAAGTCATTTGCGAATTTATAAAACAACGTTTATAAATTCCATTTCTATTTATTTATAAAAACTTCCTTTTTATAAATCTCTTTATTAACTTATTCGATTTATAATTTTAATTATAAACCAAAAGTCCAAATTATAAGTCAAACACTTATAATTTATTTATTTGCAAAAATCGTTCCTTTGAACTTTACAAATTTTATAAACCTACTGTTTATAAAATTTCCATTTATAACTTCACCGTTATATAATTCTATAAATTTCATTCATTAATGAATTTCATTTTCACTTCATTCAAACACTTATAAAAACTCGTTTTATAATGTCCATATTTCAATTTATAAATATCCATTTATAAATCTCTTAATATAATTCAATTTATATTATTCTTTTAAAATGTCTTTAATCTCCTTTATTATTTCATCATTTTGATTTATAAAATAATCAAATTTTTATAAATCCTATATTTAAACTTTTCACAATAATTCTAAAATATCTCGATTTAACTATTTTATAAACTCAATAGCATCATATTCTCAAAAATCAGTTTTTAACTGTATTTCACAAAAATCATAATTTTTATAACATTAAAAATTATAACGTTTATTTATTTAAAATGGATCAATTCCAAAATTATTTTATAAAACGTATACTTTCTAAAATCACTTTAAATCATTTTAAAATCCCAAAATCTGGGTCCAATGATGCAACACACCAAATAGTCAATCACGACTACAACGATATCATATATCAATATGAAAATCCGTCAAATATCAAAATATCTGAAATCAAATAAAAACTGTTGAGGAATCCAGTTGGATCCCTCCAACCTGTTTTCCTGCATCCAAAAACATTAGCACAATACCAATTTCGCTCCAGTACGAAATTATCGCCGTATATGTTCTTATTAAATATTATCCGCTTAATAACGGCGTAATAGGGTCTCATCCGCTAAAAATGCGGGGAATCAACAACTGCAATATATACATATGCCAATATATATATATTGATATTATATATAATACCAATTTCACTGTTTATGAAATATTCGCGGTATATGTTTTTAATAAATAACATCCGCTTACTAACGGTGTATAATGTCTATTTTAACAATCAATAGATATCAATCAACATTCAAACATGCATTCAAATATTTTAAATCTAACTATTTAAAATAAAATCGAAACTGATTCGATTGAGTGAGAAGTTCTCACCTTGGTTTTATTTTCCGTTTTAGCGATTTATTTCGAATAAAATTAAACGGACGTTTAATTTTACCCAAAATTCTCACTAACTTCAAATGACTCCAAACCAACTCCATCGCGTAGTGCTCGTCCATACGATTCCAACGCAACTGGTTTCGCGCATTTTCGACCTCGTATGAAAAAGTTATGAATATTTGAAGTTACACGATTTTTAAAGCATATAAATTTACAACTTTTAATTAAATCTAAACCTAAACAGTTTCTGGCCATTGGATCCCACTGCCCCCTCATCATCACCGCTCCTTTCTTTCTTCCTCTTTCACGTTCCTCTACAGTTTCAAGGCCGTGCTCAATCAACCCATTACAAGAATTAGGTTTACAAATCGCGAGCAAAATACTCATCTACGCGTCGATCAGGTAGCGCCGAATCGAAGGCCTCACCCACCACTCCACTCGGCCTGAACCCTGGCCAACTCGGCCTCATGTGCTGCCTTGGAATGCGTGCGCAACAGCCCAGGGACGCGGGCCTGTAGCTTCCTCCACACGACTCCATATTCGATCATAACCGTTGAATCTCTAGAGCTTAACGTCCTCTTCAATTTGTTAGTTGAAACTTTAGCCTAATTGTCGACGGATTGAAAGATAAAAGAGAGGGAAGGGGAGAGTTTTCTGGCCATCCATTGCAACTGGCGGCTAGGGTTTGATTTGTTTTATTTATTTATTTTTAATTTGTGAGGGAGAGAGGGCTATTTATAGAGTTTCGTTCGACACTATTCATCCCGGAAATTCCGAACTCCGATTTAGGCGCCGTAACCAGCGTTTCTAAGGTTTACCCCGCGTTCCGGACACAATGGAACTGGTTTCGGAAGCTAATTCGGACATCTGTACGAGTTATGGCTATAAACGCTCAATTTAAATTAAACCGATTTAAGTCGATTTCTAGGCGTTTTAATTCGTAACGGACAAACGGTAAATCCAATTGGCTTGAAATTTGAAACCTTACAATAATATCACATTACGGATCCGATGAAACTGGTTTCGTCGAAATCCGAGACTTTTTGAAAAATGGCTATTTTCACTCGTCAAATTTAAATTAAAAATAAATCGATGCGTTTCGAGCTGCCACGCTCAAACGATAGCTCCGATTGACACGAAATTTGAAATCCGGTAATAACTAACTATTACGGATCCAATGGAACTGGTTTCGTTCAATTCTGAGACTGTTCAAAAATTGGCTATTTTCACTAGTCGATTTTAATATTAAAATATTCAATTTTCACAAATAAACTTTTAATTCGATTTTAAAAGTTCTAAAATATCATTCTAACTCCCATATGATAAAATAAAATTTTACAAATCATTTACAATCATATTTAACTATATTTTCAATTATTTCCATAATTTAACGTATTAAATTATCGATTTAAATTCTTCAATTAAATTCAATAATTCAAATAAAAATTTATTTGGCTTATAAATTCACTTATTAATATTTAAAATTAATTAAATATTCATATTTTAATTTCTAAAAATTCTGGGTCGTTACAATCTTCCCCACTTAAAAGAATTTCGTCCTCGAAATTATAAGTAAGAAAGATACAGAATTTATTAACTTTCCAAAATTCATAATTAAACTTCTTACAATACTTTACTAAGTTTTCAAATCATACTTAATTATCTTTTCAAAAACAAACTATATCATTTAACTTTCAACTTCAAATCAAAGTTTAAAGTTTTAAAAAAATTTCCATTTTCTCAAAAATTTTCTAACGCCTTAAATTTCCGGAAAAATTCGCCATAGTCTCCTTTGCGCGGCTCGATCCGAAAAAAAAATGACAGTGTATATATCACAAATATACATCTCATCAAGTAATGAGGCATCCCGAAGGGAAAAAGTATAAAAGTACGATATTTAATCCGAGATATGTACCTTATATTTTATTAGCAAGCCTATACGGCTAATATAGCGCAAAAGCGAGCTCCAAATGCGAAGCAAACGCGATCCGCACCTACTAATTACTCAACAAACAACATGAGAATCATGCATATAGATAATCATATCAATATACAACATATAGCAACATAATGACTATATATGCCAACATAGCAATTGAAATAAAACAACAAATGCAAACATCAACCAACTATCATTCATAACCAATAAATATTCATTTATATTCTCATTAATATTCAATGAAATAGGTTTTCAATTTAAATCATATTGGATTCATTAACATTGGATTTACTAGCATTCATTTTCAACTAGTTTATATTCACTAATTCATATTCAAGTTGGTTCACTTCCAAATCAAATTCAATTCTATTCAAATTTACTTACTTCTAATTTGAATTCAATTACATAGCTTTAAATTTCATTAATCAATTTCATTAACACTTAATGAATTCATATACAATCAATCAACTAGCAACCAAATAACAATCAATGTATATTCTTTACAACCAAATTCCTTTGCTTATATTCATTCAATTTGGTTTAACACTATCACTTTCAATTGGTTTAATTAAATTGATTTTCATTCCATTATTCAACTTTCAAATAACATTAGATTTTAATGAATTAACACTTTCATTCATTATTTCATATCAATTTTATTTACATTCAATTGATTAACATTCAATTCATTAATTCAATTCAATTACAAAATCGAATTTCATTTACATAACTTAAGTTCATATCTATCACTTAATTTTATTAATTTACTTTGATACTAATATCAATTTCATTCAATAACACTTAAGTTATATTCCATTTACAAACATCACTTTGTTTTACTTAACTTAATTCCCACTTGTAAATAAATTCAGATTTCAATTTTAAAGTAAATTTTCCATTTAACTTTAAATTCATTTTTATTTATTACTCATATTCATATAGTTTCACTTCTTATATATAAGTTTATCTCACAATTGCAAATTACTTTAATTATAATTCAATTCTTATAATTCTTTTTGCTTATACAATTCCTTTATTTAGATTATTCAAACAACTAAACAATCAACTTACATACACTTTAATAATTCTGAAAAATTATTTCTTTATATATAAAATATAATCAAGGTAAAATTATTTCATTTACCCATTTTTAAAACAATATTGTGTCGAATTGTTCTATTCAAGTGTTTAGAAACCCCTTCGGCATAGTCTTGCGGACCACGCTGACGAAAGTTCATATGCCACTCAATAAACCAATCATCACAATATAAAACAATTTTTTTATTCACTAACAAATACGCTCTCATAGCTATTATTACACTCAAATTCATTCTAGAGCACTACTGACTCTATCTCTAATGAATAATACCCAACAAAACCATGGTTGTCGCTTAACCATAAGCTCTGATACCAACTGTAAAGACCCGTAAGTCCGTACTCCTTGAATAGACACTAATCTCCTTTGTTTAATTCAAGATGAACGAAAATACGAACCCTTAGGGGTTTTAAGAAAAATTTAAGAAAAGAAAAAGTAGAAAAGAAGGTAGAAAGAAGAGGGAAGAGAAAATAGAAGATGGAAATTTTTTTTAAATAGAATAGAAAGAGAAGAAAAAGGGAATAGAGGAAAAAGAAAAACAGAACGGAATAGGACGGAACAGAAAACAACAGAACAATAACAGAATCTCACAATTCGCAGCGGAACAACATATAATAAATAAATGGATAATCTTTAAACAAAGAACCATATCAGTTATTACATTACATCACATTTCATTACATCATATCATCAGAGTGTACAACAATATATAACAACAAACAGTGCAGCGGAAAAATAAATACTATATAAGTAATACGCCATGCCATCCATCTTGCCTCCAGCAATTCCAGAATATCCAGAATATCCTGATAAACCTTAACTCTTGACTGCCCGTGTGGAAATTGGTGGGCACCCAGAGTTTAGGAAGGAAAACAATAAACTCCAAGTCAGTCATGTGACTGGTGTGAGAACTCAAAACAGTTTATTTATCTTTAAAATCAAAATAGAGGAATATTTTTAAATTCAATTCGCAATGCTTTTAAAAATGAGACTACCATAAGGCCTCCCGCACACACACACAATGCAAATGCAGAATCGGAGGAGATTTCTCCTTATGATAGTCAAAGATGCTTGATACGCATTTAAAATAACATTTGATATTATTACTAGTGCATAGTGTAGGAGAAATTCATTTCAAAAGTAGAATATAAATCTTAGCCAACATAGACATTTCGAACTATGCCTGCTATAGCTACCATCCAAACAGTGGTGACCACCATAAGTGAATAGCAGGTTCTACAACTAATATCGTACAAGTTTCGTATTGGGAATTGGATTTCCAACAAATGGTCAGGCCAAGGAACTTCCCATTGCCACATGAGAATGCCTCTGGAAAGACATCCCCGAGAACCAAACCGGAACTCTGCCAACACAAGGCCGGGTTACCCCTAACTGGGTAACTACTGACACGAGCACGCCATTCCCCGATCGTAAACGACCTTTCTCACGGGATCTCGAAAACCAACAACCACAAAGTAATAAATTCGTAGTAACCACATAGGTTAAATATCTGGGCTCCATACCATGATACCACCTCTATCCAGAAGGAAATGTACATACCCTAAAGGGTGCTACCCCTCATAACCTTGCCGCATCTTTCCTGTTTTGACCATTTCCGGGGTGTGAGGTTCGACGAAGTCACGTCCACAAAAACATACTTTATACAAAAGCCATGCTTTGGGTCAACAAATGATCAACACAATGATCACCAAGATAGACGATCAAATAAACGATCCTATCACAATAATCAACACAATGATCATTTACAGCAACACTCAGCATGTCAAATTACCAAATTGGGAATATATCGCTGATAACTTCAACTATATAACCTCTGAGCTCGTACGTCTCAGAGAAGGGTGTTAAGCTAAAAGAATAAATTCTCCGCCACCACAGAAATATATTTGAAAGAAATCGGCTTTATATCTCAACTTGTAATGTCAGACACACAATCCATACAAGTCTGTTCCGGGATCGAACAGAACCGAAGGCACTTACAAAGAAGTCCTTGCAATCCGGATATTCACAATCCTAATCGGATTCACCATCACATATGGAGAACTCTATACCGGAGCAACTCGGTGCAGAGTAAATCGACAGGTCATCCTATCGCTCTCGCAAATACCGGGTCTTCAACACCGATCTTCAAATGCAATTCACAACGACGTATCACATATTCAGAATGGGTTATACGACCCCATGGCCCTTTCCCGGTTAACCCGAATAGTGAGCGCTTATTTAAAAATAAGTGTAGCATTCACATTCAAACAAATCACATCAATTACCCATTCAAAGGGAAATATTGATAGTCGGTTATTGAACTATCACTGGATATGCACACATCACCAGATTCCAAATAATTTTCCAAATTATTTATTTTCCAAAATATCTTTACAAGATATATAATTTCAACACTTCAAAAATAAATCAATATTTATTTTTAAACCCATTTTCCAATTTCATTTATAAATTCAATAGTGAATTTACAATCCAAAATATCTATGAATATTCGATTTCAATTATTCATTTCAATATTCCTTTTCAATTTATCTTCAAAAAGATAAATTCTCAAAATATTCACTTTATATTGGAAAACATTTCCATACTTATACATTCATAAGTAGTTCACAAATTTTATTTATTTTCAACACTTAGAAAATATTCAATATACTTAAATCGAAATTAAGTATATATTTCATTCTTTAAGGAAATCATTCTCTTAAACATATTTATTTGGGCCAAAACGAATGTTACGTAAAACATCGTTACGACAACCCAAAATCACTAGTATAGGGATTCGAAATTAAAATAGATATATAAATCCCAATACTATACAAAACATTTCCGTTCGGAAATCATTTACTATAACAACAGTGTTATAGTCCATCATCTCCTTTTATTTCTCGAAAACGTCTATTTCAACAATAAATGTCGAAATCTATGGTTTCGAATCTCAACACATTTTAAAACATCGTTAGATCGTTTTAATTCTGTTTAAAATATGACATTCAAAACAATTTCTTTAACGTATTATTCACAATTCAAAAACGTGAATATACCACGTTAACACATTTCATCCTTTTATACATTTTAATTCAAAGGATTATTCACTATTCAAAAACGTGAATATAACTCCATTAATAGGTTTCAACAATTTTCTTATCAAAATAAGTCATTTGCGAATTTATAAAACAACGTTTATAAATTCCATTTCTATTTATTTATAAAAACTTCCTTTTTATAAATCTCTTTATTAACTTATTCGATTTATAATTTTAATTATAAACCAAAAGTCCAAATTATAAGTCAAACACTTATAATTTATTTATTTGCAAAAATCGTTCCTTTGAACTTTACAAATTTTATAAACCTACTGTTTATAAAATTTCCATTTATAACTTCACCGTTATATAATTCTATAAATTTCATTCATTAATGAATTTCATTTTCACTTCATTCAAACACTTATAAAAACTCGTTTTATAATGTCCATATTTCAATTTATAAATATCCATTTATAAATCTCTTAATATAATTCAATTTATATTATTCTTTTAAAACGTCTTTAATCTCCTTTATTATTTCATCATTTTGATTTATAAAATAAACAAATTTTTATAAATCCTATATTTAAACTTTTCACAATAATTCTAAAATATCTCGATTTAACTATTTTATAAACTCAATAGCATCATATTCTCAAAAATCAGTTTTTAACTGTATTTCACAAAAATCATAATTTTTATAACATTAAAAATTATAACGTTTATTTATTTAAAATGGATCAATTCCAAAATTATTTTATAAAACGTATACTTTCTAAAATCACTTTAAATCATTTTAAAATCCCAAAATCTGGGTCCAATGATGCTACACACCAAATAGTCAATCACGACTACAACGATATCATATATCAATATGAAAATCCATCAAATATCAAAATATCTGAAATCAAATAAAAACTGTTGAGGAATCCAGTTGGATCCCTCCAACCTGTTTTCCTGCATCCAAAAACATTAGCACAATACCAATTTCGCTCCAGTACGAAATTATCGCCGTATATGTTCTTATTAAATATTATCCGCTTAATAACGGCGTAATAGGGTCTCATCCGCTAAAAAATGCGGGGAATCTACAACTGCAATATATACATATGCCAATATATATATATTGATATTATATATAATACCAATTTCACTGTTTATGAAATATTCGCGGTATATGTTTTTAATAAATAACATCCGCTTACTAACGGCGTATAATGTCTATTTTAACAATCAATAGATATCAATCAACATTCAAACATGCATTCAAATATTTTAAATCTAACTATTTAAAATAAAATCGAAACTGATTCGATTGAGTGAGAAGTTCTCACCTTGGTTTTATTTTCCGTTTTAGCGATTTATTTCGAATAAAATTAAACGGACGTTTAATTTTACCCAAAATTCTCACTAACTCCAAATGACTCCAAAACAACTCCATCGCGTAGTGCTCGTCCATACGATTCCAACGCAACTGGTTTCGCGCATTTTCGACCTCGTATGAAAAAGTTATGAATATTTGAAGTTACACGATTTTTAAAGCATATAAATTTACAACTTTTAATTAAATCTAAACCTAAACAGTTTCTGGCCATTGGATCCCACTGCCCCCTCATCATCACCGCTCCTTTCTTTCTTCCTCTTTCACGTTCCTCTACAGTTTCAAGGCCGTGCTCGATCAACCCATTACAAGAATTAGGTTTACAAATCGCGAGCAAAATACTCATCTACGCGTCGATCAGGTAGCGCCGAATCGAAGGCCTCACCCACCACTCCACTCGGCCTGAACCCTGGCCAACTCGGCCTCATGTGCTGCCTTGGAATGCATGCGCAACAGCCCAGGGACGCGGGCCTGTAGCTTCCTCCACACGACTCCATATTCGATCATAACCGTTGAATCTCTAGAGCTTAACGTCCTCTTCAATTTGTTAGTTGAAACTTTAGCCTAATTGTCGACGGATTGAAAGATAAAAGAGAGGGAAGGGGAGAGTTTTCTGGCCATCCATTGCAACTGGCGGCTAGGGTTTGATTTGTTTTTTTTTTTTTAATTTGTGAGGGAGAGAGGGCTATTTATAGAGTTTCGTTCGACACTATTCATCCCGGAAATTCCGAACTCCGATTTAGGCGCCGTAACTAGCGTTTCTACGGTTTACCCCGCGTTCCGGACACAATGGAACTGGTTTCGGAAGCTAATTCGGACATCTGTGCGAGTTATGGCTATAAACGCTCAATTTAAATTAAACCGATTTAAGTCGATTTCTAGGCGTTTTAATTCGTAACGGACAAACGGTAAATCCAATTGACTTGAAATTTGAAACCTTACAATAATATCACATTACGGATCCGATGAAACTAGTTTCGACGAAATCCGAGACTTTTTGAAAAATGGCTATTTTCACTCGTCAAATTTAAATTAAAAATAAATCGATGCGTTTCAAGCTGCCACGCTCAAACGATAGCTCCGATTGACACGAAATTTGAAATCCGGTAATAACTAACTATTACGGATCCAATGGAACTGGTTTCGTTCAATTCTGAGACTGTTCAAAAATTGGCTATTTTCACTAGTCGATTTTAATATTAAAATATTCAATTTTCACAAATAAACTTTTAATTCGATTTTAAAAGTTCTAAAATATCGTTCTAACTCCCATATTATAAAATAAAATTTTACAAATCATTTACAATCATATTTAACTATATTTTCAATTATTTCCATAATTTAACGTATTAAATTATCGATTTAAATTCTTCAATTAAATTCAATAATTCAAATAAAAATTTATTTGGCTTATAAATTCACTTATTAATATTTAAAATTAATTAAATATTCATATTTTAATTTCTAAAAATTCTGGGTCGTTACAGTTCCGCTGCAAGATTCTGTGTTGTTTCATTTCCTTTATTTCTTTTCTTTTCTTCTCTTATTTACCCCAATAACTATCTTCCCTTTTGAATGGTTTGGAATCGACATGTGTATTTGATCGTCGGTTCAAACTGTCCAAAAAGGTGGGTCGTTACAGAATCACCCACAGAGTTAAACTTGACGTATAGCCCTTACACCTCGAGTCTTCACTTGCTCCACTTGGATTAACGACCTAACGTTTAATTGGAATCGATGTGGTTTTCGGATTCCAAATATGGAAACCTAATCCCGGTCTCATCGAAACCAAATGCCATTTTAATGTCCAAGTTGTACTTAAGGGATTTAACAGTTTAACTTATTTAGGATGATATAAACAGATAGATGAATAACATTATCTCTATAGATAATTCATATAAACCATTCATCTCACAATGCAGCATATCACAACATAGATATCCAAATCATCCAATATCAACCAATTACACAATATCGATCATCCAATATCATTCACATCCAATATCAATCACTCAATACTAACCATTGAATATTAATTAATCACCCATAGCATAATTGATAAACTCTTATTAAATTTAATTAATCTCTAATTAAATTAATAACTATCCTTTAATCACTTGGATTATCCTAACTCCTGCTTCATTAATTTATTACAAATCAAATTCATTAATCATCTTCAAATGATCTTCCTAATTAATCTTCCTTGATTAATTATTCTTTAATTACATTCAAGTAATTATCCTTAACCATATTCAGTAATTAATCTCTAATTATTATCATTAATTACAATAATTAATGATCCTTCATTAATTAATTATAATTAATTGCATTAATCCTCAATTAATTACAATTAATTAATCACACTTAAATTAATTACTTTAATTAATTACTTACATTAATTATATTAATTAATAATCTTTATTAATTAATAATCTTTAAATTAATTAAATAATTAACTTGTAATTAATCATCTTATTTATCATAAACAGTAATTAAAAAATTTGTAATTACTTATCTTAATTAATTAACTTCTTAATTAATTATTTCCAAATTAATTATATTAATCCTTGATTAATAAATCAAATTAATTAATCTTTAATTACTTCATTAAGTAATTATTATTCAATTAAATTAATTAACAAATCCTTAATAAATTACTTTAATAATTAATTGCAATTTTAATTAATTACACCTAGTAATTAACCTTAATTTAATATCATTCATTAATTAATCACATTAATTAGTTAATTAACTAAAATAAATTAAGTAATTAACTCTTAATTACTTACATAAGTAATTATCTCTAATTACTTCCTTTAATAATTCTTAATTACTCTCTTAACCAATAATTAATTCCATTATTAAATAAATCTTAATTCATTAACTGATTAATTACTCCATAATTAATTAACTTTAAATCAATTAAGTTAATCAATTCCATAAATGATAACATTAATTGATCCCAATAATCACATCTAATCCATTACTCACATGAGTAACTTCTCCAATTACTTCCATAAGTAAATCCTCTAATTACTTCATAAGTAATTACCATTCTTAATTACATTCAAAAATTAAACATTTATTACTTCATTAAGTAATTACACTTAATTAATCCATAATTAAGTGATTATTTAAAATTAGATAAACAATTAACAAATTATTTCAAATTAATTAAAGAATTAATTAATTAATATCTTATATTAAAGAAAATCTTTAATAAATTAAGGAAAACATAAATCTTAATCAAACTTAACTTATTAACAAATCATGTTGAATAAGTATTCATGAGTTAATTATCCAAATAATTTAACCCTATCTTTCATAATTAAATTATTTGAATTCATCAATTTTTTAATAACTTAAAATCAAATTATTCTATTTGGATTTCAAAATCATAATAATAACCTTATTTGAAAATAAGAAATTTAGAAGCAAATTACAAAATTAAAAACACTTTAAACATCTAATTTAAACTTATTAATTTTTAAATAAATTTGAAACTTAGTTTCAAATCATATTTTTTTTTTTAAGTTGAACTTAAATCTTTGATTCAATATTTAAATTCAAAACATACTTCTTTAAAAATCCAAAATGTAATTAAATTACTTCAAAAGAAATCATTTTAAATAAAATTTTAAATTTAAAATAGATTCAATTTATACTTTTAAGGTTTGATTATCAATTACTTTTTAAACAACAAGTTTTAACTTTTCATTTGGATTTCTTAAATAAAACTTGTTTATAATAAAATGCTTGATTTCCTTATTCAACAATAAGTTTTAAATTTGTAAACTTAATCAAAACAGTACTTAACATAATAAAGTGCTATCAGAAAAGCACGCAACCAATTCCGAGTTAATCACACAAATCTCACGAGATAACACCGAAGATACTTCCACGTTCCCACGCTTCGAGTGCTACACGAAGAAAACACGAGAACCCCCCCGAGAAACTTCGTCTTCTCCAACTGAACTTCCCAGTGCACACCATAAACGTGCACAGTGCACATATCCAAGCAACCTCGGCTGCCGTAGTTCGTCACGACCCTCGTCGACGACCACGCTATCACTCGCGATCCACAAAATTTACTCAGATCCAAGAAGAAACACACGAATCAAAATTTGACTTATAAGCTTGAAAACTTGAAGCAACCTCAAACCGAAAGTTCCATCACCCACGTTCAACTCGACGCCGTTGAACTCGCCACCATCCCTAACAACTCGACACAACCCTAGCCCCATGCTCCATCCTCGCGACACCCCCCCGGTCCTCCATCCATGACGCAAAGGCCAAGGGAAAAAATGAACCCGTAAACCCAATAAACCCTAACTTCTTCAATTTCGAACAAATCACGCATTGAAAAATTAATTCATCATTTTTCCCAAATTCTACATCTCAAATGCTCACTTCGATCCAAATATCAACTCGATTTATCAAGAAATTTGACTGCAATCACCAAAAACTCAGAAAAGGTACAAACCCAAAATTTACTATGAATACCCAATTAAAATTTACAATTTATATGCCTAAATTCGTGATTTACAATCACGATTACATGCATGAAACTCAATTTCGAATTTAAGCCAGTAAATTTTTTACAAAATTTTAGTTTTTACTATAAAACTTATGTTCATACTTTTATTTCTTACTGTTATGCTTGTTTACAATTTGTTTGTTAGTTTCAAATTTCCAGAAACTATTTTAGAATCTTCAGTACATATAAACATACCAATTTCATTTATATAACGATGTTTGATATTGATTTTGTTTAAGATTTTTTTTTTTGAATTTTCCCTTAAGGAAACAGCTTCAGTAACTAAAACAGAGTAGGTAGATTATACAGGCACTTGTTTTCTCTGATATCTATCACACTTCTAACTTGCAAACACATCAATATTCATGTCAACAAATATTCATTATCACAACCAAAATTCGTCACATGCAAAACTTTAACTACAGATATCATCAAAACTGTTTTTAAAAGAGTTTTACTCACCTGTTTAAGTTGCAGAGCAGGTTTAACTTATTATTCCAGACTTTTAAAAACATTGATTACTGTTGAAATGCATCTTGAAGCTGCTGATGAAGTTGAATCCATGCATGTTCAATTTGATGATTTAAAAAGTTTTGAAACTGATATTGACTTGCTGTTGAAATAGATGAACTTGCTGTAGCCCTTTACTATGAATGCAGTTTGAAGAAATGCAGGTTTTAATTGTTGCAGTATATATTTTTTTAAAAGTTGAAACTGTTGATCTCTTTGCATGTTGCAGTTTTGATTTGAAAGTTCCCATTAATTTGAGTTTAGAAAAGAAACAAGTTTTCTTCTAAAACATTTATTAAAATTTAGAAACAATATGTTGCCACTTGGTCATTTAAATTTACATTTGTCCTTCAATCCACTTAATTACTTTACATGTGTGGTTAGAATGAATATTATGCTCACACATGTTCTCTTAAGTGTTTTAATTAAATTTTATTTAGTTTAAATGTAAATATACTTACTTTCTTAAGTTTCTAAATAAACATTTACATAAGTATACAAGTTTACTTTTTTTTTAAAAATAAAAATATTCTAAACAAATAAATATAAATGTACCTTTTACATGGATTAGAAACCTAAAACATTTATTTTATACATTCCTATCCATTTGTATTAAGCATTTTTAAAACAAAGCTTGTTTAAATTCTTTTTAACTATCTTATTTAAAACAAACAATTTACCTTATATTAGAAACAATTTGACAAATTTAAATTAACTTTTGAAAATATAAATTTAAAATAAAGCTTTAAATTATAAATTTCAAACATATATAAATTATCAATATATAAAAAAATTAAATTTCAAAACAACTCAAACTATAACATATACATACATATATATTATAATTTGAAAATTCAACTTTTATTTTAAACAAAAGGTATTCCATTCACAATATATATCAAATGTATATATTATAAATAGAATTAAAATTTTATTAGCTATGAAAAACAATCCTTATCAATATTGCCATATTAAAATTTATTAACCTTTAAAAGATTGAATTTACCAATTTAAATTAAATTACAAAGAAAATATTAAATCAATTAAATTATTATTGCAGATTATTAAATCGTTATTGCCCAAAATTCCGGGTCGTTACAGTCCTCCCCCCATAAAAGAATTTCGTCCCTGAAATTTAAAAGCAAAGTTAATTTAATAACCCAACAAAGATTTTAATTCATTCAGCAAAGCATACTTTATCAATCAGTTACTAACAACCAAAGAAATCAATCATATAAACAAACTTAACTAATTATCCTGACAAAAATCAGAATAAAACTCTAATACTATCTCGAGTTCTCCAAATATAAATCATTGGGAGACTCGCTCTACAGAAGCTAACAAACTAACTACACAACCAAAATCCAGAGCTCCACTCATCTCTAGATCCTTCAATCTAAACAGAATATCAGATTATCCTTAGATCCAGCTCAACATCCAACTCCAACTGAACTACAGATTCCATAACCAATCAATGAATCATACACGTACTCCCTCAGAAATACGTGAAATATAATGAACTCCAGCTATCCAAACTGGCAATTCAATCTCATAGACAACAAATTTTATCTTATCAGAACACAGATAAGAAATCTCAAATGCCATAGCACTAACTAACCAATCTTACTCAATTTCTGCTCTCTTAACCCGAGAAATCTTAACAACGATGAAGTCTCCAACTTCGAATTCTCAAAACTCCTTATCTTATATCTGTATAACTCAACAGACAATCCAGGGCTGCCAATCTCTTCCTAATTAGCTCATCCTATGCTAATACTTACAGAAACAACTAGACCAAAGCAAACAGAACTTATTTCCTTCCTTGCACAGCTGCTACCTCGCTTCCGCTGCACAACTCTGATTCTGAAAATAGATAAGAATACTGTTGATGAACACGAATACAAACTTATCCGATATATACCAGAAACTTTGTTCATCAAATCCATATAACCTTAGTGACACATCCAACTCGGTCACAGAACTTACACAGAATCCAATTCAAAAGCTAGATCTAACCAAATCCAAATTACTAAAATTCCTAAGCTGCTACGCCAACTCTTCCTATAGGCTATCCACTCAAAATCGCTTTTGGAACCAAAACAATATGGAACTCAATTCCGGATGTAGACAACCTTCTGATTACTCTAGCAGCTCCTACTTCCTCATGAGAATCCTCAGTCTCAAACAAAAGAATGCTCAAGAAAATTCCAAACCAATCGCAAGTCACTTTTGCGATCCAACCTAATCCGGATTCCAAAGAAACCGTCCTCTCTTTTCCAATTAGAGCAGCTTAAAACTTTTCCAAACAAGGTTAATTCTTCAAGATAACTTCCACCAACTTCTCGGACTGCTACAAGAAGAACCACAAGGATCCTTAAACTACCAGAGAAACAAGCTACACTGCAGCTTCCAAACTCAACTTCGATGATACTGCCAAGCCAAAAGACCTTTTCGTCAGCACACCAATCACTTCGAGCAGAACTGCTACCACAGCTAACCAAAACTTCTAATCCAAAGGCTCCTCGAACCACAAAACTATCTACAAACCACACAACAGACATTTGAGATGGCAGACATCACAAAAGAAACTCAGGCTCCAAACCAAGCATCCATATCCCGCTTACCTTAAGGAATAACAAATGAGACCATGCCAAAGCAAATAACTTATAGACCTTAGTCTCATACTCCAGAACAGCCAACTTCCATACTGAAGATCCAGATAACTTCTATACAGACGAGTCTTTCCTGAGACAGGTAAAGACTGCTCCTCAACCACCTTTAAAACTGCTTCAAGGGAAAACACCTACGGAAAATATCCAAGGATACTGCATCTCATCACGCAGTTATCATGATATCATTACTTACTTCTGCTCTTCCATCAAATCCAAACTCAAGAAAAATTTGCTCACCTGTTACCTGGAGAATCGACCAGGCAACTAGAACGTTCGGCATGCAGGGTCGTACTCGGCACAAATGAGCACTCGACATGTTTGAACGTTCGGCAGTCAAGGGTTGTACTCGGCATTGAAGAACGTACGTCCATCCAGGTTTGCACTCGGCACGAGACCTTCAGCATTTCACTCGGCACTCCCTCCACTCGGCCTGCTCTTCACTCGGCATACCCTTTGTTCGGCACATCCCGTGCTCGGCATACCCTTTGTTCGGCACATCCTGTGCTCGACATATCCTTTGCTCGGCATGTCATGTGTTCGGCATTCCCTCTACTCGGCGTATCCTTTCACTCGGCATCCACGCCTCACTCGGCATCCCAGCATCGTTCGGCCCGCTTCCTCCATTCAATAGAGAGATCCATCGACTTGGAAAGGAGGGCTCGGCATGCCGACCATTCGGCATGTTCCACTCAGCATGCAGGGCGCGTCCTATCTAGACCGAGCTGTCTAGCCATCTGGCCCACCAGGGAAGCCAACCCACATTCGTCTATAAATAGAGGGGCAGGGGCACAGAAAAGAGGGATCAGATTTCAGAGAACACAGGGGAGACTCTGCCTCATCCAAACCTCATCCAAGACTTCTACTTTTATTTCACAATTGTATTCGAATACTTAAAAGCAGATTGTATCTGTAATCAAGTTTAAAGTGAAGAAATAAAGGATCAACTTCAAAGTGGACGTAGGCTACAATGCCGAACCACTATAAATTCTGTGTTCTCGTCTCCCGCATTTTTATTTATATTATCTTCTATATTTTAATTTATCTTCTTCATTAATCTCTCTACACAAACTCTCTAAGGGTGTTAGTGACCAATTTTGGCACTAACATTTTGGTTCTTTCACTGAGAACCGAATTCTCAGGTTGTGAGGATCTACTTTGCAGCTACTGGATTGCATAAATCCCCCGAAGAAGATCCGTAATTATTCATAAGGCATCTGTTGATTCTACTCAGAGTTACAACCAACGAATCTACCATGGGAAGACCACGAAAAAGATCGACCTCCCAAAATGTAGATGCCCGCGAAACCGCTAGTGTTCAACAACTTGGACCTAACGATCAACAAGCAATTCGAGGCACGGGGCCCTCCAGCCAAAACCAAGCGGAAGCTGTTTCACGAGAAGAATTGAATGACTTGATAAAATAGCTTACGGCAAGCAGAAGGCAACTCGCTGAGCAAATGCAAGTTAATGCTGACCTCATGGCCCAACTTGCTCAACAGCAGCATCAGAATGCTGGAGGTAGCCCTGTCCCCTACTCCGAAGATGATAGCTCAACTTCAGCTGATGAACCTCCCAGGCGTAGACGCCGCAAGGATGAAGATGACCAAGCAGGTGCCACTGATCGCTCTACTAGAAATCAAGCCCGTGGAGTGGAACCCAACCTTCCTCCTACCATACAAACCCCGGATTTGACAGCTATGGTCAGGCAGTTGATGAGAGAGAATCAAGGTTTGACTAATGAAGATTGGGGAATGTCTAAGAGTCATACTCCCTTCACAGATACCATTCTACAGGCTGAATACCCAAGGAAGTTTAACATGCCCACCATACCCGCCTATGAAGGAAAAACTGACCCTAGACAACATGTAATGAGCTATGGATGGATGATGGATTCAGCAAGGGCCAACGACGCAACTAAGTGCAGGTGCTTTCCAATAACTCTGTCCGGAATTGCCACCATGTGGTTCGCTCGACTTCCTCCACGGTCAATCTCAAACTTCGACGAATTAGCAAGGAAATTCATAGAACAATTCAGGATACACGCCACTCGACCCAAGGATGTGATGTCCTTATCAAGCGTGACCCAAGCTCCTGGAGAATCACTGAAAGTATACTTGCAGAGATTTCATGTTGCCGCTACTGAAGTGAGCAATCCAAACGACCACGCGATTTTGATGGCAGTAATGCGTGGAGTGGATCCAGACTCTGAATTTGGGGATTGGTTGGCGGGAAAGCCACCAGCTACGTTGGAACGTTTCTATTCGAAAGCCCACCAGTTCATAAGGAGGGAAGAAGCTCGGTGGATAAGGAAAGACAAGGCACCAGGGTCCGTTCAGGAGTCTGTAAAGGGCAACCTCGCCATGAAAGCAACCGACGATAACCCTGGAAAGACTCAGGCCAGCGTCCAAAATAAGCCCGGGCAGTCTAAGGGAACTGGAAGTGGAAATCCTGGAAAGAAGAAGGAAACGGGGAGATGGAAGTCAAGGATCCCAACCTATAACGAATACACTCCACTGAATGCATCTCTTGAAAACATCTACTTATCGACCTGCAACACTTTTCAATACAGAAAACCACGCCCTAAGGAATCAACAGAGGAGCAAAAGCGGACTGGAAAGTATTGCCGCTTTCACGAGTCTTATGGGCACAACACAGACGAATGCAGGCATCTCCATGACGCTATTGAGAAATTGATTAGGCAGAAGAAGCTGCAGGAATTCGTCAAAGATACACCAGAAGGAAGACAAGAGACTTCAGACCCCGGACGTGGCCCAGCTCTACACCAACCAGAGCAACCTACTCGAACTATGGGAAAATTGATTATTAACACAATTGCTGGTGGACCTCATCCTGCAGATAAAAATTGGCAGAAAATGGAGCGATATGCTAATTCCTTGAGACATACAGAGCATGAGTGCTGTTCAAATATGGAGGATGGAACTCCCACAAAGCAGCAGCACACGATGCATGACGATATTGTATTCAGGAATAGAGACGCGGATAAGGTGGAAGCTCCCACCATCGATCCATTAGTCATATCCGCAACCATCGGACCGGCATTCGTAAGGAGAATCCTAATTGATTGCGGAAGTTCCGTTAGCATCATCTTCAAGAAAGCGTATGACCAAATGAAGCTGGAGACTAAGGATTTGAAGCCATCCAAAGCCCGAATCCATGGCTTTAACGGCGCAGCCACAAACGCAGTAGGATATGTGGAGTTACCAGTTGAACTGGGACAAGGTGAACGCAGGAGAGTGCGAATCCTACCATTCATAGTGCTGGACGTTGATTCACCATACAACGTGTTTTTGGGACGACCAGCCCTCGCAGATTTCAGGGCAGCCTTGGCCCCGTGGTGTCTCATACTGAAATTCCCGACGGACAAAGGAGTTGGCGTAGTGCATGGCGACCAAGCAACCGGACATGCATGTTACGTGGCTGAGCTGAGAGAGGCCCAGCGCAGAGAAAAGGGGAAGACTACGGACAGCATCATCCGCATCCTGAATTCTGTTGATTGACAATTAGCGCCCGAGCCCTGGGTCGGGCGACATTCTCGGATCGTTGGAGACATAGATCCAAGAGATGACAAAGAGGAACCCAGGGAACCAGACGCAGCACCGCCCGAACTAACAATTGATATTCCAGTTAGCCACAGCAACCCGACACGAGTTCTTAAAATTGGGTCACAGCTCGATCCCCTAATGGCAGAGAATTTATCTGATTTCCTCCGAGCGAATCTTGATGTCTTCGCCTGGACACACTCTGATATGCGTGGATTTCCCCTGCAATTGCGAGCCATATGTTGAATATAGACCCGAAACACGTACCTGTGAAGCAAAAAAGGAGAGGCATGGACCCGGAGAGGTCTACAGCTCTCAAAGAGGAGGTGGATAAACTCAAAGCCAATGGGTTTATCCGCGACGCCCACTACCCGGAATGGGTGTCCAACCCTGTGTTGGTAAAGAAAGCAAACGGGAAATGGAGAACCTGCGTTGACTATTCTGATTTAAACAAAGCATGCCCGAAGGATAGCTTCCCGCTACCATGAATTGATCAACTGGTCGATTCAACTACAGGGCATGAGTTATTGTCATTTATGGATGCATACTCTGGATACAACCAAATTCCGATGCACATCCCAGACCAAGAACACACTAGCTTTGTCACAAATGTTGGGTTATACTGCTATGTAGTGATGCCCTTCGGACTGAAGAACGCCGGAGTAACTTACCAGCGTCTGGTAAATCGAATATTCAAAGATCAGATTGGGAAAACAATGGAAGTCTATGTGGATGACATGCTTGTGAAGTCACGGCAGTCAAACGACCACATTCGAGACTTGGCGGAAATGTTCGATATACTGAGGCTCTTCGAAATGAAAATCAACCCCCTGAAGTGTTCTTTCGGCGTAGCGTCGGGAAAGTTCTTGGGTTTCACCATGAATGCACGAGGAATTGAAGCTAACCCGGAAAAGATCCAGGCCATCCAAAATATACAGGCACCTAGAACCATAAAACAGGTACAGAGCTTGAACGGAAAAGTAGCTGCGCTCAGTCGATTCATATCCAGAGCCATAGATAAGTGTGTTCCTTTCTTCGATGTCATAAAGAAAGGAAAGAAAAACATTGAATGGACGACTGACTGCGAGGAAGCATTCCGAGCCCTAGTAAGACACTTGGAAAGTCCTCCAGTGTTGTCAAAACCAGTAGACCACGAGACGTTGTACGTATATTTAGCTGTGTCTCAACACGCTATCAGTACAGCCCTAGTTCGCGAAGAAGACAAGGTTCAAAGGCCGGTGTACTATGTTAGTAAACGACTGACGGGGGCAGAAAAGAATTATCCAAAGATCGAGAAACTTGCCTATTGCCTGGTGATTGCATCACGCAAGCTTCGTCCCTACTTTCAGGAGCACTCAATCAGTGTTTACACTGACCAACCCTTGCAACAGGTACTCCAACGACCGGAAACTTCCGGTAGGATGCTAAAGTGGAACATCGAGCTAAGCCAGTTTGATATCACCTACCTGCCGCGAAGGACCATCCAAGGGCAAGCATTAGCTGACTTCGTTGCTGAGTTCACCATTCCGGATGAACCGAGTGAAAATCACAAAGTAATCCCTATTGTCCGATGAAAGATGTTCACTGACGGGGCATCTAACGACCGTTGGTCGGGAGCTGGGATAGTTCGGGTAACTCTCGAAAACCGATCGATTTGCTACGCTTTGAAGCTCGAATTTACAGCAACAAATAACGAAGCCGAATACGAAGCACTGATTGCTGGCTTAAGACTTGCCAATGAACTGAGGGTAAAGTCCATCGAAATCTTCTACGACTCACAGCTGGTGGTATATCAGGTACGGGGAGACTACCAAGCGAAAGGACAGAGACTGGCTCCTTACCTTGCTCGGGTCCGGTAGCTACTAGTAAACCTGGAATATTATGACATTTCGCATGTTCCGCGCGAACAGAACAGGGAGGCCGACTCGTTGGCTAAATTCGCGAGTACTGGCGATGCACAGCAGATGGGATTGTTCCCTGTCGAGACTCTGCTTGCTCCAAGTATAGACATGATGGAGATAGATCTCGTCGTGGAGACCGAACTCGAAAGGGGATCATGGCTGACCCCGATCAAACAATACTTGCTATACAGGGACTTACCTGAGAAAAGAAGCATAAGACGCCAAGTCCTTCGTAAGGCTTCGCGTTATGTAATGCAAGACGGGATAATGTATCGGAGGGGATTCTCGAACCCCTTACTCCGGTGCGTGGCCCATGATGAGGTAAAACGGGTGTTGGAAGAAGTCCATGAGGGAGAATGTGGTGATCATACCGGGGGCAAACTTTGGCGAGGTAAATCCTCCACTATGGATATTATTGGCCGAATGTAAATCGGGATGCTGCAGACTATGTGAGAAGATGTGACAAATGCCAGATATATGCAAAGATTCCAAGAGCTCCGCCAACGGAACTCGCACAAATGGTTAGTCCCTGGCCATTTCCAATGTGGGGAATCGACCTAATTGGATCTCTGTCCATAGCCAAAGGAGGCGCGAAATATGCAATAGTGGCAGTCGATTATTTCACCAAGTGGGCGGAAGCAGAGCCAATGGTCACAATCACCACCAAGAAAGTCATTAATTTCGTTGTACGAAATATCATATGTCGTTTTGGCCTCCCACGGACCATCATAACGGACAACGGAACTCAATTCGAAAGAAAGGAATTCAAAGAGTTCTGTCAGAGGTATGGCATTGAGAAAAGGTTCGCAGCAGTTGCTCACCCGAAGGCGAATGGGCAGGTAGAAGCCGTCAATAAAATCATCAAGTCCATATTGAAGAAGCGTTTGGAAAAGGCTAGAGGCCAGTGGGTGGATGAACTCCCAGCAGCGCTTTGGGCCTATAGAACTACCCACAAGACCGCGACTGGCCACACACCATGCGCACTGGCGTACGGCACGGAAGCCGTCATACCCGTAGAACTTGAAGTTCCGTCACACCGGGTAACCTATTACGATCCTGCGTCAAACCAGGATCTCCTATTGGAATCATTAGACTTCATTGATGAGAAACGCGAAGAAGCTGATTTGAGAGCAGCCTCATACAGACACCGAGTCGCTAAATATTATAATGGAAAAGTCCAGCCAAGAACCTTTAGTGTGGGAGATCTCGTTTTGAAACGAGTCTTTCCAACCCCTTCGCACATGAATCCCGCATGGGAAGGTCCATACGTCATCGAACGGAGGCTTGGAGAAGGAACTTTCAAGCTAATGACCGTCGATGGTGCGACACTCCCCCGAGCATGGAACAGCGAGCGTTTGCGGCGTTATTACACTTAGTCTATTCCTTTATGCGGTAGTTGCATTTATTTCCAGTATGCTTTCTTCTTGGCATGTAATAAGATAATCTAGCTTGTTTTCATCAATAAAGGCTTGAAGCCATCTTTTCCATGAATGACCAATGTCTCTTCGTATGATATTCCTATGACGCGCAATTAAAAATTATGATATCCTGGCTAGCGTACGAACGCTTATAATAAATGACAAAAAATCTTCAAGTCTCCGGAGTGCGGACTGGAGTACTCTAAGTCCCCGGAGTGCGGAATCGAGTATAAACGACAAAAAATCTCCAAGTCCCCGGAGTGCGAACTAGAGTACTCTAAGTCCCCGGAGAGCGGACTCGAGTATAAACGATTCAAAATCTCCAAGTCCCCGGAGTGCGGACTGGAGTACTCTAAGTCCCCAGAGTGCGGACTCTAGTATAAACGAAAAAAAATCTCCAAGTCCTCGGAGTGCGGACTGGAGTACTCTAAGTCCCCGTAGTGCGGACTCGAGTATAAACGACAAAAAAATCTCCAAGTCCCCGGAGTGCGGACTGGAGTACTCTAAGTCCCCGGAGTGCGGACTCGAGTATAAACGATTCAAAATCTCCAAGTCCCCGGAGCGCGGATTGGAGTACTCTAAGTCCCCAGAGTGCGGACTCTAGTATAAATGATTCAAAATCTCCAAGTCCCCGGAGCGCGGACTGGAGTACTCTAAGTCCCCCGAGTGCGGACTCGAGTATAAAAGATTTGAAACCTTCAAATCCCCAGAGCGTGGACTGGAGTACTCTAACTCCCCTAAATGCGGACTCGAGTATAAACGATCCAAAATCTCCAAGTCCCCAGGGTGCGGACTCGAATACAAATGACTCGAAATCTCCAAGTCCCCGGAGCACGGACTGGAGTACTCGAAGTCCGGTGTATAGACTTAATTACAAGCAGTTCAGACCTCCGAGTTCCTTGAATAGAAACTACGACGCAAATGACTTGGATATGTCAAGTCCCCAACATACGGGCTATGAAATATTCTAAGTGCTTGAAGCACCAAGTGGAGATTGATCAAATCCAGGGAAGCTCCCAAGCCATGTAAAGACGAACCAAGAAGTCTAAGTTACCCATAACAATTCAGATTTCAATCACAACCATAAAAGAAACTGAATAATAAAAGTCTTTTGAGAAGACAAAAGTGAAGATCAAATTTTATTCACAAAAAGCTTCCCGTTACAAAAACGCTCCGAAGTCCGGAGCCAACAGCCTATTTACACAGTCTACAAAAATTAGTACATGACTTAAACTAGTTCTCGTTGAACGAGGACGACGGTCATTTCTTGTGTTTCTTTGACTTCTTCCCGGATGGTTCCTTCCCAGAGCGTTTACTCTTGGAATCCTTCCCTGACGGAGAGGTGACGACCGAAGACGTAGGGGGAATATCCATGGGCTGGGACTTGCCAGGAAAAATGATCTTCAATGGTTTGTTCAGAGGATCGTCCAGGTCCACTTCACGCGGCTCGACCTTGACTGAGGTCATATCTCTTTTCTCTTTCTTGAGCCGTTCCTTCATGCTCAAGTCGGATGTGTGCTCAGAGGCGCCTGTGATTTCTACTTCGACACTCTCCGAGGAAGAGTCAGATTTGCCTTCATCCAACGCCCCGATTACTTGAGCATCTGGAACAGGATCTCCGCCGACATGAGTAGCCTCACTCGCCTTTATCTCCACCTCCTTGGCGGCATCGCTCCTCGGAGTGGGCTCGGTGTCAGAACAGCCTGCACAGAAGACACAAAAATAAACAAGTGTTAGAACACAACAACTTCTGAGGGAACGAGAAAGATCTTTGTGAAGCCCAGAGGTTACTCACCAGATGCTGGTGGGTTCTCAGTCGCCAGGGGTGTCCCGCCCTCCGGGATGGGAGATAAAACATGACTGCCAAGCCCGGGGGCTTCCAGGTCATAACCAACGTGCTGCTCGAAGGGGTCAAGTGTTGACCGACTGGCCGATTGGGTAGGCACGTGAACTGGGGGCACAACGCCGGAAGGGTCCGTAGACACCTCTTTCCCTTTCCTGGAGGGAGAACCTTTGCTGTAGAGGGCTTTAGCCGCCGATAAATTTGAAGGCTCCTTCCCCCTCAGGAATTCTTTTATCAATGCTTCTTCGTCGACCTCATCGGCGCCGCTCTCAACCTTCCTGATCTGAATCAGGGTCTCCCATGCCTCGGCCAATGACTCAAGGTAGCCGTCGCCTAGAAAAGTTAGATCTCGATGCATGAGAACTCGGGCATTGAACTCAGCGATGAGCGGGTCGAATTCGGTCTTTATCTCCTCCCTGCCTTCTTCCCTGGCCGCCTCGAGGCGAGAGTCGATGTCGACAGTTGCTTCCCTTTTACCTTCCTCACGGGGCTCATTCCTCAGTGCCTCGACTTTGGAGAGATCGTCTTCAAGTTTCCCCTTTAGGAGTCGGGTGGCGACAATCTCATCACAATAATGTTGTGCCTCAACCTGGGCAGCCACTTTCTCTTTCCTCTCCTCGAAAAGTTGCTCTTCGAGTTCCTTAACCCGAGAACTAAGTGTGTCCCGCTCCTTCTGAACGGAGTCTATCTCCAAAGCTAATGCCCCACACCGTTGAACCGCTTCATCGAGCTCTTTCTTATGAGTCAATTCAAGGCGGGAAACAGCCTCGGCGGTGTCCTTAGCGCTCTGACGAGTAGCTTCAAGCTCGGACTTATAGGCGGCAATTTCTTTATCCTGGGCCTTAATGATATCCCTGTCATGAATAGCTTCAAGCTTTAGGCGGTCAATTTCGTGCTGGCGCTCCATAGAGACTTCAGAAAGTTTCTCAGCCAGATGGACGAACGCGTCATGTTGCACGTAGACGTCATTGGTACAGGCGATAGCATTTTGTTTGACATCTCCGGGAATAGGATGAATCGCCGAGAGGAACTTTAACCCATCAAAACAAATCTTTGGAAACTTAGCCTTAAGTTCGTTCAATCTCTCCGACATTGTCGGGTCTGTTACGGGAGCAGGAGGAGACGGCTTTGAAAGTTCGCCCTTCCTATGAGAATCTCGGGAGTGCCGGGTAGAAGAAGAGTCAGAGTGTTGGTCCCGGGGAACATCAGAATGCGACCTCTTATGGCCACGTTTGTCTTTGCTTCGCTCCTGATAAGAAGAGGTCTCCTGGCGGTGTTCGGGCTGATAATAAGTTTTCTTCTGGGATGACGAGTCCCGGGCATGACAATCTCGGTCGCTGTCGCTGTTTCTGTCTCGGAGCTTCCCGAGGCCCGAGTACTGACCAGACTGGCGTAAAGTCGACGAACCGCGAAGGCGGTCGTATCCGTGAGAGCGCCCCATGTCACCTGCAGTCAAACAATAGCGAATTAGCGAGAGAGAAGAATGGTGAAAGAAAAGTAGGTGCAAAGTGAAATGCATGTGTCTGTGTGTGTCCTAGTGCTACCCCCCGACGGACCAGTGGCTTTGCTAACGGGAGTTTTTTCACCTTGGATCGTGGCCGGGACGCCCGCATCACCCCTGACGGGTGAGCGAAACTTAAACAACTCCGGGTCATCGAAATCATAGTCGAGCAAGTCGTCGGGAATGGAGAGGTTCGATAAGCCTTTCAGAGAACTTCTAATGCGCTGTGAAGAAGCCTCTTTCTTTGGCTGAACAGGCGTAGCTTTGGAAGTCCCACCAACCTTCTCTTTCCTCAACTTGCGCGCCAGCTCCTTTCTCCCCTTCGAAGGGGAAGATGACGTTTCGATATCATGAAATTTAGCTGCAGGACCTAATTCCTCACCTTGCTTTTTAGGTGGCTCGCCTAGAATTCCCCCTTCTTCCGGTGCTTCAAGAAAAGGGCAAACAGATGATTCAGGCAATTTTTTACCACTGACGGGCATGGACTTGGGAAGCGATACGCCCTCTGGAAGGCTAACTCGGCAGCCAGGGGCTAGCAAGCCGAACTTCGATAGTGACTCATTGGAAATGAGGGCTCGGATATCTCGCTCTTCAGCAGAAAGAGCTCTAATGGCGTCGACAGCATCGGAGTACCCCCGGCCCTCGGGACGGCGGACGAGATCTGAAAAAATAGAACAATGAGTTAGGAGAAGTTCAACCTCAATCGGGAACGGACATCAACTCAGAGAAAGGACTTACTTCCTTCAACCCACCGCCTCGCAAAGCCTTGGGGGCAGCGCACATAAAACCAGTCCTGTTTGTACAGGGCGAATTTGCTACTCCACGCGCTAGTGAAAAGTTGGCACTTCCAATGTGGCTCAAGAAACATGTAAGAGGGGCTTTCTCCCCGTTTCTTGGTCATATAGATGTACCTTATATCGCCGGGAGTTGGAGGCCTGGAGAAGACGGCCATGAAAAGCATGTATGTACCATAAATGAAAGCGTGACCATTTGGATGAAGTTGAGATGGGGCGACGTCCAGATACTGCAGCACGTCGTGAAGGAATAGATTGAAAGGTGGCACGCTACCAACCCAGCACATGAACTTGCTACACGCCGTATATCCCACTGGGGGCAGATGTGGGCGGTCATGCCTCGACGGAACGAGCATGTCAGCAAACGGAATGCCATGAATAGAACATATCCGCTTAAGAGCGGCCTCGGTGACTCTCGAAGCCTGTGAGTCGGGAGCCCAGTCATGAGCAAGAGAAGCTGACGGGTCAGTTGTGTCGGGGGCCGTTCGCTTAGAAGACGGTCCAAGTTTATCGGAAAGTGTAGCGGAACTGGACCTTTTGGACATCTTGAACAAATAGCAGACCCAACCAAGCACCTGTGTGAACTATACTCGAAAAATGATCGACGTTAGAATTAACAACGCAGATAACCCCTCCCCCTGTGTGGTGTGTGAACTAGTGCAATCAATCGTGCATAAGCATTTAATATAACGTCAAGCCTAAAAACATCGCTTCCGAAAACCGTCATCGCTGACTGTCTCCGAAAGCCTTCTGAATAACGACTGTAGTAAGACACCAGATCTAATTATCCGATTATGCCAAATAAAGACCAGTTATGAAATTGGGCAAGGAGAGTATGTTCGGCATTTGTATATGTCCGGCATTTATGTGTGCTCGGCACTTAATTATGCTCGGCATGCTAACTATGTTCGACATGAAGATAGGTCCGATATTTATGTATGATCAACATGTTAAGTATATTCGGCATTTGCTTGTGTTCGGCATTAAGGTCTGCTCGGCACTTTGTTTGTTCGGCAGGATAGTTTGTTCGGCACTCAAGTACATTCGGTATGTTGGTTTGCTCGGCATGGAGGTAGGCTCGGCATTTATGTACGCTCGGCATAACAGTTTGTTCGGCTAAAGTAGTGGCTCGACAGGGCTACAATTCGGCATACGGCAATAATTCGGCCCAGCTTCAGTTCGCACTGAGCTAGTGTCGTTCGGCCAAAACTACGCCGTGCCAAACTAAGATTATGCCGAGTCTAAACACTCGGCATATCCTCCATACCTTCTCCTCCTCCACCGAACACTCACTAATGATCCTATAAGGCATTCGAATTTGGTTCTCTCTCTCTCTCTCTACAACTAGACGCTCGACCTTGGAAACATTCCAAATCGAACTTAAGTCCCCACCAACAGCGAATCGATGGGAAATTGCAAGAAGAGGAACTCGGGTAAGAAGATACCTAGTACGTGGATCGAACGTAGGAAAGTTATGAGAAACCCTTGAATTCTGATTGCACGAATGGTTTGTGAGCGAGGAATTGTAAAAGTAAGAAGTGAGAAAATAAAAGGAAAGAAGGCGGCTTTTATAGAGAAGAAGAGGAAGATGAAGGGACTCTGACCGGCCCTACCGGTCAAAACGGTTTCACTCAGCTTCCAGTCATTCGGCACTCGCATCGTTCGGCAAGATCGTTCGGCATCCTTGGCATTCGGCGGCAATGCACTAATCCAGTAGTTCAAAGCACACCCTGTTCGAACACACGGTGTACTTTGGGGGGTAAAATGTTACCTGGAGAATCGACCAGGCAACTAGAACGTTCGGCATGCAGGGTCGTACTCGGCACAAATGAGCACTCGACACGTTTGAACGTTCGGCAGTCAAGGGTTGTACTCGGCATTGAAGAATGTACGTCCATCCAGGTTTGCACTCAGCATGAGACCTTAAGCATTTCACTCGGCACTCCCTCCACTCGGCCTGCTCTTCACTCGGCATACCCTTTGTTCGGCACATCCCATGCTCGGCATACCCTTTGTTCGGCACATCCTGTGCTCGGCATATCCTTTGCTCGGCATGTCCTGTGTTCGGCATTCCCTCTACTCGGCGTATCCTTTCACTCGGCATCCACGCCTCACTCGGCATCCCAGCATCGTTCGGCCCGCTTCCTCCATTCAACAGAGAGATCCATCGACTTGGAAAGGAGGGCTCGGCATGCCGACCGTTCGGCATGTTCCACTCAGCATGCAGCGCGCGTCCTATCTAGACCGAGCTGTCTAGCCATCTGGCCCACCAGGGAAGCCAACCCACATTCGTCTATAAATAGAGGGGCAGGGGCACAGAAAAGAGGGATCAGATTTCAGAGAACACAGGGGAGACTCTGCCTCATCCAAATCTCATCCAAGACTTCTACTTTTATTTCACAATTTTATTCGAATACTTAAAAGCGAATTGTATCTATAATCAAGTTTAAAGTGAAGAAATAAAGGATCAACTTCAAAGTGGACGTAGGCTACAACGCCGAACCACTATAAATTCTGTGTTCTCGTCTCCTACATTTTAATTTATATTATCTTCTCTATTTTAATTTATCTTCTTCATTAATCTCTCTACACAAACTCTCTAAGGGTGTTAGTGACCAATTTTGATACTAACATCACCCAAGCGAAACCCAAACTTATTTTCAAAGATAGACTCCGAATCTTTAAAAAGATTTCCTTCGGATATCAGAGAAATCCTTACTCCAAACTACAAATCTCAATCGAGACGGTATTAGGTCTACAGTCTCGACAAATACTTTCAATCTCAAACATATGGACCTCTTCCATCAGTGGAAGTTGTGTTACGCAAAAACACCACTACTCCACTATCTACCTCTATAACTTATGTTGGAAAATCCAAACAGATAACCCAAAAGATCAGGTAGATATAAATATATATATAGTTATATATAAAAATTAAAAGTACGCTCTCTCAAGAAAGACACCACTACAGAGCCTAGGTATTCACTCAACCTAGCGCTCCCTAAAGAAAGACACACTTCAGAGCTTAGGTATTCGCTCAGCCTAATGCTCTGATACCAACTGTATCGACCCGACTTCCTATCTCCTGGAAATCGCATCACTAGTGAAGAAAGAAAGGGATAGAAGAAGAAAAGAAAGAGAAAGACAGAAACAACACATAAGAATTTCACAGCGGAACGATTTAAATATAATATAGAACATATTCATAGTATCATAATACATCAGAGTACACAACTTATACAACACATGAGACAGTTATAAACATCTGTCTAATTCATACAATTCAACTATACAAGATACAGATTTTACCAACACAGCGGAAACATAATATATCTACACGTGGAAGCCTCCTGCTCCCTTACTTCTCTAGAATTCGTCAAGCAAACCTGAATCAGTTGACTACTCATACATAATATGAGTACCCAAGAGTTTAATAAAACAGAAAATAAACACCCGGGTCAGACAGGGGTCTGGTGTGAGTAAACGGTTTAAGATTGCTTAACTTTAGGAAACTTTGAAAAGAAAAGGTATCACATAAGACTTCCCACACATAAACATGGAAAAGTTTTTACCTTACGCTAACCAAAACATTTGATAGGAAATCCAGTGATATTATAATAGTGTCTAGGGTTTTCAAGTAAATATGAAATAGCCGAAATTGTTACATCTATTAAATTCCAGCTACTAGCCACAAAAGTGGGTAATACAAACAAAACCGTAGGGTCTCGTAGGGAAAATGGGTTTCCATCAATGGCAGGGCTACTGGGGTACCGCCCGTCACAGTATGTGGCCTAGATCACCGTACTGAGGGTTACTCCCTTCATCCCCTGCAACACAAGGCCGGAACCATTCCTTACTGAACAGTCCCGAACAAGACAACCCCGGCGGTTGTCCGGAATTCAACCGCCCCACACAGCCGAATAAAAAAAAGGACTTCTAGACAGGGGTAAATCTTGCTCTCCAGTGGGAGCTACCCACGAAGCCTTGCTGCACCTCCCCTGTTTTAGCCATTCCCGGTTGATGAGGCTTGAGGCTGCGATTACCTTTATAGAACACATCTATCTTAGAATGCTCATCGTCCGCCTGACGATGTGCTGAAAGCATTCAATCCATACAAGTTCGTTCCGGGTTCGAACGAAACCGAAGGCACTATCTCGTTGCACTCATTATTGGAATCACCCTCAGAGTCAACGATCATAGCCCTTGCACTCTATCTCCATCTCGAATCCATAAGTACTATTCCGTCAAACTCATTACGGAATCACCCATAGAGTTATACTTGACGTATAGCCCTTACACCTCGAGTCTTCACTTGCTCCACTTGGGTTAACGACCTAACGTTTAATTGGAATCGATATGGTTTTCGGATTCCAAATATGGAAACCCGATCCCGGTCTCATCGAAACCAAATGCCATTTTAATGTCCAAGTTGTACTTAAGGGATTTAACAGTTTAACTTATTCAGGATGATATAAAAAGATAGATGAATAACATTATATCTATAGATAATTCATATAAACCATTCATCTCACAATGCAGCATATCACAACATAGATATCCAAATCATCCAATATCAACCAATTACCCAATATCAATCATCCAATATCATTCAACATCCAATATCAATCACTCATTACCAACCATTCAATATTAATTAATCACCCATAGCATAATTGATTAACTCTTAATAAATTTAATTAATCTCTAGTTAAATTAATACCTATCCTTTAATCACTTGGATTATCCTAACTCCTGCTTCATTAATTTATTACAAATCAAATTCATTAATCATCTTCAAATGATCTTCCTAATTAATCTTCCTTGATTAATTATTCTTTAATTACATTCAAGTAATTATCCTTAACCATATTCAGTAATTAATCTCTAATTACTATCATTAATTACAATAATTAATGATCCTTCATTAATTATTTATAATTAATTACAATTAATTAATCACACTTAAATTAATTACTTTAATTAATTACTTACATTAATTATATTAATTAATAATCTTTATTAATTAATAATCTTTAAATTAATTAAATAATTAACTTGTAATTAATCATCTTATTTATCATAAACAGTAATTAACAAATTTGTAATTACTTATCTTAATTAATTAACTTCTTAATTAATTATTTCCAAATTAATTATATTAATCCTTGATTAATTAATTAATCTTTAATTACTTTATTAAGTAATTATTATTCAATTAAATTAATTAACAAATCCTTAATAAATTACTTTAATAATTAATTGCAATTTTAATTAATTACACCTAGTAATTAACCTTAATTTTATATCATTCATTAATTAATCACATTAATTAGTTAATTAACTAAAATAAATTAAGTAATTAACTCTTAATTACTTACATAAGTAATTATCTCTAATTACTTCCTTTAATAATTCTTAATTACTCTCTTAACCAATAATTAATTCCATTATTAAATAAATCTTAATTCATTAACTAATTAATTACTCCATAATTAATTAACTTTAAATCAATTAAGTTAATCAATTACATAAATGATAACATTAAGTGATCCCAATAATCACATCTAATCCATTACTCACATGAGTAACTTCTCTAATTACTTCCATAAGTGAATCCCCTAATTACTTCATAAGTAATTACCATTCTTAATTACATTCAAAAATTAAACATTTATTACTTCATTAAGTAATTACACTTAATTAATCCATAATTAAGTGATTATTTAAAATTAGATAAACAATTAACTAATTATTTAAAATTAATTAAACAATTAATTAATTAATATCTTATATTAAAGAAAATCTTTAATAAATTAAGGAAAACATAAATCTTAATCAAACTTAACTTATTAACAAATCATGTTGAATAAGTATTCTTGAGTTAATTATCCAAATAATTTAACCCTATCTTTCATAATTAAATAATTTGAATTCATTAATTTTTTAATAACTTAAAATCAAATTATTCTATTTGGATTTCAAAATCATAATAATAACCTTATTTGAAAATAAGAAATTTAGAAGCAAATTACAAAATTAAAAACACTTTAAACATCTAATTTAAACTTATTAATTTTCAAATAAATTTGAAAATTAGTTTCAAATCATATTTTTTTTTAAATTGAACTTAAATCTTTGATTCAATATTTAAATTCAAAACATACTTCTTTAAAAATCCAAAATGTAATTAAATTACTTCAAAAGAAATCATTTTAAATAAAAATTTAAATTTAAAATAGATTCAATTTATACTTTTAAGGTTTGATTATCAATTACTTTTTAAACAACAAGTTTTAACTTTTCATTTGGATTTCTTAAATAAAACTTGTTTATAATAAAATGCTTGATTTCCTTATTCAACAATAAGTTTTAAATTTGTAAACTTAATCAAAAAAGTACTTAACATAATAAAGTGCTATCAGAAAAACACGCAACCAATTCCGAGTTAATCACACAAATCTCACGAGATAACACCGAAGATACTTCCACGTTCCCACGCTTCGAGTGCTACACGAAGAAAACACGAGAACCCCCCCGAGAAACTTCGTCTTCTCCAACTGAAATTCCCAGTGCACACCATAAACGTGCACAATGCACGTATCTAAGCAACCCCGGCTGCCGTAGTTCGTCACGACCCTCGTCGACGACCACGCTATCACTCGCGATCCACAAAATTTACTCAGATCCAAGAAGAAACACACGAATCAAAATTTTACTTATAAGCTCGAAAACTTGAAGCAACCTCAAACCGAAAGTTCCATCACCCACGTTCAACTCGATGCTGTTGAACTCGCCACCATCCCTAACAACTCGACACAACCCCAGCCCCATGCTCCATCCCCGCGACACCCCCCGGGTCCTCCATCCATGACGCAAAGGCCAAGGGAAAAAACGACAACGTAAACCCAATAAACCCTAACTTCTTCAATTTCGAACAAATCACGCATTGAAAAATTAATTCATCATTTTTCCCAAATTCTACATCTCAAATGCTCTCTTCGATCCAAATATCAACCCGATTTATCAAGAAATTTGACTGCAATCACCAAAAACTCAGAAAAGGTACAAACCCAAAATTTACTATGAATACCCAATTAAAATTTACAATTTATATGCCTAAATTCGTGATTTACAATCACGATTACATGCATGAAACTCAATTTCGAATTTAAGCCAGTAAAATTTTTACAAAAGTTTAGTTTTTACTGTAAAACTTATGTTCATACTTTTATTTCTTACTGTTATGCTTGTTTACAATTTGTTTGTTAGTTTCAAATTTCCAGAAACTATTTTAGAATCTTCAGTACATATAAACATACCAATTTCATTTATATAACGATGTTTGATATTGATTTTGTTTCAGATTTTTTTTTTTGAATTTTCCCTTAAGGAAACAGCTTCAGTAACTAAAACAGAGTAGGTAGATTATATAGGAACTTATTTTCTCTGATATCTATCACACTCCTAACTTGCAAACAGATCAATATTCATGTCAACAAATATTCATTATCACAACAAAAATTCATCACATGCAAAACTTTAACTACAGATATCATCAAAACTGTTTTTAAAAGAGTTTTACTCACCTGTTTAAGTTGCAGAGCAGGTTTAACTTATTATTCCAGACTTTGAAAAACATTGATTACTGTTGAAATGCATCTTGAAGCTGCTGATGAAGTTGAATCCATGCATGTTCAATTTGATGATTTAAAAAGTTTTGAAACTGCTATTGAGTTGCTGTTGAAATAGATGAACTTGCTGTAGCCCTTTACTATGAATGCAGTTTGAAGAAATGCAGGTTTTAATTGTTGCAGTATATATTTTTTTTTTAAAAAGTTGAAACTGTTGATCTCTTTGCATGTTGCAGTTTTGATTTGAAAGTTGCCATTAATTTGAGTTTAGAAAAGAAACAAGTTTTCTTCTAAAACATTTATTAAAATTTAGAAAAAATATGTTGCCACTTGGTCATTTAAATTTACATTTGTCCTTCAATCCACTTAATTACTTTACATGTGTGGTTAGAATGAATATTATGCTTACACATGTTCTCTTAAGTGTTTTAATTAAATTTTACTTAGTTTAAATGTAAATATACTTACTTTCCTAAGTTTCTAAATAAACATTTACATAAGTATACAAGTTTACTTTTTTTTAAAAATAAAAATATTCTAAACAAATAGATACAAATGTACCTTTAACATGGATTAGAAACCTAAAACATTTATTTTATACATTCCTATCCATTTGTATTAAGCATTTTTAAAACAAAGCTTGTTTAAATTCTTTTTAACTATCTTATTTAAAACAAACAATTTATCTTATATTAGAAACAATTTGACAAATTTAAATTAACTTTTGAAAATATAAATTTAAAATAAAGCTTTAAATTATAAATTTCAAACATATATAAATTATCAATATATAAAAAATTAAATTTCAAAACAACTCAAACTATAACATATACATACATATATATTATAGTTTGAAAATTCAACTTTTATTTTAAACAAAAGGTATTCCATTCACAATATATATCAAATGTATATATTATAAATAGAATTAAAATTTTATTAGCTATGAAAAACAATCCTTATCAATATTGCCATATTAAAATCTATTAACCTTTAAAAGATTGAATTTACCAATTTAAATTAAAATTACAAAGAAAATCATTAAATCAATTAAATTATTATTGCAGATTATTAAATCGTTATTGCCCAAAATTCCGGGTCGTTACACATTTCAAAATTCCAATATCAAATATAGATTTGGCCCACAAATAAACTATTCAATTTTTAGTATATTTCAAAACTAAATTTTATAATTTCATATATCTCAAAATTTAACTTCATTGTTACTTTGTTTTGAAATATACATTTCATATATCCAATAACTTTTTATTTAAATACCATTCCAAATTATGTTTCAAAAATGGTTTATATTTCAAATCAAAATACTCCATTTAAACTATTTAAAAGTGAAGTTATTATCAAATATTCAATTCCCAAAAATTTAGCCTTTTCTGAGTTCATTTATTCACTTAAAAACAACAAAACATTTAAATTTTAGCTTTCCACGGCACTGAGAAAATGACGTGGTAAGTTACATTTGAAAACAATTCATTTCGGCAAAAAACGACATTTAAAACTGCTGTAATAGTTCATTTTTAGTTGAAAAATAGTTAAGTTCAGCAAAGACAGCATTTACAAAACTATTGTAATAGTTCGTTGTTCAAATTAAAAGATTTAATTCAATTCAGCCAACTACAGCGATTAACAATTTGCTACAATAGCTTTTATTAGTTTTAGATTTTAGTTTCTACAATTACAGCACTTACCAAGTGCTGCAGTAGCCCTTAGTAAATTTTAGCTTTTAGTTCACTTGTATCATCCACAACACTTACAAAGTGCTGTAATATCCTTTACAACAGACTTTAAGTTAACTTTAGAAACAATAGCGTTTCTGAATGCTGTTAAATTAAATTTCCATATTTCAATACAGTTTCAGAAACAATTAAACTTTGATTTTAACCCTATTAACTTATAAAATTCATATTTTCCACTTTAAAAATGTTCATTTAAATACCTTTTACTTATGATTTTTATATAGTAAATTTCACAAATAAATATCAAATTTTCAATGCTTCACTTATTAAAGTCGATGTACAATTTCTCTAAATTTTCATTTACTTTACACTTTAATTGTAACAGCCGCAAATCCATACCCCTGAGTCAACACTATTCTCCCACATATCAACTCAAGGATGAATAGAAATACGAACCATTAGGGCTAAAGAAGAAGAGGTAGAAGAAGAAAATAGAAACAACAACAGAATCTAACCGTTGCAGCGGAATAAAATATAATAGATAATAAATGATCTTTACACAAAAACAAATATATCTGTTTATATATTACATCATCAGAGTATATCAATCACATAACACACAATTGGACAGTAATCATAATCTGTCCTCACAACACTGAATACACAGCGGAATAGAAATCAAGTACGGAAGTACGTATCGCCATCCAGCTCGACTCTTGAGGTCCACAGCATCATGTCCTGTATTCTATAATACTCGGTCTGACCCGAGCATTACAGTTAAATGACACCCAAGTCAGTCTGGAATACCAGCATGAGAAAACCACACTCAAGTTGATTATTAAAGTTTCAAAAATCTTTTGAAAACAAAAGCATCTCGTAAGGCCACGCCACAAATAAACATGTCGGGTTTTTACCTTACGATAGCTAAAACACTTTTTATTAAAATTCTCTGATATTATAATAGTGTCTATAGAAAGTAAAATAGAATCTAGGTGAAATGCTTGCATCTCACGTTTCAGCAATAATTAGGCACAATCAAAACCGTATGGGCGCTTTGGAAAAATGGATTTCCAACTAATGACTAGACACTGGGGTACCACCTGTCACAGTACATGGTCTAGATCACCGTACCAAGGATCACTCCCGACCCCCTGTAACACAAGACCTGGGACTACCCCTTACTGGACAATCTCGAGTAAGATCACCTCACGGTTGGGATCAGCAACCGCACCACTAAGCGGAATAAAAAGGGACATCTAGACAGGGATGACCTTACCCGAAATGGGTACTACCCACCAAGTCTTGCTGCATAACCCCTGATTATTAGTCATTCCCGGTTGATGAGGCTTGAGGCTAAGTGTTACCTTTTTAGAACATATCCCTTAGATTACTCGTCACCCACCCGACGATGTTCTGAATGCATTCATCCATACAAGTTCGTCCCGGGTTCGAACGGAACTGAAGGCACTACTCTTACTACATCCATTTTGGAATTATCCGCAGGATTAGTAGCGACTAGCCCTTGCACTTCACTGCTCCATATTCGAATCCAAACTCGTTTTTCCATGAAAACGTACAAACCGAATCGAAATGTTTTTCGAGAAATCAATCCCGATCCCGGTCTCTTCGAAACGATCAGCTCATTGTCCAATATTGATAGTCGGTTATTTAACTATCAATTAGCATTCACAAACATCCATCACAAAATAAATAATTTCCCAAATTATTTATTTATCTCAAAATATCTACGCAAGATAAATTTCTATTTTCAACCCTTTTAAAAACAGTTTCAAACCATACTTTTCTCATAAGATAAATTTCCAAATATTTATTCCCACTGAAAACAACCAAGCACAAAACTTTAGATTTTTTTAGAAAATTTTTAAAGCTCTTTATTATATATTGTCCTTTAAAACATTTAAGATAAAAACTACTTCAATACTTTACTAAAAATATATACTTTGGGAATATTTAAATGAGGCTACTTAATAAAATATGAAACTAGATTTCTCTGTTAACCAATACCAAATCACCTTTAAAATAATTACTACAATAATAGATTTGAGAAAATTACTTTCGTTAGAATTTAAACATTTTAAAAATAATAAATTTTCTAAAACATGCTTTGTAAAATGACATGAAAACTTTTAACTTATAATTTAAAATTTACTTTGAAAACGTACTTGGCTATCCAGGGAAATACGCTTCTCTTCACATCCTTTAAAAGTAAATCACTATTTATTTTTAAACAAAATTTCTTATTCCTTTAATAACTTTCCATCAGGAATTTATTTCTCCAAATATCCATTGATATATTACTTTACTTTTATAAACCCAGTTTATAAATTTCAAAGTCCCACTTCTCTTTTAAAGTTACAACTTCAACCACTTAAATAAATTTTCAAATTGATTTCCAATTTACTCCATTTTGAAATAAATTTCTTTACTTACTCAATTCATTTCAAAATTTGTTAATTATAGACTTTATTATTATTATTATTATTATTTCCCATTTGATTTTAAATCTTTTAAATGAAGCATACAAATTTCAGATTTTCCCAATTTCTTCTTTATTCCTTTCAAAATTTAAACATTAAATTTAAAATAAATGCTTTGTTCTTTTAAATAATAACAGTGAAGTTTAAAATTCATTATCTTCATGTTTATTCAAAATTCCCTTTTCATATACGGAATTTATTTATTAGAATTTTAAAACCACTAATATTCTTATCCAGTTCATTTTAATTTATTTAAATTCTCTTTAATTATTTCGCTTACACATTCTCTTTCTTTATTTTCAAAAATCCAATTCTTTATATTTTGATAACTCAGTGTACCGAAATATATTCTATTAAACCATAGCATTCAATATTCCAATTATCAATAATATTCATCACCGAATATCGAATATTCATAACAGAGAATATTAAACAGTATAAATAATTTTGAGGAATCCAGTTGGATTCCTCCAACCTGTTTTCCTGCATCCACAGATGTTAGCACAATACAAATAACAATTCCACTTCGAGGTGGAATATCACGGTATATGGGTTTTAAATATAAGATCATCCGCTATTATGCTGCGCATAGGGTCTCATCCGCTATATATTGCGGGAAATTAATCATTCCAAGATGTATTATAGACTACAATATAATATATATCACATCCAATCAGCTCAATCGTTCAACCAATTATTTAAATTTAACTATTAAATTTAAATCAAACTAGATGAGGGAGATTAACTCACATTTGATTTTTGTTTGTGATCTGATTCAAACCAGCTTGTTTTCTTCACGATTCCAGACCTTGTATAACATTTTATAGTTTATTAACACTTTGATTAAGCCAATAATTAATTAACATTTACCTATTTATCTAAACTTATAATTTAATTTAAAAAATTTAAACTAATAATTTTCTTTAACGAATTATTTTTAACAACCCAATATTCAGATAAGTTAATTAAAACAGCTTAACCATCAAACCCATCCCCCTTTTTCCCAACTAGTAAAAATATTTATTTTATTTACAAGCTGCATAAAAATAATCTATATAAGTTTAAAAACTGATTTTATATAAACTCTTATATTTTCCCAAAACTTATATACTTACTGTAAAAAAACAAACATTGGTTACAATTATTTTCGATTTGTATATATTTACATTTGTACTTAACTTTTAAATTTGCAAAAGATATACCTAATCGCCCAGATCCATGCCCTCTCGGCGTCGGCCCCCTTGTGCGCCACCATCCACTCTTATTCGTGATGTCGCCTTGCCACACGCACGAACTTCCATCATCTGACACCACATCCTAGACCACGGCGTTGCCTCGTCTTCTAGCGCAAGTCTCCCTTCCTGCCGCATCGAAGTCGACAAACAATTCGATTTCATCGTCGACGACGCGCGCGAGTGACCCTTTTTTTCTGAATTGAACTGGGAAGAGGAACGAGATTCGATTTCATTTCGGCCATGACAACTTCGATTCGCCCAATTTTTTTTTTGATTTTTGAGCGAGCTCGATGGGTTTTAGATAATAAAATGAAATGTTTCGGCCATTATACTTTGATCTCGAGTCAACTGGGTTTGAAGAGGTTAGGGACACTCAGCTGTACCCTCTGAAAAATGAATAAGGACGAAAATAAAAGGACGAAAGCATGTTCGAGAAGGCAAGGGAAGCATGTTTGAAAAATCTAGCTACAGTGATTCGAAAAGTTCAGGTGTGATGGAAATTCGGCTGACGCTGACTAGTATAAATAAATATATATACTTAATTAAATTTGAATTTTCGATATAAACAATAACGCGTTAATCTACCATACGATCACACACAACCTCAAACGCCACGAAAATTGAAATCATATAATAATACAATATTACGGATCCAATGGAACTGGTTTTGTCGAAATCCGAGACCGTGCCTCAGAAGGCTATTTTTAAACGTCGATTTAAACGATATATTTTTAAAACTTAACGAAACATTCCCAAATTCAATTTTCAGCACCTTTACTATCTTCCGTATTATCAATATAAATTTTACAAGCCTTTAAATATTTTTAACAAGCTAAAAGTTCCAGATTTCATATTTTACCCAACTTCAAGTAATTTAATTTAATAATTAAATTATCCAACAATTAGTGATATTTGAATTCAAATTAAAAAAATTCACTTTTAAACATTTCAAATTAATTAAATATTCCAATTTAAATTGTTCAAAAATTTCGGGTCGTCACATTCCTCCCCCCTTAAAGGAAATTCGTCCCCAAAATTACTAGTTAGGAAGAATGATCCAATACCCATTACTATTTTCCAAAACCAAACAGTTTTATCAACTTGCCATAACATATCTTTTATCAAGACCCACTATTACTTCAACCAACTTTCCAAAACCTTCCATAGTTTCCAAATAACTACTTATTCAACCATTCAAATTCAAATTCAAATTCAAATTTAATCTATCAAAACTTTCTCAAAAATATTCTAACTCTCTAAATTTTTGAAAAATTTCGCCAGCGTCTCCTTTGCGCGGCTAGCTCGGTACAACTACAAAATGCCTCTACGGGCTCCAAAATTCCAAAAGAAAACAAAAGGCCAAGTGGCTAGATCAAAAACCCAATCAAATTTCATACAAAAATTTAAACATATACCTTTTTAGTCGGGCGATTCAAATTTATCATCTAAAATCGAAACAAATTTTACTTTCCCTTTATAATACCTGCATATCCTACACAGCAATAATATCCAATCATAGCTTTTAAAATCATTTTATTAAATCTTCACTCCAATGCTTATTTTTCCGACACCCATATTACTTAAGAATCTTATCATTTATTCTTAAGTTCAGTATAAGTATTTTATACGCTTCTTATATTTATTTTCACTTTACCACTTAAGTTTATATCAACTTCTATTCAATTTAGTTTTCCAATTTCCATATGAATTCAATTTATTCTTAATTCTGAATATAAAATTTCATATTCCATTTATAACTGATTCATATCATTATTTTAAATTAGTTTCATTTACTAATTTATTTCAGTTTCCAATTTGAAATCGTTTTGTCATTAACAAAATTTTCCAAAAATTTTCAAAAATTTTCTAACTCCCAAAATTTTCGGAAAATTTTGGCAAAGTCTCCTTTGTACAGAGGAGCTTTTGCAATTTGACAAAAGATATAAATATATATACATCGACCCACCCGTCGGAAAAACAAAAACAGTTCATATTTCCTATTTTTATTACGTAGGCGTACCTTTATTTAGCATTTTTAAGCAAGCAGTTTATTTATTTAGCAGTTAGCGTGCCCAAAATCCAGTTAAATGGCTTCCCGGTACCTGGACTTACTCAATTCAAACATGTAAGTGTCATATATATGAAGTTTAACAACATATATCTTATTTGCAATAGTTATACACATGAATTCTAAAAGCAATGCACACTAAACACTTTTCGTAAGCACTTGATATAGTTTTAATACTAATTCAACCGTTTTCAATTAATTTATATACCATTTCCATTCAATTTGAATGGTTTACAACCCACTTGCTTACATTCAATTCATTTTAAATTGAAACAAACCCATATTATTCCAATTGATTTAAAAATCAATTCTATTCATCTCTGTTAATACATTTACTTTCGTTTATGATAAAATGACAAATTTTCTGTGCAAATTTGATGTTATTCATGCAAATAACAATTGCTTAAGCTTATAATCATTTTAAATTAATTCCAACTCAATTTATTATTTAATTCCTTCTATTTTAATTCATGCACAACCATTTTATTTAGCTCGACGCATCCTATTTCAATTTTATTCACGATCAATTCATTTATGTTTCATTCCATATTTGCCTTCATTTCATTTGAGACCATTTATTAAGCTTGAACCATTCCATGCTTATATATTGATAACCATTACCCAATTTAAATTTACCCAAGCATTTATTAAATGGACTTTTACCCTTACTCGAAGCCAAGCTTCCACTAATTTTAAACTTAAATTGATTTATTTCAAATTATTCAAATTTCATACTTAAACTCATTTCCATTATACAAATAAATATTTCTTTTCAATTTAACTTCATTCTATTTCAATCAAATCTCATTTCAATCTTAAAATTTATTTGATTAGTTATTATAAATTTTAAATTTTCAGATTAAATTTATTCTCAACTCATTTAATTAATTACAAGGCCATTTTCAATTTATTCCCAAATTCATCTAGATTTTATTTTTAGCTAAAACCATCGCTACTTTAATCCAATTCTTTTTATTTGGCAACATTTCCAATTATACTTACCTCACTAACGATTCAAGTCGAATTTGATTTATAACTTGAGTTTTATTTCCAAACTTCATTATTAACTACCAATTTAGCTCCTATTTATCTACATTAGTCTCCATTTACACATTTCATTAACTAATTTATTATCTAATTAGTTCTCCCCCTATTTAAAATTCAATACTTGATTATTAATCTCTAAAATCACTTCATTAAATTTTCTTAAGTTCAATTTATTTCATAATTCAAGTTTGGATTTTTGTTTCATTTTCCAAATCATCAAGCAATATTTTTTTGGGTTTTCTATTCCACTTTTCCCTTTTATAAGTCACAACTTATTATTTTACACATTTTTATTCGTTCTAGATGTGAATATATTAGTCTTTATTTTTAACTCGAGAATTGCGCTTATTTATAACCAAGCATATTTTTAGTCCATGGATTTTTTTATTCTTTTGTAAGTTATTGTAATTCATTTATTCCAATCCAATTCTTATCCAACTTATTTATCTTTATTTAAGTAAGGATCTAATTCCATTCAATATCACATATAACTCAACTGAATTTTATACCAATTCAATTCTATTTTAACTCAGATTCATTTGACTCAATTCGATTCAATTTTCTTCATCAATCCAATTTAATTTCATTTTTAACTTATCACTTTAAATTTTAATTCCAACATTCAAAGCTTATATTTCCTTCTTGATTTAAAAATCATCTCAATTTATAAGCTTATAACTTACCTCATCAGGATTTTTTTAAACACTCCGCTTTTGGTTTCAAATCATTTGAAATCACCATTACCCCAAAATCACACTTCTCAAAATTTTAAACCAATTCTGGTTCTTATCCTCAACAAATTTCCTTTGAAATTTCAAAAACAATTGGTTCTACTGAACAAATCAATTTGGCAGCAATCCGTCACTTAGAAACTCGAAAACAAACATCGATGATGTTGTAGTCATCACCGAAGTTATTTTCCAACGACTGAAGTGAGTTCAATTCTATATCCCTTCCAAAAATTTATTTGAAACAATTTCCTTTCAGAAATACCTCCAAAATAACAATGCTATTATTTATCTTCAAAACACTTCGAAAAACACTTCCAAAATCTTCGAGATTTTACATTTTTAGATTTTGACCAAAATCAAATTTTAGTTGTCATCCATTTGTATAGTTTATGCTCATACAAATTCCCATTTGATTATATTTCAATTTATAAATCACGTTTATAATTCATATTTATAAATTTCATTTTATAATTGAATTTATTTCTTACCGTTTGGTTATATTTTTAATTTTTCGTTAAATTTCCATACAACAATGATAATAATTTAAATATTATCATTCCTAACATCCAAGCAACCATATATTAGCTAAAAAAGTTTACAAAAACTATTCTTTATATCAAAATATATTTTTGGGTAAAATTATTTCATTCACCCACCTTTAAAACAATACCATGTCGAACTGTTCTATTCAAGTGTTTAGAAACCCCTTCGATACAGTTTTCCAGACTGTGCCGACGAAGGTTCATATGCCGCTCAATAAATCAATCAATACAATATAAAACCATTTTTATATCCACTAACAAACACGCGCTCATATATATTAATACGCTCAATCTAGAGTACTACAGACTCTATTTTCAATGAGCAATTCCTACCAGAGCCAAGGTTATCACCAACCTAAGCTCTGATACCAACTGTAACAGCCCACAAATCCGTACCCCTGAGTCAACTCTATTCTCCCACATATCAACTCAAAGATGAACAGAAATACAAACTGTTAGGGTTAAAGAAGAAGAGGTAGAAGAAGAAAATTGAAACAATATCAGAATCTAACCATTGCAGCGGAATAAAATATAATAGATAATAAATGATCTTTACACAAAAACAAATATATCTGTTTATATCTTACATCATCAGAGTACATCAATCACATAACACACAATTGGACAATAATCATAATCTGTCTTCATAATACTGAATACACAGCGGAATAGAAATCAAGTACGGAAGTACGAATCGCCATCCAACTCGTTTTCAGTACTTCCGTACTTGATTTCTCTGATATTATAATAGTGTCTATAGAAAGTAAAATAGAATCTAGCTGAAATGCTTGCATCTCACGTTTCAGCAATAGCTGGGAACAATCAAAACCGTACGGGCGCGTAGGAAAAATGGATTTCCAACTAATGACTAGGCATTGGGGTACCACCTGTCGTAGTACGTGGTCTAGATCACCATACCGAGGATCACTCCCGACCCTCTACAACACAAGACCCATGTAATGACTCGGTATTTTCGACCATTCGCTTCCATACATGTCGGACTTGAATTGTTCAAAATACCGCCTTGTAAATAAAATTTGCCAAATCTCAGAATATACAATAAATAAATAATCACAGGCATAGAGTAAGAAATGCAGCGGAAGTAGAGAAATAGTAGTTCATGAAGCCACTATCACATAGTCTACAAATAAGTACAAATTCCATGTTTTAAAACCAATACAGTTGGAAGCAACCACAGAAGTCCCAAATTTATTTGTCTCAATTATTGTAACAACACTCTATTTTTGACTATTCGCATTCGCACATGTCGGACTTGAATAATTCAAAATACTGAATCGTTAATTTAAATTTGGCAAAACATAGATATACAGTAAATAAATAATCACATAACCATAGACACAGAGTAATAATATGCAGCGGAAGCAAAAGATAATAGTTCATGAAGCTAGTATATACATATCAGAGTAAAATAAGGTACAACAGAAGCCTCGAATACTACTAGTCAAATACAATAATCAGAATACATCACTGGAATCAACTGAATATCCGAAGCTGTATAGATGGCTGGATCTCCAAGCGAAGCTCCATCTCCAAAGGTGAGTCTTGAATACTGGTACACACAGTCTGACCCGATAGTAAAGAAAATACAAAACACTCGAGTCAGGATTAGCATTCTTATATCAATGAATCCAACTCAAGTGAAATAACAACTGAAATACAAGTAACTCAAAGGATGTTGGAATAACCGTCCTCTAAGGATCCGTTAAACTATCTACTATGTAGTAATATACCCTAAATAGATAATGTTTATAAGTAATATAAATATCAAAATAGTGTTAAGGCGTTACCATTATCCCCCTTAACACATTTATATATAAGCGTTATAGTCTATACAGCACTGTAATCCACCGTAAACTAGTGGGATATCAGGGAGTACTCCATAGGTATAACACAAAACAAATTCGTAGTAGTCGCGTATATGGGGATCCAAGTATGACAAGGCACATGAGGCAATACCCAAGGTAGTGAAACTACCGTTTGTCTGATCCTGACTGGTGAAAACGCATCGCCGCAACGATCGCAACACCGCGAAACAACACTCCCAAAAGTACGAGGGTGCACCAATCAATAACAAGTAATGAGTAGTAGTTACGAAGAAGTATGTTCGCTCGAGGTGGCTAACCCCATTTGGCTCGGCACGGCTCCTGTTTTAGTCATTTCCAATTTGACACAAGTGTCAAGGCTATCCATTATCGTTCTCTTTCTTCAGTCATCACGTACATCATTCCAACCACTTCATTCTGGATCATGCTCCGCGTATAGTTAGTAAAGTGGTTTTCGGTTTAGGTAGAGAGTATATCCATAACCGATTCCGGTTTCTTTAATAACTTTCGTAATTATTTCACCGATTGGTCGTTTAATATATTTCAAAAACAAATCAATTTCAATTTCAATTAGAATTCGTAAATCGACATTTCGTTCGTCTTTTTAAATCAATTTCCAAAATTTACTTTTCAAAACTTCCAAATTCATAATTTTGAGAACTAATAATTCAATTTCAATTCTTATTAAAAAAATTCAATATTAATTCAAATTCGTATATAAGTTTCATTTCGAAATCATTCAAATTAATTTATTTTAACATTCAAGTCAATTTAAATTCATTGATTGATAACATTCAATATTCGTTAGGTTAATTTATCAATATAAAACAACTTCTATTTAATTTCCAATTCATCAAATCCATTACTTAAGTTCAACTCCATTAACAAAGCTTACAAATTTAATTAAATTGGATTCGACAAATCAAATTCATTAAATTCAAGTCTTACATTAATTTTAATAAGTCACATTTTATTTCTTGTTAAGGAAATTCAATTTCAATTATAAATTTCAAAACTCAATTAATAAAGAAACTAAATTTCACATATTCAAGAAGTTCAATTTCACTAATTAACTTAGATAATTTTCCAAAACTTAATTCATAAAGAAACCCAATTTCATTTAGTAACGAAGTTCAAATTCACTTATTCAAAGGTTTAATTTTTTTTCTTTATCAAAGAATTCAAATTTTATTTAATTATCAAATAATTCAATCTTATTCAATTATTAAATAATTTTAATTTAATTATTAATAATTTCAAAACTTAATAATTTCAAACTTATAAATTCAAACTTAATTATTAAATCATTTCAAACTTAATTCAATGAATAATTCCAAATTTTATTGTCCAATAATTTATTTTAAAACAACGTTCTTTCAATAACTACTATGTTAATATTTTCATTTCAGGTTTTTAAATATTAACCTTTTCTTTTCATTAAATTCAAATTCCAACTTCATTGCAAATCTTATTCTTTATTTAAAAAAACCCTTTATTTCATTTTCAAAACAAATTATTGACCAATCGGTTTATTTAATTCTCGATCCTAAGTCAAGTTCATTTAGGTATTTTATCGTTTCAACCCAATTCCATTCCATCCAAAAATCAAAGCAAAACAAAGGGAACTTGCAGTGTGATAACTGGGATGGTGTCAAAGTAAATAAACAAGCAATAACAACATCAATAACAATTCAATAATTATTACAAATAATCCTGAAATAATCGTATTAATTCACATTGTCGTTTGTGCAAATTAATATAATTATTTCTATAATCTACACTATCATTTCATGTAGATTAAAGACTATTACACAAATATTTTTACGGTTCTTCACTTGATATTCATTGTTCAATTCATACTACATCAATTTATGCAATCATACATTCAAATGGTTCAAGGGTAATTAACTATTTTTCTACGTGTCGAATAATTAAACATTTAAGGGGTCATATTATACAAATTTAACTAATCAAATTCAACACATATGTCGATTAATTTTTTTAACTATCCTACGCCAAATTTAATTGCATAATATTTATCACTTTATACATTACAATTTAACATCCAATAAAACGACAAACAATCAATCTATTATCAATCAAACGGGATTATCATCATATAATAACAGATAATGGTGTCAGGTGTCAAAGGTGAACTGATACATAAATAACAGTGCAATAAATAGCAGCAGCATATTTCAATTATCATTTTAATTGAAATCAAATTTAATGAATAAAAGAATATTAATCGTGAGTGGTTGCTCACCTTTCGAGGCTAGATAGATTTTGACAATGAAACGAGCTACGAATTTCAAGCAACGCTGGGTGGACATGATTCGATGAAGAAAAACAGGAACGACGGATGAAGCTGCTAAAAGAAGCCATAAACCAGAGCGACTGTCCACAAACTATTGTTTAGGTGATTCTGTATTCCACGTGTCAAAAATTCATTCCGAACAAACATGGTCTCATATAAGACATGTTCAATCTGATTATCACACAAATTTTCTGAAGACTGCTCATAACATGGTAAGAATAACTAAATGAAATTCTTGGTAAGATCAATTGTTCATAGAAGCCTCTTGTATCTATTTTCACTGTTAGAAACAGCCATATTCGAGCATGTTCTAGGGTTTTGAAGTGCAACCATCTCACTTTTGGTGACTGCATACACTATGTGACCACAAATAGAACTAAACTCCTTCCTTGCTGTAATAAGAAACTTGTAGTATGGCTCCAAAAACATAACAAATCCAACAATGCCATAACACGTTTCCTTCATGTATTCGCTCCAGTAACTCATTACATTCCACTTCAAGTATGTGGTAGGGTCCTCTTGGAAGTATACTTCGGAAGGTTCCCATCTATTAATCTTTAGCACTCGCCAATGTGATTTACTCTAGATACAAACAACAAACATGCTCATATCACCATTCGCGTCGCTTTGAACTCATGCTTGAACATTGATATAAACTGTTGCCTCATGCTACAGTGGGGTGGAGGTCACGACAGGCTGCAGTGGAGGGCAAGGGACGAACAACTCAGGTCAGGTGGTGTGCTTGGGTCGGTGCCGAAGGGGCGATGTAGGCTGTGTCATGGCGAAAATCTTGGTGGTGCTGGAGGGTGATGCGATTCCGGGTGGTGATTTCGGTGTATCATCTGGTCGGGGCGAACTGCATGGAAGGGAAGAAAAAGCACGGAGCTCGGCCTGGCTCCATGGAGTTCGTGAGGCAGCCGATAGGTTCAAGGCTGCGTGGATTTGGGGAGGAACAAAGATGTGGCGATGGCAGGTGGTTCGGGTTGCTGGGTTTGAGGAGCTTGTCGGCAAGTGGATGAGCATGCTGTGGTGATGGACTTCAGTCGTTGGTTGTAAGGAAGGCACGGAGAAGGCGTATGCGGGTGTAGACGTGGGTGGTGAGAGAGGAAAGAAGAGTGTCGGGAAAGATGCATGAATGGATGGGAGGCCGTGCGCGAGGGTATGGGGATCGACTTCAGAAAAATGAAAGCTTCGCATGGGTTTGAATGTAAAAAAGTAAAAAGCCAGTAGGTAAGAAAACGAATGAACCCAAAAAGAAATACAAAGAGGACTTAAAAATAAAGATTGTCATGGGAACAGAGAAAGTCATAAATTGATTTTGAAAACAGTAAGAACCATACACGAATTCAGGGAATAATGAAGTCTAACATCTATCTATTTTTCCATGGCTGAGCAAATGAATGGTCAGGGAACCAAAAGACTTTAAAGACCCATACTGATATGAAATCGTTTCTGTGGATTTCGCTGCGAACCGGGCTTCAAAACACAAAAATAAATATACCGTAGAGATCAGCATGACGGGACGATCAAAATGATATACAGATATTGGTGGTATGATTTACTCGAATTTTCAACTAGCGGAAAATGCAAGAAAATCGCCGAAAAATAAGATCGACGGAGCTAAAGATGTCCGAATTTGAAAAAATGACAAACTGATGGCTTGCTCAGAAGATGATTTAGAATTTTTCAATGTATAAAAATTTAGGTTTCGAAAACGTTTTATTTTCATCGCTTTTTAACGATTAAATTGAAGTAAATTTACACACGAAATAAACTTTCATATTTTCGGACGAAAATTTACCAATCGCTATATTTAACTAGACCTATTCCAAATATCAATTTATATTTCAAAATTTTATTTTTATTTTTTTATTAAATTTCGCACAAATTCAGTTAATTAAATTAATCTAAAACCGTTAAAATATTCGGGTTGTTACACTCTCCCCCACTCTAAACTTTTCGTCCCCGAAAAGAGAGGATGTAGGAGAATAGAAATAATTAGAAGAAAATATATTTGAAGTCCAAAATAAAGCAATTAATTTAAACCATATAAATTTCAACTTAAATCAATTGATATTCAATTATTTATTTTTATTTTATTAATCTCACCTATTATTTATTTAACTTATTATTCTATTCATCTCCATAACATTTTATAATTAAAATTTTAGTGAATAACATTTATTTTGCGCACTCACATTTTATTTATAAAGACAATTTATATTATATATTATCCAATTATCTTAAATTATCAATTTCAAAGATTATACATTTGAATAGTCATTTATTATTATCATATTTTATTTAACAAATTTAATTCTTTTTATTTTATTTCAATTATTATTAAGTTTATTCTACTTAATATATCTTATCACATATATATTAAGTATATTTACTTATTATAACCAAACAAATTTATTTATTCATTCCTACAACATCATTTTATATTGTATAATATTCAATTACATAGTTAACTTTCGAAAAGTTTGGTAAATATATATAATGCAATTGAGTATTATACAAGTAAATTTCTAATTTAATTATTCAGGCTTAAAATTTTATTCAAAATTTCGATTTCATTTTATAATTGAAATTATCCGTTGTCATAAATTTAAGAATTAAATTTCCGAGTAACTTCAAATTTATTTAGAGGTAAATAAATATATATAATATATCAAATCAGATTTAAATCATATATTAATATAAATATATATTACAAATCAAATCATATTTTAACAATTTCAAATCAATTTTTTTTTCAAAACAAATCGTAGCAAAGCTACAGAATAGTCTCTCCACGTCGAAGCTTGAAAATGAATGTCAATGATGCGGCCGTCATCACCGAAATTATTTTCCAGCGACAAAATAAAAGAGCTCTAATTTAATTATTTAAAATTATTTGAAAACCATTTCTATTCGAAAATATTTTAAATAATAAACATTTTAAAACATTAAAACCATAGTTCGAAATTATTGGAAATTAAATTCCTAAAGTCTTGATTTTAAATACATTTCAAATTCCAAATCAAATTACAACCAAATTTTATAATTCATTCATTTATTTTATGAAATAGTCAATGATTTGTAAAACAATAAATGAAAATTAAATTTTAACATTTCGAACAACCGATTCGTTAACATTTTTATTTCATAAAAATTTAGACTTATATATAATATAATCATACAAAACTATTTTATTTACCAAATTTGAAAACAATATTGTGTTAGTTTGCTGTGCTCCAGTGTTTTAGAAATTCTATCAACAACGTTGATCAGACGAATCGATCGAAAATCCAAATCAATATAAACAACTCAAACAACACAATATAAAATAAAAAATTTAGTATAAATACAAATACACTCCCTCGCTTGACAATACAAGTGTAACAACCCTGTATTTTGTAATTATTGTATATTTTAATTATTTTTAATGTAAGATTTTGATTTAAAAACTTATTTTACTTATTTGAAATGATTAAATTTATTATTTAAATATAATCTTGATTTTTATATGAGTTATAATTCCAAAATTTTGTAAGTTGAATATTTGTCTGAAATGCTGATTTTGGTCAAAATAGTCAAACCGTGACTTTCAACTTAAAATTTTAAAAGTTTTAAATTTTAATTTTTTTTTTCTTTTATTATGAAAGTACATAAAATTATAAGAACACCACTTTTCGTTTCGTTGAATTTGGATGTAAATTGTGAAAGTTATACCCTTTACAATATTGTGCGTATATAGGGTTATTTAACAATGACTATTTTAAATTGTATAAATTACTTCTTCTTGGTTATATTTTATTTTAATATGTGATAATATGTTTTATTATGTATATTTTGAGTTTTAAATATTTTTAAATGATAATAGAATTTTTCCAAAATTTACTGTATTTATTTCCTATTTTTAAAGGCTGTTTTCTAATTTTCTACCATTTTCTTCGTAAAAATTATATTTAATAATTTTTTTTTGTGAATGCACTTTTATTTTTTATTTTATTTGTTATAAATATTTTACAATTCCATGAAGATTTTCTAAAGTTCATTTGGATTTATTTCTAATTTTAAAGCCCAGTCTACAATTTTAAGCCATTTTCTTATTTTAATTATATATAATTAAAATTTATTTATTTATTTTATGCACTCACTTTTATTTGCTGTGTTTTACTTTATTTTATTCATTTCGCATGTATTTAAATTGAAGTAAATTTTTCCAAAGTGTATTGAAGTTATTTCTAATTCTTAAGTCTAGTTTTCATTTTTCTATGCTATTTTTCTTATTTAATCATATCTAATTAATATTTAATTTTTAATATTTTGTTTATCTGTTATATTTTCGAATTTTAACTGAGATTTAATTATTTTCAGTTATTTGGATGTATATAAATATATATGAGAAATTTGAAAGGGTTAAGAGCTAAGAAACGGAAAAAAACGTTTTATCCGTTTCTTTTGCAGTTTCTTCCGTCATTAATACATCAATTCATCTTAGCCATTCCTTTCCCCATCCTTTGCAGCCGACTTCCTCTTGTCATTCACGAATTTCTTAAGCCCCAAAACCCAAAAAAATAATGGCCTCCACCTTAAAGAAAAAAAATTAGGTAAATCCCTCTCTTCTTTCTACTTTTCTTACTTTTCTATGCAATTTTGCATTGTTTCTCATCAAAGTTTGGATCGGCCTCTTCTCCATAGCCCCAGACACAAACTCCTACAACTCTTCCATGCCTCCAACACCATCTACTCCACCAACCATGACCATGGCCGAGCCATCTATGGTGGCCAAACCCTTCAAATTGCAACCTACATGCCTAAAAACAATGTTTCTGACCATTGTTGCCTCATTCCCTTCATCTCCACTTGTTGCCTTGCCTATATGATGTTAAACCTGACCTATATGATGTCATACCTGAGCCAAAGCATCACCATAGCCAAGCATAAGTGTCCCTTAGGCCAAGCATTGAAGTGGTTGAAGCAAGATCCAATCTATCTTGTTCATTTCGCTTTGTATTTCAAAATTGTTTCAATGTTATTTTAGGTTGAATGTTTATATATTGTCTGGTTTGTTTTGTTTTGGGTTGATGATACAAAATTCATATCTTGGCTATCTTTCAACTCAAATCAAAAGTCATGAAATTGTGCTTGTCATGCCTTTGGAGTCGTGCTTGTATGTTGTTTTGGTCTCTTGCTTTGAAAAGGTGAGTCTTTCTCACTCTGACATATATACTTATGAAAAGTGGGTTGATGACAAGTGTTTAGTAATATAAAATGTTTATGCAAGTTAATGATGATCATATGATATGCTATGCCATGTTATTTCCATGTTATTACCATGTTGAAACTGTTAATTTTCACCTGACATCTGATATATGACTGTATATTGTGATATTGACTTTGTTTATATTATTTCTGTATATGATCACACTGTAAGTTCCCTGTTAGAAAAAATGTTATGGGCTGAAATGATAGGCCTGAGTTATTTTATTTATTTATTTAAACTTAGGATTGTGGGTTTGAAATGATAGAACCCGGATTTTTACCTTTTAAACTGCGAATTGAAATGATACATATCCGTATCACTTGACCTAGGTTAGAAAACTATATACAGACCCGTGGTTATTCTATAAAGTGCTTTGAATATTTTAAGTACTTTAAAAAATATAAAATTATGAAATTTGATTTAAATAGATTTTGAAAGGTTTTAAAATAAATAAATTATGATTTTTCTATGTGTTAAAAATGTAATTTATGAATGGATTAACTTGATTTTGAAATATAACTTATGTTTGAAATTTGGAATTTTTACTAAAAATGATATTTAAGTTACATGAATAAAATGGACTTTAATTTTATTTGGAAAATGGTAAATATGATAAATTGATTTATATTTGAATTTAAGTGATTTATTAAAGAATTATTGATTTTCTATAAATTTAAGTGGTTGAATAAATGACTGTTGAAAATGAAATTTTAAAATATAACCTGACTTGAAAATGTGAAATTTGAGTTTTAACTAAAGATGTTAAATTAATTAAATAAACTGGAAGTTTAGTTAAATTTGTGAAATGGTAATATAAATCTAAAACGTATAGGTTTTAATTTATGAAAGAAACGTATAGGTTTTAACTTATGAAAGAAACGTATAGGTTTAATTTATGAAAGAAACGTATAGGTTTTAATTTATGAAAGAAACGTATAGGTTTTAATTTATGAAAGAAAAGTATAGGTTTAATTTATGAAAGAAACGTATAGGTTTTAATTTATGAAAGAAACGTATAGGTTTAATTTATGAAAGAAACATATAGGTTTTAATTTATGAAAGAAACGTATAGGTTTTAATTTATGAAAGAAACGTATAGGTTTTAATTTATGAAAGAAACGTATCGGTTTTAATTAATGAAAGAACGTATGGTGTTCTAATTAATGATAGGGATATGTAAATTCCTAATCAATGAAAGAAAGGTATAAGTTTTAATTAATGAAAGAAACGTATAGGTTTTAATTTATGAAAGAAACGTATAGGTTTAATTTATGAAAGAAACGTATAGGTTTTAATTTATGAAAGAAACGTATAGGTTTTAATATATGAAAGAAACGTATAGGTTTAATTTATGAAAGAAACGTATAGGTTTTAATTTATGAAAGAAAAGTTTAGGTCTTAATTTATGAAAGAAACGTATAGGTTTAATTTATGAAAGAAACGTATAGGTTTTAATTTATGAAAGAAACGTATAGGTTTTAATTTATGAAAGAAACGTATAGGTTTTAATTAATGAAAGAACGTATGGTGTTTTAATTAATGATAGGAACATGTAAATTCCTAATTAATGAAAGAAAGGTATATGTTTTAATTAATGAAAGAAACGTATAGGTTTTAATTTATGAAAGAAACGTATAGGTTTTAATTTATGAAAGAAACGTATAGGTTTAATTTATGAAAGAAACGTATAGGTTTTAATTTATGAAAGAAACGTATAGGTTTTAATTTATGAAAGAAACGTATAGGTTTTAATTTATGAAAGAAACGTATAGGTTTTAATTAATGAAAGAACGTATGGTGTTCTAATTAATGATAGGAACATGTAAATTCCTAATTAATGAAAGAAAGGTATAAGTTTTAATTAATGAAAGAAACGTATAAGTTTTTAATTAATGAAAGAAACGTGTAAAGTCCTAATTAACGAGAGAACATGAAAGTTTTAATTAATGCAAGAACATGTAAAGTTTTAATTAAGAAAGAAAGATGTAAAGTTTTAAGTAGTGTGGTATTGATTTAAATTAATAAATGTTCATTATTGTAATAGGAATATAAAATTTAAAACGTACATTTGACACGTAGATTTTAATCAATGTAATGGTGTATTTTAAATTGATTAAAATAATAAATGTTACTTACTGTAATAATAAAATGTAAGTTGATAACGTACATTTGATAAGCAAGTTTTAATTTATGTGAATGGCATACTTTAAATGATTAAAATAATAAAGTTTCTTTATTGTAATAATAATGTAAGTTAATAAGGTGCTTTTAACTTAACATAAGAATTTCGGTTTAAATTGTATATTACAGTAAGAAAGTTTATTTAACTATAAGGCTATGATAAATTGACATGTTAAAATTTTAAGCTTATCAATACTTTGATTATATACAATGTAAAGTGGAAAGTAGTAAATTCCAAAAATGCTATGATTCCTTAAGGCAACATTTCCAAAGTGCTATGATAATTTAAAGGAATATTTCAAGTTTAATAAATTTAAAGAAATATTCAATGATTTGAAAATTTGGGTTTTATTTGAATGATATAATATTGAATTATTTTTGAAATGGAAATGATACAATTGTGATATTGTTTTGAAATGAGTATGATATTTTGGTCTTGAAAGAATAAATGATTTGAAATAAATATCCATGGGTTATAATAACGATTGGTTGTTAAAGAGACCGGGATCGGATATTGTCTTATAGCCGGACAATACCGAAAACCACTTTAACAACTGTGTACGCGGTGGAGATTCCAGAATGAAGTAGGATTGTGGAGACGTTCTCGTGGTATGTTACGTGGACCCAACTCCCATGAGTTGGCATATATGACTAAAACAGTAGCTATACCGGGCTACACAAAGGGTCACACCCTTTCATCGAGCATGCTCCATCGAAAACTGTTCTATTACTTTTGTGATTCGATTCGGTGGCGCCACTTTGATTCGGGGGTATTGTTCGAGGTGGGCGGAAGCTGCTGGCTTGCCGTCACCACCGGTCCGGGAGTGCAAACGGTGTATCCACCCTGGCATTGCCTCGCGTGCCGTGTCATACCTTATATCGAGCCCACTACGATTTTGATTTTAAAGATCCGACCGCGTTAAGGTTCACCATCCCCTTAACGCTTTTTTCTATATGATTACACTTTACTGAGACACTACCGTATATAGCGTATATTACTACACAGTAAATAGTTTAACGGATCCTTAGAGGATGGGCGGTCCCAAGCATCCTTTAAGTTACTGATGCATTTTGTTGCTGTTCACTTGAGTTGATTTACAGTTTATAAGTATTTATGTCCTGACTCGAGGGTTTTGTGTTTTGTTAACCCCGCTGAAACTTGGACCGACTCATTTACTCAACTAATACCGACTCATCCATGTAGAGGGAAGAACGACTCATCTATCTAGATCCGACTCATCTAGGACCGACACATCTGGTCCCGACTCATCCACTTAAGGTCCTCACCGACTCATTGGATATACGACTCAAGGGATTAGCGGTTCGTAAGAAAGGGCCGACTCAGCAAGACCTCGGCTCAATAACCTCAGCGACTCATCTAGTCCCCGACTCAACGAGTTAACGACCTAAAGTCCAAGGCGACTTAAAGGCCAGCAAGGTAAGACATTAACGACTCATGAAAGTTTACGACTTAAAGGGTGATACGACCTAAGGCTTCAGGGACAAGTTCAAAACTGTACTGAAATGAGATAACTCGTTGAGTAGCTACGGCCATGATGAGTCATATACGACTTATGCTAGCATAAAAGGAGTTATGTTCGGATTGACTCGAGAACGACTTATCTCTTTGGACCAAGCCAGTAGTTCGGCCTTGAGTTAACATGAGACGACTCACCATGACTCGCCCACGACTTAAAGTCGTTAAGTCGTAACCCATTGCCACAATGCCTATGCCAAGGGAGATTGACTCGGACACGACTCAAGACTTGTCATAAAATCCAGCAGAGGAGTAAGCATTGGAGGAGTGAAGGGATGATTCTATGAGTCGGCCACGACCTAATTTGACTCGGCCACGAGTCAGGCATGAGCCGGGTACGACTCACGACTTAAGGCTGAAAACTCCTATAAATACAAGGCCACCTCCAACATTCAAAGGACTTTTGGCTCACTCTCTTCAAGCGCCGATACTCTGCTGCATTCCGAACCAATTTAACACTTGAAACTCTCAAGACACTAAGAACGCTACAAACAACTTCAAGGAGATATCACATACATCCAACATGGATTCAAAAACTCTCATCTTCATCGAAGTTTAGGCTACTTGTTCTAAGTCTCTTGTAATCCAAAGTGTATTGTGCTTGGGAAGAATTGTATCAGCTTGTAACGAGATTATTAATAAAAGTTCTTAAAGTGGACGTAGGCTATACCCTTAAGCCGAACCACTATAAAATTGTTGTTGTTTACCGCTTTTCTGCTATTATCTGCTTGTAATCCGTTCCCGAGTTATCGGGTGGTGCTTTCACAACTACAACTCATACACCGGGTTGTTAGCGTTCAAATTTTAGCGTTAACATTTTTGGTGCTTTCACTGAGAATTGAACTCAGGAAAAATTATCATCGTTGCTTCACAGAGATTTGTAGAGAGAATTTCCTTGAAAACCAGAAGTCTGTCTGAGATTATGGCTCCTGGAAGGAAGAGTAGATCTGTCAGATCTGGGAACATTCAAGAGGGAACATCCGCTTCCCCTGTACCTAATCAACCCACTACGTCTGCTGGGGTTACGAAAGCGGAGTTGGATGCTGTAATATTAGGGTGAACCAGCAGATAAACGCCCAGAATGCACAATTAGAGGCTCAGAGTGCCCAAAATGCTCTAATTCTGAATAAGTTGAATGATTTGCTCGGGGCAAACAATCAACCGGCTGGTAATGGAAGGAATTATGCTGGCAACATTCATGATGCGAATGAAAGGAATGCTCCAGAAAGGGCTGCCAGTCCCTTTGAGCAAACGCTTCCTGAGGTTGGTGGATCTGGAACTCGACATGATGAGGAGTATCTTTCTGGAATGGTCCGGCAAATCATGAAAGAAAGTATGCAAAGGGTTGAAGATGAGAAAGAATGGGGTTTCGCCCCAAGTAAAACTCCATTTACTGAGAAAATCCTAAAGGCGGAATTTCCAAGGAAGTTTGTCCCTCCAACTATTCCAGCTTACAAAGGGACAAGTGATCCGAATGAATTCTTGTATAAATATGATTGGCACATGACAGGTGCCAGAGCCTCTGACGAGATAAAGTGCCGATATTTCCCTGTATACCTTGATGGTGTGGCTCTACTGTGGTTCACCAAGTTGCCAGTCCGATCTATTGATCAGTTTTCAGACTTGACCCGAAAGTTCAAGGAACAGTTCAGGCTATATGCTTCAAAGGCCAAGGACATCATGTCATTGTCAAGTATAGAATAGAACCCTGGTGAATCTATCAGATCTTTCTTGAACCGCTTTAATATAGCGCTGGCAGAGGTGGACAATGCTGAACCGCGAATGATATTGACTTATCTGATGAGGGCTATTGATAAGTCGAGCGAATTTGGGAAATGGCTAAACATGAAAGAGCCAACCTCCCTCGAAAAGTTCTACAAAAAGGCAGATGAATTCATACGCCTGGAAAGCCGTCCTGTACCGGTAAAGGCAGTGTCGGAAAAAGCTGAAGATAACACTGTTGCTCCACACAAGAATGAATCTGTAGGACAAAAAAGGGAAAATAACAATGGGAAGAAACAGAGTAATCTGAAGAAGCCCCGATCCTTCAAGCCATCAGAGTATACTCCTTTATCAGATACGCCGAAGCGTATCTACCTTGCCATTAAAGATTCGGTTGACCTCCCTAAACCTATCCCTTTGAGGACCGGGAAAAAGGCTATACAAAGTGGGAAGTTCTGCCGCTTCCATAATCAACCCAGTCATGAGACCAATGAATGCCGCCAGTGGAAAAATCTGATTGAAGAATTGCTAAGAGAAAACAAGCTGCAGCAATTTGTGAAAAAGAATAGCAGCAATCCTGCATCGTCAAGTCAGGGGCAACAGACTCCTGTTCATCAGCCTAGGATAGGTGAGAAAGCTACGGGGCATGAATCTGGAAGGCCCATTATCAATGTCATTACAGGAGGACCTCACCCAGCTGGCAAGAGCTGGGGTGAGATGGAGAGATATACCAGGGCTTTGAAATATGTTCCAGCCGAAGAAGACGTCTTTGTTTTAGAAGACACTACGCCCCTGAAACAACAGAAAACTTTCAGTGATGATATTATTTTCAGAGCCAGAGATTCTACAGGTATCGAAGCTCCTACCCTAGATCCCTTGGTCATCTCAGCTGGTATCGGACCGGCCATTGTCAGAAGAGTTCTCATTGACTGCGGAGCATCATGTAATATCCTCTTCAAGAAGACATTCGACCAAATGAAAATCCCGATGGTCGATGTACAAGCCTCATCGCAGAAGATCGCTGGCTTCACTGGGGAGCCAAAGCAACCAATAGGAACCATCGATCTGCTTGTAGAACTTGGGGAAGGAGAAAGGAAAGTAGTCCGCAAGCAAACATTTGTGATTGTCGATGAATTTTCTGCTTATAATGCTTTCCTTGGCCGTCCAACGCTCGCAGCGTTCAAAGCTATTCTAGCCCCATGGTGCCTCACTATTAAATTCCCTACAGACAATGGAGTAGGAGTTATAAAAGGGGATCAAAATGCTGCGCGAGAGTGCTATTTGACAGAGTTGCGAGAGTCAAGAAAAAGGGAGATGGGAAAGGATGCGGCCGCCCCGGTCCGCATCAAAGAGCCAGCCTTGTAGCAATTACGGGGCGGACCCTACACTGGCGAGCATAGAGGGGCACGGAAAGAGATGGATCCCAGAAAAGCTAGTGCAGGGGAGAATAGAGTAGTGCCGGTTGAAACAACAGTACCGGTACCTGTTGACCCGAAGGACCCGAATAAGGTGTTGAATGTGGGTTCACAGCTTAATGTGTCAATTCAGAATATCTTGATATCTTTCCTGAAAGCAAATCTGGATTTCTTCGCTTGGACTCATGCTGATATGTGTGGAATATCTCCAGAAGTTGCAGTACACGCTCTGAATATAGACCCAAAGTTTACACCAGTAAAACAGAAAAGAAGAACCCAAGGTCCAGAAAGGTCAGCAGCATTAAAAGAGGAAATTGATCGACTCATGGAAAATAACTTCATCAAAGAATCTACATATCCGAATTGGGTTTCAAATCCTGTGCTGGTTAAGAAAGCTAATGGAAAATGGAGAGTGTGCATCGATTTTTCAGATCTGAACAAGGCCTGCCCCAAAGATTGCTTTCCTTTACCCAGGATCGATCAACTGGTAGATGGAACAGCAGGGCATGAATTGCTATCTTTCATGGATGCCTACTCCGGATATAACCAGATCATGATGCATGAACCGGATCAGGAGGACACGAGCTTTATCACCGATGTTGGTCTTTACTGCTACAGAGTTATGCCCTTCGGATTGAAGAATGCAGGGGCAACCTACCAAAGACTTGTTAATGCTATGTTCAAACCGCAATTGGGCAAAACTATGGAAGTCTACGTCGACGACATGTTAGTAAAATCTAAGAAAGCAGCGGATCACATTGAACACTTGGCAGAAATGTTCGCAGTCCTCCGGAAATACAGAATGAAGCTTAACCCTCTGAAATGCACGTTTGGGGTCGAGTCCGGAAAGTTCTTAGGGTTTATCGTCAGCGCTAGGGGCATTGAGGCTAGTCCAGCTCAAATTACTGCCTTGAAAGAAGTCAAAGCTCCTAGAACAAAGAAGGAATTGCAAAATCTCAATGGAAAAGTTTCCGCCTTGAGTCGGTTCATTTCCAAAGCCACAGATAAATGCATCCCATTCTTTGACGCCCTAAAGAAAGGAAAGAAAAACTTCGATTGGACTCCCGAATGCCAAAAAGCCTTTGATGAATTGATTCGCCATATGGAGACGCCTCCAATACTTTCTAGGCCTGGCGATGGCGAGGATCTTCTTATATACTTGGCAGTATCATCTCACGCTTTAAGTGCAGCGCTGATACGGGAAGACAAAAGGATTCAACATCCAGTTTACTATATCAGCAAAAGACTCACTGGGGCAGAGATGAATTACTCTAAGTTGGAAAAACTCGCCTATTGCTTAATAATTGCGTCTTGGAAATTGAGGCAATATTTTCAAGCTCATCCTATCAGAGTCCTCACTGATCAACCTTTAAAGCAAGTCCTGTTTCGCCCTGAAACTTCGGGTCGTCTTCTAAAGTGGAATATTGAACTCAGTCAGTATGACATCACTTATCATCCCCGGAAAGCAATCAATGGACAAGCTTTAGCGGATTTCATTGCAGAATTTACAGATAAGGGTAACAGTGAGGAAGAAACGGTCGACAATTCCCCTATCCAGTGGAAGTTATATGTCGATGGTGCGAGAAACGACTACTGTTCTGGAGCCGGAGTTGTACTTGAGACTCCTGAAGGTCGATCATTGTGCTATGCACTAAAATTGGAATTTCCTTCAACAAACAATGAAGCAGAATACGAAGCCCTTATCGCTGGCTTAAGGATTGCTAAAGAATTAAACATCCGAGCGCTACAGATATTCACTGATTCTCAGCTTATTGTATGCCAAGTCAAAAAGGAATTCCAAGCAAAAGGGGGGAATCTGCCCGCCTACTTGTCAAAGGCTTGGGAACTCCAGGGTGATTTCGATCATTATATGACAAGCCACATTCCTCGAGAAGAAAACATGAAAGCAGATTCTCTCGCGAAGTATTCGAGCACAGGCGAAGCTCAATTTCTGGGGCTAACTCCAGTGGAGGTCCTGTCGACTCCTAGCATTGATGAGATGGACATTGATTGGATCATGAGCATGTCTCAAGAGCAAGAATCATGGATGACTCCGATAATAGAATATCTGCTCAATGGATCCTTACCAGGGAACTCAAAAGAACGACAAAAGCTACTGAGAAAAGCCTCTCGATACGTAATCCAGGATGGCCGGTTATACAGACGGGGATTTTCAATGCCATTACTTCGATGTGTATCCAGGGAAGAGTCTAAAGCAATCTTAGCAGAGGTACACGGAGGAGAATGTGGCGATCATTCAGGTGGCCAAACATTAGCAAAGAAAATTCTCCGGTACGGATATTTTTGGCCAGAAATTAATCGAGATGTAGCGGAGTATTCCCGAAAATGTGACAGATGTCAAAGATTCGCCAAAATTCCTAGAGCTCCTTCCACTGAACTCACACAGATGGTCAGTCCATGGCCGTTTGCGATATGGGGAATCGACCTTGCAGGACCGTTACCAACTGCCAAATCTGGAATTAAATATGCCATTGTTGCTGTAGATTATTTTACTAAGTGGGCAGAGGCTGAACCACTGGCCACTATCACCTCAAAGAAGATGATAAGTTTTGTGACTAAAAACATCATTTGCAGATACGGTGTGCCTCAAAAAATAATTACAGACAATGGAACTCAGTTTGAAAGTGAAGAATTCCAAGATTTTTGCAAGCGATTCAAAATCCGGAAAAGCTTCTCAGCAGTAGCTCATCCGCAGGCAAACGGGCAGGTGGAAGCCGTGAACAAAATTATTAAGTCAACCATCAAGAAGCAACTTGAAAGAGCAAAAGGTGGTTGGGTCGATAAGCTACCACTGGCACTATGGGCATACAGAACCACTCACAAAACTGCGACTGGGCACACCCCGTTTTCATTGGCATACGGGTCAGAGGCAATGATTCCGGTAGAAATAGAAGTCCCTTCACACAGAAGAATCTATTTCAATCAAGCAGAAAACGAAAAGCTACAGCTTGAAGCACTAGATATCCTTGATGAAAAAAGAGATGAGGCTAATCTTAGAATTGCAGCTCATCAGCAAAGAATAGCCAGGCATTTCAATTCCAAAGTTCGCCAACGCAGCTTTGAGATTGGAGACCTAGTCCTGAAAAGAATTATGACAGCGACAGGTGTGTTTGGGCCAAATTGGGAAGGACCATATGTAATAGGTCAGAAGCTTCTTGACGGCACATTCAAACTCACCACTGTTGAAGGAGATCAAATTCCAAGGGCATGGAACAGCAACCATTTGCGTCCATACTTTACTTGAAAATTTTGTTGAAATATTGTAAAAAGAATTATGAATGTATGATTCTTGTAATTAAAAGCAATTGTAAAACTGATGCAAGTAAATAATGAAAGAATATAAAGTGGATGTAGGCCCAATTTCCTGGCCGAACCACTATAAATCTTGTGTTCCTTATTATTATTACATGTTTGCTTTATTTTCGATATAAAAAGTACATAGAATGTATTGCTGAAATGTCGATTTAAATTTTTGCAGACAATGGAAGTGAAACTTGCACATAAAAAGACCAAGTGATTCTCGCCAAATTTCAAGTCACAAAAGCCCCGAATTCAAATCCTAGATAGGAAGTACTTCAATTGAACGGCCTATGATTTCGACAGAAACGGGTCCTTGCTAATAAATTGAGATCGTTTGAACAAACAAACGTCCAATTAAGAAGCTAGTGCTCATTCTCACGAAATTACCTGACAATGAAGCGCACTTCCTTGGATTAAACAAGTTACTTGTAAAAAAAAAGGGGGGGGGCAGAGGATCATTGAAAAGGCATAAGCAAGTGAACGGAGGAACAACCAAAGCCATCATCGGCAGCACAAGTCCTCTTCGGAGACACAACTCTTCGGAGGATAAAGACCTCTAATGGGTCATACGCCACAAAAAAGAAAGTTCTCTACTCAACAAAAAAGATTGGAGGAGTCATGACCCTCCAACCATGAGAGAGTAACTTCCAGGCGATGAAAACCTTCTCTGAGGCACATTTCACCTGGAGTTGAAGTGTTATGACCGCTCTTCGGGATTTCACTTCACCAGAGTTGAAATGCAAACAAAATAAAAGCCCTCTTCGGAGGCCCATTTCACCAGGAGTTGAAGCGTTATGACCGCTCTTCGGAATTTCACTTCACCAGAGTTGAAATGTAAACAAAATAAAAGCCCTCTTCGGAGGCACATTTCGCCAGGAGTTGAAGTGTAACAACCGCTCTTCGGAATTTCACTTCACCAAAGTTGAAATGCAAAAACAAAATAAAAACCTTCCTGAAAGCCCACGTTTCACCGAGATTGAAATAAAACTTCCATGTGTTGAAACGTGAAAAGGCTTTCTTCGAAGGCACAACTCTTTGGAGGTACACGTTTCACCAAAATTGAAATAAAACTTCCAAGTGTTGAAACGTGAAAAATCCCTCCTTAGAGGTACAACCCCCCTCCCGGGGACACAATTCAAAGGAAAGACCTCTTCGAAGGCACAATCAAGAAGAAAGACCTCTTCGGAAGCCCACGTTTCACCAAGATTGAAATAAAACTTCCAAGTGTTGAAACGTGAAAAGGCTTTCTTCAAAGGCACAACTCTTTGGAGGTACACGTTTCACCGAGATTGAAATAAAACTTCCAAGTGTTGAAACGTGAAAAATCCCTCCTCAGAGGTACAACTTTGTATATAAAAAAAAAATCCTCATCAAAAGCGTACTTTAACTTTCAAAGGAAGAGTAATTTACCTACTCTAGAAAATGATTTTTTTAAAAAAAAAAAAAAAGAGGAAAGAAAAGAAGTTAAAGTACCCTTCAGAGGTCCGCTTTACCACATAGAAGAATTCACTTGGTAAAATATGCACATAAGCAAAAGAAAAAAGTGATTTCTTCGAACGACAAAGCGTAGAAACTTATACGAAGGGAGTTGTACTCTACAAAAATTTTCTTTAAAGAATAAAATAATTATTCTTTAGCAAATAAAAGTGCAAGTCCCCTCGAAGTATAAAATATTGCAGCAAGCTTAAGGTATGGGGGCAACATGGTATAATAGTATAGCTGCATCAGTAAAGTAATACTCAAACAACATACCATTAGCCCGCTGCAATATCATATAAATAAACTTGTGAAAAAATGAATAATAAATGCATTCTCAAATTCAAACAGAAGTATGTACAAACAAAGGATCATTTTATTCAATTGAAATGCAGGTACAGGTTTCAAAATAAAGAAAAGCGGGGGCCGGTACCCGCATAATTCTCGACCAGTACATACAAAAGGCAAAAAGCTAAAATCTTCACTTCTTTTTACTACCTTTGGACCCTTTTCCCGGCCGAATGATTAGCTTTTCAAGTCGGTCAGTTGGCACAAGGGAAGAAGGAGGAGGGGTAGGCGCAGCTGGTCCAACTTCTGGCTCCACTTCAGTAACAGCGATTATCTTCCTCCTCCTCTTTGACGTTCCGTGCTTTTTCCTCCTCTTTGAGGAAGACTCACTTCCTGGAGTGAGAAGTTTAGACAAAGTTATGTCATCGGAAGGAGTCCGCTCCGGAGATATCTCACCTCCCTCAAGTCCCTCGTCTCTATGCTCTTGCGAAGCGATGGGATCGTCTAAACCATGAAGGGCCTCTATTTGTTCCTCTTGCGACCCGGGCTGTGAAGCAGAAGGAGGAGCCACCTGGGAAGACGGAGGAGGGATAACCGGAGGAGGAGAAATCTGAGCGGTGCTTGATACTTTCTCTACAGAAGAAAAGAGGTTAAAGTCAGTAAAGAGAGGAGATGAAGGTTCATCAAGGTTGAGAAAATAGTCAAGGAGCTCATTAAACCCATGTGAAATAAATGAGCAATCCACTTGAGCGAAATTTACAGTGGAATTACCTGCAGAAGTTGTCTTTATTACGTCAATTTCATAGTCCGGAGCTTCAGCACTCTCTTGCGATTCATCTGTGGCTTGAGTAATTTTGGCCCCGGTATCAGTTTGAGCAGGGATCGGTACATAAGAGCTAGAGCCAATAATACCCGCATCGGCCGAAGTTGAAGGAGTGACAGGAGCAGTCAAATTTGTTTCTTCTTCTTGATGCTCTTCCCCCACTATTTCAACTCGTGATCTGGCAAGTTGCTCCTTCCCTCTGGCAAGGGCTGCGCGAGCCTCAAAGTCTAAGTAGTGCACCTCCAACTCCTCTTCAGTGTATCCGGCCCCTTTAAACATATCTAGTGCGGCCTCCCACACTTCGGCCAGGGTAATCTCATACTTGGGGCCCAGGAATGCAAGACTGCCACGCCCTAATATACACTGCAAGTAGAAATCAAATAGTGTCGAGCCAATATCAGCTGTGGTAGCTTCATGGGCCTCTTCAGCTGCAATTCTACCCGCAACAGCCTCATCCCGCTCTCTCTCGACTTTGGATAACTGGGCTTTCAATTTTTCAATCTCTGCAGCCTGAAGGCCAGTTTGTCCTCGTAACTGAGTAATATCAGTACGGTTGCCCTCTATAATCTGCTCCAACCCATCAGCCTTGGCCTCAGCATCCCTTTGCGCGGCATGAGCATCCCGCACCTGTTGAAGAAGCACACTCTCCCTTTGAGAATAAGGAGTGGAAGAAGTAGCAAGCTCCTCTTTAAGTTTCCCAGCTTCTGCCTCAAGTTTCTCATTATAATCGGCAATACTCCTCATTTCTGCATCATGCTGTTTAAGGAACTTTTGCCATTCAGTTTTGTCGTTCTCCATGGTAAGCATAGCTTCGAGATTGGCCCTATTCACCCTTTGGAGCTCATCAACGAGTTTCTGCCAAGATGACATCCTCTCAATATCGGTTCTGACTGCATCAAGGTTCCGTAACATAGCACTTTTATCTATGGGAACCAGATCAAGGTCAAAGCGAACTCCTTTTAAACACCAATTAGGAAATCGGCGTTGAAGAGTGGCTGGACCTGGTCCAACTTGGTAAGATGGCCTATTGATGATTGCTTGGATATCAGTAGGGGAAGGGGTAGGAGATTGAGAAGAAGTAGGAGCAGTAATCTTCTCTGAAGGCGCAGGCATTGGCTCCTCAATAATTTTGGCCCGTTTGCTCGAGTCATCAGTTGTGTGACTCTTCCCTCTATCATCATGAGATTTGCGTTTAAGGGAGTCACTCTCTCTGTGGGAGGAATCATGTCGACTATCTGGTCTTCCAAAGCGTTCTTCATAATCACGTCTTTCGCGAGCCTTCCGGGCAGCCCTTTCTTCATCAGTCTCTCTATGAATAGGAGGATAGGATTGATAGCCATACTGGCTGCGTTTCCCGTATCGCTGAAAGTCATTATAGTACGAGCTGCCTCGCTTCATTGGAAAACCTAAAATTAAAAAAAAAAAGAAACAAAACTTGAGAATCTTTCAAATGTTAAAAAAAAAGAGATCATAAAAGTGCCAGGAATTCTAAGTGTGTGTGATGTGCAAACTACGCGCATCAATCTACGAACCACTCTTTAATTGGGGAGTAGTTGTGGGTGTAATAGTTAGCGTCAACTCTTGAGTCGACGGCGACTATTGCAAAGTAGAAGTAGCTTCAAATACTGAAGAAGAAATCCCGGCAGTGATAGGATCGTCTTTAAAGATCTCTTGCGAAGTAGCAAAGAGGTCGCTCAGTCCTTCGAAAGTATCGTCCCTGCTCTGCTTAACAGGACTGGATTTCTCAGCTTTTTCACCAGATTCTTGTGAATGATGGGAAGATCCCTGAGGCTCTTCTTCCTCGATAACCGGGGCAAGTTTGTCAGATGGCCCCGCAGCATCAACAGAAGTGGAACACTTCACTAGCGAAGCCTCAGAAGCAGGTCCTTTTGATATGGATGTGCTAGTAGAAACTGAGGCATCCAACGCTCTAGCTGGGGAGTCTGGAATTTCATGAGGACGCGTACAACGAGAAGTATGCAAAAGTCCGTACTGATGCAAAAATTCATCTTTCAACAGAAATTGAATATCTCTCTCCTCAACCGGCACGGCTTTAAGCCTCTCAAAAGTCGACTTGTGACTAGGATTCCTAGAGGGAGGAGGCAGCGTTGAAAATAAAAAGAAGCAGAGTTAACACTTAGCAGGTCAGTCTCACAAAGGTCAGATAACAAACGAAGTAAGGATGGATGATCTTACTTCCTTCCCTCCACACAGCATAAAACCCCGGGGGGCAACGAACAAAGAAGAATTGGGTTAGAAACCCATGAGCAGTGTCAGGAAGGCCAACAATTAATTTGCGGTTTCGGGCGCTTCTCACAACAGTAATAGAAGGATGATCTTTGGTCCGGGTAAAGGAGCATAAGTAACAAATTTCATCAAAGCTCGGAAGTCGATCAAGTGTTCTCCTAAATAGCACACACAACCCCATTAGAATGGCATAGCCGTTGGGGTGTAGCTGGGATGGAGCAATGGCCAATTGACGAAGAAGTTGTTGGAAAAAGTCATTGAAAGGAGGAACGCCCCCACTTAGGCACATTTGTCGGTTAACTGTCACAAAGCCAGAAGGTGCTATGTCAGCAGTGTTACTTCTCTCGGGAAGAATGGCATCTGATTCAGCAATGCCAAACTGAGCACACAACTGGCGAAAAACTTTGTATGATAGTGTGGTAGGGACTCTTTCGGGAGGATTAACTAGTGGAGCCGGAAGAACAGTTGCCTCTCCCGTCTGAACTGTTGCATCTTCTTCCTGAGATGTCATTCTACACAAGCAACTGGATATTCAAATATGAAGGTGCACGTTTCCTAAAAGTGTGAAGTGTCGTGCAAAACTGATAAAAATAACAAGCAAATATAACTGGAATTAAATTGGTCGACGATTGATCGACTACGGTAATTTCAGAACTTGTTAATTTAAAGTTCAAGCATAATATTAGTGCAGGCTGGTCAGTTTCAATTGACTATTTCAGTGTTGCTTTAATATTCTACTTGAAATCGATAGCACTTCGTTCACACAATTTATTTAAGTTAATTATCTGTTATTAATCAATCTGTCATTTGATGTGGGCGGTCGATGGCAGTATATTCGTCCCAATTTTCTGTAAATATCATATTAAACAGATTGTTAACCTACAAGTCAAAGTGATCTGTAAAAGAATGCAGCAGAGTTCAACAGTTTGAAATTCAAGCAGCAGTTCAAAGTTCAAGCAGAGTTTAGGAATGCAAGTGCTAAGTCGTAGACGACTTAAGTGCTAAGTCGTAGACGACTCAAGTGCTAAGTCGTAAACGACTCAAGAGCTAAATTATACACAACTCGAATGCTAACTCGGCAGCGCCTTGAGTGCTAACTCGCCAACAACTCAAGAGTTTTTCCTACGGGTCAAGACAAATCATCGGTTCTCTGGCTAGCTCATCCACGACCTAAGGATTGGGGGGCAAGCTAGGATGAGTCGATTTAATTTTGGGTCGTTGGTGTTTTGAGTCGGCAGCGCTCTGGATCGTGAGTCGTGGTGAAAAGAAAAAAAAACTCTAGTTCTAAGCAGCAAGAAGATCTCCAAGTCCCATTTCCAAATCCTAACCCATAACCCGTTAACCCAATGGCATCTCCAAAAATAACAACTTTAATCCTATTACGATACAGAATCGCCTCGAATGACGAATCGCCACAAGACAAATCAGGCAAACCCAAATTCATCGGTTATCAGTCCAACCAAACTCGTAAAGCTCGAAGGAACGAACCGGAAGTGGAAAATTAAACGCAAGAGTCGATGATGATCGACAATCGGAAGGAAAGCAGGATTGCTTACGTAGTGTGATGCCCGAAAAAATTGAAGGTGGATTGAGTTGAAATCGTCTTGGGAAGCTCGAAGAAGTGTTAATGGCAGAAGCGATCTAGGAGATTGGTATGAGAAGAAGAAAATGAAAGTAACGATTCATGCCTTTTGTACTAAGGTAGTAGGACATGAGTCGGCACATGCGGGTTAAGATAAGTCGAAGCACGCGACCTACGACTTAGGCGCGTGCTTCGAGGGGCAAATGTTAACCCCGCTGAAACTTGGACCGACTCATTTACTCAACTAATACCGACTCATCCATGTAGAGGGAAGAACGACTCATCTATCTAGATCCGACTCATCTAGGACCGACACATCTGGTCCCGACTCATCCACTTAAGGTCCTCACCGACTCATTGGATATACGACTCAAGGGATTAGCGGTTCGTAAGAAAGGGCCGACTCAGCAAGACCCCGGCTCAACAACCTCAGCGACTCATCTAGTCCCCGACTCAACGAGTTAACGACCTAAAGTCCAAGGCGACTTAAAGGCCAGCAAGGTAAGACATTAACGACTCATGAAAGTTTACGACTTAAAGGGTGATATGACCTAAGGCTTCAGGGACAAGTTCAAAACTGTACTGAAATGAGATAACTCGTTGAGTAGCTACGGCCATGATGAGTCGTATACGACTTATGCTAGCATAAAAGGAGTTATGTTCGGATTGACTCGAGAACGACTTATCTCTTTGGACCAAGCCAGTAGTTCGGCCTTGAGTTAACATGAGACGACTCACCATGACTCGCCCACGACTTAAAGTCGTTAAGTCGTAACCCATTGTCACAATGCCTATGCCAAGGGAGATTGACTCAGACACGACTCAAGACTTGTCATAAAATCCATTAGAGGAGTAAGCATTGGAGGAGTGAAGGGATGATTCTATGAGTCGGCCACGACCTAATTTGACTTGGCCACGAGTCAGGCATGAGCCGGGTACGACTCACGACTTAAGGCTGAAAACTCCTATAAATACAAGGCCACCTCCAACATTCAAAGGACTTTTGGCTCACTCTCTTCAAGCGCCGATACTCTGCTGCATTCCAAACCAATTTAACACTTGAAACTCTCAAGACACTAAGAACGCTACAAACAACTTCAAGGAGAGATCACATACATCCAACATGGATTCAAAAACTCTCATCTTCATCGAAGTTTAGGCTACTTGTTCTAAGTCTCTTGTAATCCAAAGTGTATTGTGCTAGGGAAGAATTGTATCAGCTTGTAACGAGATTATTAATAAAAGTACTTAAAGTGGACGTAGGCTATACCCTTAAGCCAAACCACTATAAAATTGTTGTTGTTTACCGCTTTTCTGCTATTATCTGCTTGTAATCCGTTCCCGAGTTATCGGGTGGTGCCTTCACAACTACAACTCATACACCGGGGTGTTAGCGTTCAAATTTTAGCGTTAACATGTTTTGCTGTACGCTCGGGTCAGATTGAGTGAGTTAGCATTCCAGATTCACCTTCGGCGTTGGAGCTTTCCTTGAAGATCCAACCACCTATTTTGTTTCAGTATCCAGTGGTTCAGTGATGTATCTGATTTGTACCTGATGTATCCTGTTACTCTTCTGTTGTATCTTATTTAACTCTGATGTATCTCATATTTATATAGTAGCTTCATGAACTACTATCTCTTTTTCTTCCGCTGCATTTTTTATATAATCTGTGTTTGTGATCTGTGATTTTTATTTACTGTATATCCTGAGATTTGCCAAATTTTTATTTACAACGCGGTATTTTGAGTAATTCAATTCCGGCATGGGTGTCTACCTATACACTTATAATGGATGCGAATGGTTGAAAATACCGGGTCGTTACAGTTGGTATCAGAGCTTTGGTAGCTCTAGGCAAAGCTCAGCATATAGAGTGAATGTATTTAAAGAATCACTTTCATTCGAGTTTGAATCTCTTCCCTTTTGACTCGATTCCATTGAATTTTGGAACGTTCCCTGCGGTTCCAAAGTCCATTCTTATTCCCCGCTATTCATCTTCATTTGATTCTGGAGTATCCCACAACTCCACTTCGAATGATCTTTATAGTGAATTGGCGGTCCCGCCAATCTCAAAAATTTTCTTGTAAGAAGGGTGAAACTCCATTACAACAGCATCGATTCACCAAAGATTTTATATCCTCGGTTTAGATGCTAGTATCTCCTATTATCCCAAACTCTAACTCTTGAGATCAAACGTAGATTTACCCCAGAAAATCCACTTCGATCTTATACTTTAAGTCACGGTTGACCCGATTAAGGTTGCCCGTGATTTATTTTAGCTTATCCACCTCCCTACTCTGTATTTAATCATCTTGTCTTTTGTTTCCGACATATTTTCAAACATTTTGAATTGTATTTGTCAATCTACATTTTTTTTTATTGTGTTGTTGGAGTTGTTGATGTTGATTTGGGTTTCCGATCGATTCGTCTGATCAACGCTATCGATAGGATTTCTAAAACACTTTGACAGAACAAACTGACACGATATTATTTTAAATATTGTTTTGGTTAATGAAATAAAATTTTGATATATATATTTATGGAACTTAATAAAATGATTCAAATTGATAATTTGAAATGATAATACTTGATTTATCATTTATTGTTCTATAAATGAATTTATAAATAATTATTTATAAATTTATATGGGAACTTAAATGAATTTAAAAAAGAAATTTGAAAATTTAATTTCCGATGGTTCCAAACCTTTTGTTTAAATAGTTTAAAGGGATATAATATTTAAAATATTTTCAAATAGAAATTTGTTTCCAAAGAATTTTTAAGTTTAAAATTAGTACTCTTCTCTTTGTCGCTGGAAAATAATTCCGGTGATGACTGCAGCATCATCGACGTTTATTTTCGAGTTTCGGAGTGAAGAGACTGTTCTGTAGTCTTGCTACAGCTTTGTTTTGGGAATTAAATTGATTTGAATTTCTAAAATATGACTTGGTTTATAACATATATATAAATATATGATTGAAATTTGATTTGATATATTATGTATATATTATTACTTATCTCTAAATGGTTTGAATGGAATCGGAAATTTAATTCTTAAACTCTATCTTAAAGAATAATTTCAATTATAAAAAGAAAATCAAAAATTTGGATAAATGATTAAACTTGAGATAATTGAATTGGAAAGTTTTATTTGTATGACACAATTTCATTCCAATATAACTTACCTTAATTTCAGAAGTTAACAATGTAAGTGGGTAATATACAATACAAAAAGATTTTATAAATAAAATTTGAGTGGTTATAATAAATGTTATACACTTAAATTTTAATTATAAAATGATTAGCAGAGGTAAATATAATAAAGGGTAATTGAATAACTTACAATAAAATGATGTTAAAAGAACTAAGAATAAAAGAAAGCAGTTATAATAAGTGTAAGTATATTGAACATGAGTGATAAATATATTGAGAGGAATAAATTTAATTTTATTAGGAATAAAGAAGAATAAAATTTATTAAATACATTGTGATTGTAATAAATGATTATTTTTCTAACCCATGGTTTTAAAAAAAATTGTTAATTTAAGATGATTGGATAATAAGATAATGAAATTTGAGATAGTTAAGATTTATGTAACTTGTGTAAAAGTTTATTTTCTACTTAAGTTGAAATCTCCATGCTTTCAAATTCATTTTCTTATTTTGTTTTTCAAACTATCTTTTGGTTGTTCTTATCGTCCTCATCTTGCTATAGACTGGTATATGCATCTTTCTATGATCTTTCTGTTTAGAAATCTTTCTATAATCTTTGATAATCTCCACCTTGTAAAACTTACCTATAACAACAGTTATCAGGTATAACTTCAATCTTCTTGTCATCTTTTCTTAATCCTATTTCACTCTATCTTTTCTGTGCCCTTCCATACCTCATTCCTTTTCGGGGACGAAAAGTTTTGAGTGGGGGAGAGTGTAACAACCCTGTATTTTGTAATTATTGTATATTTTAATTATTTTTAATGTAATATTTTGATTTAAAAACTTATTTTACTTATTTGAAACGATTAAATTTATTATTTAAATATAATCTTGATTTTATATGAGTTATAATTCCAAAATTTTGTAAGTTGAATATTTGCCTGAAATGCTGATTTTGGTCAAAATAGTCAAACTGTGACTTTCAACTTAAAATTTTAAAAGTTTAAAAATTTAAATTTTTTTCTTTTATTATGAAAGTACATAAAATTATAAGAACACCACTTTTCGTTTCGTTGAATTTGGATGTAAATTGTGAAAGTTATACCCTTTACAATATTGTGCGTATATAGGGTTATTTAACAATGACTATTTTAAATTGTATAAATTACTTTTTCTTGTTTATATTTTATTTTAATATGTGATAATATGTTTTATTATGTATATTTTGACATTTAAATATTTTTAAATGATAATAGAATTTTTCCAAAATTTACTGTATTTATTTCCTATTTTTAAAGGCTGTTTTCTAATTTTCTACCATTTTCTTCATAAAAATTATATTTAATAATTTTCTTTTTGTGAATGCACTTTTATTTTTTATTTTATTTTATTTGTTATAAATATTTTACAAGTCCATGAAGATTTTCTAAAGTTCATTTGGACCTATTTCTAATTTTAAAGCCCAGTCTACAATTTTAAGCCATTTTCTTATTTTAATTATATATAATGAAAATTTATTTATTTATTTTATGCACTCACTTTTATTTGCTGTGTTTTACTTTATTTTATTCATTTTGCATGTATTTAAATTTAAGTAAATTTTTCCAAAGTGTATTGAAGTTATTTCTAATTCTTAAGTCTAGTTTTCATTTTTCTGTGCTATTTTTCCTATTTAATCATATCTAATTAATATTTAATTTTTAATATTTTGTTTATCTGTTATATTTTCGAATTTTAACTGAGATTTTAATTTTTTTTAGTTATTTGGATGTATATAAATATATATGAGAAATTTGAAAGGGTTAAGAGCAAAGAAACGGAAAAAACGTTTTATCCGTTTCTTTTGCAGTTTCTTCTGTCATTAATACATCAATTCATCTTAGCCATTCCTTTCCCCATCCTTTGCAGCCGACTTCCTCTTTTCATTCACGAATTTTTGAAGCCCCAAAACCCTAAAAAATCATGGCCTCCACCTTGAAGAAAAAAATTAGTCAAATCCCTCTCTTCTTTCTACTTTTCTTACTTTTCTATGCAATTTTGCCTTGTTTCTCTTCTAAGTTTGGATCGGCCTCTTCTCCATAGCCGCAGCCACAAACTCCTACATCTCTTCCATGCCTCCAACACCATCTACTCCACCAACCATGACCATGGCCGAGCCATCTATGGTGGCCAAACCCTTCAAATTGCAACCTACATGCCTAAAAACGACCATTGTTGCCTCATTCCCTTCATCTCCACTTGTTGCCTTGCCTATATGATGTTAAACCTGACCTATATGATGTCATACCTTAGCCAAAGCATCATCATAGCCAAGCATAAGTGTCCCTTAGGCCAAGCATTGAAGTGGTTGAAACAAGGTCCAATCTATCTTGTTCATTTTGCTTTGTATTTCAAAATTGTTTCAATGTTATTTTAGGTTGAATGTTTATATATTGTCTGGTTTGTTTTGTTTTGGGTTGATGATACAAAATTCATATCTTGGCTATCTTTCAACTCAAATCAAAAGTCGTGAAATTGTGCTTGTCGTGCCTTTGAAGTCGTGCTTGTATGTTGTTTTGGTCTCTAGCTTTGAAAAGGTGAGTCTTTCTCACTCTGACATACATACTTATGAAAAGTGGATTGATGACAAGTGTTGAGTAATGTAAAATGTTTATGAAAGTTAATGATGATCATATGATATGCTATCCCATGTTATTTCCATGTTATTACCATGTTATAACTGTTAATTTTCACCTGACATCTGATATATGACTGTATATTGTGATATTGACTTTGTTTATATTATTTCTGTATAATGATCACACTGTAAGTTCCCTGTTAGAAAAAATGTTATGGGCTGAAATGATAGGCCTGAGTTATTTTATTTACTTATTTAAACATGGGATTGCGGGTTTGAAATGATAGAACCCGGATTTTTACCTTTTAAACTGCGGATTGAAATGATACATATCCGTATCACTTGACCTAGGTTAGAAAACTATATACAGACCCGTGGTTATTCTATAAAGTGCTTTGAATATTTTAAGTATTTTAAAAAATATAAAATTATGAAATTTGATTTAAATAGATTTTGAAAGGTTTTAAAATAAATAAATTATGATTTTTCTTTGTGTTAAAAATGTAATTTATGAATGGATTAACTGGATTTTGAAATATAACTTATGTTTGAAATTTGGAATTTTGACTAAAAATGATATTTAAGTTACATGAATAAAATGGACTTTAATTTTATTTGGAAAATGGTAAATATGATAAATTGATTTATATTTGAATTTAAGTGATTTATTAAAGAATTATTGATTTTCTATAAATTTAAGTGGTTGAATAAATGACTGTTGAAAATGAAATTTTAAAATATAACTTGACTTGAAAATGTGAAATTTAAGTTTTAACTAAAGATGTTAAATTAATTAAATAAACTGGAAGTTTAGTTAAATTTGTGAAATGGTAATATAAATCTGAAACGTATAGGTTTTAATTTATGAAAGAAACGTATAGGTTTTAATTTATGAAAGAAACGTATAGGTTTTAATTTATGAAAGAAACGTATAGGTTTTAATTTATGAAAGAAACGTATAGGTTTAATTTATGAAAGAAACGTATAGGTTTTAATTTATGAAAGAAACGTATAGGTTTAATTTATGAAAGAAACGTATAGGTTTTAATTTATGGAAGAAACGTATAGGTTTTAATTTATGAAAGAAACGTATAGTTTTTAATTTATGAAAGAAACGTATAGGTTTTAATTAATGAAAGAACGTATGGTGTTCTAATTAATGATACGAACATGTAAATTCCTAATTAATGAAAGAAAGGTATAAGTTTTAATTAATGAAAGAAACGTATAGGTTTTAATTTATGAAAGAAACGTATAGGTTTTAATTTATGAAAGAAACGTATAGGTTTAATTTATGAAAGAAACGTATAGGTTTTAATTTATGAAAGAAACGTATAGGTTTTAATTAATGAAAGAACGTATGGTGTTCTAATTAATGATAGGAACATGTAAATTCCTAATTAATGAAAGAAAGGTATAAGTTTTAATTAATGAAAGAAACGTATAGGTTTTAATTAATGAAAGAAACGTATAGGTTTTAATTTATGAAAGAAACGTATAGGTTTAATTTATGAAAGAAACGTATAGGTTTTAATTTATGAAAGAAACATATAGGTTTTAATTTATGAAAGAAACGTATAGGTATAATTTGTGAAAGAAACGTATAGGTTTTAATTTATGAAAGAAACGTATAGGTTTTAATTTATGAAAGAAACGTATAGGTTTTAATTTATGAAAGAAACGTATAGGTTTTAATTAATGAAAGAACGCATGGTATTCTAATTAATGATAGGAACATGTAAATTCCTAATTAATGAAAGAAAGGTATAAGTTTTAATTAATGAAAGAAACGTATAAGTTTTTAATTAATGAAAGAAACGTGTAAAGTCCTAATTAATGAGAGAACATGAAAGTTTTAATTAATGTAAGAACATGTAAAGTTTTAATTAAGAAAGAAACATGTAAAGTTTTAAGTAGTGTGGAATTGATTTAAATTAATAAATGTTCATTATTGTAATAGGAATATAAAATTTAAAACGTACATTTGACACGTAGATTTTAATCAATGTAATGGTGTATTTTAAATTGATTAAAATAATAAATGTTACTTACTGTAATAATAAAATATAAGTTGATAACGTACATTTGATAAGCAAGTTTTAATTTATGTGAATGGCATACTTTAAATGATTAAAATAGTAAAGTTTCTTTATTGTAATAATAATGTAAGTTAATAAGGTGCTTTTCTTAACATAAGAATTTCGGTTTAAATTGTATATTACAGTAAGAAAGTTTATTTAACTATAAGGCTATGATAAATTGACATGTTAAAATTTTAAGCTTATCAATACTTTGATTATATACAATGTAAAGTGGAAAGTAGTGCATTCCAAAAATACTATGATTCCTTAAGGTAACATTTCCAAAATGCTATGATAATTTAAAGGAATATTTCAAGTTTAATAAATTTAAAGAAATATTCAATGATTTGAAAATTTGGGTTTTATTTGAATGATATAATATTGAATTATTTTTGAAATGGAAATGATACAATTGTGATATTGTTTTGAAATGAGTATGATATTTTGGTCTTGAAAGTATAAATTATTTGAAATAAATATCCATGGGTTATAATAACGATTGGTTGTTAAAGAGACTGGGATCGGATATTGTCTTATAGCCGGGCAATACCGAAAACCACTTTAGCAACTGTGTACGCGGTGGAGATTCCAGAATGAAGTAGGATGGTGGCGACATTCTCGAGGTATGTTACGTGGACCCAACTCCCGTGAGTTGGCATATATGACTAAAACAGGAGCTATACCGGGCTACACAAAGGGTCGCACCCTTTCATCGAGCATGCTCCATCGGAAACTATTCTATTACTTTTGTGATTCGATTCGGTGCGCCACTTTGATTCGGGGGTATTGTTCGAGGTGGGCGGAAGCTACTGGCTTGCCGTCACCACCGGTCCGGGAGTGCAAACGGTGTATCCACCCTGGCATTGCCTTGCGTGCCGTGTCATATCCTTATATCGAGCCAACTACGATTTTGGTTTTAAAGATCCGACCGTGTTAAGGTTCACCATCCCCTTAACGCTATTTTCTATATGATTATACTTTACTGATTAGACACTACCATATATAGCGTATATTACTACATAGTAAATAGTTTAACGGATCCTTAGAGGATGGGCAGTCCCAAGCATCCTTTAAGTTACTGATGCATTTTGTTACTGTTCACTTGAGTTGATTTACAGTTTATAAGTATTTATGTCCTGACTAGAGGTTTTGTGTTTTGCTTTACGCTCGGGTCAGATTGAGTGAGTTAGCATTCCAAATTCACCTTCGGCGTTGGAGCTTTCCTTGAAGATCCAACCACCTATTTTGTTTCAGTATCCAGTGGTTTAGTGATGTATCTGATTTGTACCTGATGTATCCTGTTACTCTTCTGTTGTATCTTATTTAACTCTGATGTATCTCATATTCATATAGTAGCTTCATGAACTACTATCTCTTTTTCTTCCGCTGCATTTTTTATATACTCTGTGTCTGTGATCTGCGATTTTTATTTACTGTATATCCTGAGATTTGCCAAATTTTTATTTATAACACGGTATTTTGAGCAATTCAATTCCGGCATGAGTGTCTACCTATACACTTATAATGGATGCGAATGGTTGAAAATACCGGGTCTTTACAACAAGGATGGATTTCAAATAAATATAGTGATTCAAATTTGATGGAAATCAAATCAAAGAGAATTTTGATTCGATAATAAGTTCGGAACAGAAGATAACTCAATTAGCAGAATCGGAAGATGGATGAGTTTATTTAATTCACGGGCAACCTTAACCGGGTCGTCCGTAACTTCAAGAATAAGATCATTGCTGAATTTCGAGGTAAATCAACATTTGATCTCAAGAGATGGAATTCAGGTATAGCAGGGAATAGATAGCATTGTAAATCGTGGATATAGAAATCTTCGGTAAATCGATGTCTATTATAAAGGAATTTCACCCATTTACAAACAATTCGAAGATTGGCGAGACCGCCGATCCATTACAAGGATCATTCGAAGTGGAGTTACGGAATGCTCCAGAATTCAGAAGAATATGAATGGTGAGGGACAAGAATGAATTTCGGAATCGAGGGTACGTTCCAAAGTTCAAAGGAATTGAGTCAAAAGGATGAAATTGAAATTCGAGTGAGAGTGATTCTGTAAATACATTTACCATATATGCTAAGTTTTGCCTCGAGCTACCAAAGCTCTGATACCAACTGTAACGACCCGCTATTTTTGACTATTCGCATCCGCACTTGTCGGACTTGAATAATTCAAAATACCGAATCATTAATTTAAATTTAGTAAAACACAGATATACAGTAAATAAATAATCACATAATCACAGACACAGAGTAATAATATGCAGTGGAAGCAAAAGATAGTAGTTCATGAAGCTACTATATACATATCAGAGTAAAATAAGGTACAACAGAAGCATCGAATACTACTAGTCAAATACAAGAATCAGAATACATCACTGGAATCAACTGAATATCCGAAGCTGTATAGATGGCTGGATCTCCAAGCGAAGCTCCAACTCCAAAAGCGAGTCTTGAATACTGGTACACTCAGTCTGACCCGAGAGTAAAGAAAATACAAAACACTCGAGTCAGGATTAACATTCTTATATCAATAAATCCAACTAAAGTGAAATAACAACTAAAATAAAAGCAACTCAAAGGACGTTGGAATAACCGTCCTCTAAGGATCCGTTAAACTATCTACTATGTAGTAATATACGCTAAATAGATAATGTCTGTCAGTAATATAAATATCAAAATAGTGTTAAGGCGTTACCATTATCCCCCTTAACACATTTTTATATAAGCGTTATAGTCTATACAGCACTGTAAACTCCACTGTAAACTAGTGGGATATCAGGGAGTACTCCATAGGTATAACACAAAACAAATTCGTAGTGGTCGCGTATATGGAGATACAAGTATGACAAGGCACATGAGGCAATGCCCAAGGTAGTGAAACTACCGTTTGTCTGAACCGGACTAGTGAAAACGCATGGCCTCAACGATCGCAACACCGCGAAACAACACTCCCAAAAGTACGAGGGTGCACCAATCAATAACAAGTAATGAGCAGTAGTTACGAAGAAGTGTGTTCGCTCGAGGTGGCTAACCCCATTTGGCCCGGCACGGCTCCTGTTTTAGTCATTTCCAATTTGACACAAGTGTCAAGGCTATCCATTATTGTTCTCTTTCTTCAGTCATCACGTACATCATTCCAACCACTACATTCTGGATCATGCTCCGCGTATAGTTAGTAAAGTGGTTTTCGGTTTAGGTAGAGAGTATATCCATAACCGATTCCGGTTTCTTTAATAACTTTCGTAATTATTTCACCGATTGGTCGTTTAATATATTTCAAAAACAAATCCATTTCAATTTCAATTAGAATTCGTAAATCGACATTTCGTTCGTCTTTTTAAATCAATTTCCAAAATTTACGTTTCAAAACTTCCAAATTCATAATTTTGAGAACTAATAATTCAATTTCAATTCTTATTAAAACAATTCAATATTAATTCAAATTCTTATATAAGTTTCATTTCGAAATCATTCAAATTAATTTAATTTAACATTCAAGTCAATTTAAATTCGTTGATCGATTACATTCAATATTCATTAGGTTAATTTATCAATATAAAACAACTTCTATTTAATTTCAAATTCATCAAATCAATTACTTAAGTTCAACTCCATTAACAAAGCTTACAAATTTAATTAAATTGGATTCGACAAATCAAATTCATTAAATTCAAGTCTTAAATTAATTTTAATAAGTCACATTTTATTTCTTGTTAAGGAAATTGAATTTCACTTATAAATTTCAAAACTCAATTAATAAAGAAACTAAATTTCACATATTCAAGAAGTTCAATTTCACTAATTAACTTACTTAGATAATTTTCCAAAACTTAATTCATAAAGAAACCCAATTTCATTTATTAACGAAGTTCAAATTCACTTATTCAAAGGTTTAATTATTTTTTCTTTATCAAAGAATTCAAATTTTATTTAATTATCAAATAATTCAATCTTATTCAATTATTAAATAATTTCAATTTAATTATTAATAATTTCAAAACTTAATAATTTCAAGCTTAAATTCAAACTTAATTATTAAATCATTTCAAACTTAATTCAATGGATAATTCCAAATTTTATTGTCCAATAATTTATTTTAAAACAACGTTCTTTCAATAACTACTGTGTTAATATTTTCATTTCAGGTTTTTAAATATTAACCTTTTCTTTTCATTAAATTCAAATTCCAACTGCATTGAAAATCTTATTCTTTATTTAAAAAAAACCTTTATTTCATTTTCAAACCAAATTATTGACCATTCGGTTTATTTAATTCTCGATCCTAAGTCAAGTTCATTTAGGTATTTTATCGTTTCAACCCAATTCCATTCAATCCAAAAACCAAAGCAAAACAAAGGGAACTTGAAGTGTGATAACTGGGATGGTGTCAAAGTAAATAAACAAGTAATAACAACATCAATAACAATTCAATAATTATTACAAATAATCCCGAAATAATCGTATTAATTCACATTGTTGTTTGTGCAAATTAATATAATTATTTCTAGAATCTACACTATCATTTCATGTAGATTAAAGATTATTACACAAATATTTTTATGGTTCTTCACTTGATATTCATTATCCAATTCATACTACATCAATTTATACAATCATACATTCAAATGGTTCAAGGGTAATTAACTATTTTTCTACGTGTCGAATAATTAAACATTTAAGGGGTCATATTATACAAATTTAACTAATCAAATTCAACACATATGTCGATTAAATTTTTTAACTATCCTACACCAAATTTAATTGCATAATATTTATCACTTTATACATTACAATTTAACATCCAATAAAACAACAAACAATCAATCTATTATCAATTAAACGGGATTATCATCGTATAATAACAGATAATGGTGTCAGGTGTCAAAGGTGAACTGATACATAAATAACAGTGCAATAAATAACAGCAGCATATTTCAATTATCGTTTTAATTGAAATCAAATTTAATAAATAAAAGAATATTAATCGTGAGTGATTGCTCACCTTTCGAGGCTAGATAGATTTTGACAAGGAAACGAGCTATGAATTTCAAGCAATGCCGGGTGGACATGATTCGATGAAGAAAAACAGGAACGACGGATGAAGCTGCTAAAAGAAGCCATAAACCAGAGCGACAGCCACAAACTATTGTTCAGGTGATTCTGTATTCCACGTGTCAAATTCATTCCGAACAAACATGGTCTCATATAAGACATGTTCAGTCCGATTATCAAACAAAATTTCTGAAGACTGCGCATAACATCGTAAGAATAACTAAAAGAAATCCTTGGTAAGATCAATTGTTCATAGAATCCTCATGTATCTATTTTCACTGTTAGAAACAGCCGTATTCGAGCATGTTCTAGGGTTCTGAAGTGCAACCATTTCACTTTTGGTGACTGCATACACTATGTGACCACAAATAGAACTAAACTCCTTCCTTGCGTTAATAAGCAACTTGTAGTATGGCCCCAAAAACTTAACAAATCCAACAATTCCATAACTTGTTGCCTTCATGTATTCGCCCCAGTAACTCATTACATTCCACTTCAAGTATGTGGTAGGGTCCTCTTGGAAGTATACTTCGAAAGGTTCCCATCTATCAATCTTTAGCACTCGCCAATGTGATTTACTCTAGATACAAACAACATACATGCTCATATCACCATGCATGTCACTATGAACTCATGCATGAACATTGATATAAACTGTTGCCTCGTGCTACAGTGGGGTGGAGGTCACGGCAGGCTGTAGTGGAGGGCAAGGGACGAACAACTCAGGTCAGGTGGTGTGCTTGGGTCGGTGCCGACGGGGAGATGTAGGCTGTGGCATGGCGAAAATCTTGGTAGTGCTGGAGGGTGATGCGATTCCGGGTGGTGATTTCGGTGTATCATCTGGTCGGGGCGAACTGCATGGAAGGGAAGAAAAAGCTCGAAGCTCGGCCTGGCTCTAGGGAGTTCGTGAGGCAGCCGATAGGTTCAAGGCTGCGTGGATCTGGGGATGAACACAGATGTGGCGATGGCTGGTGGTTCAGGTTGCTGGGTTTGAGGAGCTTGTCGGCAAGTGGATTAGTATGCTGTGGTGATGGACTTCGGTCGTTGGTTGTAAGGGAGGCGCGGAGAAGGCGTATGCGGGTGTAGACGTGGGTAGTGAGAGAGGAAAAAAGAGTGTCGGGAAAGATGCATGAGTGGATGGGAGGCCGTGCACGAGGGTAAGGGGATCGGCTTCAGAAAAATGAAAGCTTCGCATGGGTTTGAATGTAAAGAAGTAAAAAGCCAGTAGGTAAGAAAACGAATGAACCCAAAAAGAAATACAAAGAGGAGTTAAAAATAAAGATTGTCATGGGAACAGAGAAAGTCAAAAATTGATTTTGAAAATAGTAATAACCATACACGAATTCAGGGAATAATGAAGTCTAGCGTCTATCTATTTTTCCAAGGCTGAGCAAATGAATGGTCAGGGAACCAAAAGACTTTAAGACCCATACTGATATGAAATCGTTTCTGTGGATTTCGCCGTGAATCGGGCTTCAAAACACAAAAATAAATATACCGTAGAGATCAGCATGACGGGGCGATCAAAATGGTATACAGATATTGGTGATATGATTTAATTATAAAAATTCGAATTTTCAACTAGCGGAAAATGCAAGAAAAACGCCGAAAAATAAGATGGACGGAGCTAAAGATGTCCGAATTTGGAAAAATGACAAACTGATGGCTTGCTCAGAAGATGGTTTAGAATTTTTCTATGTAAAAATATTTAGGTTTCGAAAACGTATTATTTTCATCGCTTTTTAACGATCAAATTGAAGTAAATTTAAACACGAAATAAACTTTCATATTTTCGGACGAAAATTTAGCAGTCGCTATATTTAACTAGACGTATTCCAAATATCAAATTTATATTTCAAAATTTTATTTTTATATTTTTATTAAATTCTGCACAAATTCAGTTAATTAAATTAATTTAAAACCGTTAAAATATTCGGGTTGTTACACTCTCCCCCACTCTAAACTTTTCGTCCTTGAAAAGAGAGGAGGTAGGAGAATAGAAACAATCAGAAGAAAATAGATTTGAAGTCCAAAATAAAACAATTAATCTAAACCATATAAATTTCAACTTAAATCAATTATATTCAATAATTTATTTTTATTTTATTAATCTCACCTATTATTTATTTAACTTATTATTCTATTCATCCCCATAACATTTTATAATTAAAATTTTAGTGAATAACATTTATTTTACGCACTCACATTTTATTTATAAAGACAATTTATATTATATGTTATCCAATTATCTAAAATTATCGATTTCAAAGATTATACATTTAACAGTCATTTATTATTAGCATATTTTATTTAACAAATTTAATTCTTTTTATTTTATTCCAATTATTATTAAGTTTATTCTACTTAATATATCTTATCACATATATATTAAGTATATTTACTTATTATAACCACGCACATTTATTTATTTATTCCTTCAGCATCATTTTATACTGTATAATATTCAATTACATAGTTAACTTTCAAAAATTTTGGTAAGTTATATATAATGCAATTGAGTATTATACAAGTAAATTTCTAATTTAATTATTCAGGCTTAAAATTTATTCAAAATTTCGATTTCATTTTATAATTGAAATGATCCTTTGTCATAAATTTAAGAATTAAATTTCCGAATAACTTCAAATTTATTTAGAGGTAAATATATATATATATATAATATATCAAATCAGATATAAATCATATATTAATATATATATATATATATATTACAAATCAAATCATATTTTAACAATTTCAAATCAATTTGTTTTCAAAACAAACCGTAGCAAAGCTACAGAATAGTCTCTCCACTTCGAAGCTTGAAAATGAATGTCGATGATGCGGCCGTCATCACCGAAATTATTTTCCAGTGACAAAATAAAAGTGCTCTAATTTAATTATTTAAAATTCTTTGAAAACCATTTCTATTCGAAAATATTTCAAATAATATACATTTTAAAACATTAAAACCATAGTTCGAAATTATTGGAAATTAAATTCTCAAAGTCTTGATTTTAAATACATTTCAAATTCCAAATCTAATTACAACCAAATTTTATAATTCACTCATTTATTTTATGAAATAGTCAATGATTTATAAAACAATAAATGAAAATTAAATTTTAACATCTCGAACAACCGATTCATTAACATTTTTATTTCACAAAAATTTAGACTTATCTATAGTTTAATCATACAAAACTATTTTATTTACCAAATTTGAAAACAATATTGTGTTAGTTTTCTCTGCTCCGGTGTTTTAGAAATTCTATCGATAGCGTTGATCAGACGAATCGATCGAAAACCCAAATAAATATGAACAACTCAAACAACACAATATAAAATAAAAAATTTAGTATTACACTCCTTCGCTTGACAATACAAGGATGGATTTCAAATAAATATAGTGATTCAAATTTGATGGAAATCAAATCAAAGAGAATTTTGATTCGATAATAAGTTCGGAACAGAAGATAAGATAACTCAATTAACAGAATCGGAAAATGGATGAGTTTATCTAATTCACGGGCAACCTTAACCGAGTCGTCCGTAACTTCAAGAATAAGATCGTTACTGAATTTCGAGGTAAATCAACATTCGATCTCAAGAGATGGAATTAAGGTATAGCAAGGAATAGATAGCATTGTAAACCGAGGATATAGAAATCTTCGGTAAATCGATGTTTATTATAAAGGAATTTCACCATTTACAAACAATTCGAAGATTGGCGAGACCGCCGATCCATTATAAGGGTCATTTGAAGTGGAGTTACGGAATGCTCTAGAATTCAGAAGAATATGAATGGTGAGGGACAAGAATGAATTTCAGAATCGAGGGTACGTTCCAAAGTTCAAAGGAATCGAGTCAAAAGGATGAAATTGAAACTCGAATGAGAGTGATTCTGTAAATACATTTACCATATATGCTAAGTTTTGCCTAGAGCTACCAAAGCTCTGATACCAACTGTAACGACCCGTGTGACGCCCCACCTTTATACCCACGCTAGCGAAGAACACTGCGGAGTAATGCTATCAACTAGCACGGAGAATAAGGCTGTTGAGGAGCGACCATCCGTGTAATTGCTTTGCGCGAACATCAATATGTCAAATAGTATGAAATGCATTTTATTTCAAGAGGAAATCCGACATACCGATACAAACACAAAGCTACTACACAGTGGCTATAATAATCTTCGAAAACAAGTATAGAAATAAGCATAACACAAATTAGTCGCAGATAATTCATATCACAAAGGCGGAAGAAGATATGAATATATAACTAACACATGAAAGTGTACATCAGAGTAGTGGTCAAGAAGATCCACAATAATACAAAAGAATAGCAACACGTGCTATACAAAAGAATACAACTATGAGTCCATATCTCAAGTGTATGCAACAAAATAAACTACTAATCTAAGTAGTTAGCCAAAAGTCAGAGAAATCAATCTCAAGTGAGAAGTCAAGCTGAAGCACCTGTAACATCTCGATCTGACCCGAGTATTATTTAATAAGAAAATAATAAACGGATCAGTCTAACTATAAATATCAGATGACATGATATAGAATAAGAGATATGACATAAACATATGATAACCATACGGGCATACTACAATAAGTATGTAATTGGAACTCAACATGAGATTAATCAATATCACAAAAATCTTCACAAAGATCCAAAAAGGGTTACATACCCAAAACTTGCATTCAAAACAAGTCAATGACACACGAATTCACTAATGCACAAAAATTGACAAATCATATCAATGAAAATCACTAAAATTGGTGAAGCATAAATTTCAGAATTCAACACACGAAATCCAGAAATCACAAAAAGGGGGGAGGCCTATCACACGAACGGGAGCATTAAAACTCACCAACATATGTATCACACGAACGAGAAGCTATCTCATGGTAGCTAGCCATTAATTTTTGACACATGAATGGCCCGAAGACCATAGGGAGCTACCCCACATGTGTGAGTCGAAATCACACCGAAACAAAGAGACATCGCACAATTGCTAGTCTAAATCTTAAAATGATCGTCATGATCAAAGAGAAGTGTCAATTACTGTAAGCTAGTAAATATATGAGCTTAGCTTCATGTCCCATAACCACTAGCTTAACTTAAATATTTACGAACAAATTGTAGATCTCCACTAGAAAATTGTCACAAGAGATTCAATCGAACAAGTCTAAGAATTAACCGACGAAGTAAACGCAAGCGTTTCATACCACTCGTTTTACTAAGCCGTTTAATTAGATTTCTCAGACGAGTGAGGTAAAGGTTTGTATATACTAATAGATTGGAAAACGGTTTAAGAAACGAGCTTTGTAATAAAATAGTGTTGAAATCGTTTTGGTGAAAGAATTTTGATATTTACTACTAGTATAGGAAACCTTTATATTTTTAAAGTGATACATCATAAAGAAGATTGTAGGAACAATCAATCACTAAACTTCATATATGAAGATGTGAATAAAATCCAAAGAAACCGATAAAGAGTCCATCGAAATGGATATTCAAAAATCCCTAAAAAGGAGTCATCAAAGTCATAATAAATGATAACAACAAATAGGATCATCATGAATCGATTTAAATTGGAATTTTTAAACAAAAAGGCAAGCAGGCAAAACACTACAGTTTCAGACGTCTGAAACAAGTGGTTCAGACATCTGAATCTGGAAAAATAATAATTCTAGAACGTGATTCAGACGTCTGAACCAAATGTTTCAGACGTCTGAAATAGGCGTTTTTAGCCTATTTTCTTTCTGTTTGAAAATGAGCCAATTCAGACGTCTGAAATCCGAGATTCAGACGTCTGAAACTGGAATTTTGAGGATTTCCTGAACCTTGACCAAAAATGGCCAAACGAAAATCGAAAACGATCGAACGAGAAAATGACGACTAAGGATTTACACCACGCGACAACCCAGCCTTAACGGCTCTTCGATACGCCTCAAATATCAATGTCCAAATATCCATAATAGGATTTTCATAGATTTTGATTTCAAAACACCAAAAATTGGAATATACACCAAATCAATCCAAACCAAAGTCAATTGCAAAAGAATAAGTGTTAGGAATTCATACCTAACAATCGAAGATAATTAGGGACAAAGATGTGAGATAAAAATCTCACCTTTGAACCCAAACGATTGAAGAAGAAGCTTAAAAGCAAAGGAGAATCAACCACTTTTCAAATCCAACTCAAGAAGCTTGATTCTAAGCTTTAAAAGAAGAACATTCCCAAAGTTAGGTTTAGGAATTTCTGAAATTGATAAGAGAATGAGTTGGAGAAGAAGAAGAGAAGCTTACCAATGGGTTCTTCTATTAGTTTGGAGCTAGAGTTTGATTTGTAAAAGAAAACTAGGGCTTGGAGTTTTAATTTCCTCTTCCACTTTCCATTAATATAAAAGCTTGAGTATAAGGAAATGAGGAATGAAGTAATGAAGGGGAGAAGGGGTTGGGACCGAATACATAAGTGAGGTTAATGGGCTTAGTCCAAACCAAAGCCCTAAGTGAAAAAGTAGCAAAATTATACTATCTCCAAACATATCAAAGTTTACACTTAAAAAGATCGCAAACGTCATTTTAAACTCAATGGAAGTGGTCTCGAGTCCTAATTCGAACGTATGCAAAAAGTAGCTTTTCGGACTAAATTTCGAGTATCGATAAAATATTTTAATAAAATATTTAAATATAAAATCGACAAATATGCGGGTTGTTACAGACTCCCCTCCTTAAAGAAATTGCGTCCTCGCAATATTTAAGAAGAAAATATAGAGTAACAACCATAAAAGCATATTCAACACAAAAGAAATTTGAAATAAAAGGTTCACCTTAAAGAGCACGAGAAAGTAAGTATGGATGTGTTCGCTCGATGAACTCTCTAGATTCCCAAGAACAATCCTTAGGATTTGAAGACCATTGAACTTTCACAAGCGGGACATCTTTATTTCGAAGGCGTTTGACCTCCGAAGAAATAATTCGAATAGGATGCTGCTCATAAGTTAAATTTGGCGAAACTTCAATCTCTTCCACAACACCGGGCTCAAGAATAGAATCGGAATCTCGAAGGCACTTCCGTAATTGAGAAACATGAAACACGTCATGCATAGCAGAAAAATGAGCCGGTAATGATAGGCGATAAGCCATGGAACCAATGCATTCAGTGATAGGAAATGGCCCAATATATCGAGGCGCTAACTTTCCCGATCGACTGAAACGTACAAAACCTTTCATAGGTGACACACGAATGAACACAAGATCTCCTAAAGAAAATTCTAACTTCCTTCTCCGGTTATCGGCATAGGATCTTTGTCTACTTTGGGCTTCTTTCATCCTATGACGAATAAGGTCAATCTTTTCTGTGGAATAACGAATAAAATCTGGACCTAAAACCAACGTCTCACCGGCCTCAAGCCAACAAGAAGGAGATCGGCATGGCCTTCCATAGAGTGCCTCAAAAGGTGTCATACCAATACTAGATTGGAAGCAATTATTATAGGAAAACTCAACAAGAGGAATATGATCTTCCCAGCTTCCACCGAAATCAAGGACACAAGCACGAAGAAGATCTTCAAGAATTTGATTCACACGCTCGGTTTGTCCATCGGACTGAGGATGATAAGCGGTGCTAAAATAAGCTTCGTTCCTAAAGCTTTTTGAAGACTCTTCCAAAATCCACTAGTAAACAATGGATCACGCACTAACTACAGAAGTAGGAACTCCATGCAATTTAACAATTTCTTTAATAAAAAGTTTGGCCAAAAGAGGTACGGTCCGATTGGACCGAATGGGAATAAAATGGGCGGATTTAGTAAGTCTATCAACAATCACCCATAAGCTATCATGACCCGAACGAGAACGGGGAAGGCCATCAATAAAATCCCTGGAAATTTGGTCCCACTTCCAAATTGGAATTTCCAAAGGTTGCAATAACCCACCGGGCCTTTGATGTTCGGCCTTAACGAGTTGGCAAGTCATGCAACGCTTAACAAAGTAAGCAATATCATATTTCATTCCCTCCCAATAATAAAGCCGTTTCATATCCGCATACATTTTACTACTACCGGGATGAATGGTAAATTTAGAATGATGAGAATCTTCTAAAATATCTTTACGAAGATCACTAATATTTGGCACGATAAGTCTACCAAATTTTCGAATGTCGCAATGAGAATCAATATTAAAGTCTTTCAAACCTTCAATATCAGTTTTATCCTTAATATTTTGGCCAAGAAGAGCCAATTCAGGATCTAGCCTTTGAGCTTCAAGAATGCGGTCTAAAAGAGAAGGGTGAGCCTCAAGGCTACATAAAATAAGAGATGAACATAAATCGGAAACACGGTCTCGAATTTCATAAGTGGATAAAACCTTGAGATCATTCCATTCGGATATCATCATAGAAACAACAGCTTGTTGTTTACGGCTAAGAGCATCGGTGACACGATTACCCTTACCGGGAGTATAAAGGATATCAAGATCATATGGTGCAAGAAATTCGAGCCAACGCTGTTGACGCAAATTAAGTTCCTTTTGGGAGAATAAATACTTTAAGGACTTATGATCGGTATAAAGAACAAATTTCTCTCCTAAAAGATAATGACGCCAAATCCGAAGAGCAAAAACAATAGCCGCGAGTTCTAAATCATGTGTGGCATATCTGGTCTCGGCCGGCTTTAATTGCCTTGAAGCATAAGCAATAACACATTCTTTTTGCATAAGAACGACACCTAAACCAACGCGACTAGCATCGGTATAAACAACGAAATCTTGATTCCCCTCGGGAATAACAAGAATAGGAGCATAAGAAAGAAGTTCCTTTAGTTTCTGAAAAGAAGTTTCACGTTTGTCCGGCCAAATGTATTTAACACCTTTCTTCATTAAGCTAGTGAGAGGCATAGCAATCTTAGCAAAGTCTTTGATAAAACGGCGGTAATAACCCGCCAATCCAAGAAAACTAAGAATCTCCGTCACACTCTCCGGTCTCTTCCAATCTTGAATCACTTCAATCTTTGAAGGATCCACGGAAATTCCGGATTCTGAAATAATATGACCGAGAAACTTCACACGAGATTGCCAAAAGTGGCATTTAGAAAATTTCGCCTTTAATTGATTACTCCTAAGAGTTTCCAACACAATCCGAAGATGCTTTTCATGCTCCTCCTCGGTTTTTAAATACACAAGAATATCATCAATAAAGATGAGGACAAACCGGTCGAGGAAGTCTTTCAAAACTCTATTCATACGGTCAACGAAATAAGCCGGAACATTTGTTAACCCAAATGGCATAACGAGCCATTCATAAGATCCATACCGAGTACGGAACGATGTCAAAGGAATGCTATCCTCTGCAATACGAAGCTAATGAAAACCAGTAGCTAAGTCTAATTGTGAAAAGACTCTAGCATCACTAAGCTGATCGAATAGATCATCAACCCGAGGTAAAGGATATTTATTTTTGAGAGTAAGATCATTAAGCTTGCGGTAGTCAATGCAGAGTCTAAGAGTACCATCGGATTTCTTTACGAAAATAGCCGAAGCTCCCCAAGGCGAGGAACTAGAGCGAATAAATTGATTCGTTTCCAAATCGGATAATTGTATGCACATCTCCTCATTTTCATTATTGGACAAACGATAAGGAGGACGAGTAATAGGTTGAGCTCCAGGGATAAGATTAATTCTGAACTCAATTTCTCGCTTAGGTGGTAATCCTAAAATGGGCTCAAATATGTCGAAAAATTCACGAACAACGTGAATAAGAGAAATAATATCTTCCTCATCATCATTATCGTCATCATGAGGATTTAAAGAATATAATGATGCAACCAAGCTGGAATTCGAATCTTTAAGATTAATAGAAATCTGCTTAACAGATTGAGGATGTCGAAGATGAATAGTCCGCTCAGGACATAGGATATGAGCTTCATAACGGTTAAGCCAATCCATTCCCAAAATCATTCCAAAGCCTAAATAACGCATGACATGCAAATCGGCTCGGAAAGAAAAATCACCCAAAATAATCTCGACATCATTACACAATAAACTGATTGTTGCGGATCCACCAATCGGATTCGGAATTCTCAAAGAAGTCATTAAAGCAACAACACTTAAAGAAAAAGTATCAACAACTTCTTTTGATATAAAAGAATGAGATGCTCCCGTGTCAAAAAGAACTCGAATAGGTTGATCACGAAATATAATAATACCATCAAGGATAGAATGAGAAATACCTTGACCACGAGACGTGTTGCCAGGGGCTTGAGCAACATTAAGCTTTCCCTCCTTCCTATTTTGAAGTTTGGGACATGAAGATAAATAATGATCCGGGGTTTTGCAATAGCGACAAGTACGAGGCTTTGAATACTTGTTCGCAAAATGGTTTCTGGAACCATAGTTAAAGCATTTCCCTTCAGTTGAGGAAAAGGTCTTTACAGCAGGAGTCGCTTTCTTCCCTTTCTTATTGGGATAAGGACCTTTGAATTTGTTTGGCCTCTTCTTGTTGTTGAAGTTTGGTTTGGAACCCACCACTTCAACATCACTTTCCCTATCCGCCTCTTCAAGGCGAAGAGCGATATCAATGAGTTGGTCGAAGGGAACTTCTAATTTTAGAAGTAATGGCTTCTTGAGATTTTAGTTTAAGCCATAGACAAATATTTGGTTCTTCTTCAATGGGGTGTTGATGTATTCAACCCCATATTTGGAAAGTGACTCAAAGGATGCAAGATAATCAGTCACGGAGGCTTCACCTTGAACAAAGTCAATAAAATGGCGAGCCAAAGTCACCTTCTTAGCTTCTGGTACGAATTTTAACTCGAAGCGCTCTCAGAATTTCTCCCAAGTGAGATCCACTTCATTTATTTCAGAAATCAGAAGCTCATACCAATCTAATGCTCTTTCTTGAAGCATACTAGAGGCCACCTGAACTTGATGAAGATCAATGAGGTTCATGCGAGAAAAGATTCGATCGCATGACCTTAACCAAGCCTGAACTTCAACAATAGTTTCAGAACCTCTAAATGGCTTCCCACCTAGGTTGGTGTGATCATTGCACAAACGTGCAAACCCAGATTTAGGGTGAGTAGGTTCCGGATTAGAACCAGCTGCTTGAGCATTCGTGGCAAGGTCAAGAAGTTGCTGGGTAGTCATAAAAAATCGATCTTGGGGTGGAGCACTAGATGGTCCAGCTCTGGGACGACCAGGTCTAACCATTTCTCTTCCTTAAGAAAGAAAGAAGGAAGAAGAAGAAGGTTAATCACAAAATGAATATCAAGCAATCTTGATAGATAAACAAGGAATCATAAAGAAAATAGGATGAATCGGTACGAAGACTCGAATTAAATCCTAAAGCACGACTCCTAAGATGGACTTAGGACGATGATCCTTGTTATAATATTCCATACTGTTCCAAAGTTTGGCTCTGATACCAAGCTGTGACGCCCCACCTCTATACCCACGCTATCCAATAACACTACAGAGTAATGCTGTCAACTAGCATGGAGAATAAGGCAGTTGAGGAGCGACCATCCGCGTAATTGCTTTACGCGAGCACCGGTATGTCTGATAGTATGACATGCATTTTATTTCAAGAGGAAATCAGACATACCGATACAAACACAAAGCTACTACACAGTGGCTATAATAATCTTCGGAAACAAATATAGAAATAAGCATAACACAAATAAGTCACAGATAATTCATATCACAAAGGCGGAAGAAGATATGAATATATAACTAACACATGAAAGTGTACATCAGAGTAGTGGTTAAGAAGATCCACAATAATACAAAAGAATAGCAACACGTGCTATACAAAAGAATACAACTATGAGTCCATATCTCAAGTGTATACAACAAAATAAACTACTAATCTAAGTAGTTAGCCAAAAGTCAGAGAAATCAATCCCAAGTGAGAAGTCAAGCTGAAGCACCTATAACATCTCGGTCTGACCCGGGTATTATTTAATAAGAAAATAATAAACGGATCAGTCTAACTATAAATATCAGATGACATGATATAGAATAAGAAATATGACATAAACATATGATAACCATACGGGCATACTACAATAAGTATGTAATTGGAACTCAACATGAGATTAATCAATATCATAAAAATCTTCACAAAGATCCAAAAAGGGTTTCATACTCAAAACTTGTATTCACAACAAGTCAATGACACACGAATTCACCAATGCACAAAAATTGACAAATCATATCAATGAAAATCACTAAAATTGGTGACGTATAAATTCCAGAATTCAACACACAAAATCCAGAAATCACAAAAAGGGGGGAGGCCTATCACACGAATGGGAGCATTAAAACTCACCAACATATGTATCACACGAACGAGAAGCTATCTCATGGTAGCTAGCCATTAATTTTTGACACATGAATGGCCCGAAGACCATGGGGAGCTACCCCACATGTGTTAGTCGAAATCACACCGAAACAAAGAGACATCGCACAATTGCTAGTCTAAATCTTAAAATGATCGTCATGATCAAAGAGAAGTGTCAATTACTGTAAGCTAGTAAATATATGAGCTTAGCTTCATGTCCCATAACCACTAGCTTAACTTAAATATTTACGAACAAATTGTAGATCTTCACTAGAAAATTGTCACAAGAGATTCAATCGAACAAGTCTAAGAATTAACCGACGAAGTAAACGCAAGCGTTTCATACCACTCGTTTTACTAAGCCGTTTAATTAGATTTCTCAGACGAGTGAGGTAAAGGTTTGTATATACTAATAGATTGGAAAATAGTTTAAGAAACGAGATTTGTAATAAAATAGTGTTGAAATCATTTTGATGAAAGAATTTTGATATTTACTACTAGTATAGAAAACCTTTATATTTTTAAAGTGACAAATCACAAAGAAGATTGTAGGAACAATCAATCACTAAAATTCACATACGAAGATGTGAATAAAATCCAAAGAAACCGATAAAGAATCCATCGAAATGGATATTCAAAAATCCCTAAAAAGGAGTCATCAAAGTCATAATAAATGATAACAACTAATAGGATCATCACGAATCGATTTAAATTGGAATTCTTAAACAAAAAGGAAAGCAGGCAAAACACCACTTGTTTCAGACGTCTGAAACAAGTGGTTCTGACGTCTGAATCTGGAAAAATAAAAATTTCTAGAACGTGATTCAGACGTCTGAACCAAATGTTTCAGACATCTGAAATAGGCATTTTTAGCCTATTTTCTTTCTGTTTGAAAATGAGCCAATTCAGACGTCTGAAATCCCAGATTCAGACGTCTGAAACTGGAATTTTGACGATTTCCTGAACCTTGACCAAAAATGGCCAAATGAATATCGGAAACGATCGAACGAGCAAATGACGACTAAGAATTTACGCCACGTGACAACCCAGCCTTAACGGCTCTTCGATACGCCTCAATATCAATGTCCAAACATCCATAATAGGATTTTCATAGATTTTGATTTCAAAACACCAAAAATTGGAATATACACCAAATCAATCCAAACCAAATTCAATTGCACAAGAATAAGTGTTAGGAATTCATACCTAACAATCGAAGATAATTATAGACAAAGATGTGAGATAAAAATCTCACCTTTGAACCCAAACGATTGAAGAAGAAGCTTAAAAGCAAAGGAGAATCAGCCACTCTTCAAATCCAACTCAAGAAGCTTGATTCTAAGCTTTAAAAGAAGAATATTCCCAAAGTTAGGTTTGGGATTTTCTGAAATTGATAAGAGAATGAGTTAGAGAAGAAGAAGAGAAGCTTACCAATGGGTTCTTCTATTAGTTTGGAGCTAGAGTTTGATTTGCAAAAGAAAACTAGGGCTTGGAGTTTTAATTTCCTCTTCCACTCTCCATTAATATAAAAGCTTGAGTATAAGGAAATAAGGAATGAAGTAATGAAGGGGAGAATGGGTTGGGACTGAATAATAAGTGAGGTTAATGGGCTAAGTCTAAACCAAAGCCCTAAGTGAAAAAGTAGCAAAATTCTACTATCTCCAAACATATCAAAGTTTACACTTAAAAAGATCGCAAACGTCATTTTAAACTCAACGGAAGTGGTCTTGAGTCCTAATTCGACCGTATGCAAAAAGTAGCTTTTCTGACTAAATTCTGAGTATCGATAAAATATTTTAATAAAATATTTAAATATAAAATCGACAAATATGCGGGTTGTTACAACCCGCTATTTTTGACTATTCGCATCCGCACATGTCGGACTTGAATAATTCAAAATACCGAATCGTTAATTTAAATTTAGCAAAACACGGATATATAGTAAATAAATAATCATATAATCACAGACATAGAGTAATAATATGCAGTGGAAGCAAAAGATAGTAGTTCATGAAGCTACTATATACATATCAGAGTAAAATAAGGTATAACAGAAGCCTCGAATACTACTAGTCAAATACAAGAATCAGAATACATCACTGGAATCAACTGAATATCCGAAGCTATATAGATGGCTGGATCTCCAAGCGAAGTTCCAACTCCAAAGGTGAGTCTTGAATACTAGTACACTCAGTCTGACCCGAGAGTAAAGAAAATACAAAACACTCGAGTCAGGATTAACATTCTTATATCAATAAATCCAACTCAAGTGAAATAACAACTAAAATACAAGTAACTCAAAGGACGTTGGAATAACCGTCCTCTAAGGATCCGTTAAACTATCTACTATGTAGTAATATACGCTAAATAGATAATGTCTATCAGTAATATAAATATCAAAAGAGTGTTAAGGTGTTACCATAATCCCCCTTAACACATTTTTATATAAGCGTTATAGTCTGTACAACACTATAAACTCCACCGTAAACTAGTGGGTTATCAGGGAGTACTCCATAGGTATAGCACAAAACAAATTTATAGTGGTCGCTTATATGAGGATACAAGTATGACAAGGCACATGAGGCAATACCCAAGTTAGTGAAACTACCGTTTGCCTGATCCGGACTGGTGAAAACGCATCACCGCAACGATCGCAACACCGTGAAACAAGACTCCCAAAAGTACGAGGGTGGACCAATCAATAACATGTAATGAGTAGTAGTTACGAAGAAGTGTGTTCACTCGAGGTGGCTAACCCCATTTGGCCCGACAAATCTCCTGTTTTGGTCATTTCCAATTTGACACAAGTGTCAAGGCTATCCATTATCGTTCTCTTTGTTCGTCATCACGTACATCATTCCAACCACTTCATTCTGGATCATGCTCCGCGTATAGTCAGTAAAGTGATTTTCGGTTTAGATAGAGAGTATATCCATAACTGATTCCGTTTTCTTTAATAACATTCATAATTATTTTACCGATTTGTCGTTTAATATATTTCAAAAACAAATCAACTTCAATTTCAATTAGAATTCACAAATCGACATTTCGTTCGTCTTTCTAAATCAGTTTCCAAAATTTACGTTTCAAAACTTCCAAATTCATACTTTCGAGAACTTATAATTCAATTTCAATTCTTATTAAAACAATTCAATATTAATTCAAATTCATATATAAGTTTAATTTCGAAATCATTCAAATTAATTTAATTTAACATTCAAGTCAATTTAAATTCATTCATCGATTACATTCAATATTCGTTAGGTTAATTTATCAATACAAAAAACTTCTATTTAATTTCTAATTCATTAAATCAATTACTTAAGTTCAACTCCATTAACAAAGATTACAAATTTAATTAAATTGGATTCAACAAATCAAATATACATTAATTTTAATAAGTCACATTTTATTTCTTGTTAACGAAATTCAATTTCACTTATAAATTTCAAAACTCAATTAATTAAGAAACTAAATTTCACATATTCAGGAAGTTCAATTTCACTTATTAACTTACTTAGATAATTTTCCAAAACTTAATTCATAAAGAAACCCAATTTCATTTATTAACGAAGTTCAAATTCACTTATTCAAAGGTTTAATTTTTTTTTCTTTATCAAAGAATTCAAATTTTATTTAATTATCAAATAATTCAATCTTATTCAATTATTAAATAATTTCAATTTAATTATTAATAATTTCAAAACCTAATAATTTCAAACTTATAAATTCAAACTTAATTATTAAATCTTTTCAAACTAAATTCAATGAATAATTCCAAATTTTATTGTCTAATAATTTATTTTAAAACAACGTACTTTCAATAACTATTATGTTAATATTTTCGTTTCAGATTTTTAAATATTAACCTTTTCTTTTCGTTAAATTCCAATTCCAACTTCATTGCAAATCTTATTCTTTATTTCAAAAAAACCTTTATTTCATTTTCAAACCAAATTATTGACCAATCGGTTTATTTAATTCTCGATCCTAAGTCAAGTTCATTTGGGTATTTTATCGTTTCAACCCAATTCCATTTAATCCAAAAATCAAAGCAAAACAAAGGGAACTTGCAGTGTGATAACTGGGATGGTGTCAAAGTAAATAAACAAGCGATAACAACATCAATATCAATTCAATAATTATTACAAATAATACAGAAATAATCGTATTAATTCACATTGTTGTTTGTGCAAATTAATATAATTATTTATAGAATCTACACTATCATTTCATGTAGATTAAAGATTATTACACAAATATTTTTACGGTTCTTCACTTGATATTCATTATTCAATTCATACCACATCAATTTATACAATCATACATTCAAATGGTTCAAGGGTAATTAACTATTTTTCTACGTGTCGAATAATTAAACATTTAGGGGGTCATATTATACAAATCTAACTAATCAAATTCAACACATATGTCGATTAAATTTTTTAACTATCCTACGCCAAATTTAATTGCATGATATTTATCACTTTATACATTACAATTTAACATCCAACAAAACAACAAACAATCAATCTATTATCAATCAAATGGGATTATCATCGTATAATAACAGATAATGGTGTCAGGTGTCAAAGGTGAACTGATACACAAATAACAGTGCAATAAATAACAGCAGCATATTTCAATTGTCGTTTCAAATGAAATCAAATTTAATAAATAAAAGAATATTAATCGTGAGTGATTGCTCACCTTTCAAGGCTAGATAGATTTTGAAAAGGAAACGAGCTACGAATTTCAAGCAACGCTGGGTGGACATGATTCATGAAGAAAAACAGGAAAGACAGACGAAGCTGCTAAAAGAAGCCATAAACCAGAGCGACTGTCCACAAACTATTGTTAAGGTGATTCTGTATTCCACATGCCAAAAATTCAATCCAAACAAACATGGTCTCATATAAGACATGTTTAGTCTGATTATCACACAAATTTTCTGAAGACTGCGCATAACATGGTAAGAATAACTAAAAGAAATCCTTGGAATGATCAACTGTTCATAGAAGCCTCTTGTATCTACTTTCAATGTTAGAAACAACCGTATTCGAGCATGCTCTAGGGTTCTGAAGTGCAACCATTTCACTTTTGGTGACTGCATACACTATGTGACCACAAATAGAACTAAACTCCTTCCTTGCTGTAATAAGCAAGTTGTAGTATGGCCCCAAAAACATAACATATCCAACAATGCCATAACATGTTTCCTTCATGTATTCGCTCCAGTAACTCATTACATTCCACTTCAAGTATGTGGTAGGGTCCTCTTGGAAGTATACTTTGGAAGGTTCCCATCTATCAATCTTTAGCACTCGCCAATGTGATTTACTCTAGATACAAACAACATACATGCTCATATCACCATGCACGTCACTTTGAACTCATGCATGAACATTGATATAAACTGTTGCCTCATGCTACAGTGGGGTGGAGGTCACGACAGGCTGTAGTGGAGGGCAAGGGACGAACAACTCAGGTCTGGTGGTGTGCTTAGGATGTGCCGACGGGGAGATGTAGGCTGTGGCATGGAGAAAATCTTGGTGATGCTGGAGGGTGATGCGATTCCGGGTGGTGATTTTGGTGTAACATTTGGTCGGGGCGAACTGCATGGAAGGGAAGAAAAAGCACGGAGCTCGGCCTGGCTCCAGGGAGTTCGCGAGGCAGCCAATAGGTTCAAGGCTGCGTGGATCTGGGAAGGAACACGGAAGTGGCGATGGCGGGTGGTTCGGTTTGCTGGGTTTGTGTAACGTCCCGCCTTTTCGCACACTTTAAACCGACACACGTGCCAATTAAAAGCATACGCAAGGGTGGATTGTTATGGGGTAAATAAGAAAAACAGAGAAGAAATAAAACAAAATAGAATCTCACAGCGGAAGGATAAAATATAATAATAAATATACAGTTCATAAACGGTTACAAAACAGTTAATTCTTCTTTATACAATAAATATCAGAGTTACACATACCAATACAAACAATGCAGCGGAATAGAAAGAGTGAGGTGCATACTATAAATAATAATAATATGGATTCTTCGTCTTCGTCCTCCAAAGCTAAAGTCTTCGATCCTGAAACGCTCGGACTGACCCGAGCGAATTTGAAAAGACAAAAACACTCGAGTCAGACTAAAAGATCTTATGTGAGTTAAATTAACAGAAATAAATATGAGTACAGTAACTCAAGAGATGTTCGGGATTTACATCTCCTAAGGATCCGTTAAACTATTTACTATGTAGTATATTGCGCTATTATAATAGTGTCTAGTCATAAAATAAACTTACTTTTAAATAGCGTTAAGGCTTTACATTTTCCACCTTAACACGTAAAATGCCAATAGTCTATACAGTACCGTAATACCTCCTGATCGGGAGGCTACCAGAGGATACTCCATAGGTACGACACAAATAGAAACTCGTAGTAAAGGCTCGGTATGGTAGATGACACGGCACAACTAGGCAATGCCAGGGTAGATATACCAATTGCTATCCAGGCTGGTGGAAACGCGTAGCCGCAGTTACCGCCCACCTCGGACTAACTCCCCAAAATCAAAATATAAAAGTGGCCACTGAATCAATCCAAGTCAAAGTATAATATCGAAGAGGAGGGTCCGATCAGAGGAATGACCTCATTGGCCTCAGAATCGCTCCTGTTTTAGCCACCTTATGCCAACTCACGGGAGTCGGGTCCACGTATTTACCTTACAGGAAACGTCGCCACCACCTACTTCATTCTGGAATCTCCACCGCATACACGGTTAGTCAAAGTGGTTTTCGGTACCGACAGAGAGTATGTCCATATCCGATCCCGGTCTCTTTGTCAACCCATCGTTATTATAACACCACGGTCATTTAAAAATAGGTTATACTTTAAAAATCAGAATAAACATTCCATTTCATAACCATGAATACGATATCATTTCAAAACCCAAAACCATATTTTATCACTTATCCCAAATATAATTCTTTTCCAAAATCAAAATGCTTTAACTTCATAACGTCTGAAAATCAAATATTTTCAAAGCATAATATTTTGAAAATCATAATTTAAAACCATAACTTCTAAAACTTGAATGGTTTGGACATTCAACTGTATATGAATTAAATGGTTTAACTTAAATGTTACTTTGTAAAGAAAATAGTTCTCATGGCTTTACAAATACATTTCTTTATTAAAGTCTAAACCAAAATTTATATTATCTCTCTCAAGTTCCAAAACCACGTCAACTTATTTATATATACGTATATCCATTTTGAGTATCAATATTTCAAACTAAAGTTGGATTTTATGCTTTCAACAAATCAATTGTTCTATTAATTAGTCTTGAATATTCATATAAAATCCATAAATAATAAGACTTCAATTTCTAGTAATAATATATATATATTTTTCCCAATTCAAATTATACTAGAATATTCATTTCAATTTATTTTGGGAAAAATCCAATTATAAATATCATATCTTAAAATTTCCAAAATTAACATTTAAACATATGATATAAATTATTAAACTCCATTTTCTTAATTTTCTTCCATTTTTAATAAAGATTTTTATACACCTTTTAATTTCAAAATTTTCAACTTCATATGTATATATATATGGAAGAAAAATATTTATACAATATAAAATTTAAGATTATTATAAACCGTATTCCATCCAAACCATAGAAATCACATTTAAATAGTTATATATATACCGTGGTGCCTGTATATAATTTTCTATCCTATGGTCAAGTGATACGGATATTTATCATTTCAATCCGCAATTTAAAAGATATAAAATTTTGCGATTATATATCATTTCAAACTACAATCCCGAATGAAATGAAATATGCATGATAATTTGCAATTTAATGATATACAATAAACATCCATTCATCAACATCATCCATCATCCAAATCGCAATCATCAATCAATATCAATCAATAACAATATTATTTTTGGTACTACATAACAGGTAATACTGGCAATTTTATTCAAATTAAATTTAACAGCTATTAATCTACAGTCTATATTCAGAAATAAATTATATAACTGTTAACTAGCAGTTCATATACAAACAAATAAATTTTAACCGTAAATTTATACGCAATAAATTAATTAAATTAACAGTTAAATTAAATAAATGCAATTCAACAGATATGAATAAAATAAACATGCCAAATACTCATAAATAAATTTCTATTCATTTCTAAAGTTAATTTAAACAAACATAAAAGCTTCTAGTATTTGTGAGTGGGTTAAAACACTCACCCTTTGAATTTAAATCGAATTTAAATTCGATTTAAACCTAAAAATTCGCCCTTCTCGGAATTCGTCCAAACCTGCGTCATCAAGTCCGGAATTAAATTACGATCCTAACAAAAGAAATTTCGTGTGAATCCGACTTCGTATGAGAAAGTTATGGCGAAAAATGATGATTGAATTCAAAATTGAAAATAAATAAAACGACACACATTCATCACTTACAAATATATGTGCCACGTCACTCCTTCTATTCCCAGAAACGCACGCGACCCTCTTCCAGAAACCCTAATCGAAGATCTACAACGATCTAACCGTTGAATCGACACAAAAACCATATAGATAAGATCCCCATCGTCCACTCTACAAAACCCAGAAAAGGTTTGACGATCCGAGGAAGTTTGCGACGACGATGATGAATGGTCACGGACTGTTTGAATTAATTCTGGTCAAACGAATGTTCAAAACAGAAAACGAATTGCACCAGTAGATTACGTGCCTCGAGAACATTAACATATATTTTTATGGAATTTTTCTGACGTGTTTGCAATTTCACTGAAATCTGGATTGGGGTAGATCTAGGTTGCATTCATTTGAGGAGGAGAAGGAGATGAAGAAATGAACGTACAGTGAAAGGGAAAATAAAATGGGGCTAGGGTTTATAACAGGTTATATATAGACAAGGCTGAAAAATAATAGATGGATCGGATTGGATCTAAACATAAGTTTAAATTTAGGCATAAACATATATGTAATAAAGTAGCATTAAATTTTGAAACGTGAATTGATTTAATTGGAAATAAATTACCCAAATGTTCTTATTCCATCAAATTTTATTTACTGAAGGTTGCACTTAATCTACTTTATACACCTTGCCCCTTTTGTCTTTAAATCAATAAATCTTATATAGTATATAGATTTATCATAAATTTTATCTATTCTTCCTTTTTGGAAATGTTCTATATATTAGATTTCATTTATATGCAATAAATCATACTATCGTAGTTATATCCAATTAAATAAATAAATGTTGATTCCTACTCTTTTTATCCAACAATTGTTTACGTTTTATTCCATAAATACTTCTACACACATCCTGGATTTTGTGTAAATGGTTGTAACGTTAAATCTTGTCTACTTCCCATTTTATATTTAAGGTTTCTAAAACCGATTAATATTATTCCCTAGTCCAAACACCCTTTTTCCCAATTTATATTAACGTATCCTTAAATTATTGCAATTGATTATCTAACATACAACTGAATCTATTTCTAAATTTTCATAATTCATTAACACCTTACAAAAATTTACAAATACAGGGCTTGTATCGGATAAAACTTATTTTCATTGATGAATTCAATACTTGCCTTTATTTTATTTATTTCCAGCTTAATATCCAATCGCAACAATTTCCACTATTACACTTATTAATTTCAATACATAATTCAATTTCAATAAATTCAACATTATAAGTTTGATTAAATTTATTAAATTCACTTTCCTTCTATTATTCAAGGTTATTGATGTCAATTTAATGAAACTAACATTGGCTCAATATCTATACATTAAAAATCTCAATTCGAAACTTAGATCTCAACTTATGAAATAGTTAAATAATAAATTCCATCTAAATCTACATCTTCCTACTATCTAAATATTTAGAAAAATTACTTACCACTTTTTATTGTAAATTTCTAAACTAGAAGATTTGTGTCATTTCTAGCCCTCTGGATATTTTATATTAACTAAAAGCAAATTTACATATAATTTCCATCGTCAATTATTTTAGTGAATAAATCATCAAAGGTTACTGCAATTAATCCCCTAAATTGCAATAAATTCTAATAAATTTGACTCTATTTGATTACAACTCACAAATAAATCAATTATTCCCCAACTACAATGTTACCGTTTCTTATATATATATCACTACAGTAATACTTCCAAATGTTCATCTTTTGTTTGCATAAATTACTGTATTCAATTGAATTGTAATATTGTTAACTTACACATAAATAAAACTTAACAACTAATAGAATAAATAACTTACAAAATTTGTTGTCATAAATATATTTTATAAGTCTACACTTAATTATTATCTTATAATACGTTTTTACGTTACTATAAAATTTATACACTCTTCCGTTACCATATTAATAATTACTAAAGTAACGTTCATTCTTTATAACAACGTTATACTATTCAACATATAAAAGGACTCCATTCCCCAAATACATTCATTTATATTTATTCCCTTAAAGTTCTCCTTTATTGACTAGACACATTAATTTAGATTCATTTACATCGAATGCCCTTCTTAGCTAAATACTCAATACATGTTAAATCTACATAATTTTTACCCTTTTATTCAAATTCACTTATACCATCAATAACAAAATGTTGCCCTAAATTTAGATTCAATTATATACATTAGATAAATGGGTAAACTTTTGTAATTATCCCATATATGAAAATATTTTTATGCATACATTTCCACTTACTTACTATGCATTCATTTATTAAATTACTAATTTCCTTAGTCAACTTATCCCCTATTTACTACCAAATTTCAAATTTAATTATGGCTTATCAATACATAAAATTTACATAGGCGAAACAAATTTTATTACTATCTTAAGTCCATTTATTATTGACAACATTCATTAAATCTCCTTATCAACACTTATTGCATTGATTTATTCAGCGGTCACCTTTTATTTAGTTACTATCCATTTTACAATCCAATGTAAGTCTTCCACTATTTATTTTATATTAAATGAATTCCATTCTACTTAATCTTTTTATTGATATTCACTAATTCAACCCTTATATCAGTTTCTTATATTTAACTTTAAATCAAATTGTGACAATCTACATTATCCAAATCTATTGTCATAAAATTTTATTGTTACACTAAATTACAACTACTATACCAAATTTCTACATTTATTCTAAATTAGGTTAGAAATTATATTAATTCAATTCATTTAATATTATTAATTTAACGGGTCGTTACAATCTCCCCCACTCAAAACTTTTCGTCCCCGAAAAGGAAAAAGAAGGGAGAAGGAAGAATAAACAGTACATCTTATTTCAAATATTAACTTATAAACAATAATTTACTGGATTAATTTCCTTTAATGAAATATACCCGTTTATAATCATTACAACCTTTTATACTTAAATCATTAAAGTTTGGAAAATATTCAACAAAATTCTAAGTCCAAAATTTACGAAAATTTTTGGCAGAGTCTCCTTTGTACGGTGAGGCTCGGGAGAAAATATAATATCAAAATATACAAATATATTACATATACTATCAAAATATTATATCCCAACACCGGAAAAATAGCGCTTTAAACGTAATCCGAAAACGTACCTATTTGTCGGGCAATATACGCTTATTATTTTGGAACCAAAAGCAGTAGCAGTTGCTTCCATCACCTGTATTCACTTATAAAATCTAAAAGGTTAAATATTTGTTTTAAAGTGAACTATTCAAGTGGATTCAATCATTAATCAACCAAACAATTCAACAACCATCAACCTTACAAACAATATACATACACAAACAAAGCAACCATTTAATCCATCAAACAAATAGTTGTTTGGGTTCAAACTTGAAATTTGTATGAAATGAAATTAACTATCAAGTGCATCCTTTACTCAACAGTCTTAGATGGAACAAAGATAGATACTTATTCATTTAACCACTTCAAATTTCTTACCCAACAACATAAATCAAACAACACAATTCAAACCAACACCCAAATTTATTTATTATACATTTATCTCATGCTTCAATGGTTTGATTTTCTTTCTTTCATTTATGGAGTGATTTCTTTATTTCTTACAAATTTTCATTTTCCATTTATCATAAAATTCATTATATTTGTATTCCAATTTATTTACTAAAGTTTCTATCATCTATTTATACTACTTACCTTTACTTATAGTAAAATTTCCAATTTAACTTAAGTCTACACAATTAATTCTCATTAATAATAGCAAATTAATAGAATACCTTTATTACCTTACTCTTCACTAGTAAGATTTCCCCTTACATTTTTCTACTAACATTTGCAACTTTTTATTATATGGTAAGTTATGTATGTTTTAAGAATGTAAGTGAAAATTTACAAGTTTCTTCTCCATTCCTTTAATTAATATATATTTGTTTTATAAATTACAATTTCAACTTACCTTTAATCTCATTCATTTATTTAATGTTGAAGTTTCCATTATATTTAATTACAGTAACCCTCTACTTACACTTAATTTATTAACCTTATAACTTGCATTCCTATAAGTGAAAGATTTTACTCATTCATTAACTATGGATTGCAGTCATTTATATTTTTCCTACTTCTATTATATTAGAATAGGGGAAATTAAGGCGTACTTAAGTTAATAACCCTACAATCAAACTTTATAAATTAAGGAATTTCATTTTTACTTTCTTACGGTTAAAATCACCTATTAATAATACAACCTTTAATTTTAGTAAAATTCCAATCATCACTTAAGTTAATACCATTAAATTCTTATTTATAACAGTAATTTATTGAATACTTCATTATTTCCAAAAATTCTACTTGCATAATATTCTATTCCACTCTTAATTTACATTTCAACTTTTTATACTTGGTAAGTTATTTATGTTAAAGAAAAAGCAAAAGAACTTATACAAGTTAAATCTCAACCCTTTTAATTCATTGATTACTTAACCTTTATTTCACTAACCTAATTTTTTTTTACACAACTAATTAATGGAAATTCAAGAATTAATACCGGGTCAAATTCCAAAATTACTTTAAAATAATAGATAATTAATTTCTTACAACTTTTATATCTCTAATTACCTTTAAGCAATTAATATTTTAAATAATTTCAAAACAAATCTGCAGTAGAATTTACTACAGTGGCCTTTCCCTTCGAAACTCGAAAATGAAAGTCGACGATGCGGCCGTCATCACCGAAATTATTTTCCAGCGACAGAGAGGAAAGTACAAACTTATTTTCTTCAAAATCCTCTTTAAACCAATTCCTTCGAATTATACTAAATATTTATAAACCAAATCATTATATTTCATAAATCCTTTGAAAGAAGATTTCAAAAATCCCGGACTTAAGTTCTAAAATCTCCAATTTGATTTATTAAAATTCAACTTAGCTTTAATTCATTACAAATATTTTTGTTACCTAACACCCACCTATAGCAACCAAAATATATCTTTATAAAAATATTTTTATATATAGAAAATATAATAGGCAAAATTATTTCATTCACCTATATTAAAAACAATATTATGTCGGTCTGTCCTATTAAGTGTTTAGAAATCCCTATTGATGACATAGCGTCCCATGCATCAACCAGAATTTATAAATACAAAGCGGAACAGATTAACACAATATCAAAATCCTTTATTAATACTAACAAATACGCTCTCTCTCATATATATATATATATATATATATACACTCGGCGACTCCCATAGGGTATTACTACCCTATTTACAAAGAGTCAAACCCCACAGAGCCAAAGTTTATAGCTAAACCAAAGCTTTGATACCAACTGTAACGTCCCGCCTTTTCGCACACTTTAAACCGACACACGTGCCAATTAAAAGCATACGCAAGGGCGGATTGTTATGGGGTAAATAAGAAAAACAGAGAAGAAATAAAACAAAATAGAATCTCACAGCGCAAGGATAAAATATAATAATAAATATACAGTTCATAAACGGTTACAAAACAGTTAATTCTTCTTTATACAATAAATATTAGAGTTACACATACCAATACAAACAATGCAGCGGAATAGAAGGAGTGAGGTGCATAGTATAAATAATAATAATATGGATTCTTCGTCTTCATCCTCCAAAGCTAAAGTCTTCGATCCTGAAACGCTCGGACTGACCCGAGCGAATTTGAAAAGACAAAAACACTCGAGTCAGACTAAAAGATCTTATGTGGGTTAAATTAACAGAAATAAATATGAGTACAGTAACTCAAGAGATGTTCGGGATTTACATCTCCTAAGGATCCGTTAAACTATTTACTATGTAGTATATTGCGCTATTATAATAGTGTCTATTCATAAAATAAACTTACTTTTAAATAAAGTTAAGGCTTTACATTTTCCACCTTAACATGTAAAATGCCAATAGTCTATACAGTACCGTAATACCTCCTGATCGGAAGGCTACCAGAGGATACTCCATAGGTACGACACAAATAGAAACTTGTAGTAAAGGCTCGGTATGGTAGGTGACATGGCACAACTAGGCAATGCCAGGGTAGATATACCAATTGCTATCCAGGCTGGTGGAAACGCGTAGCCGCAGTTACCGCCCACCTCGGACTAACTCCCCAAAATCAAAATATACAAGTGGCCACTGAATCAATCCAAGTCAAAGTATAATATCGAAGAGGAGGGTCCGATCAGAGGAATGACCTCATTGGCCTGAGAATCGCTCCTGTTTTAGCCACCTTATGCCAACTCACGGGAGTCGGGTCCACGTATTTACCTTACAGGAAACGTCGCCACCACCTACTTCATTCTGGAATCTCCACCGCGTGCACGGTTAGTCAAAGTGGTTTTCGGTATCGACAGAGAGTATGTCCATATCCGATCCCGGTCTCTTTGCCAACCCATCGTTATTATAACACCGCGGTCATTTAAAAATAGGTTATACTTTAAAAATCAGAATAAACATTCCATTTCATAACCATGAATACGATATCATTTCAAAACCCAAAACCATATTTTATCACTTATCCCAAATATAATTCTTTTCCAAAATCAAAATGCTTTAACTTCATAACGTCTGAAAAATCAAATATTTTCAAAGCATAATATTTTGAAAATCATAATTTAAAACCATAACTTCTAAAACTTGAATGGTTTGGACATTCAACGGTATATGAATTAAATGGTTTAACTTAAATGTTACTTTGTAAAGAAAATAGTTCTCATGGCTTTACAAATACATTTCTATATTAAAGTCTAAACCAAAATTTATATTATCTCTCTCAAGTTCCAAAACCACTTCAACTTATTTATATATACGTATATCCATTTTGAGTATCAATATTTCAAACTAAAGTTGGATTTTATGCTTTCAACAAATCAATTGTTCTATTAATTAGTCTTGAATATTCATATAAAATCCATAAATAATAAGACTTCAATTTCTAGTAATAAAATATATATATTTTTCCCAATTCAAATTATACTAGAATATTCATTTCAATTTATTTTGGGAAAAATCCAATTATAAATATCATATCTTAAAATTTCCAAAATTGACATTTAAACATATGATATAAATTATTAAACTCCATTTTCTTAATTTTCTTCCATTTTTAATAAAGATTTTTATACACCTTTTAATTTCAAAATTTTCAACTTCATATGTATATATATATGGAAGAAAAATATTTATACAATATAAAATTTAAGATTATTATAAACCGTATTCCATCCAAACCATAGAAATCACATTTAAATAGTTATATATATACCGCGGTGCCTGTATATAATTTTCTATCCTATGGTCAAGTGATACGGATATTTAGCATTTCAATCCGCAATTTAAAAGATACAAAATTTTGCGGTTATATATCATTTCAAACCACAATCCCGAATGAAATGAAATATGCATGATAATTTGCAATTTAATGATATACAATAAACATTCATTCATCAACATCATCCATCATCCAAATCGCAATCATCAATCAATATCAATCAATAACAATATTATTTTTGGTACTACATAACAGGTAATACTGGCAATTTTATTCAAATTAAATTTAACATCTATTAATCTACAGTCTATATTCAGAAATAAATTATATAACTGTTAACTAGCAGTTCATATACAAACAAATAAATTTTAACTGTAAATTTATACGCAATAAATTAATTAAATTAACAGTTAAATTAAATAAATGCAATTCAACAGATATGAATAAAATAAACATGCCAAATACTCATAAATAAATTTCTATTCATTTCTAAAATTAATTTAAACAAACATAAAAGCTTCTAGTAGTTGTGAGTGGGTTAAAACACTCACCTTTTGAATTTAAATCGAATTTAAATTCGATTTAAACCCAAAAATTCGTCCTTCTCGGAATTCATCCAAACCAGCGTCATCAAGTCCGGAATTAAATTACGATCCTAACAAAAGAAATTTCGTGTGAATCCGACTTCGTATGAGAAAGTTATGGCGAAAAATGATGATTGAATTCAAAATTGAAAATAAATAAAACGACACACATTCATCACTTACAAATATATGTGCCACGTCACTCCTTCTATTCCCAGAAACGCACGCGGCCCCCTTCCAGAAACCCTAATCGAAGATCTACGACGATCTAACCGTTGAATCGACACAAAAACCATATAGATGCGATCCCCATCGTCCACTCTACAAAACCCAGAAAAGGTTTGACGATCCGACGAAGTTTGCGACGACGGTGATGAATGGTCACGGACTGTTTGAATTAATTCTGGTCAAACGAATGTTCAAAACAGAAAACGAATTGCACCAGTAGATTACGTGCCTCGAGAACATTAACATATATTTTTGTGGAATTTTTCTGAAGTGTTTGCAATTTCACTGAAATTTGGATTGGGGTAGATCTAGGTTGCATTCATTTGAGGAGGAGAAGGAGATGAAGAAATGAACGTACAGTGAAAGGGAAAATAAAATGGGGCTAGGGTTTATAACAGTTTATATATAGACAAGGCTGAAAAATAATAGATGGATCGGATTGGATCTAAACATAAGTTTAAATTTAGGCATAAACATATATGTAATAAAGTAGCATTAAATTTTGAAACGTGAATTGATTCAATTGGAAATAAATTGCCCAAATGTTCTTATTCCATCAAATTTTATTTACTGAAGGTTGCACTTAATCTACTTTATACATCTTGCCCCTTTTGTCTTCAAATCAATAAATCTTATATAGTATATAGATTTATCATAAATTTTATCTATTCTTCCTTTTTAGGAAATGTTCTATATATTAGATTTCATTTATATGCAATAAATCATACTATCGTAGTTATATCCAATTAAATAAATAAATGTTGATTCCTACTCTTTTTATCCAACAATTGTTTACGTTTTATTCCATAAATACATCTACACACATCCTGGATTTTGTGTAAATGGTTGTAACGTTAAATCTTGTCTACTTCCCATTTTATATTTAAGGTTTCTAAAACCGATTAATATTATTCCCTAGTCCAAACACCCTTTTGCCCAATTTATATTAACATATCCTTAAATTATTGCAATTGATTATCTAACATACAACTGAATCTATTTCTAAATTTTCATAATTCATTAACACCTTACAAAAATTTACAAATACAGGGCTTGTATCGGATAAAACTTATTTTCATTGATGAATTCAATACTTGCCTTTATTTTATTTATTTCCAACTTAATATCCAATCGCAACAATTTCCAGTATTACACTTATTAATTTCAATACATAATTCAATTTCAATAAATTCAACATTATAAGTTTGATTAAATTTATTAAATTCACTTTCCTTCTATTATACAAGGTTATTGATGTCAATTTAATGAAACTAACATTGGCTCAATATCTATACATTAAAAATCTCAATTCGAAACTTAGATCTCAACTTATGAAATAGTTAAATAATAAATTCCATCTAAATCTACATCTTCCTACTATCTAAATATTTAGAAAAATTACTTACCACTTTTTATTGTAAATTTCTAAACTAGAAGATTTGTGTCATTTCTAGCCCTCTGGATATTTTATATTAACTAAAAGCAAATTTACATATAATTTCCATCGTCAATTATTTTAGTGAATAAATCATCAAAGGTTACTGCAATTAATCCCCTAAATTGCAATAAATTCTAATAAATTTGACTCTATTTGATTACAACTCACAAATAAATCAATTATTCCCCAACTACAAAGTTACCGTTTCTTATATATATATCACTACAGTAATACTTCCAAATGTTCATCTTTTGTTTGCATAAATTACTGTATTCAATTGAATTGTAATATTGTTAACTTACACATAAATAAAACTTAACAACTAATAGAATAAATAACTTACAAAATTTGTTGTCATAAATATATTTTATAAGTCTACACTTAATTATTTTCTTATAATACGTTTTTACGTTGCTATAAAATTTATACACTCTTCCGTTACCATATTAATAATTACTAAAGTAACGTTCATTCTTAATAACAACGTTATACTATTCAACATATAAAAGGACTCCATTCCCCAAATACATTCATTTATATTTATTCCCTTAAAGTTCTCCTTTATTGACTAGACACAATAATTTAGATTCATTTACATCGAATGCCCTTCTTAGCTATATACTCAATACATGTTAAATCTACATAATTTTTACCCTTTTATTCAAATTCACTTATACCATCAATAACAAAATGTTGCCCTAAATTTAGATTCAATTATATACATTAGATAAATGGGTAAACTTTTGTAATTATCCCATATATGAAAATATTTTTATGCATACATTTCCACTTACTTACTATGCATTCATTTATTAAATTACTAATTTCCTTAGTCAACTTATCCCCTATTTACTACCAAATTTCAAATTTAATTATGGCTTATCAATACATAAAATTTACATAGGCGAAACAAATTTTATTACTATCTTAAGTCCATTTATTATTGACAACATTCATTAAATCTCCTTATCAACACTTATTGCATTGATTTATTCAGCGGTCACCTTTTATTTAGTTACTATCCATTTTACAATCCAATGTAAGTCTTCCACTATTTATTTTAAATTAAATGAATTCCATTCTACTTAATCTTTTTATTGATATTCACTAATTCAACCCTTATATCAGTTTCTTATATTTAACTTTAAATCAAATTGTGACAATCTACATTATCCAAATCTATTGTCATAAAATTTTATTGTTACACTAAATTACAACTACTATACCAAATTTCTACATTTATTCTAAATTAGATTAGAAATTATATTAATTCAATTCATTTAATATTATTAATTTAACGGGTCGTTACAGTTTGAGGAGCTTGTCGGAAGTGGATGAGCATGCTGTGGTGATGGACTTCGGTCGTTGGTTGTAAGGGAGGCACGGAGAAGGCGTATGCGGGTGTAGACGTAAGTGGTGAGAGTGGAAAGAAGAGTGTCGGGAAAGATGCGTGAATAGATGGGAGGCCGTGCGCGAGGGTAAGGGGATCGACTTCAGAAAAATGAAAGCTTCGCATGGGTTTGAATGTAAAGAAGTAAAAAGCCAGTAGGTAAGAAAACGAATGAACCCAAAAAGAAATACAAAGAGGAGTCAAAAATAAAGATTGTCATTGGAAACGAGAAAGTCATAAACTGATTTTGAAAATAGTAAGAATCATACACGAATTCAGGGAATAATGAAGTCTAACGTCTATCTATTTTCCCAATGCTGAGCAAATGAATGGTCAGGGAACCAAAATACTTTAAGACCCATACCGATATGAAATCGTTTCTGTGGATTTGGCTGCAAACCGGGCTTCAAAACACAAAAATAAATATACCATAGAGATCAACATGACGGGACAATCAAAACGGTATACAAATATTGGTGGTATGATTTAATTATAAAAATTCGAATTTTCAACTAGCGGAAAATGCAAGAAAAACGCCGAAAAATAAGATCGAAGGAGCAAAAGATGTCCGAATTTGGAAAAACGACAAACTGACGACTTGCTCAGAATATGATTTAGAATTTTTCTATGTAAAAATATTTAGGTTTCGAAAACGTTTTATTTTCATCGCTATTTAACTGATTAAATTGAAGTAAATTTACGCATGAAATAAACTTTCATATTTTCGGACGAAAATTTACCAGTCGCTATATTTAACTAGACGTATTCCAAATATCAAATTTATATTTCAAAATTTTACTTTTATACTTTTATTAAATTTTGCACAAATTCAGTTAATTAAATTAATTTAAAACCGTTAAAATATCCGGGTTGTTACAATTATGTAGGCTAAGATAAAAGACGGAACAGAAAATAGATAGCAGCTCGATAAAGATGGTCTTCAACAGTCCTAGCTTCGGAAATGTAGTCCAAGCTGATACTCAGGCTGACCCGAGCGTAATAAATAAACACAAACACTCGAGTCAGGACATACATACTTATACAGTGTAAGCTAATTCAAGTGAACTGTAATATAAAGACAAGTAACTTAAAGGATACTTGGGACCGCCCATTCTCTAAGGATCCGTTAAACTATTTACTATGTAGTAATATTTCGCTACTATAATAATGTCTATAATTAAAATAAACTTACTTTTAAATAGCGTTAAGGGGTTACCCATATAGCCCTTAACACGTAATAGTCCGAGTAGTCCATCCAGTATCAGCGCATCTCCAGATCGAGAGACTACCCTAAATACTCCACGGGCTACGGGAGAAAACCAAACTCGTACAAGGCTCGCTATGGGAGGTGACACGGCAAAACTAGGAATGTCAGGGTAGATATACCAACTAGGCTTCCGGAACGGTGGTAGCACGTGGCTGCTACAACCGCCACCTCTAACAACACTCCCAAATCAAAGGTGCGCACCAAACAATCACAAAGTAATAGTATGGCATACGAAGAAGTGTGTCCGATAAAAGGTGCTACCTTCTTAGTCCGTCAGTCGCTCCTGTTTTAGCCACCTTATGCCAACTCACGAGAGTCGGGTCCATGTACATACCTCAAAAGAATGTCGCCACCATCCTACTTCATTCTGGAATCTCCACCACGCACATAGTTGTTAAAGTGGTTTTCAGTACCGACAGATAGTATGCCCATATCCGACCCCGGTCTCTTTAACAACCAATGTTATTATTACCCGTGGTTACAGTTTCCAAAATAGTTAATATTAAATCAAAATACTACCATTTAACTTTTAAAATGAAGTTATTATATTTACAAATCAAATGTCCAAAATCTCAATTTCTGCCACGACAACACTTAACAAGTGTTACTGTAACCTTTTTATTTATTCAAGTTTAGATTTAAATTTCACGACCACAGCACTTACCAAGTACTGCAGTAGCCCTTAATTAATTTTAGCCTTTAGTTCATTTGCATCAACTACGACACTTACAAATTGCGGTAATATCCCTTACAACAGATTTTAAGTTAATTAACCTCAGACTTCAATATAAATTCATCAATAATTAAACTTTAATTTTAAACTAATTTAACCTATAAAAATCATAATTTCTATTTGAAATAGTCATTTAAATTTACCAAAAAGTTTATGATTTTTATAAAGTAAATTCCACTAATAAATATCAACCTCTCAAGGCTTCACTTATTAAAATTAAATACCCAATTTTCTATATTTTCTATATTCAAAATTTACTTAACCATTTAGACTAATCACCATTTCAAAATATAACTAAATTTCCTCTTTATTTCTTAACTTACCCTTTTATTCTTAAACCAAACTTCCATTTCTAAATTAAGATATATTTCAAGTTTTATGTTTTATATTTACATATTTAACTGTTAAATTCATAGAAAATTCAATAACACCTTATTAATTCATTTAAATTCCAATTTATATCAAAATTTATTATATTACATACTTAACTTGAATTCCATCAAAGTTTCCAAAGTAAATTTTATACTTCAAATTCCAACTTAACCATTTATTTATTTATATGTTTAACTTGTATAAACTACTAACAATCATTTTTAACCCAATTTAAATCAAAATATTAAAATATATACATCTAAAATACTTAGTATTTCCAAAAAATATATAAAATAACGATGGGGCTGTATAATATTTTCTAACCTAGGTCAAGTGATACGGATAATATATCATTTCAATCCGTAATTTACAAAAAAATCCGGGTTCTATCATTTCAAACCCGCAATCCCAAGTTAAATAAATAAACAATAATTAATTAATTAAATAAATATCGTTCAGGCCTATCATTTCCACTCGTAACGATTTCTACTCTACATGGAACTTACAGTGGATAAACAGTAAATAAAAAAATATTATAACAGCATATAAATAACGGATGATGTGAAATTTTTTGTAACAGGATTTTAACATCATAAAATTTATATCACAGACAAGTAAAATATGCTGTAATTATTCTACAATTTCACTTGTTATTAATTTACGATTCTATAAGTATGTTTGTCAAGTGTGAATAATCACCTTTACGCCGCTGAAGATTCCATTCAAAATAACGATATCCACACCGAAAAAGAGTAAGGAAGGCACGATCAAATTTTAGCAGAGGCGACGATCAGATTCAAATTCTTGAAACACAAACGAATAAACTAATTACACGAATTTTAAATATGATCATCAAATTTATATAAAGCAAACTGGAACTAAGATTTGAAAAAGAATGACGTGAACACAGGTGACTCAGCCCTTCACCACTTGGAGAAGACAAAAAAGTGGAAACAAGAAAACAAAGCAAGAAGCAAAAGAAAGCAAGAAAATATTTGGTAGCCATTACCTGATGAGCAAACTTCCACATGCGAAGAAATAGAAGACGATTGAGGTGGTGATGGAATTATGTGAACGTGTTTAGTATTTAAAAGAAACATGTGTTGATTGAGTGGAGAAAACGACATGCAATAATTGATTTTGGAGGGCTATGCGAATTCAAGGATTTGATACCAATTTAAAACAATTGAATAAAAAGGAAAGTGTATAACTTTTACGCGTGAATTCAGGGCAAGCAATAAATTTTTAAACGGTCAGGTAGAAATCAAATTTTTTTATTCCTATTAAAGCAAACAAAGGAAAGAATAGTAGAAATTATTTTCATATAAAAGGCAAGAAGTGATTTTGAAACGGTCAGGAAATTTTTGTGTGTGATGTTTGAGTTTATAAGAGGTAATTGCGTTTGATTAATTAATCAAAGAAACGCAATAAATAAAGATATTTGAACGTTATGGAAATAAAGGATTTCGCTTCTGTCAAATAGAAGAGGCAAAAGGAAAGTCTAGAAAAGTTTGTACGTGAATTATGCAAGGTTTTAATTCTTCTTCTAACAAATACACGGATGATTTGTTTTGTTTAATTGCTAAGGTAAGAGATATATAAGTGCGTATATTTAGGTGAGAGAAAATGGCAAGAAGTAATTGCTTTTGTAGCGGCTAAGAGAAATAAAATATTATATACCAATTAAAACGATTGAAGCAAAAGGAACGTGTAGAAGTTTACACGTGAAATTTCAAGCAATCTTTAAATGGATTTTGAATGGCTAGAGAGAAATAAATGCATTCATTCCTATTAAGTATAAGGAGGCAACGGAAAGTGGATAGGAGATAAATCAAGACACGTGAAATTTGGGGCAAGATTTTAAATTTCTTTCCTTTAGAAAAGGCACGGTTGATAAATGATTTTTATTTTCCGAGGTAAGAAATTTAGGAGTGTAACTATAGATGCAATAAATAAACGAAACGTACGTCCAAATTATGCCCAAATTTATAGCAAAAGTAACATATTTATTTATACGTTTCTTATTCATTCAGTAAATATATTTAGTAAAATATACGCTAACGGATATTTCATCAAATAGCGTACCATTTACATGCCAACTAAATTAAACAAAACGGATATAAACGTACTAAGTTAAAATGTGTAATTATATGGCTTATTTATACACTATTTATTACATTAATTTAAATTTTGATTTGTCCACATTTATTTGATTTATTTATTATTTAACAAAGAAACTGATGTATATACGTATAAAAGAACGTAAAATTTTATTTCTTTTTACATAATATTTATTACTTAATTTAAAAGTATATAACAAATTTTAAAAGAAACAAAAGTGGAACCAAATGTTGTACAAATATATACGGTTTAAATAAAAGTTTGGAAGAAGAAAAAGCAGAAAAAAAGAGGAGGCCATTACCATATTCCTAGCCGTGAGAAATAAAAATGAGAGGAGATGTTTTTGCGTGAGAAATAAAGTGAGAAAACTCACGGCAATCAAGTGGAAGAAACGGTCAAGTAATCAATAACGACAAGAGAAAATGAAGGGGTTTGATTCCTATTTAATAAGTTACATGAATTGATATGCTACATGTAAGGAACGGCTATGGATTTTGAGGAATAATTTAAGGTAGGAAATAAATAAATGATTTCTAGAAAAAATGGAAAATAATTAAATAGTTTATTAAATTGAATCAAGGCTTAAAAATTTACACACAATACCACCAGCTTTGGAAAAATTTCTACCACACCTTAAAAAAAATAAAAGTCAGTGAATAAAACAAAACAAACTGAAATAAAGTGAAAAAGAAAAAAAAAATTATATTTTAGGAAAATAGAAAGATGTATAAAGAAAATAGCATAATTTATTGAAACTAGCTTAAGAAAATTGCAAACACAACCCACTTAACTTTGGCAAATTACAACTCTTCTTAAAAATGTTTTAAAATAAATCTCTGAGAAACAAAATAAAGTGATAATGAGAATAAAATAAGTTTTAAGAAAAATATAAAAATAAATAAAGAATTTCTTAAACTAATTGAAGTTGGAAATTAGAAATTGTAAACAAAATACAACTAACACTGGAAAATGTCAATTACACTTTTAAAATGTTTTAAAACCAAAATATATACAAAACAAGTTATTTTACCCCTGAAAAGATAAACTAGAACATTACATGACCAAATAAAATATTATTTATATAATTTGAAGTAAATAATTTTGTTAAATACAGCAAATTACACACAATAGTTAAAAAGGCATAACTTTCACATTTTAAATCAGATTTCGACGAAGCGAAAAACAGTATTCTTAAAATTTTTATTTACTTTCAAAATAAAAGATAAAATTCAAATTTTCAAACTTTTAAATTTTTAAATTTAAAAGTCAAATTTTGACCATATTGATAAAATTCACATTTTCGGAAAATATTCTATTAATTCATGTGTGGAATTCTAATCCACACCAAAATTTATATTGTAAATAACAAAATTATCTAAATTAAATAAATAAAACATTTAATAAAAATTTTGGAATGATACATAGATGGTTTGGATGGCACGCAAAGTGAGAGTAAATGCTAAGTAAAAGAAAAGGCATAAGTTAAGGAGAAAGAAACGTATATATGTTTTATTCTTAAATGCAAATGAAAATGAGAAGTTTTGAAATGAGAAATAAATCTTCTTGTACATGATTTTCGATTGAGAAATACACGGCTCGGAAAAGAGTTTGTATGGCTAAAGTAAGAAATAAAGAGGCCGTGTAGAAAAAGGTAAGAAATTAAGCAATAACCAGATGGATTTAATTAATTTCTTTCCTTTGTATTAACAGTTGTTCTTAATTATATTAAATTTGTTAAATGTGTACGTTTATTATGATTGAATCCTCAAATATATTCATTCAGATAAGTTTCATTCTTTTAAATTACCTTATGAATAAATATGCATTTTCACTTTAACATTCCTTCCTTATTTTATTACAAAGTTTATTTTTCTTTATATTAAATTACCAAAATTTTATCAATTTAACAATTTTAAATTATTAAAAATTTATGGGTCGTTACACTCTCCCCCACTTAAAACTTTTCGTCCTCGAAAAGAAAGAAGGTAGGGGAATAGAAACAACCTGAAAGAAAACTAAATTGAAACTCAAGATAGAACCATTAGTCTAAACCATACAAATTCATTTTTAAGTAATTGATTTCATCTATTTAATTTCACTTAAACTATTTCAAATTTCATTGCTTCATCTTCCAATAAAAATTTCTAAAATCATAAGTTCGAAAATCATTTGTTATACTCAAAAATGTGTTCAATAAATTAATGTCTTCTTTATTCCTAATTATAATTAAATTTATTTCTCTCAATATATTTTTATCGTCTATGTTAAATATGTTTACACTTATTACAACTGCTTAAATTTATTCTTAGTTCCTTTAACATCATTTTATATTGTAAATTATTCCATTACCAAATTACATTGTTAACTTCTGAAAATCAAGGTAAGTTATATTGAAATGCAATTAAGTATTATACAAATAAAACTTTCAAATTCAATTATCTCAAGTTTGAATCATTTATTCAAAATTTTGATTTTCTTTTTATATTTGTAATTATTCTTTAAGATAAAATTTAAGAATTAAATTTCTGATTCCCTTCAGACCATTTAGAGATAAATAAATATATGTACATAATATGTCAAATCCAATTTAAATCATATATCTATATATTATAAATCAAGTCATATTTTAGAGATTCAAATCAATTAAATTCTTAAGGTAGCACTGTAGCAAGACTGCAGAATGGTCTCTTCACTTCGAAATTCAAAAATGAATGTCGATGATGCTATAGTCATCACCGAAATTATTTCCCAGCGACAAAGAGAAGAGCACTGATTTTTAAACCTTTAAAATTCTTTGGAAACAAATTTCTATTCGAAAATAATTTAAATAATATATCCTTTTAAAAATTTAAACACAAGGTTCGAAACTGTCGGAAATTGAATTCTCAAGTTCTTGTTTTAAATTCATTTCTGTTTCCAAATTAATTTATAACCATTGTTTATAGTTCAATTATTTATATGAGACAAAACCCATGGTTTACAAAACCATAAATAAAACCAAAGACTATTATCTCTTAACAACTAGTTAAATTAATTATAAAAATTCTGAAAATTATACTTATATCTATAATATTAGATTTTTTTCCAAATATAGGACTAAATTTTTCAAAATAAGGATAGAGATTCAAATTTGATGGACTCAAATCAAAAAAAATTTTGATTTAAAGATAAGTTGGAATCAGAAGATCCAATGATTAAATAACAGAATAAGGAACTGGGTAAGTTTATATAAATCACGGGTAACCTTAACCGGGTCAACCGTGACTTAAAGAATAAGATCGATATGGATTTTATGGGATAAATCTACATTCGATCTGAAGAGATAGAGTTCGAAATAACCAAAGATACTAGCATCTAAACCGAGGATAAATATAAATCTCTGGTGAATCAATGCTGATTGTGTAACAACCCTGTATTTTGTAATTATTTTATTGTATATTTTAATTATTTTAATATAAAATTTTGATTCATAAACTTATTTTACTTATTTGAAATGATTAAATTTATTATTTAAATGTAATCTTGATTTTTATATGAGTTATAATTCCAAACTTGTGTAAGTTGAATATTTGCCTGAAATGCTGATTTTGGTCAAAATAGTCAAACTGTGACTTTCAACTTAAAATTTTAAAAGTTTAAAAATTTTAATTTTTTCTTTTATTATGGAAGTACATAAAATTCTAAGAACACCACTTTTCGTTTCGTTGAATTTGGATATAAATTGTGAAAGTTATACCCTTTACAATATTGTGCGTATATAGTGTTATTTAACAATGACTATTTTAAATTGTATAAATTACTTCTTCTTTGTTATATTTTATTTTAATATGTGATAATATGTTATATTATGTATATTTTGACTTTTAAGTATTTTTAAAATGATAATATAATTTTTCTAAAGTTTATTTGAATTTATTTCAATTTATAAAGCCTAGTTGGTGTTTACTGCATTTTTCTTTATTTAACTTTCTATTTAATAAAAATTAAATTATTATTTTACCTTGAAAATGTTTTAAAACCATTTTTAATTCAAATTTTGTGTTAAAATATATTTTTTGTGAAGTAATAAATTTTCCAAATTCATTGGAGATTTTCTTGTAATTTTTATGTCAGGGTTGCTATTTTTAAGCAATTTCTTATTTCCTTTTTCTATTTTACTTAAAATAAATTATTTATTTTATTTTATTCTTACTTAGTTTCGGTTTTAAATAACATTTTTGAGTTTATATTTTTTTATAAAATTAAAAAGAAAAGGAAATGCAAAAGGTTTAGAAAGTTAAGAGATCTTAAAAGCCTGAAACATAAAGGCGTTTTATCTGTTTCTTTTTGCAATTAATACATCAATTTATTGATTTATTTTATACATTCACTTTTATTGCTGTGTTTTACTTTATTTTATTCATTTTACATGTATTTAAATATAAGAATCTTTTTCCAAAGTGTATTGAAGTTATTTCTAATTCCTAAGTCTAGTTTTCATTTTTCTGTGCCATTTTTCTTATTTTAATCATATCTAATTAATAATTAATTATTAATATTTTGTTTATCTGTTATATTTTCAAATTCTAACTGAAATTTATAAGTGTTTTCAGTTATTTAAGATGTATATGAATATATATAGGAAGTTTAAAAGGTTTGAAAGCAAAGAAACGTAAAACCGTTTTAACGTTTCTTCTTCCGTTTCTTTTCCAATTAATAGATTTAATTTCCTTTGACCGTTCCTTTCTTTATTGTAGCTGTGCATTTCTTACCTCATTTTCACACGAAAAATTCCTCTCCACTTCATTTTTCACGGCTAGAAAGGTTTGGCAATGGCTCCTCTTTTCCTCTTCTTTTTGCTCTTCTTTTTCCGTTGTTTTCTTATATTTTGCCTTGTTTTCTCATGTGTATTGCTTGGCCTCTACCACCCACCATCACCACCATACTCTCCACCATCCCCTACCAATCTTCCTTGGCATCATCTCCAGCCATCATTTCAGATCCATCCATGGCCACACCTCCCTTGGTGACTGTAACGAACTGGAATTTTCGTCTCTCGAAGATCCGACATCGATACTCACTTTATCGACTGCCGAGAAATCAAAGGCCGAAAAACCGAGATGATATGGGTTTTAAAAAGAAAAGAAAAGAAAGAAGAGAGAAAAAGAAGAAATAGAGAAAGAAAAATAGAGGGAAAAGAAGATAGACAATTTTTAGAAAACAGAGAATTAGAAAAACAGAAGATAGAAAATTTTAAAATAGAACGGATAGAACAGAGAAAGATAGGGAAAAGGAAAATAGAGAAAAGAACATAGAACGGGACAGAAAGGAAACAACAGAACAACATCAGAATCTCACAATTCGCAGCGGAACAACATATAATAGATAAATGAATAATCTTTAAACAAAGAACTATATCAGTTATTACATTACATTTCATTTCATTACATCATATCATCAGAGTGTACAACAACATACAACATCAACAAACAGTGCAGCGGAAAAAGAAATACTATATATTAGTAATACGCCATGCCATCCAGCTTGCCTCCAGCAACTCCAGAATATCCAGAATATCCTGATAAACCTAACTCTTAACTGCCCGTGTGGAAATTGGTGGGCACCCAGAGTTTAGGAAGGAAAACAATAAACTCCAAGTCAGTCTTGTGACTGGTGTGAGAACTCAAAACAGTTTATTTATCTTTAAAATCAAAATAGAGGAATATTTTTAATTCAATATCGCAATGCTTTTAAAAATGAGACTACCATAAGACCTCCTACCACACACACAATGCAAACGCAGACTTGGAGAAGATTTCTCCTTATGATAGTCAAACATGCTTGATACGCATTTAAAAAGAGCATTTGATATTATTATTAGTGCATAGTGTAGGAAAAATTCATTTCGAAAGTAGAATATAAATCTTAGCCAGCATAGGTACCATTATATTATGCCTACTAATAGCTACCATATTAAATGGCAGGTTCTACAACTAAAACCGTACAAGTTTCGTATTGTTTCTTTGGATTTCCAACAAATGGTCAGGCCAAGGAACTTCCCATTGCCACATGAGAATGCCTCTGGATGGACATCCCCGAGAACCAAACCGGATCTCTACCAACACAAGGCCGGGTTACCCCTAACTGGGTAACAACTGACACGAGTATGCCATCCCCCGGTCCTTTTGGACCTTTATCAACCGAGCGCTCGATATCCAACATCACACCATAATAAATAGAGTGTTTTCAACATGAGTAAGTATCTGGGCTCCATACCATGATACCACCCTTTTCCAGAAGGAAATGCACATACCCTAAGGGGAGCTACAGCAACCCCTAATAACCTTGCTGCATCTTTCCTGTTTTGACCATTTCCGGGATGTGAGGCTCGACGAAGTCACGTCCACAAAAACATACTTTATACAAAAGTCATGCTTTGGGTCAACAAATGATCAACACAATGATCACAAGGATAGACGATCAAATAAACGATCCTATCACAAATAATCAACACAATGATCATTTCAGCATCACTCAGCATGTCACATTACCAAAATGGGATATATCGCTGATAACTTCAACTATATAACCTTTGAGCTCGTACGTCTCAAAGAAGGGTGTTAAGCAAAGAATAAATTCTCCGCCACCAACAGAAATATATTTGAAAGAAATCGGCTTTATATCTCAACTTGTAATGTCAGACATACAATCCATACAAGTTTGTTCCGGGCTCGAACAAAACCGAAGGCACTTACAAAGAAGTCCTTGCAATCCGGATATTCACAATCCTGATCGGATTCACCATCACATATGGAGAACTCAATACTGGAGCAACTCGGTGCAGAGTCAATCGATAGTTCATCCTATCGCTCTCGCAAATATCCGGTCTTCAACACCGATCTTCAAATGCGATTCACAACGACGTATCACATATTCGGAGTGGGTTATACGACCCCATGGTCCTTTCCCGGTTAACCCGAATAGTGAGCGCTTATTCAAAAATAAGTGTGCATTCAAATTCAATCAATTCACATCAAATACCCATTCAAAGGGAAATACTGATAGTCGGCTATTGAACTATCAATTGATATGCATACATCACCAGATTCCAAATAATTTTTCCAAATTATTTATTTTCCAAAATATCTTTACAAGATATAAAATTCCAACACTTCAAAAATAAATCAATATTTATTTTCAAACAAATTTCACTTTCACATATAAATTCCATAATGACTTTATATTTCAAAATATTCATGCATATTCGATTTCAATAATCCATTTCAATTTATCCTCAAAAAGATAAATTCTAATTATTCACTTCATATTGGAAAAAAATTCCATACTTATTTATTCATAAGTAATTCACAAATCTCTTTTATTTTCAACACTTAGAAAATATTCAATATACTTAAATCGAATTAAGTATAAAATTCATTATTTAAGGAAATCATTCACTTAAACATATTTACTTGGGCCAAAACGAATGTTACGTAAAACATCGTTACGACAACCCAAAATCACTAGTATAGGGATTCGAAATTAAAATAGATATATAAATCCCAATACTATACAAAACATTTCCTTTCGGAAATCATTTACTATAACAACAGTGTTATAGTCCACCATTTCCTTTTATTTCTCGAAAACGTCTATTTCAACAATAAATGTTGAAATCTATGGTTTCGAATCTCAACACCTTTAAAACATCGTTAGATCGTTTTAATTCTGTTTAAAATATCACATTCTAAAACATTTTCTTTAACATGTTATTCACTATTCAAAAACGTGAATATACTATGTTCACAAATTCCATTATTTCTATTCACTTTAACTTAAAGGATTATTCACTGTCTAAAACGTGAATATAACTCCATTTATAAGTTATAACAATTAACTTATCAAAATAAGTCGTTTGCGGATTTATAAAACAACGTTTATAAATTCCATTTCTATTTATTTATAAAAACTTCTTTTTTTTTTATAAATTCCTTTATTAACATATTTCAGTTTATAACTCAATTATAAACTAAATGTTTATATTATAAGTTAAATACTTATAGAACGATTATTTTATAAAATCGTTCTTTAAACTTCATAATTATAAATCTTATAACTTATAAGATTCATTTATTTAACCAATTCTATTCTTCAATTAACTTCACAAATTTATAAATCTTACTATTTATAAATTTCATTTATAACTTCACAGTTTATAATTCTATAAATTTCATTCATTTATGAAATTCACTTTCACTACATTCAAACACTTATAAAAACTCGTTTTATAATGTCTATATTTCAATTTATAAATATCCATTTATAAATCTCTTAATATAAATCAGTTTATATTATTATTCTAAAACGTCTTTAAATTCCTTTATAATTTCATCATTTCGATTTATAAAATAATCAAATTTTATAAATCCTATATTTAAACTTTTATCATATATTCAAAAATCCAATCTAAACTATTTTATAAAATCATTAGTTCATATTTCTCAAAAATCAGCTTTCAACTATATTTCACAAAAATCATAATTTTTATAACTTTAAAAATTATAACGTTTATTTACTTAATATGGATCAATTCCAAAAATATAGTATATTTTCAAAATCACTTTAAAAACATTTTAAAATCCCAAAATCTGGGTCGAATGATACTACACACCAAATAGTCAATCACGACTACAACGATATCATATATCGATATGATAATCAATCAAATATCAAAATATCTGAAATTAAATAAATACTGTTGAGGAATCCAGTTGGATCCCTCCAACCTGTTTCCTGCATCCAAAAACATTAGCACAATACCAATTTCGCTCCAGTACGAAATTATCGCGGTACATGTTCTTATTAAATATTATCCGCTTAATAACGGCGCAATAGGGTCTCATCCGCAAAAAATACGGGAAATCAATCAACTGCAATATATACATATGCCAATATATATATATTGATATTATATATAATACCAATTTCACTGTTTATGAAATATTCGCGGTATATGTTTTTACTAAATAACATCCGCTTACTAACGGCGCATAATGTCTATTTTAACAATCAATAATTTACAGTCATCATTCAAACATGCATTCAAATATTTTAAATCTAACTATTTAAAATAAAATCGAAATCTATTCGATTGAGTGAGAAGTTCTCACCTTGGTTTTAATTTCCGTTTTAGCTTTTATTTCGAATAAAATTAAACGCGCGTTTAATTTTACCCAAAATTCTCACTAACTCCAAACGACTCCAAACCAACTCCATCGCGTAGTGCTCGTCCATACGATTCCAACGCAACTGGATTTGCATTTTTTCGACCTCGTATGAAAAAGTTATGATTTTTATAAGATCGTACACGATTTTAATAGCTTAAATACAACATGTACTTAACTATTTTAACCCACATCAATTCTAAGCCATAGGATCTTGCTCCAACCTCATCACCACCGTCCCCTTCATCTTCCCAAACCCACGCAAGTTACAGGAGATAGCCGCACTCCCTTGAACCCAAACACCAAATCTAGGGTTCCAAATACAACCTCCTTCGTTCAACTACACCTCGATCAACATGCGCCAACGCGAAGCACACGACATGCTCTACCTTCGGCCTCAAGCCTGGCCAACTCGGCCCCACCCTCCACTCTCGAAGTGCGTGCAAAACTGAAGCACACGGCCCCAAATTTCTCACTCCACGTCGCTCCAAACATGATCATATCCGTATGGATTTCAAGCTCTCTTCATGCTCTACCTTTTTCGTGTTGAACACTTTAGCTAATTCATTGTAGATTGAGGGTTGAAAGAGGATGATTTTTGGCCATCCATAATGTTACTGGCGGCTAGGCAAATATGAATTAGGGTTTTGCATTTTCTTTTTATTTTAGATTTTAACTCCTATTTATAGAAAAAGCTAGCGTAAACACTATTCATCCCGGGAATTCCGAACTCCGATTTAGACGCCGTAACCAGCGTACCTAGGGTTTATCCCGCGTTCCGGACACAATGGAACAGGTTTCGGAAGCTAATTCGGAAGTATGTGCGAGTTATGGCTGAAAATGTTCAATTAAAATTAAACCGATTTAAATCGATTTCTAGGCGTTTTAATTCGTACCGGACAAACGGTAAATCCAATTGACACGAAATTTGAAACCTTACAATAATATCACATTACGGATCCGATGAAACTGGTTTCGTCGAAATCCGAGACTTTTTGAAAAATGGCTATTTTGACTCGCCAAATTTAAATTAAAAATAAATCGATGCGTTTCGAGCTGCCACGATCAAACGATAACTCCGATTGACACGAAAATTGAAATCCGGTAATAACTAACTATTACGGATCCAATGGAACTGGTTTCGTTCAATTCTGAGACTGTTCAAAAATTGACTATTTTACAGTCGATTATTAAATATTAAAATATTCAATTTTCACAAATTAACTTTTAATTCGATTTTAAAAGTTCTAAAATATTTCTATAACTCCAGTATGATTAAATAAAATTTTACAAATCATTTTCAATCATATTTAACCTCATTTTCAATTATTTCTATAATTTAACGTATTAAATTATTGTTTTAATTATCTAATTAAATCCAAAAATTCAAATAAAAATTTATTTGACTTAAAAATTTACTTATAAATATTTAAAATAAATTAAATATTCAAATTTAAATTATTAAAAATTCTGGGTCGTTACAATCTTTCCCCCTTAAAAGAATTTCGTCCTCGAAATTTCAAGTAAGAAAAGTTACAGAATTTATTAATTTTCCCAAAATTTATAATTAAACTTCTTACAATTCTTTACTAAGTTTTCAAATCATACTTAGTTATGTTTTCAAAAACAACTACTATGTTTAACCTTTAATTCCAAAACAAAGTTATAAGTTTTCAAAAATTTTCCCAATTTTCTCAAATTTTTTCTAACGCCTTAAATTTTCGAAAAAATTCGCCATAGTCTCCTTTGCGCGGCTCGATTCGAAAAAAAATGACAGTATATATATCACAAATATACATCTCATCAAGTAATGAGGCATCCCGAAGGGAAAAAAGTATAAAAGTACGATATTTAATCCGAGATATGTACCTTATATTTTATTAGCAAGCATATACGGCTAATATAGCGCTAAAGCGAACTCCAAATGCGAAGCAAACGCTATCCGCACCTACTAAACACTCAACAAACAACATGAGAATCATGCATATATGAAAATAGTATCAATATACAACATATAACAACATAATAACTATACATGTCACATAGCAAATGCAACTAAACAACAAATGCAAACATCAACCATCAACCAACTAACATTCATAACCAATTATATTCATTCATATTCTCATTCATATTCAATGAATTTGTTTTTCACTCTAAATCATATTTGATTTATTAACATTGGATTTTATCAACATTCATTCTCAATTTTAATTAGTTATCATTTACTAATTTAAATCCAATTCACATTCAATTCTATTCAAATTTATTTACTTCTAATTTGAATTCAATTTCATAGCTTTCAATTTCACTAATTCACTTTCATTAACACTTAATGAATTATATACAATCAATCAACAATCATATAACAATCAATGTATATTAATTTCAACCAAATTCCTTTGCTTTATTTGATTTAACACCATCACTTTGAATTGGTTTAATTAAATTGATATTCATTCATTTTTTTTTTTCAACTTCTAATAACATTAGATTTCAATGAATTTATACTTTCATTCATTATTCCATATCAACTTAAATTACATTCAATTGATTAACGTCCAATTCATTAATTCAATTCAATTACTAAAGTTGAATTCTATTACATAACTCAAGTTCATATTTATTACTAACTTCATTAATTTACTTTGATACTAATATCAACTTCATTCAACATAATTTAAGTTATATTTCCATTTCTAAAGTAAATTTCCATTTAACTTTAAATTCATTTTCATTTACAACTCATATTCATATAATTTCACTTTTTATATATATAAGTTTATTTCACAATTGTAAACACTTTAATTATAATTTAATTCTTATAATTCCTTTGGTTATACAATTATTCTTTATTTAGATTATTCAAACAACTAAACAATCACTTATATACACTTTAATAATTCTGAAAAATTATTTCTTTATGTATAAAAATATAATCGAGGCAAAATTATTTCATTTACCCAATTTAAAACAATATTATGTCGATTTATCTTGTTTAAGAGTTTAGAAACCCCTATCTACGATAGTTAGCTAGACTAGATCGATCGGAATCTATAAACAATCAACCGATAAGTCAACACAATACAAAACAATTTCATATTCACTAACAAATACGCTCTCATAGCTATTATTACACTCAAACTCATTCTAGAGTACTACTGACTCTATCTCTAATGAGTAATACCCAATAGAACCATGGTTGTCGCTTAACCATCAGCTCTGATACCAAATGTAACGACCGCGAATTTTCGTCTCTCGAAGATCCGACATCGATACTCACTTTATCGACTGCCGAGAAATCAAAGGCCGAAAAACCGAGATGTTATGGGTTTTAAAAAGAAAAGAAAAGAAAGAAGAGAGAAAAAGAAGAAATAGAGAAAGAAAAATAGAGGGAAAAGAAGATAGACAATTTTTAGAAAACAGAGAATTAGAAAAACAGAAGATAGAAAATTTAAAAATAGAACGGATAGAACAGAGAAAGATAGGGAAAAGGAAAATAGAGAAAAGAACATAGAATGGGACAGAAAGGAAACAACAGAACAACATCAGAATCTCACAATTCGCAGCGGAACAACATATAATGGATAAATGAATAATCTTTAAACAAAGAACTATATCAGTTATTACATTACATTTCATTTCATTACATCATATCATCAGAGTGTACAACAACATACAACATCAACAAACAGTGCAGCGGAAAAAGAAATACTATATATTAGTAATACGCCATGCCATCCAGCTTGCCTCCAGCAACTCCAGAATATCCAGAATATCCTGATAAACCTAACTCTTAACTGCCCGTGTGGAAATTGGTGGGCACCCAGAGTTTAGGAAGGAAAACAATAAACTCCAAGTCAGTCATGTGACTGGTGTGAGAACTCAAAACAGTTTATTTATCTTTAAAATCAAAATAGAGGAATATTTTTAATTCAATATCGCAATGCTTTTAAAAATGAGACTACCATAAGACCTCCTACCACACACACAATGCAAACGCAGACTTGGAGAAGATTTCTCCTTATGATAGTCAAACATGCTTGATATGCATTTAAAAAGAGCATTTGATATTATTATTAGTGCATAGTGTAGGAAAAATTCATTTCGAAAGTAGAATATAAATCTTAGCCAGCATAGGTACCATTATATTATGCCTACTAATAGCTACCATATTAAATGGCAGGTTCTACAACTAAAACCGTACAAGTTTCGTATTGTTTCTTTGGATTTCCAACAAATGGTCAGGCCAAGGAACTTCCCATTGCCACATGAGAATGCCTCTGGATGGACATCCCCGAGAACCAAACCGGATCTCTACCAACACAAGGCCGGGTTACCCCTAACTGGGTAACAACTGACACGAGTATGCCATCCCCCGGTCCTTTGGGACCTTTATCAACCGAGCGCTCGATATCCAACATCACACCATAATAAATAGAGTGTTTTCAACATGAGTAAGTATCTGGGCTCCATACCATGATACCACCCTTTTCCAGAAGGAAATGCACATACCCTAAGGGGAGCTACAGCAACCCCTAATAACCTTGCTGCATCTTTCCTGTTTTGACCATTTCCGGGATGTGAGGCTCGACGAAGTCACGTCCACAAAAACATACTTTATACAAAAGTCATGCTTTGGGTCAACAAATGATCAACACAATGATCACAAGGATAGACGATCAAATAAACGATCCTATCACAAATAATCAACACAATGATCATTTCAGCATCACTCAGCATGTCACATTACCAAAATGGGATATATCGCTGATAACTTCAACTATATAACCTTTGAGCTCGTACGTCTCAAAGAAGGGTGTTAAGCAAAGAATAAATTCTCCGCCACCAACAGAAATATATTTGAAAGAAATCGGCTTTATATCTCAACTTGTAATGTCAGACATACAATCCATACAAGTTTGTTCCGGGCTCGAACAAAACCGAAGGCACTTACAAAGAAGTCCTTGCAATCCGGATATTCACAATCCTGATCGGATTCACCATCACATATGGAGAACTCAATACTGGAGCAACTCGGTGCAGAGTCAATCGATAGTTCATCCTATCGCTCTCGCAAATATCCGGTCTTCAACACCGATCTTCAAATGCGATTCACAACGACGTATCACATATTCGGAGTGGGTTATACGACCCCATGGTCCTTTCCCGGTTAACCCGAATAGTGAGCGCTTATTCAAAAATAAGTGTGCATTCAAATTCAATCAATTCACATCAAATACCCATTCAAAGGGAAATACTGATAGTCGGCTATTGAACTATCAATTGATATGCATACATCACCAGATTCCAAATAATTTTTCCAAATTATTTATTTTCCAAAATATCTTTACAAGATATAAAATTCCAACACTTCAAAAATAAATCAATATTTATTTTCAAACAAATTTCACTTTCACATATAAATTCCATAATGACTTTATATTTCAAAATATTCATGCATATTCGATTTCAATAATCCATTTCAATTTATCCTCAAAAAGATAAATTCTAATTATTCACTTCATATTGGAAAACATTTCCATACTTATTTATTCATAAGTAATTCACAAATCTCTTTTATTTTCAACACTTAGAAAATATTCAATATACTTAAATCGAATTAAGTATAAAATTCATTATTTAAGGAAATCATTCACTTAAACATATTTACTTGGGCCAAAACGAATGTTACGTAAAACATCGTTACGACAACCCAAAATCACTAGTATAGGGATTCGAAATTAAAATAGATATATAAATCCCAATACTATACAAAACATTTCCTTTCGGAAATCATTTACTATAACAACAGTGTTATAGTCCACCATTTCCTTTTATTTCTCGAAAACGTCTATTTCAACAATAAATGTTGAAATCTATGGTTTCGAATCTCAACACCTTTAAAACATCGTTAGATCGTTTTAATTCTGTTTAAAATATCACATTCTAAAACATTTTCTTTAACATGTTATTCACTATTCAAAAACGTGAATATACTATGTTCACAAATTCCATTATTTCTATTCACTTTAACTTAAAGGATTATTCACTGTCTAAAACGTGAATATAACTCCATTTATAAGTTATAACAATTAACTTATCAAAATAAGTCGTTTGCGGATTTATAAAACAACGTTTATAAATTCCATTTCTATTTATTTATAAAAACTTCTTTTTTTTTATAAATTCCTTTATTAACATATTTCAGTTTATAACTCAATTATAAACTAAATGTTTATATTATAAGTTAAATACTTATAGAACGATTAATTTATAAAATCGTTCTTTAAACTTCATAATTATAAATCTTATAACTTATAAGATTCATTTATTTAACCAAATCTATTCTTCAATTAACTTCACAAATTTATAAATCTTACTATTTATAAATTTCATTTATAACTTCACAGTTTATAATTCTATAAATTTCATTCATTTATGAAATTCACTTTCACTACATTCAAACACTTATAAAAACTCGTTTTATAATGTCTATATTTCAATTTATAAATATCCATTTATAAATCTCTTAATATAAATCAGTTTATATTATTATTCTAAAACGTCTTTAAATTCCTTTATAATTTCATCATTTCGATTTATAAAATAATCAAATTTTATAAATCCTATATTTAAACTTTTATCATATATTCAAAAATCCAATCTAAACTATTTTATAAAATCATTAGTTCATATTTCTCAAAAATCAGCTTTCAACTATATTTCACAAAAATCATAATTTTTATAACTTTAAAAATTATAACGTTTATTTACTTAATATGGATCAATTCCAAAAATATAGTATATTTTTAAAATCACTTTAAAAACATTTTAAAATCCCAAAATCTGGGTCCAATGATACTACACACCAAATAGTCAATCACGACTACAACGATATCATATATCGATATGATAATCAATCAAATATCAAAATATCTGAAATTAAATAAATACTGTTGAGGAATCCAGTTGGATCCCTCCAACCTGTTTCCTGCATCCAAAAACATTAGCACAATACCAATTTCGCTCCAGTACGAAATTATCGCGGTACATGTTCTTATTAAATATTATCCGCTTAATAACGGCGCAATAGGGTCTCATCCGCAAAAAAATACGGGAAATCAATCAACTGCAATATATACATATGCCAGTATATATATATTGATATTATATATAATACCAATTTCACTGTTTATGAAATATTCGCGGTATATGTTTTTACTAAATAACATCCGCTTACTAACGGCGCATAATGTCTATTTTAACAATCAATAATTTACAGTCATCATTCAAACATGCATTCAAATATTTTAAATCTAACTATTTAAAATAAAATCGAAATCTATTCGATTGAGTGAGAAGTTCTCACCTTGGTTTTAATTTCCGTTTTAGCTTTTATTTCGAATAAAATTAAACGCGCGTTTAATTTTACCCGAAATTCTCACTAACTCCAAACGACTCCAAACCAACTCCATCGCGTAGTGCTCGTCCATACGATTCCAACGCAACTGGATTTGCATTTTTTCGACCTCGTATGAAAAAGTTATGATTTTTATAAGATCGTACACGATTTTAATAGCTTAAATACAACATATACTTAACTATTTTAACCCACATCAATTCTAAGCCATAGGATCTTGCTCCAACCTCATCACCACCGTCCCCTTCATCTTCCCAAACCCACGCAAGTTACAGGAGATAGCCGCACTCCCTTGAACCCAAACACCAAATCTAGGGTTCCAAATACAACCTCCTTCGTTCAACTACACCTCGATCAACATGCGCCAACGCGAAGCACACGACATGCTCTACCTTCGGCCTCAAGCCTGGCCAACTCGGCCCCACCCTCCACTCTCGAAGTGCGTGCAAAACTGAAGCACACGGCCCCAAATTTCTCACTCCACGTCGCTCCAAACATGATCATATCCGTATGGATTTCAAGCTCTCTTCATGCTCTACCTTTTTCGTGTTGAACACTTTAGCTAATTCATTGTAGATTGAGAGAGATTGAGGGTTGAAAGAGGATGATTTCTGGCCATCCATAATGTTACTGGCGGCTAGGCAAATATGAATTAGGGTTTTGCATTTTCTTTTTATTTTAGATTTTAACTCCTATTTATAGAAAAAGCTAGCGTAAACACTATTCATCCCGGGAATTCCGAACTCCGATTTAGACGCCGTAACCAGCGTACCTAGGGTTTATCCCGCGTTCCGGACACAATGGAACAGGTTTCGGAAGCTAATTCGGAAGTATGTGCGAGTTATGGCTGAAAACGTTCAATTAAAATTAAACCGATTTAAATCGATTTCTAGGCGTTTTAATTCGTACCGGACAAACGGTAAATCCAATTGACACGAAATTTGAAACCTTACAATAATATCACATTACGGATCCGATGAAACTGGTTTCGTCGAAATCCGAGACTTTTTGAAAAATGGCTATTTTGACTCGCCAAATTTAAATTAAAAATAAATCGATGCGTTTCGAGCTGCCACGATCAAACGATAACTCCGATTGACACGAAAATTGAAATCCGGTAATAACTAACTATTACGGATCCAATGGAACTGGTTTCGTTCAATTCTGAGACTGTTCAAAAATTGACTATTTTACAGTCGATTATTAAATATTAAAATATTCAATTTTCACAAATTAACTTTTAATTCGATTTTAAAAGTTCTAAAATATTTCTATAACTCCAGTATGATTAAATAAAATTTTACAAATCATTTTCAATCATATTTAACCTCATTTTCAATTATTTCTATAATTTAACGTATTAAATTATTGTTTTAATTATCTAATTAAATCCAAAAATTCAAATAAAAATTTATTTGACTTAAAAATTTACTTATAAATATTTAAAATAAATTAAATATTCAAATTTAAATTATTAAAAATTCTGGGTCGTTACAGTGACAAAACTCCACAGAATTGCAAATAATGTCCAAAACAATGCACTAGCCACCACTATTACTTCACCCCTTTCATCCACCACCTTGGCCACCACCATAGGCCGCCACCACAACCTTTTCCAGACTTCCCCACACCCCTCCATCTACTGTCCAAACCTGTACAAGTATGGCCAAGCCCCACTTGACCCAAGGCCGAGCCTTGTTGTGCTAAAAAAACTTCATATATGTTGCCTTGACCAATTGTATGCTTCGTGTTATAACCCTACCACTCCATACTCCTTCTAGCCATGAGTTATGGTGCCAAACCTGAGCTATATCATCATCATGGCTAAACCCAAGAACCTCCTAGGCCAAGCATTTGAATGGTTAAAGCAAGGTCAAGTAATCTATTCCTTTGTTGCTTCGTATTTTCATTGTTTCAACATTGTTTTGCGTTGAATATTTATGTGTATATTGTCTTGTTTTGGTAATTGTTTACAAGACAAATATCAATGCTCTCCATTCATTCAAATCAAAAGTCAAGCTATATCGTGCTTGTCGTGCTTTTGGAATCGCACTTGTGTTTGTTGTTTTGGTCTTCAGCTTGAAACAGTGAGTCTTTCTCACTCTGACATTTATACTTATGAGAAGTGAATTGATGACAAGTGTTTAGTAATATAAAGCGTTTATGCAAGATAATGATGATCATATGATATGCTATTCCATGTTATTACCATGTTATTACCATGTTTAAACTGTTAATTTTCACCTGACATCTGATATATGACTGTATATTATGATATTGACCTTGTTTATATTATTTCTGTATATGATCACACTGCAAGTTCCCTGTTAGAAAAAAAATGTTATGGGCTAAAATGATAGGCCAGAATGGTTTTAAATTTTTCATTTTGACTTGGGATTGCGGTTTGAAATGATAAAACCCGGATTTTCTTTGTAAATTATGGGTTGAAATGATATATTACCCGTATCACTTTACCTAGCGTAGAAAATTATATACAGGCCCGTAGTTAAAATACGTTTTTCTAAAATTTTAAAATATTTTAGAAATTTAATTGTTATAATATTTTGATTTTAAATTTTAAAAAAAAAATTTCTAAATTATTATTGATTTTCTGAATAATTGTAAGTGAAATGAATTAATGAAAAAGTTAGAAATTTTGAACGTAAGTTATTTTGGACATTTTGATTTAATTTTAATTGGAAATTTAATCGAGTATGAAATTATGACAACTTTATGATAATTTGAATTTAAATGAATTTAAATTGATTTTTATCATATTTATGATTTTTAATAAAGTTGAAATGTGAAATGAATAAATATTGTAAGTTGAAATTTTGAAATATAACTACAACTGGAAATTTATGAAATTGACGTAAAAGTGAACTTTTAGTTAAGTAAATAAAAATAAAACTAAGTCATATTTGAGAATTTTAACTTAAGTGTTAAGTTGAAATTTAATGTAATGGATTTTAAAATTGAACATTGCATTTTAATAAGTGGATTATTATTAAATCTTGATTTTTGAATGGAAATTTAACCCTGTAAAATCATGAACTTGAGGAAAATTAAATGATGTTATAAATGTGAAAATGTATGACTTTATAAGTTAAAAATGTTTTTAATAAAAATAATAATTGGTTGAGAAATTTTATTAAATATTTGAAGTTAATTGAATGCATTTTTGAAATGCTATTAATTACAATGTAAATGATATTACAGCATTTGTAAACGCTGTAGTTGATGATAATGAACTAAAAAGCTAAATTGAATATTATAGCAATTTTTGTAAGTGCTATAAATTGTTGAATTTAACTAAGTTTGTTCGAAATTTAAGTAAACCCTATTACAACATTTTAAATGTTGTCTTTTGTTAAATTGAACTGTTTTGAATGTATTTTTCCATATCGTTTTCTAAATGCCACGAAAAGTGAATTTTCACTGCTTTGATAAACTTAAGTGAATAAATGAACTTTGGAAGTCGAAAATTTTGGAAATTTAATAATTTAATTATTAAACATAATAACTTCATTTTAATGATTAAAAATGATTTTTGGAATATATACTGTTTTGAAATATGGATTGAAATGATATTTTAAATTGAATAAAATGAATAATGATTTGAAAATGAAGTTTTGAAAGATATGATATTTTTGATATTAAATGATTTGAAAAACGGAGTTTGAAAGATAGGACATTTTGATATTAACATGATTTAAAAAGAAGTTCTGAAAGATATGATATTTTGGAACTGAAAGGTAGTGTTGAAAGGGTATGAAAATTTAATATATTGAAATGGTTAGAAATGACTTGATATTTATTTTGATAAATATTTGAATTGAAAGATATTTTACTGTGATATATTGAAATGGTTTTGGAAATGATTTAATCTTATTTTGATAAAGATTTGGATTGAAAAGGATAATTTATTTTGAAGCATAAAATATTGTTTTAAAGTTATAACTACGGGTTATAATAACGATTGGTTGTTAAAGAGACCGGGATCGGATATTGTCTTATAGCCGGCCAATACCGAAAACCACTTTAACAACTGTGTACGCGGTGGAGATTCCAGAATGAAGTAGGATGGTGGCGACGTTCTCGAGGTATATTACGTGGACCCAACTCCCATGAGTTGGCATATATGACTAAAACAGGAGCTATACCGGGCTACACAAAGGGTCGCACCCTTTCATCGAGCATGCTCCATCGGAAACTATTCTATTACTGTTGTGATTCGATTCGGTGGCGCCACTTTGATTCGAGGGTATTGTTCGAGGTGGGCGGAAGCTGCTGGCTTGCCGTCACCACCGGTCCGGGAGTGCAAACGGTGTATCCACCCTGGCATTGCCTCGCGTGCTGTGTCATATCCTTATATCGAGCCCATTACGATTTTGGTTTTAAAGATCCGACCGCGTTAAGGTTCACCATCCCCTTAACGCTATTTTCTATATGATTATACTTTACTGATTAGACACTACCGTATATAGCGTATATTACTACATAGTAAATAGTTTAATGGATCCTTAGAGGATGGGCGGTCCCAAGCATCCTTTAAGTTACTGATGCATTTTGTTACTGTTCACTTGAGTTGAATTACAGTTTATAAGTATTTATGTCCTGACTCGAGGGTTTTGTGTTTTGCTTTACGATCGGGTCAGATTGATTGAGTTAGCATTCAAGATTCACCTTCGGCGTTGGAGCTTTCCTTGAAGATCCAGCCATCTATTTTGTTTCAGTATCCAGTGGTTCAGTGATGTATCTGATTTGTACCTGATGTATCCTGTTACTCTTCTGTTGTATCTTATTTAACTCTGATGTATCTCATATTTATATAGTAGCTTCATGAACTACTATCTCTTTTTCTTCCTCTGCATTTTTATATACTCTGTGTCTGTGATCTGTGATTTTTATTTACTGTATATTCTGAGATTTGCCAAATTTTTATTTACAACGCGGTATTTTGAGCAATTCAATTCCAGCATGAGTGTCTGCCTATGCACTTATATTGGATGCGAATGGTTGAAAATACCTAGTCGTTACAGATTGTAAAGGAGTTCCACACCTTTATTAGAATATTGGCGAGACCGCCAATTCACTATAAAGATCATCCGAAGTGGAGTTATGGGACACTGCATAATCGAAAGATGATGAATAGTGAGGGACACGAATGAACTTTGAAACTGCAGGGAACGTTCCAAAATTCAAAGGAAATCGAATCAAAAGGAAGAGATTCTAGCTCGATGAAAGTGATTCTGTAAATCAAACTTACTAAATATTCTAAGTTTTGCCTAGAGCTAAAGCTCTGATACCAAATGTAACGACCCGGTATTTTCAACTTTCGTTTCCGCATAAGTCGGACTTGAATTGTTCAAAATATCGCGTTGTATATAAAATTTGGCAAATCTCGAAATATTCAATAAATAAATAATCATAGGTCACAGGCACAAAGTAAGAAATGCAGCGGAAGTAGAGAAATAGTAGTTCATGAAGCTACTATCACATAGTCTGCAAATAAGTACAAATTCCATTGTTTTAAAACCAATACAGTTTGAAGCAACCACAGAAATCCCAAATTTATTTGTCTCAATTACATAGGCTAAGATAAAAAACGAATAAAAAATAGATAGCAGCTCGATAAAGATGATCTTCAGCAGTCTTGGCTCCGAAAATGAAGTCCGAGCTGATACTTAGGCTGACCCAAGCGTAAGAAATAAACACAAACACTCGAGTCAGGACATACATACTTATACAATGTAAGCTAATTCAAGTGAATTGTAATATAAAGACAGGTAACTTAAAGGATGCTTGGGACCGCCCATCCTCTAAGGATCCATTAAACTATTTACTATGTATGTAACGACCCCGAATTTCTGTCCTTTGAAATTCATATAATTAATTGATTTTAAATATTAATAAGGTCGAATAAATTTATTTCGAATATCTAGATTTAATTGAATAGTTAAATCGATAATTTAATATGTGAAATTACAGAAATAATTGGAAATTGGATTTAATGTGATTAAAAATGATTTATAAAGTTATATTAAATCATATTGGAGTTAGAGTGATGTTGTATAACTTTTAAAATTGAACTAAAAGTTAATTTGTGAAAATTGAATATTTTAATATTTCATTGACGAGTGAAAATAGCCATTTTTCAAACAGTCTCTGATTTCGACGAAATGAGTTTCATCGGATCCGTAATGTTATACTACTTTAAGGGTTAAAATTTCGTGTCAATCGGATTTACGGTTTTTCCGGGGCAAGCCAAAACGCATAGAAATTAGTTTGATCGATTTAATTTAAATTTGATAGCTTATTTTCGTAACTCGCACATATGATCGAATTAGCCTCTGAAACACGTTCCATTGTGTTCGGAACGCGGGGTAAACCCTAAAAAGGTCAGCCGACACGCTCCTTTTGGAGTTTGAAAAATTTTCGTGTGAATAGTGTTTTTGGCGAATTTTTTATAAAAGGACCCCTCATTTCCATTTGCAAAAAAAAAAAATTGAAACCCTAACCCTAGCCACCAGTTATCATCAATGGCCGATGTCTTCATTTCCTTTCCTCTTTGATTTCTTCGAATTCGTCAACCAATTCAAAAACTTATCAACTACAAAATTTTAGAGAGCATCGAGCTCTATAAATCTAATGGTGGAAATTGGCTATCGTCGATCGGAGGAGGAGCTTTGTGGCCGCGTTCTCTACGTGTTTGGACACGTTTTTCGAAAGCAAGGGGGCCATGCTCGAAGTACTCTTGGCCGATGGTGGTGCTCAAGTAGTGCTTCGACGTGGCATAAGTTGATCGTTGCATAGTTCATCCAAGATGCCGCGAAAATTCATGAAAGGAGGCGACTCTATGGGTTCAAACGCGTTCGTGAATAGCCTGGGAATGATATTGGGAAGAAACACAAGTGCGGCTCTGATCTTGGGGAAGTTGAAATCAACGGCCAGAAATTTAGGTTATAAAATTGAAAAGAAAATTGTAAATTAAATTATATTATAATTTTTATAAACTTTAAACTATCATAACTTTTTCATACGAGGTCGAAAACGCACGAAACGAATTGCTTTAGCTTCGTTCTATCGAACACTACACAATGGAGCTAGTTTGGAGTAGTTTGGGGCAAGTGATAATTTTGGGTAAAATTAAACGCTTCTTTAATTTTATTCAAAATAAAACGCTACAAATGTTATCGGAAACTCAAGGTGAGAGCTTCTCACTCAATCGAATTGTTTCGATTTTAAATTTTAAATAGTTAGATTTAAAATTGCTTGATTGTATTGAATATATGCTTAGATGATAAATTATTATCTATTGTTTTGAAATAGACCCTATACGCCACATATTAAGCGGAGGTTATTTATTAAACATATTGTGACGCCCCACCTCAATACCCACACTAGCCAAGAACACTACGGTGTAGTGCTGTCAACTAGCACGGAGAATAAGGCTGTTGAGGAGCGACCATCCATGTGATTACTTATCACACGGTGGCTATAAATAATCTTCGGAAACAAACATAGAAATAAGCATAACAAAAACCAGTCACAGACATCCATATCACAAAGGCGGAAGAAGATATGAATATATAACTAGCACATAAAAGTGTACATCAGAGTAGTGGTCAAAAAGATCCACAATAATACAAAAGAATAGCAACACGTGCTATACAAAAGAATACAACTATGAGTCTATGTCTCAAGTGTATACAACAAAAACTACTAATCTAAATAGTTAGCCAAAAGTAAGAATAGCAAATCCCAGGAAGAAATCAAGCAGAAGCACCTGTAACATCTCGGTCTGACCCGAGTATTATTTAAGAAAATAATAAACGGATCAGTCTAGCTATAAATATCAGATGACATGGTATAAAATAAAAGATATGGCATAAACATAAAATATCCATACTGACATACTACTATAAGTATGAAAATGATGATCAACAGAAGATCAATCAATAAGAGATAAATCGATATCACAAGAATCTTGTCAAAGATCCAAAGAGGGCATCATACCCTAAACTTGTACTCATAACAAGTCAATGACATAAATTCCAGAAATCAACACGAGAAATCCAGAAATCACAGAAAAAGGGAAAGAGGCCTATTACATGATGGTCCGAAGACCATGGGGAGCTACCCCATATGGGTGAGTCGGAATCACCAAGATGAGGTCTAGGCTAACCAAAAAGCATAAAGGTATGTGTGAGTGGAATCACACAAATGGTGTCTAGCCTAACCTCGCAACAAAAAGGTATGTGCGAGTGGAATCACACAAATGGTGTCTAGACTAACCTTGCGGACAAAGAGATATGTGTGAGTCGGAATCACACCAGTGAGGTCTAGTCTAACCTTGCAAACAAAGAGACGTCGCACAATTGCTAGTCTATATCATAAAATGATCATCATGATCAACGAGAAGTGTCAATTACACTAAGTTAGTAAATATAAAAGTTTAGTTTCATGTCCCATAACCACTAGCTTAACTTAAATATTTACGAACATACTGTAAATCTTCACTAATAAAATTGTCACTAGAGGTTCAATCGAACAAGTCCAAGAATTAACCGACGAAGCAAACGCAAGCGTTTCATACCACTTGTTTTACTAAGCCGTTTAATTAGATTTCGCATCTGAATGAGGTAAAGGTTTGTATATACTAATAGATTGGAAAACGGGTTAAGAAAAGAGCTTTGTTATTAAAAATAGAGTTGAAATCATTTTGTTGAAAGAGTTTTGATATTTACTACTAGTACTGAAACCTTTATATTTTAAAGTGACAAATCACAGAAGCGATTGTAGAAACAATCAATCACAAAGATCACATTCGCAGATGTGATAAAAATCCAAGGAAATCAGCTCAACAAGTTCTGTTGAATGTTTTTCAGATAAGATCCCCTACGGAGGGGGGGTCCGGGGTGGTGGCAACCCCCCAAGGTGGGGGTGCGAGGGCAACACCCCTGCTACGGGGTTCGACCTGCCCGGTCAGGTCGCGGGGGTCCAGGGGGCAGCGCCCCGACCAAAATGGTACGACCTAGCACTACACCAAAACAGGCAAATTCTAACATTTATAAGTGTTACAAATAATTTCAGTAACACTTTTTAAGTGTTACTAATGGACTGTGAGGAATGGAGCGGCCAAATTTGTAACACTTATAAGTGTTACAAACATACGTATTACCAACACTTATAAGTGTTGGTACCTAAATATACGGTAACACTTATAAGTGTTGGTACAGAAATATACGGTAACACTTATAAGTGTTGGTACAGAAATATACGGTAACACTTATAAGTATTGGTAACGAAATATACGGTAACACTTATAAGTGTTGGTACAGAAATATACGGTAACACTTATAAGTGATGGTACAGAAATATACGGTAACGCTTATAAGTGTTGGAAAATGATTACTTAGTAACACATGTGTGTGTGTGCGTGTGTGTGTGTATACCAAAACTTAAACGCAAAATTTAAATATAAACACTCTGCAACTAATGGTTTCCTTATCATAAATAATTCATCATACATATTCAATGCAAAGTTTAAACGCTCTGCAAATGAAGTATAATATATCATAAACAATTATTTACATATTTCAAATACCACAATGTCATATATTCAGATATTATTACAACATATAATACCACAATGTACATTTTTAGCAATGTTTTCCTACAGATATTAGTAGCATAAGGAAAAAATAATAAAAAAGAACCACAGTTAAGAAGCTTCAGTCTCCACTTGCACAGCCACCACAACCACAGTGGACACATTCTATGACCTTTTCTTCCCTGAGATGTTTAGGAACTCTGCAGACGCAAGTCGTTCCGAAATTGTGATCTCGTGGTTGCATGCATCTAAGGCAACAAAGCCGCTCATACCCTGCCTGCACATCAATTATCAAAAAATGGAACTTATATTACTCATATTTCATTAGATTTTGAGCATGATATCAAAGAAAGTCAAATGGCAAATCGATTGTTACTGATCAAACAAATTTATAGCATTTTTACAACTTAACTTCACTTATACCTCGTATCATCGTTTAAATGGCATGGTAAGGGAATCAAGAAATATGTAAACAAGGTAAATCAAATAAATCATCTGACAAACTTGAATGCTCCACTAAAGCTAAACTTTACTTCTCTTGAATCAGAAGAAAAAGCTCCAACCCTGCAATTTATTTCCTTTGTTCGGAGCAATCCAACTAATCATTATTAATTATTGGCTTTCCCTTTTAGCCCTCTTTTGTCAAAATGACAGCCTTTAAATTTATTTTCACATAATATTTGGTATTATGCTTTTATAATTGTCATTTAAGTGATGTTAAGAAGTTATGAGGAGCTGGGGGTACCCACTTAATGTGTTGTAGCTAAAATGGATATCGCATGTTGTCACTGCCAGCATCGTCATGTTATCCCATTTCATTAGATGCAAGAAGTAAATGATTTCTACTGAGGCGAAATAGTTTCAGCAAGACCGATAACAGCTTGATTCTAATAGAAATGTTACAGCTTACAGAAAAATAACTAAATGAATCAATCATCTTAGGATCTACCTAAAACTTAAAAATTGATCAAACTAAAAATATGAAGAAATATATAAAAAATAATTGAAACTGGGTAAGACTAAAAGTCTAAAACTAAATATACGTCATGCAACTATAGTAAAGAATTATAAACAGTGAAACAGTAAATTTAAATTCAGTGATTAACAAAAAAGGATATGTTTAGACATATAGGATTGCTAGTACAATAAGATAGAGAACGAAACTGGCTAATGAGCCGAAATGAAGATCGAATAAAATGAAGATAATCTAGTGTTATGTGAAACTAAAGAAATATATTGGACACCGATCGGATAAACTATACTGTACAGAGCGGAATGTTATCTTAAAAAAATCAAAATGAGGCCACGGTGATGTTTTGTTGTACTCACGAAATTCTTTATATCCATTAAAATTAAGTAGTGAGTGAGTGTGAACAAGATTAGCAAGACAAGTAACAAATTTTTTTATTTTCAACTATAAATCTTAGTAGTAACTCATATTCGTTTATGTTTCTAATGCAGTAAATAGTTTAATGTCATTGTCATCATTACCATTACGTGTTCAACTGAACTTAATGGAAAACAACAAATATTTTCCTTTTCTTCTCTAAATCATTGTACAACCAAACAGCCACAGTTGTATAAATGCGCCAATATTTTGTAATTTCAGTATGAATTGTGTACAAGTGTCTACTTAATATCTACTTGGCGTACACTAATTCCGACTTTTTCGATAAAGACCAACAAAATGTACCTAAAAAGAAGAAATTCTTTTGGTTGAATCTGTAGGCCGATGGAAGTGGTTGTAGTGAGATGTATGTATGTATGGATGTTGGAGATGGTTTGGTGAATTTGAGGAAGCAGGGATAGGTGAATGGCAGTTCAAGGCAGCAGCGGTAGAAATGCAAATAGGCTATACTTGTCAGGTAGATGGTTGATGCAAGAGAAATAGGTATGTGATGACTGTTGTGGGTGATGAAGATATAGGTTGTGGATTGCAATGCAAGTTGTGGGTAGCAGCTGATGTTGCTATAGTGTTTATGTGTAGGAGAGATAGTGTTGACAAAGGCAGTATGATGGAAGTGCAGGTTGGCGTGTTGGTTGAAGCAGCAGTTTGGTTGAATGGTTGAGGATGGTGAATGGTGGCAGATATGCAGATAGTTGGTGGTGGAGTTTATGGGCCAGTGGGTGGTTGGAATGAAGTGTTGACAGTGAGTTGTGTGTAATGGAAGATATGCATATATGCAGATATAAAGTGTGTACAAGTGACAGTGAATTGCTACTGGTTAAAGGAGATGTTGTATGTATGTATGTTTGGTGTATAGATGAAGTTGTTGTGATGAAGTTGGTGTGAGAAGTTGTTGTGATGAAGCATTCAAAATAGTTTGAATTTATTTTTTTAATAATATAATCAATCTGTTCTACCTTTACTTTTTCATGGTCTTGATGGTTTTTGAAATAACAAGGGTACTTATTAAATCTGTTGTCTTTATGTAAAGGATATTTCAATATTAACTGGCATATGAAGAATATTTTCTTCATTTGATTACTATTCGTTTTATGCATTGATATTTTCGTAATATATTTGTTTAGCTTTCTTTACATACTATAATCAATCATCAATGCATATTCATATCTAAAACATTAAAAAGTATGGTATAATTTACAGTATAGGGACAAAAGTTATTTGTCATGTCGAATAAACGAACATGGTTAGGAAAATTTATGTCCTATAAATGTGTAAATCTTATCCATGTTTTCTCCTGCATTCACGTTGAAACAATGACATTTTTTAACATACCATCATGATGGTTACAGTTCAACAATAAGTTTAAATTTTATAGATTTTTAATACCGAGAAAAATCAACCAATGTGTGTACCTTAGCTTTCTTTGGAGCATAAGTGAGATACATGACTATGTAAATGGTCTGAATGATGCATCCAAATGTGTTGATAGTGATAAGAAGGTACTCATTGGTCTTAATGAATGCATAGTAGATCCATAGCATGGCACTAAATAAAGATGCAACATAAGGAAGCGACTGAAATCCTTTAGTCGATTTTTTTCTTGTATATGCGGTAAAATGTTGGGCTGCACAAATGAAGATTTGTGTGTATATTAACATTAGAGCAGGTAAATTTAACAAAGGGAAATATATAATATGGAGAAAACTTACATTGGGGCAAGCATAACCATGAATGAAATCAAGTTACCAGTAGATTATTTAAAGCAGAATTGTTAGTGCTGAAATGTTTTAAACAACACATTGAAATTACTTTGCACTTTTAAAAGCTCATGGAAAAAAGCAAACAATTATGTAAAGAGCTGATATATTATAAAGGGCAGAGACTGTATTTTTTTTATTAAAATATGAAAATAGAAATATCTACCTGAACATACGAAAAATGCTACATAGAATTTTTTTTTTACTTGTACTAAGCTCAATTGAATATACCATCAATTTGTCCAGTAATGTGTAAATGTAATGGGACCTAATATTATACCTTGAGAGTGTTATTCTGCAGTAGTCATGCATTGCTTCAAAGCTCAGATAAATCCCTTTAGCTCACAAACTCGTAGATGAATGCGTCATCAATTCCTTTCACTTTTAGGAATGAATTTCGTTTGATCAGACTTGGAAACATACTACATTTTTAATTAACATGGAATAATTTCAAGAGTATAGTTTAGGTATATGTAAAAGGAGAATTATATCCTTCAATCAAATGAAATTAAAGAAGAATATCTTCTTTTTAGAGGAGCACAGAGAAAACAAATGTACAACATGCACCTGAATGACAAAACAAAATCAAGTCCAAAATTTGGATCATGATGATCAAGTAATTGGATCTATTATATCACAATAAACTGGTGATGCAAATGGTGACATGGCATCGTAGATGCTTTAATCAAACTATAAAAAAATGTATGAACAAACACAAAGTTTTGCAGTAAATGATTCTAAAATAATAACAGTCCATGTACTCAGCTTCATGTATATAAATCTAAAGAAATATACTAAATTAAAACTGAGTGAGAGTTTCAAAAAACAATTACCCAAGATGATCGAGCTGTTTCCACAAAAGATAAAAATGAGATCTCGGATTAGCCGTAGGCGCTGCTTCAGAATCAACAATCGGAAACAGCTGATTCAACTCTTTTGCTCTCATTGCCTAAAAATTCCCACAAAAAGAATTCAACTTTTTCCCCAAATTAGCAGAAAACGAAGTTTTGATTAATGCTCAACTATCAAAGACAAAAAATTGCAAGACAATATCTCTCATAATAATTGATGCTAGCACCAGTTCAACAAATATCAGAACCAAAAATACAAAATTCCCTAGAATCCCCAAATTCGTGCTCATTTAAGTTACTTGCCTTGATTTAGTGTTTGCAATAAAATCTATCTATAACTAAAAAAAAAATCATACGAGCTGCTTGCCTGATTTAGGTTCATTTTGCATGTGCCTCGTCGCTTAGATCCAGAAACGTGTGTTGGGATGTTCGATGTTGAATAAGTCGAGGGTGCGTTGAGCGGGTCGATATTGCAAAGCGAAGGAAGTTGGAGGAGAGAGCTTTAGTGGGTTAGGGGAGAAGAGTAGGATGTCGGAAGAGGCGGAGAGGTTGATGTAGGCCAAGAAACCCTAGGGATTTGACGAAATTAAAAAAAGATCGGCCTGAAGTGGAAATAGATGAGGTAACGTTGGAAATTAGAAAATGGGTTAGAAATTACAAAACAATCTCCTTTATTACGACTTATTTACAATTTTGCCAAGTATCCTAACGCTTTTTTGTGTTGCAATATTTATAAACAAAATTGTTTAATTTTACTAACACTTTTTTAACTATCCTCACACTTTTTTACTGTTGGTGGTTTGTAACATTAAAAAGTGTTGGAAATTGAGAAACATAAAATGTTGCTAAATCCCTATTTTGGTGTAGTGTAGTGAAGACAAAATGAGGTCTAACGACCTAAGCGGAATAGGGTCGAGCGACCTAATGGTTGCGACCTAGGGGTCTAAAGGGTCAAGCGACCTAGTGGTGTTCGCGGTCCAACGACCTAACGGTTTAAAATAGGAGAGCGACCTAGGGGATATACGACCTAAGGTTTAACGACCTAACGACCTATGGTCTAAACAAGGTCACGCGACCTAAGGCCAGCAACGACCTAATGTGGGACGACCTAAGGTCCAGTGACCTATCGGTACTTAAGGAGGTCCAACGACCTAAGGTCATGCGACCTAAAAACCCACGACCTAAGGGTCAAACGACCTAAATGGTCCAACAACCTAGCACTAAACAAGGCCGAGTGACCTCAGGGTACCCGCGACCTAGAGGTCAAGCGACCTAGGGACGAAATGGCCAGAGGATAAAGGCGAGCGGCCTACGACCTAACTCCCCACGACCTACGACCTAAAAGCCAAACGACCTACGGTATTAACTAGCGAGCGACCTAACGAGTTAACTTGTGAGCGACCTAACTTCGAAGTGCCAATATTTCCAGAATGACCTAAAGCCCTGCGACCTACGACCCAGCGACCTTGCGACCTATCACCGAACGAGTCAAGTGGCCAGAACGAGCTAACTGCAGGAAATTTCCAAAAAATGCTAAAAATTGGAGTTTTTCGCCAATCCAATCCAAACCAAAGGCAAATGTGCATGCAAAAGTGATAGGGAATCATTCCCAACAGTCCAATATAGTTATAGATTAGAGTTGTAAGATAAAAATCTCACCTTTGCACCAAAATTTATGTAGATGAAGCTTGAAAGCAAGGAGAAGCAATCCAAAGCTTGAATCCAATATCTTCTACTTGAATTTGGAGTTGAATGTTGGATTAGCAATTAAATTTGAGCTTGGAGTTTCAATTTCCCATTCTCTTCACCATTAATGCAAATCTTGAAGTTAGTTAGGAATTTATGAAGAGTGAGGAGAAGGGGGTTGGAACTTGGGCTTAATAGGCTAAACTAACCGAAAGTCCAAAGCGGGAAAAGTTAGTGAAATTTCACTAACTCCAAACCTATCGATGTTTATACTTAAAAAAAGTTGTAAACGGCATTTCGAACTCAATGGAAGTGGTCTCGAGTCCTAATTTGACCGTTTGCAAAAAGGCACTTTTCAGACCAAAATCCGATTAACGATATAATATTTAAATAAAATATTTAAATATAAACTCGATAAATATAGGGGTTGTTATAGACTCCCCTCCTTAAAGAAATTGCGTCCTCGCAATATATATAAGATGGAAATAAAAAGTAACAACCATAAAAGCATATTAACACAAAAGAAATTTGAAATAAGAAGTTCACCTCAAAGAGCAGGTGTAAGCAAGTCCGCATGTGTACGCTCGATGAATTCTCTGGATTCCCAAGAGCAATCCTTAGGATTTGAGGACCATTGAACCTTCACAAGCGGAACATCTTTATTTCGAAGGCGTTTAACCTCCGAAGCAATAATTCGAATAGGATGCTGCTCATAAGTTAAATTCGGCGAAACTTTAATTTCTTCCACAACAGCAGGCTCAAGGATAGAATCAGAATCCCGAAGGCATTTCTGTAATTGAGAAACGTGAAACATGTCATGCATGGCAGAAAACTGAGCCGGTAATGCAAGGCGATAAGCCATGGAACCAATACGTTCAGTGATGGGAAATGGCCCAATATATCGAGGCGCTAACTTTCCCGAACGACTGAAACGTACAACACCTTTCATAGGTGAAACACGAATAAAAACAAGATCTCCAACAGAAAATTCTAATTTTCTTCTTCGGTTATCGGCATAGGACTTTTGTCTACTCTGGGCTTCTTTCATCCTATGTCGAATAATGTCAATTTTCTCTGTGGAGTCTCGAATAAAATCTGGACCTAAAACCAGCTTCTCACCGGCCTCAAGCCAACAAGAAGGAGGTCGGCAGGGCCTTCCGTAGAGTGCCTCGAAAGGTGCCATTCCAATACTAGATTGGAGCTATTATTATAGGAAAATTCAACAAGTGAAATATGATCTTCCCAACTTTCACCAAAATCAAGCACACAAGCACGAAGAAGATCTTCAAGAGTTTGATTCACACGCTCGGTTTGTCTATCGGACTGGGGGTGATAAGCGGTGCTAAAATTAAGATTCGTTCATAAAGCTTTTTGAAGACTCTTCCAAAATCCACTAGTAAACAATGGATCACGATCGCTAACAATAGAAGTAGAAACTCCATGCAATTTTACAATTTCCTTGACAAATAGTTTGGCCAAAAGAGGAACGGTTCGGTTAGACCGAACTGGAATAAAATGGGCGGATTTAGTAAGTCTATCAACAATTACCCATAAGCTATCATGACCCGAATGAGAACGGGGAAGGCCATCTATAAAGTCCATGGAAATTTGATCCCACTTCAAAATTGGAATTTCTAAAGGTTGCAATAACCCACCGGGCCTTTGATGTTCGGCTTTGACAAGCTGGCAAGTCATGCAACACTTAATAAAGCTAGCGATGTCGGATTTCATTCCCTCCCAATAATAAAGTCGCTTCATATCAGCGTACATTTTACTGCTACCGGGGTGAATGGTAAATTTAGAACGATGAGAATCTTCTAAAATATCTCTACGAAGATTTCCAATATTTGGTACGATAAGTCTACCAAATTTTCGAATGCCGCCACGAGAATCAATATCAAAGTCTTTCAAGTCTTCAACATCAATTTTATCCTTAACATTTTGGCCAAGAAGAGCCAATTCAGGATCTAGCCCTTGAGCTTCAAGAATGCGGTCTAAAAGAGAAGGATGAGCCTCAAGGCTACATAAAACAAGTGATGAGCATAAATCGGATACGCGCTCACGAATCTCACAAGTGGATAAAATCTCGAGATCGTTCCATTCGGATATCATCATAAAAACAACTGCTTGTTGTTTACGGCTAAGAGCATCGGTGACACGATTACCCTTACCAGGGGTATAAAGAATATCAAGATCATAAGGTGCAAGGAACTCGAGCCAACGATGTTGACGTAAATTAAGTTCTTTTTGAGAAAATAAATATTTCAAAGACTTATGATCCGTGTAAAGAATAAATTTCTCTCCCAATAGATAATGACGCCACATTCGAAGGGCGAAAACAATAGCCACGAGTTCTAGATCATGTGTGGCATATCTAGTCTCGGCCGGCTTCAATTGCCTGGAAGCATAAGCAAAAACACGTTCTTTTTGCATAAGAACGGCACCCAAACCAACATGACTAGCATCGGTATAAACAACAAAATCTTGATTCCCTTCGGGACGAACAAGAATAGGAGCATCGGAAAGGAGTTCTTTCAATTTCTGAAAAGAGGCTTCACATTTGTCCGACCAAATGTATTTAACTCCCTTCTTAGTCAAGCCAGTAAGAGGCATGGAAATCTTAGAAAAGTCTTTATTAAAACGACGGTAATAGCCCGCCAATCCGAGAAAGCTACGGATTTCATTCACACTCTCACGTCTTTTCAAATCTTGAATCGCTTCAATCTTTGAAGGATCCATGGAAATTCCGGATTCGGAAATAATATGGCCAAGAAACTTCACACGAGATTGCCAAAAGTGGCATTTAGAAAATTTAGCCTTTAATTGATTACTCCTAAGAGTTTCCAATACAATCCGAAGATGTTTATCATGTCCTCCTCGGTTTTTGAATACACACGAATATCATCAATGAATATGAGAATAAACCGATCGAGGAAATCTTTGAAAACTCGATTCATGAGGTCAACGAAATAAGCTGGAGCATTCGTTAACCCAAATGGCATAACAAGCCATTCATAAGATCCATATCGAGTACGTAATGATGTCAAAGGAATGCTATCCTCTGCGATATGAAGCTGATGGAAACCGGTAGCCAAGTCCAATTGTGAAAAGACCTTAGCACCACTAAGCTGATCGAATAGATCATCAATCCGAGGTAAAGGATATTTATTTTTAATATTCATATCATTAAGCTTGCGATAGTTAACACAAAGCCTAAGCGTACTGTCGGATTTCTTCACGAAAATAGCCGAAGCTCCCCAACGCGAGGAACTAGAGCGAATAAATTGCTTTGTCTCCAATTCGGACAACTGTTTGCGCATCTCCTCATTTTCCTTATTGGACATGCGATAAGGAGGACGAGTAATAAGTTGAGCTCCAGAAACAAGATTAATTCTGAACTCAATTGCTCGTTTAGGTGGTAAAACTAAAACGGGCTCGAATATGTCAGAAAATTCTCGAACAACGTGAATACGAGAAATAATATCATCTTCATCATCATCATCGTCATCACGAGGATTTAAAGAATATAATGATGCCACCAAACAGTATTCTGAATCTTTAAGATTAACAGAAATCTGATTAACAGATAGTGGATGTCGGAGATGAATAGTCCGCTCAGGACATAGGATATGGGCTTGATAACGGTTAAGTCAATCAATTCCCAAAATTATTCCAAAGCCTAAGTAACGCATGACATGCAAATCGGCTAGGAAAGAAAAAACACATAAAATAATCTCCACATCTTTACAAAGCAAACTAAGAGTTGTGGATCCACCAACAGGATTCGCAATTTTTAAAAAAGTCACTAATGCAGTAACACTTAAGGAAAAAGTGTCTACCAGTTCCTTTGATATAAAAGAATGGGATGCACCCGTATCAAAGAAAACTCTAATAGGTTGATCATGAAATAAAATAATACCATCAAGAATGTAATAAGAAATACCTTGGCCACGAGATGTGTTACCAGGGGCTTGAGCCACATTCAACTTTCCTTCCTTCTTACCTTCACGTTTGAGGCATTGATGTATGTAATGATCTGGGCTCTTGCAATAGCGACAAGATTTGGGCTTCGAGCACTTTTTCGCAAAATGATCCCCAGATCCACAGTTGAAGCATCTGGCACCACTAAGAGAAGGAGCCTTTGCAGTAGGAGTTGCTTGCTTACCCTTTTTGTTGGGATAAGGAACCTTGAATTTGATTGGCCTCTTCTTGTTGTTGAAGTTTGGTTTAGCGCCTTCCACTTCAACATCACTCTCTCTGTCAGCCTCTTCAAGACGAAGAGCGATATCAACGAGTTGATCAAATGCGACTTCTAGTTTCAGGAGTAGTGGCTTCTTAAGATTCTTATTTAAGCCATAAACGAACCTCTGGTGCTTCGTCAATGGGGTGTTGATGTATTCAACCCCATATTTGGAAAGCGACTCGAAGGCTGCGACGTAATCAGTCACAGAAGATTAACCTTGAACAAGGTCTATAAAACGTCGAGCCAAGATTACTTTCCCAGCTTCTGGTACAAACTTTAACTCGAAGCATCCCTGAAATTGCTCCCAGGTGAGATCCGCTTCATTAATTTCTGAAATAAGGAGTTCGTACCAGTCCAATGCTCTCTCCTGGAGCATGCTGGAAGCCACCTGAACGCGGTGGAGATTGATAAGGTTCATGCGAGAAAAGATTCGATCGCATGATTTTAACCAAGCCTGGGCCTCGATGATAGTTTCCGAACCTTTAAAGGGCTTCCCACCCAAGTTGGTGTAATCGCTGCACAAGTGTGCAAATCCCGACTTAGGGTGAGTAGGTTCCGGGATAGCTCCAGCTGCTTGGGCATTTGTTACTAAATCAAGAAGCTGTTGAGCAGTCATAAAAACTCCATCCTGGGGAGTAGCACTAGATGATCCAGTTCTGGGACGGCCAGGTCTAGACATTATCTTCCTTTAAGAAAGAAAGAAGAGAAGGAAGAAGGTTATTCACCAATGAATATCAAGCAATCTTGATAGATAAAACAAGGAATCATAAAGGAAATAGGATGAATCGGTACGAAGACTCTAATTAATCCTATGGTATAACTCCTAAGATAGACTTAGGACGATGATCCTTGTTAAGTTATTCTACATTGCTCCGAAGTTTGGCTCTGATACCAAGATGTGACGCCCCACCTCAATACCCACACTAGCCAAGAACACTACGGTGTAGTGCTGTCAACTAGCACGGATAATAAGGATATTGAGGAGCGACCATCCATGTGATTACTTATCACACGGTGGCTATAAATAATCTTCGGAAACAAACATAGAAATAAGCATAACAAAAATCAGTCACAGACATCCATATCACAAAGGCGGAAGAAGATATGAATATATAACTAGCACATCAAAGTGTACAGAGTAGTGGTCAAAAAGATCCACAATAATACAAAAGAATAGCAACACGTGCTATACAAAAGAATACAACTATGAGTCTATGTCTCAACTGTATACAACAAAAACTGCAAAACTAAATAGTTAGCCAAAAGTAAGACTAGCAAATCCCGGGAAGAAGTCAAGCAGAAGCACCTGTAACATCTCGGTCTGACCCGAGTATTATTTAAAAAAATAATAAACGGATCAGTCTAGCTATAAATATCAGATGACATGGTATAAAATAAAAGATATGGCATAAACATAAAATATCCATAGGACATACTACTATAAGTATGCAAATGATGATCAACAGAAGATCCATCAATAAGAGATAAATCGATATCACAAGAATCTTCTCAAAGATCCAAAGAGGGCATCATACCCTAAACTTGTACTCATAACAAGTCAATGACATAAATTCCATAAATCAGCACGAGAAATCCAGAAATCACATAAAAAGGGAAAGAGGCCTATCATATGACGGTCCGAAGACCATGGGGAGCTACCCCATATGGGTGAGTCGGAATCACCCAGATGAGGCCTAGGCTAACCAAAAATCATAAAGGTACGTGTGAGTGGAATCACACAAATGGTGTCTAGCCTAACCTCGCAACAAAAAGGTATGTGTGAGTGGAATCACACAAATGGTGTCTAGACTAACCTTGCGGACAAAGAGATATGTGTGAGTCGGAATCACACCAGTGAGGTCTAGTCTAACCTTGCAAACAAAGAGACGTCGCACAATTGCTAGTCTATATCATAAAATGATCATCATGATCAACGAGAAGTGTCAATTACACTAAGTTAGTAAATATAAAAGTTTAGTTTCATGTCCCATAACCACTAGCTTAACTTAAATATTTACGAACATACTGTAAATCTTCACTAATAAATTGTCACTAGAGGTTCAATCGAACAAGTCCAAGAATTAACCGATGAAGCAAACGCAAGCGTTTCATACCACTTGTTTTACTAAGCCGTTTAATTAGATTTCTCATCCGAATGAGGTAAAGGTTTGTATATACTAATAGATTGGAAAACGGGTTAAGAAAAGAGCTTTGTTATTAAAAATAGAGTTGAAATCATTTTGTTGAAAGAGTTTTGATATTTACTACTAGTACTGAAACCTTTATATTTTAAAGTGACAAATCACAGAAGCGATTGTAGAAACAATCAATCACAAAGATCACATTCGCAGATGTGATAAAAATCCAAGGAAATCAGCTCAACAAGTTCTGTTGAATGTTTTTCAGATAAGATCACCTACGGAGGGGGGGTCCGGGGGCAACGCCCCTGCTACGGGGTTCGACCTGCCCGGTCAGGTCGCGGGGGTCCAAGGGGCAGCGCCCCGACAAAAATGGTACGACCTCGTGAAGACCAAATGAGGTCTAACGACCTAAGCGGAATTGGGTCGAGCGACCTAATGGTTGCGACCTAGGGGTCTAAGGGGTCAACCGACCTAGTGGTGTTCGCGGTCCAACGACCTAAAGGTTTAAAATAGGAGAGCGACCTAGGGGGTATACGACCTAAGGTCTTACGACCTAACTACCTACGGTCTAAACAAGGTCACGCGACCTAAGGCCAGCAATGACCTTATGTGGGATGACCTAAGGTCCGGCGACCTATCGGTACTTAAGGAGGTCCAACGACCTAAGGTCATGCGACCTAAAAACCCGTGACCTAAGGGTCGAACGACCTAAATGGTCCAACGACCTAGCACTAAACAAGGCCGAGCGACCTCAGGGTACCCGCGACCTAAAGGTCAAGCAACCTAGGGACGAAATGGCCAGAGGATAAAGGCGAGCGGCCTACGACCTAACTCCCCACGACCTACGACCTAAAAGCCAAACGACCTACGGTATTAACTCGCGAGCGACCTAACGAGTTAACTTGCGAGCGACCTAACTCCGAAGTGCCAATATTTCCAGAATGACCTAAAGCCCTGCGACCTACGACCAGTGACCTTGCGACCTATCACCGAACGAGTCTAGTGGCCAGAACGAGCTAAGTGCAGGAAATTTCCAAAAAAATACTAAAAATTGGAGTTTTTCGCCAATCCAATCCAAACCAAAGGTAAGTGTGCATGCAAAATTGATAGAGAATCATTCCCAACAGTCCAATATAGTTATAGACTAGATTTGTGAGATAAAAATCTCACCTTTGCACCAAAATTTATGAAGATGAAGCTTGAAAGCAAGGAGAAGCAATCCAAAGCTTGAATCCAATATCTTCTACTTGAATTTGGAGTTGAATGTTGGATTAGCAATTAAATTTGAGCTTGGAGTTTTAATTTCCCATTCTCTTCACCATTAATGCAAATCTTGAAGTTAGTTAGGAATTTATGAAGAGTGAGGAGAAGGGGGTTGGAACTTGGGCTTAATAGGCTAAACTAACCCAAAGTCCAAAGCAAGAAAAGTTAGTGAAATTTCACTAACTCCAAACCTATCGATGTTTATACTTAAAAAAGTTGTAAACGGCATTTCGAACTCAATGGAAGTGGTCTCGAGTCCTAATTTGACCGTTTGCAAAAAGTAGCTTTTCGAACCAAAATCCAATTAACGATATAATATTTAAATAAAATATTTAAATATAAACTCGATAAATATGGGGGTTGTTACAGACTCCCCTCCTTAAAGAAACTGCATCCTCGCAATATATATAAAAGATGGAAATAAAAAGTAACAACCATAAAATTGCTTATTGTTATCGAAAACTCAAGGTGAGAACTTCTCACTCAATCGAATTGTTTCGATTTTAAATTTTAAATAGTTAGATTTAAAATTGCTTATTGTGTTGAATATATGCTTGGATGATAAATTATTATCTATTGTTTTGAAATAGACCATATGCGCCGCATATTAAGCGGAGATTATTTATTAAACACATATACCGCAATATTCCACCTTGAAGTGGAATTGGTGTTATATATATACCTGGAGTTGATTTCCCGCATTATATAGCGGATGAGACCCTATTGCGCTGCATAATAGCGGAAAATATTTTATATAAACCCATGTACCGCGATATTCCGTCTTGAAACGGGATTGGTAATGTGCTAACATCTGTGGATGCAGGGAAACAGGTTGGAGGGATCCAACTGGATTCCTCACCAGTATTTGTTTGATTACAGATATTGTGATATGTGTTGATTATCATATGATGATATGTGATGTTTTGGATGCCGTAATTGGTTATATGGTGCCGTTGCGTCATTGGGCCTATTTTGAAGTTTTAAAAATGTTAAAGGAATGATTTCTAATTTAAAAGGATTTTTAAAGTGATTTTTGAAAGTATACGTTTTACTGAGTTGTGGTATTGATTCATTTTAAATAACTAAATGTTATAATCTTTATGTTATAAAAATTATGGGTTTTGTGAAATAAAACCAGAATAGGATTTTTTTTGAATATGAAATGAACTATTGAGTAAAATAGTATAAATGGAGATTTTTGAATTTATTATAAACGGTTTATAAATAAGTTTTATAAAATGGAATTTTTATAAATCAGAATAATGGAATTTTAATGGAGTTTCTATAAATGTAAAAAGGGAGTGAATCTTATAAATAATAAGATTTATAATTTGTGAAGTTTTAAAAGAAAGATTTTGTAAACAAATGAACTATAAGTATTTAACTTATAATATGGATTTTTGGCATATAATTGAGTTATAAATTGAATTTGTTAATAAATTGATTTTATAAGTTAAATTTTTTATAAAATATATAAATGTGAATTTATAAACGTTGTTTTATAAATCCAAATCGACTTATGTTGATAAGTCAATTATTATAGATTATTAAAAAAGATTATTCACGATTTTGGATAGTGGATAATCCTTTAAAATAAAACGTGTAGAAATGATGAATTTGGTTAATGAAGTATATTCACGATTTTGGAAAGTGAATAATATATTAAAGAAATATTTTGGTAAAGTGATATTTTAAATAGAATTAAATGATTTAAGGATGTTTTAAAATGTATTAAGTATCGAAACATAGATTTCAACATTCATTATTGAAATAGACGTTTTCGAGAAATAAGGAAATGGTGGACTATAACACTGTTGTTATAGTAAATGATTTTCAGAAGGAAATGTTTTTATATAGTATTGGGATTTATATATCTACCTTAATTTTGAATCCCTATACTAGTGATTTTGGGTTGTCGTAACGATGTTTTACGCAACATTCGTTTTGACTCAAATGAATGTGTTTAAGAGAACGTTTTCCTTAAAGAATAGAATATATACTTAATTATGATTTAAGTATATTGCATATTTTCCAAATGTTGAAAATAAATAGATTGGTGAATTACTTATTATTAAATAAGTATGGAAATGTTTTCCAATATGTAGTGAAATGTATTGAGATTTATATCTTTTAAAGATAAATTGAAAGTGAATATTTGAAATCGATCTGATAATTGTATATTAGTGGATATTTGGAAATTTAAATTCAGCATGGAACTTATAGATGAAAGGGAAATTTGTTTAAAAATAAACATAGATTTATTTTTGAAGTGCGGAAATAAATTTACTGATTTGGAACGTAAATTTGAAGTAAATCGGTAAGGATTTGTTTAATTGGTTTAAATGAACCGTTTTGAAGTGAAAATGGATAAATATTTGGAAATGTTTCTGCTTAAGGAAAATGATTTGAAATTTGTTTTCAAAGGTTGTAAAGGTGAAAAGTGATTTGAAATTTGTTTTCAAATGGTTGAAGTGTGGAAATTATATCATAAAGGTATTTTTGGGAAATAAATAATTTGGGGAATTATTTAAAATCGGGTGATTGTTGTGAATATTGGTTGATAGTTAAATAACTGACTTTCAAGAATTGACCTTTAAATAGGTATTTGTTGTGACTTGTTTGAAAATTTGGATGTTGCACCTATTTTCAAAATAATTACGCTCGTTATTCGGATTACCCATTCCAAATAGTGATACGTCGTAATGGATAGCATTTGAAGACCGGCGTTGAAGACTGGATATTTATGAAAATGGAAGGATTTCCGTCGAATGCCTTTGCATCGGCTGATCTCCGATATAGAGATTTTATCACCCTTTGTGAAGGGAATTCCGGTCGTGATTAGTGAATATCCAGATTGCAAGGGCTTCTTTGGAAGTGCCTTCGGTTCCGCTTATTCCCAGAACAGACTTGCATGGATGTTTGTCTGACGTTACAATTTGAGAGCTAAAGCTGGTTTCTATCAAATATATTTCTATTGGTGGCGGGGAATTTATTCTCTTAGCTTAACACCCTTCTCTGAGACGTACGAGCTCAGAGGTTATGTAGTTGATGGTTACTAGTGATACATCCCCAATTTGGTAATGTGGCATACGAATTGCTGCAAATCATTTGCTGAACAAAGCATAGCTTTTATGAAAAGCGTAGCTTTATGGACGAGACTTCGTCGGACCTCACACCTCGGTAATGGTCAAAACAGGAAAGATGCAGCAAGGTTTTAGGGAGTAGCGCCCCTTAGTGTAGGTCATTTCCTTCTGGATAGAAGTGGTATCATGGTGTGGAGCCCAGATACTTACTTATGTAAATGTCGCAAATATATATGACTTTGTGATTGATGTTGGTTGAGGATCCTCGGATAAAGATTGTTACAACTAGGGGATGACATACGCGTGTCAGTAGTTACCTACTTTTGTAGAGGTAACCCGGCCTTGTGTTGGCAGAAATCTGGTTAGGTTCTCGGGGCGTCCTTCCAGAGGCGTACCCATGTGGCAATGGGAAGTTCCTTGGCCTCACCATTAGTTGGAAATCCAAAGAAACAATACGACCCTTGTGCGGATTTAGTTGTATTACCTGCCATGGAATGTGGTGGTAACTTGCTATTGAACATGGTAGCTATAGTTGGCATACAATAATGGTCGTATGTTGGCTAAGATGTAACATTCCTGAAATTGACTACGATTAATTTGGCAATTAGTTTAACTTTGAAAATAAATTATGAATTTTATTCATGTGTTAAATAGGAAATTTCTTGAATGATTTTAAAATTTTAGATTATAAGTAGGATTTGGATAAAATTTAGAGATAAGTAATTTTATAAAAAAAAAATTGATTTAAAAATAAATATGGATTTAAAGATAAATATCAAATTGATTTGGAATATAGGAATAAGTAATTTATGAACAAATATTGGTTTTCAAAAATAAAATGTATTAAAAATAAAATAGAATTAGAAGCTTTAGAATTAATAAAAGGTTGTTTCTAAATTTTAGATATATTAGATATGTTTGAAAGTTGAAAAAAATATTAAAGCACTCATTTTCAAAATATTATTTTTAAGTAAAATTCACCCATATAAATAAAAGTAATTACTTGTTAATGTGAAATCAAAATTTTTAAATCATTCTTTTCTTCTTTAAAAAATTGTACAATATATATATATATATATATATATATATATATATATATTAAAAAATGTATGAGTATATAAATATGCATAGTTGAATTTGGAGTTTATATACCTTCTTTAGAATTTGTTGAACTAAATTTGCATATATACATATATGTACATATGTAAGTATATATGAGTGTAAGCAATGTTTGAATTATATTTACAAGTGACAAAATCACTTCCTTTGAAAATTGAGTTACATAGAAAAAACATTGTAAATTAGAAAAATAACCAGGCTTGAATCTCCTTCACAACTTCACAAGCCTGCAAACTAATATCAGTATCATACTTTCAACCAGGAAACAACAATATCATCAACTTCAGATTCAAATTTTAAAACCTAAAGCATGCAAAGAAAAATTTGTACAAGTGGCAAAGGAATCTGTTTTCTTTTAAATCAAATTTTTGGGGAACATGCAAATAATGATAGCCAGCCTTTCCACTTCTCAAAAACCTAAAAACAAATTAGAACTTTAGATTTGAATCTGCTAAATCAAGAACCATCTACCACTCAAGAATTCAAAATTCTCTTCGAACTGAAACTGAAAAAAAAACAAACAAAGTTGAAAAACCTGATAGTTCAAACAACTATTAGGCAACTCAAGAAATCAAGCAAACACAAAAGTAAGTTATTCATTCAATCTGAAATCTGGTAGAAGTCATCCCAAAGCATTTCAAAACTGGAATCAACATAAGAAGTCAGGTTCTCAGATTTAAAAAGCAAAGAATAAGTCAGAAGAAGAAGGGGCAAAGTAATTCAATAAAATCAACATCAAGCTTTAAAACAAGAATTTAACTCAGGAGGATTAAAATCCAGGCTCTGCTCTTCAATTCTTGTTTTCTGTTCATCATCAACTAAGGTGAGCAACCCTTGAACCCTCTTTTATCTTAATGCCCATTGATTATGTGGGTATGCCTGCATGTCGGTAAACATCTGTGGATTGAAGTAGACATGTCTGTGTTCATGCATGTAATTCCCTGTTCTCTTACAAGCTTTAAAAGCATGACCAAAAATCAATCCTTTCTTCCCTGATTTTCTATAGGATATGAGTTATAAACAAAATATGTTATAATAACAGGATATAAGTTTAGGTGAAAATAATTTAGGTGAAAATTTAAAGAAATTTTTACTGGAGATAAAATTTACAGTAAATTTTAAAACTGTAAGTAGACCTTTTCTATAAAGCCTAAGTTGTTTGGCCAGTTGCATGTGATAATGCTTGAAATTTTGTTGAGTAGTATGCTTTACATCTTTGTTCAGAGACGACTTCATGTATATATGTATGTTAATACTGATATGCATATCTGTGTACCTATATACAGGTCTCTATTTAATTAACAGATCAACAAAATTACGAAAAAAAATTCATACCTTAATACGCAAGCAGTTTTAAGTTATAATGTTTAAAGGGAAACTGTTAGAAATAGTCAGATTCACATTTTAAAAATAATTCTAGATAGCTTTAACTGGCAGAGATTCTGGAATATGAAAATGTCAGTAATAACCAAAAAAAAAGGAAATCAAATGATTTAATTTCGAATTTCGATCATATAAACAGATTTGCATTTCAAATTTATGATTTTTGATAATCAATTTAAGATTTTTAAATTTATATTCGTGGAGAAATTTGGGTTTGAATGGAATAAGCAAATTCGTCAATTTCCGTTGATTGGCAAATTTATATTCGTCGAGATCATGATGGGAGGTAGCTTGCGTGTCGTAGATTGGTGGAAAAATGGAGCTACATTTTTTTGATGACTAGATTGGTCTTGGAGCGATTATTTAGGGTTTAACAGTATGTTTGGGTTGTTGACATTCTCGAACAAATTTCATCGTCGACACTGCGATGCAGGTGATCGCACCTGGGGGGTCGAGTTCGTGGTGGGCCGAAGCGCCTTCGGCCAGATTGGTGAGGGTGATGGTGGTGTGTAGCGGTGAGGCGGAGGGGTTTTCAGATGAAGCGTGTTGTTCCAAGAAGTGATATTGGGTTCGAATTTGGCTCGATTTTGATTTCGAGTTCAATTCAACGTTCTGGGTGATAGTGGATGATGTCGAGGTCGTTTTCGACCTGTCGGAGACCAGAAGAATGGCAGGAGGAGGGTGGCGCATCGGTGCACATGCACGCGTAAGAAGTGTGTATCTGGAAAACGAGCATTATATGGGGAAGAAGATGGTAAACTCGAAGCCAAGCACGGGGATTTGATTAGTTTACCCGAAGCAGGAATAGGGTGCAGAGCGAAAATACTTAGTAAATTTTTTGGGTTGGACTTTTGGGGGGGGCTCTCGGGTAAAATTGGGAAAAACTCGAAGTGACACTCGAGTATATTGGGTTTTCGCACAGGAAAATACTCGGGTTTTCCTGGAAATTTTTATTTTCTAGTTTTTTTTTAACTTCAATAAATTTGTTTAATGAATCCTGAAACTATTCCTCCTGATAAGTGATGATTTATTTATTTAGCAGAAAGTGTAAATTAAAAGTTTTAAAATGAACGATTTTAAAAACAATTAAGTTTTAAATTTACATTTGTAACAAGTTATTTTAAATGAAACTTAATAAATGATTTAGCAATAAAAATCAAATGTTTTAAAATTTTAACTTAAAAGTAAGTAAATTTATATCGTTAATGATAATCAAGTAAGTAATAATTTGTAATTAAGATTAATTCATTAATAATTAACAAAATCAATTAGAGGATAATTAGTTATAATTAAGATTAAATTAATTAATAATTGAGCATTTATTAATTTAAGTATATTAATTTGTAATTTAAGTTAATTGATCAAGTAATTAATGAATGATTAAATTTAAGTAGTGATTACTTAGTGAAAGTAGTTAAGGGAAGATAATTAAAGATTAATGATTGATTAATCAATAATTAAAGGTATATTAATTAAAGTAGTTAATTAAGGAATAAGAAATTTAGATTTAATTAATTAAGGGTCAATTTATTTAGATTCAATTAATTTAGAGATGATTTAATTAATAAGGGTGATTAAAAAACTAAATCAATTGTAGTTGATGAACTTAATCATCGATTAAGAATTATTAATGAAAATAATCATGTGGTTGATAAATTTAAAAACCACTCAAATTATTCATCTTAGTTGTAGAGGTTTGATTGCTATTGGATGCTCTGTGACGGATTGATATATTTGATATGTGATGTGATGCTTTGAAATGTCTTGTGATGAGTTGTTTTATTTGTGATGAATATATTGTTATATGAATATGCAAACCCTTTGACCCGTAAGTGACATTTGGATTTCGATTCGACAGGGAGTCGGATTCTAGTTGGTTATCCGAAACCCACATCGAATCATATTAGTAAATCTTTGTGATTGATAAATTTACTTTATCTATGAATCTGTGAATGAAGATAAGCATTTGAGTTATACCGCTTGTCGATATTCTTATGATAGATGTGTGCACTATTGTGTACAACCCCTTGGACTACACTATACACACATAAATATGGATTGCACGTGGAAATTGGTTAAGTCACAGATTTTTGAAATAGATTGTAAAATTGAATTTTTAAATCTAAATGATTTTGAAAATGGATCGAGTTTTAAAATGAAAAGCTTTTGGAAAAGAATTTATAAAATAAAAGTTATTTTGAATAACTTAATAAAGTTCTGAAACTTAATAATTCAATTTAAAATTGAATTCAAAATTTGAAATTAAATTCTATTTTGAGAATTTATGAAGTAAAAGGTCATACAAGTTTATATGGGTTTTTAAACCAATTTTAAAAGTGTTGTTTTGAGAATTAAATTTAACCCAAGTTTGAGAAACTTGTATAATTTAAATGTTTGGTTTTCCAAGATGAAAACTATTTGTTTTCAAATGATAAAAGCTTTCATATAAGAAATGAATTTCCAAATTGCTGTTATAGGTATTTCAAGATTGAATTGAAAAACAGGTTTCCAAGTTATGAATGAACCTTTGGAAACGATTTTTTGAAAGCTACGGGTTAAGTCTTTGATTTAAAGATTAAATGGATTAATCCACTCGAAATGGAAATTGTTTTGAAATCTGTAAATGGATCTTTGTGAAACTTGGTGAACTTTGTGAAATAAATCTTTTTGTCCAAAGATTTAAAATGGTAAATTGTGTAAACCATTTGAAATAGTTTTGAATTTTAAGTTGTGACTTAACCGAAATCCATATCCATATGTTTTTAAAATTTTGCGCTCGTTATTCGGTTTAGCCGGGAGAGGACCTTGTGTCATATAACCCCTTTCGAATAATGATACATCGCTATGGATAGCATTTGAAGACCGGTGATGAAGACCGGGTATTTGCAAGAATAATAGGATGACTTATCGATTGTCTCTGCACTGAGTAGCTATGGTATAGAGATTCCCTAAAAGATGGGAAGTCCGATCGGGATTGTGGATACCCGGATTGCAAGGGCTTCTTCGGAAGTGCCTTCGGTTCTGTTCGAACCCGGAACAGACTTGTATGGTCGTGTGTCTGACACTACACTTTGAGATATAAAGCCGATTTCTTTCAAATACATATCTGTTGGTGGCGGAGAATTTATTCTCTTAGCTTAACACCCTTCTCTGAGACGTACGACCTCAGAGGTTATGTAGTTGAAGGTTATAAGCGATATACTCCCAATTTGGTAGTGTGGCATGCTAAGTGCTGCTGTGTGATTGATGATCATTTGTTGGTCATTTGTGACCAAAGCATGGCTTTGTGAAAAAGCGTAGCTTTGTGGACGAAACCTCATCGAGCCTCACAAACAGGTAATGGTCGAAACAGGAAAGATGCGGCAAGGTTTCAGGGGTAGCTGCCCTAGGGTATGACCATTCCTTCTGGAAAAGGGTAGTATCATGGTATGGAGCCCAGACACTTACTCATGTGGGCACTGTAGTATATATTTATTACTGTGTGATGTTGTTGGTGTAGAGGATCCTCGGTTAAAAGTCCCAAAGGACCGGGGGTGGCATATCTGAGGTTTTATTCCCCGGGAAGGGGGTAGCCGGCCTTGTTTGGCAGAGAGCCGGGTAGGTTCTCGGGGCGTCCCGCGAGAGGCGTTCCCATGCGGCAATAGGAAGTTCCTTAGCCAGACCATTTGTTGGAAATCCATTCATCCAATACACGCCTTGTACGGTTTTAGTTGTATTACCTTCCATCTACTTATGGTGGCGCCCCACTGTTTGGATGGTACCTATAGCAGGCATAGTTCGAAATGTCTATGCTGGCTAGGATTTATATTATACGTTTGAAATGGTTTTTATGCACTTTGCACTTATAGTAATAATATCAAAGAAATTTCCTCGTATCAAGCATTTTTGACTATCATAACGAGAAATCTCCTCCAATTCTGCATTTGCATTGTGTGTGTGGTGGGAGGCCTTATGGTAGTTTCATTTTCAAAAAGCATTGCGGATTTCAAAACTTAAACCCTTTTGTTTGTTTCAAAGACCAAATGTTTTTGTTTGCTCACACCAGTCCCAAGATTGACCCGGAGTTTATTGTTCCATTTCCAAACTCTGGGTGCCCACCATTTTCCACACGGGCAGTCTAGAGTTTGGTTTTCTAGATAGTCAGGTAGTAGATATCGTTTTGGTAGTCTTCAGCTTTCTATTTGATCATTTTGGAGTCTTTGGAGTCCACGGACGGACTTTCTTATCTTGGTGCAACCTTGATGGTGGATCGAGCTTGGAGTTTTGGAGCTTTTGGATCGGAGTTGCAATATTGGATTCTATGATGACTTATCATATTGTATCGTGTTCCGCTGTATTTTGTATTGTATTCTCTGATGTTGATGATTATCATTGTATCAAATTGATGTATTGGATATTGTATTCATGTTGTATCAGTGATATCATCTTTTATTTCTGCTGTGTTATTTATCATCTAATGTTGTTGCAAGCACCGGCGATACGAACTTGATGTTATTGTCGGACATCGAGTTCGGGTCGTCACAGTTTGGTATCAGAGCTAAAGGTTGAGTAAGAACTTTAGCTACGGAGTGTAACACATTAGATAGCTCATTAGAGATAGGGTGAAGTATACCCTAAAATGAGTGTAACCACTGAAATCAAATCCAAATTTCTCAATCTATTCTCTTTATCTGTTGTTATTCCCTAATATATTTCGTCCGGATGCCTAAATCGGTTTTCTTACTATTACAAATAGTGAGAATGAGTGGAAGAAGAGGACGAGATGGGGACAGGCAAGTACCACTTCAACTGGTCAAGGCCCTGCAACGATAGATATTCCTATTCAATCCCAATCAAATCTAGCTGATTTATATCGAAGCTTTTCTAGACTTGGTGGAAAGCCATTCACAGGCAAAGAATCAGTTATCGAAGCACAAGCCTGGATTCGATCGTGCGAAAGGATTTTCAAGAGACTAAGGTTGGAATATGATCAGATGCGATTGATGGCTTCTTGGCAACTCCAGGAAGTAGCTTTAACTTGGTGGGAAACTATTACATTAGATGAACCGACGGATGAATTCACTTGGAGTCGTTTCAAGGAAGTGTTCGAGTAGCAATATATGTCGTCTGCTGGTATCTCTAGAATGTACCAAGAGTTTATAGATTTGAAGCAAGGAAGCTTATCATTTGAGGAATACTCGAACAAATTCAATGAATTATCTCGATTCGGTCCAGAATTGGTAAAGACACCGTTAAAGAAGATTGAAAAGTTTATTCGGGGAATGAACAAGGAATTCCAGGAGAGGATGACTACTCATGTTAAAGAATCCTTTTCTGAATTAATTGATATGGTCTATTGATATGATACTCTGGATAAGCATGAAGTTTCAAAGGAGGATGGAAACACAAGTAATCTGAATTGGAGGAAAAAGAAGTTTGGTGGAAAGAAATCGAGGAAAGAAAAAGAAAAGAAGAATTCTCGAAAGAAAAAGCTGAAAGAAGTCACTTGTCTCAACTGCTTGGAGAAAGGCCACTACTCGGATAAATGTAAGAATCCTTGGAACCCAGGATTGAGAGAGCCATTTATGAGGCCAGATCAGGAATCTACGGGATGCTATCATTGCCGCAAGCCAGGACATAGGATCAACGACTGTCCGTCAAAGAAGGAAGCTCTAGTAGCAAAGAGATACGCAGTCAGGGGTGATTCTTCAACCTCAAGGGCTGATAAAGAAAAGGTAATTTTATATCGTAACCTTCTTGTTTACGATTAAATTTTCAAGTTTGTTCATTATAGGAGCTACACCTAGTTTTATTTCTTAGAAAATCATAAATAAGTTAAATCTTGAATCTGAGATCGTAGTCGAATCCATTTCCGTCTGTTTCATTGGGTTTCGATATATTCTACGAGCGGTTAGTTATTCCTTCGAACTAACCAATACCCATGTATACTCCGTAGATTAAATAACCCAATTATTTCGTAATTGAATGAGTTGATTCTCATATTTGTTGATGTTCTGATTTGGTAAACCGAATGCAGAATAAATATTTCGATCTGATCTGATCAATCGTTCTTTATCTATCATCTATTCTTCCTCGTCTCCCTAGCAAATTTTGGGGACGAAATTTCTTTAAGGGAGGAATCTGTAATGTTCCTGAAAATTAACTACGATTAATTTGGCAATTAATTTAATTTTGAAAATAAATTATGAATTTTATTCATGTGTTAATTAGGAAATTTCTTAAATGATTTTAAAATTTTAGATTATAAGTAGGATTTGGTTAAAATTTAGAGATAAGTAATTTTATAAAAAAAAATTGATTTAAAAATAAATATGGATTTAAAGATAAATAGAAAATTGATTTGGAATATAAGAATAAGTAATTTATCAACAAATATTGGTTTTCAAAAATAAAATGTATTAAAAATAAAATAGAATTAGAAGCTTTAGAATTAATAAAAGGTTGTTTCTAAATTTTAGATATATTAGATATGTTTGAAAGTTGAAAAAAAAATTAGAGCACTCATTTTCAAAATATTATTTTTAAGTAAAATTCACCCATATAAATAAAAGTAATTACTTGTTAATGTGAAATCAAAATTTTTAAATCATTCTTTTCTTCTTTAAAAAACTGTACAATATATATATATATATATATATATTTATATATATATATATATATTAAAAAATGTATGAGTATATAAATAGGCATAGTTGAATTTGGAGTTTATATACCTTCTTTAGAATTTGTTGAACTAAATTTGCATATATACATATATATACATATGTAAGTATATATGAGTGTAAGCAATGTTTGAATTATATTTACAAGTGACAAAATCACTTTTCCTTTGAAAATTGAGTTACATAGAAAAAACATTGTAAATTAGAAAAATAACCAGGCTTGAATCTCCTTCACAACTTCACAAGCCTGCAAACTAATATCAGTATCATACTTTCAACCTGGAAACAACAATATCATCAACTTCAGATTCAAATTTTAAAACCTAAAGCATGCAAAGAAAAATTTGTACAAGTGGCAAAGGAATCTGTTTTCTTTTAAATCAAATTTTTGGGGAACATGCAAATAATGATAGCCAGCCTTTCCACTTCTCAAAAACCAGAAAAAAAATCAGAACTTTAGATTTGAATCAGCTAAAGCAAGAACCATCTACCACTTAAGAATTCAAAATTCTCTTCGAACTGAAACTGAAAAAAAAAACAAAGTTGAAAAAACTGAGAGTTCAAACAACTATTAGGCAACTCAAGAAATCAGGCGAACACAAAAGTAAGTAATTCATTCAATCTGAAATCTGGTAGAAGTCATCCCAAAGCATTTCAAAACTGGAATCAACATAAGAAGTCAGGTTCTTAGATTTAAAAATCAAAGAATAAGTCAGAAGAAGAAGGGGCAAAGTAATTCAATAAAATCAACATCAAGCTTTAAAACAAGAATTTAACTCAGGAGGACTAAAATCCAGGCTCTGCTCTTCAATTCTTGTTTTCTGTTCATCATCAACCAAGGTGAGAAACCCCTGAACCCACTTTTATCTTAATACCCATTGAAGTACGATCTGGATTTTTCTTAAATAATTATGTGCGTATGCTTGCATGTCGGTAAACATTTGTGGATTGAAGTAGACATCTCTGTGTTCATGCATGTAATTCCCTGTTCTCCTATAAGCTTTAAAAGCATGACCAAAAATCAATCCTTTCTTCCCTGATTTTCTATAGGATATGAGTTATAAACAAAATATGTTATAATAACAGGATATAAGTTTAGGTGAAAATAATTTAGGTGAAAATTTAAAGAAATTTTTACTGGAGATAAAATTTATAGTAAATTTTAAAACTGTAAGTAGACCTTTTCTATAAAGCCTAAGTTGTTTGGCCAGTTGCATGTGATAATGCTTGAAATTTTGTTGAGTGGTATGCTTTACATCTTTGTTCAGAGAGGACTTCATGTATATATGTATGTTAATGCTGATATGCATATCTGTGTACCTATATACAGGTCTCTGTTTAATTAACAGATCAACAAAATTACAAAAAAAATTCGTACGTTAATATCCAAGCAGTTTTAAGTTATAATGTTTAAAGGGAAACTATTAAAAATAGTCAGATTCACATTTTAAAAATAATTCTAGATAACTTTAACTGGCAGAGATTCTGGAATATGAAAATGTCAGTAATACCCAAAAAAATAAATAGGAAATCAAATGATTTAATTTCGAATTTCGATCATATAAACAGATTTGCATTTCAAATTTATGATTTTTGATAATCAATTTAAGATTTTTAAATTTATATTCGTGGAGAAATTTGGGTTTGAATGGAATAAGCAAATTCGTCAATTTCCGTTGATTGGCAAATTTATATTCGTCGAGATCATGATGGGAGGTAGCTTGCGTGTCGTAGATTGGTGGAAAAATGGAGCTACATTTTTTTGATGACTAGATTGGTCGTGGAGCGATGATTTAGGGTTTAACGGTATGTTTGGGTTGTTGACATTCTCGAACAAATTTCGTCGTCGACACTGCGATGCAGGCGATCACACCAGGGGGGTCGAGTTCGTGGTGGGTCGAAGCGCCTTAGGCTAGATTGGAGTGGTTGATGGTGGTGTGTAGCGGAGGGGCAGAGGGGTTTTCCGATGAAGCGTGTGGTTCCAAGAAGTGATATTGCGTTCGAATTTGGCTCGATTTTGTTTTGGAGTTCAATTCAACGTTCTAGGTGATAGCGGATGATGTCGAGGTCGTTTTCGACTTGTCGGAGACCAGAAGAATGGCCGGAGGAGGGTGGCGTATCGGTGCACATGCACGCGTAAGAAGTGTGTATCTGGAAAACGAGCATGGTTTGGGGAAGAAGATGGTAAGCTCGAAGCCAAGCACGGGGATTTGATTAGTTTACCCGAAGCAGGAATAGGGTGCCGAGCGAAAATACTTAGTAAATTTTTTAAGTTGGACTTTTGGGGGAGCTCTCGGGTAGAATAGGGAAAAACTCGAAGTGACACTCAAGTATATTGGGTTTTGGCACGGGGAAATACTCGGGTTTGCCTGGAAATTTTTATTTTCCAGTTTTTTTTTAACTTGAATCCTGAAACTATTCCTCCTTATAAGTGATGATTTATTTATTTAGCAGAAAGTATAAATTAAAAGTTTGAAAATGAAGGATTTTAAAAACAATTAAGTTTTAAATTTACATTTGTAACAAGTTATTTTAAATGAAACTTAATAAATGATTTAGCAATAAAAATCAAATGTTTTAAAATTTTAACTTAAAAGTAAGTAAATTTATATCGTTAATGATAATCAAGTAAGTAATAATTTGTAATTAAGATTAATTAATTAATAATTAACAAAATCAATTAAAGGATAATTAGTTATAATTAATATTAAATTAATTAATAATTGAGCATTTATTAATTTAAGTATATTAATTTGTAATTTAAGTTAATTGATCAAGTAATTAATGAATGATTAAATTTAAGTAGTGATTACTTAGTGAAAGTAGTTAAGGGAAGATAATTAAAGATTAATGATTGATTAATCAATAATTAAAGTTATATTAATTAAAGTAGTTAATTAAGGAATAATAAATTTAGATTTAATTAATTAAGGGTTAATTTATTTAGATTTAATTAATTTAGAGATGATTTAATTAATAAGGGTGATTAAAAAACTAAATCAATTGTAGTTGATGAACTTAATCAACGATAAAGAATTATTATTGAAAATAATCATGTGGTTGATAAATTTAAAAACCACCCAAATTATTCATCTTAGTTGTAGAGGTTTGATTGCTATTGGATGCTCCGTGACGGATTGATATATTTGATATGTGATGTGATGCTTTGAAATGTCTTGTGATGAGTTGTTTTATTTGTGATGAATATATTGTTATATGAATATGCAAACCCTTTGACCCGTAAATGACATTTGGATTTCGATGCGACAGGGAGTCGAATTCTAGTTGGTTATCCGAAACCCACATCGAATCATATTAGTAAATCTTTGTGATTGATAAATTTACTTTATCTATGAATCTGTGAATGAAGATAAGCGTTATGAGTTATAGCGCTTATTGATATTCTTATGATAGATGTGTGCACTATTGTGTAAAACCCCTTGGACTACACTATACACACACAAATATGGATTGCACGTGGAAATTGGTTAAGTCACAGATTTTTGAAATAGATTGTAAAATTGAATTTTTAAATCTAAATGATTTTGAAAATGGATCGGGTTTTAAAATGAAAAGCTTTTGGAAAAGAATTTATAAAATAAAAGTTATTTTGAATAACATAATAAAGTTTTGAAACTTATAATTCAATTTAAAATTGAATTCAAAATTTGAAATTAAATTCTATTTTGAGAATTTATGAAGTAAAAGGTCATACAAGTTTATATGGGTTTTTAAACCAATTTTAAAAGTGTTGTTTTGAGAATTAAATTTAACCCAAGTTTGAGAAACTTGTATAATTTAAATGTTTGGTTTTCCAAGATGAAAACTATTTGTTTTCAAATGATAAAACCTTTCATATAAGAAATGAATTTCCAAATTGGTATTATAGGAATTTCAAGATTTAATTGAAAAACAGTTTTCCAAGTTATGAATGAACCTTTGGAAACGATTTTTTGAAAGCTATGGGTTAAATCTTTGATTTAAAGATTAAATGGATTAATCCACTCGAAATGGAAATTGTTTTGAAATCTGTAAATGGATCTTTGTGAAACTTGGTGAACTTTGTGAAATAAATCTTTTTGTCCAAAGATTTGAAATGGTAAATTGTGTAAACCATTTGAAATAGTTTTGAATTTTAAGTTGTGACTTAACTGAAATCCATATCCATATGTTTTTAAAATTTTGCGCTCGTTATTCGGTTTAGCCGGGAGAGGACCTTGTGTCATATAACCCCTTCCGAATAATGATACGTCGCTATGGATAGCATTTGAGGACCGGCGGTGAAGACCGGGTATTTGCAAGATCGATAGGATGACCTATCGATTGTCTCTGCACTGAGTAGCTACGGTATAGAGATTCCCTAAGTGATGGGAAGTCCGATCGAGATTGTGGATACCCGGATTGCAAGGGCTTCTTCGGAAGTGCCTTCGGTTCTGTTTGAACCCGGAACAGACTTGTATGTTCGTGTGTCTGACACTACACTTTGAGATATAAAGCCGATTTCTTTCAAATACATATCTGTTGGTGGCGGAGAATTTATTCTCTTAGCTTAACACCCTTCTCTGAGACGTACGAGCTCAGATGTTAAGTAGTTGAAGGTTAACAGCGATATACTCCCAATTTGGTAGTGTGGCATGCTAAGTGCTGCTATGTGATTAATGATCATTTGTTGATCATTTGTGATCAAAGCATGGCTTTGTGAAAAAGCGTAGCTTTGTGGACGAAACCTCATCGAGCCTCACAAACCGGTAATGGTCGAAACAGGAAAGATGCGGCATGGTTTCAGGGGTAGCTCCCCTAGGGTATGACCATTCCTTCTGGAAAAGGGTAGTATCATGGTATGGAGCCCAGATACTTACTCATGTGGGCACTGTAGTATATATCTATTACTGTGTGATGTTGTTGGTGTAGAGGATCCTCGGTTAAAGGTCCCAAAGGACCGGGGGTAGCATATCTGAGGTTTTATTCCCCGAGAATGGGATAGCCGACTTTGTTTGGCAGAGAGCCGGGTAGGTTCTCGGGGCGTCCCGCCAGAGGCGTTCCCATGCGGCAATAGGAAGTTCCTTAGCCTGACCATTTGTTGGAAATCCATTCATCCAATGCGCGCCTTGTACGGTTTTAGTTGTATTACCTGCCATCTACTTATGGTGGCGCCCCACTGTTTGGATTGTAGCTATAGTAGGCATAGTTCGAAATGTCTATGCTGGCTAGGATTTATATTATACTTTCGAAATGGTTTTTATGCACTTTGCACTTATAGTAATAATATCAAAGAAATTTCCTCGTATCAAGCATTTTTGACTATCATAACGAGAAATCTCCTCTAATTCTGCGTTTGCATTGTGTGTGTGGTGGGAGGCCTTATGGTAGTTTCATTTTCAAAAAGCATTGCGGATTTCAAAACTTAAACCCTTTTGTTTGTTTCAAAGACCAAATGTTTTTGTTTTCTCACACCAGTCCCAGACTGACGCGGAGTTTATTGTTCCATTTCTAAACTCTGGGTGCCCACCATTTTCCACACGGGCAGTCTAGAGTTTAGTTTTCCAGATAGTCAGGTAGTAGATATTGTTTTGGTAGTCTTCAGCTTTCTATTTGATCATTTTGGAGTCTTTGGAGTCCACGGACGGACTTGCTTATCTTGGTGCAACCTTGATGGTGGATCGAGCTTGGAGTTTTGGAGTTTTTGGATCAGAGTTGCAGTATTGGATTCTGTGAAGACTTATCATATTGTATCGTGTTCCGCTATATTTTGTATTGTATTCTCTGATGTTGATGATTATCATTGTATCAAATTGATGTATTGGATATTGTATTCATGTTGTATCAGTGATATCATCTTTTATTTCTGCTGTGTTATTTATCATCTAATGTTGTTGCAAGCTCCGGCGATACGAACTTGATGTTATTGTCGGACATTGAGTTCGGGTCGTCACATAAGATTTATATTATACTTTCGAAATCTTTTCTGCACTATACACTAGTAATAATATCAAATTATTAAATGTTTTTTAGTGCGTATCAAGCATGTTTGACTATTATAAGGAGAAATCTCCTTCGATTCTGCGTTTGCATTGTGTGTGTGTGTGCGGGAGGCCTTATGGTAGTTTCATTTTCTAAAAAGCATTGCGAATCTATTTAAAAGTATTTCTTTCTTTGTTTTTAAAGATAAACTATTTTAAGTTCTCACACCAGTCCCATGACTGACCTAGAGTTTATTGTTTCCTTTCTAAACTCTGGGTGCCCACCAATTTCCACACGGGCAGTCTAGAGTCAGATTATCAGGTCATTCTGGAATTCAGGAGTTGATGTAGAGAGCTGGACGGCTTGGCGCATCAACTAGTATATAGTATTTCTTTTCCGCTGTTTGTTGTTGTAAACTCTGATAATGTGATGTGATGTCATGTGATGTAATGTAATAACTGATATTGTTTTTTGTTTTAAGAATATTCATTTATCTATTATATGTTGTTCTGCTATGATATGTGAGATTCTGTTATTGTTTCTGTTTTTTCTTCTATCTTTTTCTTCTTCTACCTCTTTCTTCTTCTTAAAACCCTAACAATTCGGTTTTTCCGGCCTTCGATTGCTCGGTAGTTGATGTAGTGGACGTATTAATGTCGATTTTCGTAAGTTGAAAATCTGTTCGTTATAATGTGGTATCAAAGCATTTGGTTAAGAGACAACCTTGGCTCTGTTGGGTGTTACTCATTAGAGATAGAGTCAGCAGTACTCTAGAATGAGTGTGAGTGTAATAATAGATATGAGTTCGTATTTGTTAGTGAATATGAAATTGTTTTATATTGTGATGATTGGTTTGTTGAGTGGTATATGGATTCTGGTCTAAACACTTGTACAGAACAAATTCAACACGATATCGTTTTAAAATTGGGCAAATGAAATAATATTACCTAAATTATTTTCTTATATAAAAGAGAAAAAATTTCTGTGAATTATTGTAATATATGATTGTTTGTTTGCTAGAAAGTGATGATATTGAATTATTATCATTAATGTTGAAAAAAGAAATTGAAATTGTAACTTCAAAGTTAAGAAATAAATTCACATAAAAATAGGATTGGAGAATATAAATTGTAAATGTGGTTTGTAATTTGAAGTATAATTATAGAGGAATATTTGGAAATGTTTGAAAGGGTTTGCAATATAGAAAAGATTAAATTTCTTATTGAGTTTGAAAATGGTTTTCAAGGGTTTGGAAAAATGTTTTTGGAGGGATAAAAGCTCTAAACTCTTTTCGGTTGCTGGAAAATAACTTCGGTGATGACTGCAGCAACATCAGTGTTCATTTTCGGGTTTCCAAAAGAGAGATTGCTGCCAAGTTGTTTTAAATGAAAGTTGTTGGAAAATTTGGGTTTGGGTTTTGAAATTCAAACGATAATTTGAATTGGTTTCAAAAATGGTTTTGAAATGTTGGAAAGACTATGGAATCTGATAAAAATAGTTATGGAATAAAATTTATTAAGTTGAAAATAAATTTGGGATAGAAACAAATGAATTGAAATTGAGTTTGAATTACGGAAATAATATTGTTAATGAATGGATGAATTTACAATTGCGAATATATGAAATTGGAAACTAAATGTTGAAATTCATCTTGAAATTGCAAGTCAATTAAAAATCTGTCAAATTGGATCAAATGAAGCTGAGTATTAAAATAGAAGTAGTAAGTAAAACTAATTGAAGAAATGACAAATTTAATATGGGTTGAAATGAATTGAATTCAGCATTTATAAATAAAGGGTAAATTAAATTCATATGGAATTTGAAATCCAGTTTAAATATATATGATTATAAACCAAATAGTGAATTGAATTGTGTTTGGGAATGAACAAAAGAAAAAAAAAGAAAAAAAAAACTGAAATTGAAAACTGAATATCGAAAACCAATTTAAATTGTGCGAGATGAAATGAGTTAGAACTTGTAATGAATTAGTAAATGAAACTAATCTAAAATAGTGCAGTTGTGAATGAAAAATAATTGATAAAATTCAATATTCAGAAGGTAAATTGAATCCAAACAGAATTGAAATTGTAAATTGAATTCAAATGAAATTGATGATGTGAGATTGAATGAAAATGGATATTATGGTTAGCAGGATATACAGGTGAATTTAAGGAAATTGGGGTTTTGATTTCAAAGATAAAAAAATTGAATTGCTCGACAAAAGGTACGTATTTCAATTTCAGTATGAAATTTGGTGATTTCCTTGTCCAGCCACTTGGCTTCTCGTTTTCTTTTTGAATCTGAGGGGCCATAGTGCCATTTTGTAGTTGTACCGATCGATCCGCGCAAAGGAGACGCTGGCGAAATTTTTCGAAAATTTAAGGCGGTAGAATATTTTTGACAAAATTGGAAATTGTTAAAACTATAACTTTGATTTTGGAGTGGAAAGTTAAACAATATAGTTGGTTTTGAAATGATAACTAAGTATGATTTGAAAACTTAGTAAAGTTATTGTACGAAGTTTAACTATGGATTTTGGAAAAGTTGAACTGTTTAAATGAATTTGAAAATTAATTTGAACAAATGGTTTTGAAAAGTTAATGGATTTTGTAACTTTTTCTTACTTAGTAACTTCGAGGACGAAATTCTTTTAAGGGGGGAAGTTTGTAACGACCCAGAATTTCTGTCATTTGAAATTCGTATAATTAATTGATTTTAAATATTAATAAGTAAAATTTATAAGTCGAATAAATTTAATTCGAATATCTAGATTTAATTGAATAGTTAAATCGATAATTTAATATTTGAAATTACAGAAATAATTGGAAATTGGGTTTAATGTGATTAAAAATGATTTATAAAGTTATAATAAATCATATTGGAGTTAGAGTGATGTTGTAAAACTTTTAAAATTGAATTAAAAGTTAATTTGTGAAAATTGAATATTTTAATATTTAACCGACAAGTGAAAATAGCCATTTTTCAAACAGTCTTGGATTTCGACGAAACCTGTTTCATCGGATCCGTAATGTTATATTATTATAAGGTTTCAAATTTCGTGTCAATTGGATTTATGGTTTGTCCGAGACAAGCCAAAACGCATATAAATTAGTTTGATCGATTTAATTTAAATTTGATCGTTTATTTCCATAACTCGCATATATGATCGAATTAGCGTCCGAAACGCGTTCCATTGTGTCCGGGACGGAGGGGAAACCTTAGAAACGTCAGCCGGCACGCTCCTTTTGGAGTTTAGAATATTTCGAGTGAATAATGTTTTTGGCGAATTTTCTATAAAAGGACCCCCATCATTTCCATTTGCAAAAAAAAAAAAAAATTGAAACCCTAACCCTAGCCGCCAGTTATCATCAATGGCCGATATCTTCATTTCCTTTCCTCTTTGATTTCTTCGAATTCGTCAACCAATTCAAAAACTTATCAACTACAAAATTTTAGTGAGCATCGAGCTCTATAAATCTAACGGTGGAAATTAGCTATGGTCGATCGGAGGAGGAGCTTTGTGGTCGCGTTCTCTACGTGTTTGGACACGTTTTTCGAAAGCAAGGGGGGACGAGCTCGAAGTGCTCTTGGCCAATGGTGGTGCTCGAGTTGTGCTTCGACGTGGCGCAAGTTGATCGTTGCATAGTTCATCCAAGATGCCGCGAAAATTCGTGAAATAAGGCGGCTCTATGGGTTCAAACGCGTTCGTGAATAGCCTGGGAATGATATTGGGAAGAAACATAAGTGCGGCTCTGATATTGGGGAAGTTGAAATCAATGGCCAGAAATTTAGGTTATAAAATTGAAAATAAAATTGTAAATTAAATTATATTATAATTTGTATAAACTTTAAACTATCATAACTTTTTCATACCAGGTCAAAAACACACGAAACAAATTGCGTTAGCTTCGTTTTGTTAAACACTACGCAATGGAGCTGGTTTGGAGTCGTTTGGAGCTAGTGATAATTTCGGGTAAAATTAAACGCTTGTTTAATTTTATTCGAAATAAAACGCTACAACTGTTATCGAAAATTCAAGGTGAGAACTTCTCACTCAATCGAATTGTTTCGATTTTAAATTTTAAATAGTTAGATTTCAAATTGCTTATTGTGTTGAATATATGCTTGGGTGATAAATTATTATCTATTGTTTTTAAATAGACCATATATGCCGCATATTAAGCGGAGGTTATTTATTAAACACATATATTGCGATATTCCACCTTGAAGTGGAATTGGTGTTATATATGCACTTGGAGTTGATTTCCCGCATTATATAGCGGATGAGACCCTATTGCGCTGCATAATAACGGAAAATATTTTATATAAACCCATGTACCGCGATATTCCGTCTTGAAACGGGATTGGTAATGTGCTAACATTTGTGGATGCAGGGAAACAGGTTGGAGGGATCCAACAGGATTCCTCACCAGTATTTGTTTGATTACAGATATTGTGATATGTGTTGATTATCATATGATGATATGTGATGTTTTGGATGCCGTGATTGATTATATGGTGCCGTTGTGTCATTGGGCCTATTTTGAAGTTTTAAAAATGTTAAAGGAATGATTTATAATTTAAAAGGATTTTTAAAGTGATTTTTGAAAGTATACGTTTTACTGAGTTATGGAATTGATTCATTTTAAATAAATAAACGTTATAATCTTTATGTCATAAAAATTATTGGTTTTGTGAAATAAAACTAGAATAGGATTTTTTTGAATATGAAATGAACTATTGGGTAAAATAGTATAAATGGAGATTTATGAATTTATTATAAACGGTTTATAAATAAGATTTATAAAATGGAATTTTTATAAATCAGAATAAAGGAATTTTAATGGAGTTTTTATAAATGTAAACAAGGAGTTATAAATGAATCTTATAAATAATAAGATTCATAATTTGTGATGTTTTAAAAGAATGATTTTGTAAATAAATGAATTATAAGTATTTAACTTATAATATGGATTTTTGGTATATAATTGAATCACAAATTGAATTTGTAAATAAATTGATTTTATAAGTCGAAGTTTTTATAAAATATATAAATGTGAATTTATAAACGTTGTTTTATAAATCCGAAATCGACTTATTTTGATAAATCAATTATTATAGATTATTAAAGAAGATTATTCACGATTTTGGACAGTGGATAATCCTTTAAAATAAAATGTGTAGAAATGATAAATTTGGTTAACGAAGTATATCCACGATTTTGGACAGTGAATAATATATTAAAGAATTGTTTTAGTAAAGTGATATTTTAAATAGAATTAAATGATTTAAAGATGTTTTAAAATGATTAAGTATCGAAACCATAGATTTCAACATTCATTATTAAAAAAGACGTTTTCGAGAAATAAGGAAATGGTGGACTATAACACTGTTGTTATAGTAAATGATTTTCAGAAGGAAATGTTTTAATATAGTATTGGGATTTATATTTCTACCTTAATTTTGAATCCCTATACTAGTGATTTTGGATTGTCGTAACGATGTTTTACGCAACATGCGTTTTGACTCAAATGAATGCGTTTAAGAGAATGTTTTCCTTAAAGAATAGAATATATACTTAATTATGATTTAAGTATATTGAATATTTTCCAAATGTTGAAAATAAATAGATTGATGAATTACTTATTATTAAATAAGTATGCAAATGTTTTCCAATATGAAGTGAAATGTTTTGAGATTTACATCTTTTAAAGATAAATTGAAAGTGAATATTTGAAATCAATTTGAAAATCGTATATCAGTGGATATTTGAAAATTTAAATTCACCATGAAATTTATCAGGGAAAGGGAAATTTTTTTAAAAATAAACATGGATTTATTTTTGAAGTGTGGAAATAAATTTACTGTTTTGGAACGTAAATTTGAAGTAAATCGGTAAGGATTTATTTAATTGGTTTAAATGAACCATTTTGAAATGAAAATGGATAAATATTTAGAATTGTTTCCTCTTAAGGAAAATGATTTGAAATTGGGTTTCAAAGGTTGTAAAGGTGAAAAGTGCTTTGAAATTTGTTTTCAAATGGTTGAAGTGTGGAAATTAAATCATAAAGGTATTTTTGGGAAATAAATAATTTGGGGAATTATTTAAAATCGGTGATTGTTGTGAATATTGGTTGATAGTTAAATAACCGACTATCAAGAATTGACCTTTAAATAGGTATTTGTTTTGACTTGTTTTGAAAATTTGAATGCCATACCTATTTTTAAAATAACTACGCTCGTTATTTGGATTACCCATTCCGAATAGTGATACATCGTAATGGATAGCATTTGAAGACCGGTGTTGAAGACCGGATATTTATGAAAACGGAAGGATTTCCGTCGAATGTCTTTGCATCGGCTGATCTCTGATATAGAGATTTTATCACCCTTTGTGATGGGAATTCCGGTCGTGATTAGTGAATATCGGGATTGCAAGGGCTTCTTTGGAAGTGCCTTCGGTTCCGTTCGATCCCGGAACAGACTTGTATGGATGTGTGTCTGACGTTACAATTTGAGATGTAAAGATGGTTTCTATCAAATATATTTCTGTTGGTAGCGGAAAATTTATTCTCTTAGCTTAACACCCTTCTCTAAGACGTACGAGCTCGGAGGTTATGTAGTTGATGGTTACTAGTGATACATTCCAAATTTAGTAATGTGGCATACGAAGTGCTGTTGATCATTTGTTGATCAAAGCATAGCTTTTATGAAGAGCGTAGCTTTGTGGACGAGACTTCGTCGGACCACACACCACGGTATTGGTCAAAACAGGAAAGATGCAGCAAGGTTTTAGGGAGTAGCGCCCCTTAGTGTATGTCATTTCCTTCTGGATAGAAGTGGTATCATGGTATGGAGCCCAGATACTTACTTATGTGAATGTCGCAAATATATATATGACTTTGTGATTGATGTTGGTTGAGGATCCTCGGATAAAGGTTGTTACAACCGAGGGATGACATACGCGTGTCAGTAGTTACGTACTTTTGCAGAGGTAACCCGGCCTTGTGTTGGCAGAGATCCGGTTAGGTTCTCGCGGCATCCTTCTAGAGGCGTACTCATGTGGTAATGAGAAGTTCCTTGGCCTGACCATTAGTTGGAAATCCAAAAAAACAATGCAACCCTTATACGGATTTTGTAACGAACGCGATTTTTCGTTGCCGAAAACCGACATCAATACATCCAAAGTATCAACTGCCGAGCAATCGAAAGCCGAAAAACCGTTCCGTTAGGGTTTTAGAAAAAGAAAAAAATAGAAGAAGATAGAAAAAGATAGAACAGAACAGAAGAAATAACAGAACAACATCAGAATCTCATAATTCGCAGCGGAACAACATATAATAAATAAATGAATAATCTTTAACAAAGAACTATATCAGTTATTACATTTCATTACATCATCAAAGTGTACAACAACAAACAACATCAACAGCGGAAAAGAAATACTATATACTAGTAATACGCCATGCCATCCATCTTGCCTCCAGCAACTCCTGAATGTCCTGAATAAACCTTAACTCTTGACTGCCCGTGTGGAAATTGGTGGGCACCCAGAGTTTAGGAAGGAAAACAATAAACTCCGAGTCAGTCATGTGACTGGTGTGAGAACTCAAAACAGTTTATCTTTAAAATCAAAATAGGGGAATATTTTAAAGTCAATTCGCAATGCTTTTAAAAAATGAGACTACCATAAGGCCTCCCGCACACACACACACAATGCAAACGCAGAATCGGACGAGATTTCTCCTTATGATAGTCAAAGATGCTTGATACGCATTAAAAGAAACATTTGATATTATTACTAGTTCATAGTGTAGGAGAAAAAAATCATTTCGAAAATAAAGATATAAATCTTAGTCAGCATAGACATTTCGAACTATGCCTACTATAGCTACCATCCAAACAGTGGGGCGCCACCATAAGGGAATGATAGGTTCTACAACTAAAACCGTACAGGGTTTCGTATTGGGAATTGGATTTCCAACAAATGGTCAGGCCAAGGAACTTCCCATTGCCACATGAGAACGCCTCTGGAATGACGTCCCCGAGAGCCAAACCGGATCTCTGCCAACATAAGGCCGGGTTACCCCTAACTGGGTAACTACTGACACGAATATGTCATCCCCCGATCGTAACCGATATATCCGAGGATCCTCGATTTCCAACAACCACAAAATATGCAGCGACAACATAGGTTAAATACCTGGGCTCCATACCATGATACCACCTCTATCCAGAAATAATGACATACACTAAAGGGCGCTACCCCTAATAACCTTGCTGCATCCTTCCTGTTTTGACCATTTCCGGGGTGTGAGGTCCAACGAAGTCTCGTCCACAAAGCCACACTTTATACAAAAGCCGTGCTTTGGGTCAACAAATGATCATAGAAATAATCACCAAGATAAATGATCAAATAAATGATCCTATCACAAATGATCAACACAATGATCATTTCACAGCAACACTCAACATGCCACACTACCAAATTGGGAGTATATCACTGATAACCTTCTACTATATAACCTCTGAGCTCGTACGTCTCAGAGAAGGGTGTTAAGCTAAGAGAATAAATTCTCCGCCACCAACAGAAATATATTTGAAAGAAATCAGCTTTATATCTCAATTTGTAATGTCAGACATACAATCCATACAAGTCTGTTCCGGGATCAAACAGAACCGAAGGCACTTACAAAGAAGTCCTTGCAATCCGGATATTCACTAATCACGACCGGACTTCCCGTCACTAAGGGTGATAAAACCTCTATATCGGAGATCAGCCGATGTAGAGTAACTCGACGGTAATCCTTCCGTTTTCATAAACATCCGGTCTTTAACACCGGTCATCAAATGCAATCCATAACGACGTATCACATATTCGGAATGGGTTATACGACCCCAAGGTCCTTTCCCGGCTAACCCGAATAGTGAGCGCTTATTCAAAAATAAGTGTGGCATTCAAATTCAAACAATCACAACAAATACCTATTTAAAGGTAAATATTGATAGTCTGATTATCTAACTATCAATAGGCATGCTCAACATCACCAAATTCCAAATAATTTACCAAATTATTTACTTTCCAAAATATCTTTACTAGATATATATTTTCCACACTTCAAGCATTTGAAAACAAATTTTCAAATCACTTTTCCTTGCGCGGAATTTCTTTCATTTCAACATGGTTCATTTAAACCAATTAAATAAATCCTTACCGATTTATTTTATATATTTACATTCCAAATTCATAAATTATTTCCCCCAGTTCAAAAATAAATCAACGTTTATTTTTAAACAAATTTCCCTTTTCATTTATAAATTCCATAGTAATTTATAATCCCAAAATATCTATGATGTACGGTTTTCAATCGATTTTCAATATTCACTTTCAATTTATCTTACAAGGATAAATTCTAAAACGTTCATTTCACATTGGAAAAATATTTCCATACTTATTTAATAATAAGTACATCACAAATCTATTTATTTTCAACACTTGGAAAATATTCAATATACTTAAATCGAAATTAAGTATATATTTAATTCTTTAAGGAAATCATTCGTTTAAACATATTTATTTGGGCCAAAATGAATGTTGCGTAAAACACCGTTACGACGACCAAAAATCACTAGTATAGGGATTCAAAATTAAAATAGATATATAAATCTCAATACTATACAAAATATTTCCTTTCGGAAATCATTTACTATAACAACAGTGTTATAGTCCACCATTTCCTTCTTTCTCGAAAACGTCTATTTCAACAACAATGTTGAAATCTATGGTTTCGATTCATAATACATTTTAAAACATCTTTAAAATAATTAACTTCATTCTATAATATTCCTTTTGCCAAACATGACTATTTCATTCAATAATGTATTCACTGTACAAAATCATGAATATACTTCACTAACCCAATTTCAATATTTACAACACGTTTTATTTTCAAGAATTTATTCGTTATCCAAAATCGCGAATAGATTACCTTTCATAAACTTCTATATTCAATTTATCAAATTCAATTGATTTCGAATTTATAAACAATGTTTATAAATTTCATTTACATGTCGAAATTCAGCTTATAAGTAAATTACTTATAAACCATTTATTCACAAATCCATTCTTTTATATCAACATCAATTTATAAATCTAAATTCTTATTTACTTATAAATCTAGGTACAACTTTATTTTAACACTTATAAAAGCTCGTTTTATAATTCCAACATTTTTAACTTATAAAAATCAATTTAAAAATCTTTTATAATGATTCAAAATTCCAAATTAAACCATTTTATAAATTAATCACTATTTATTTCGAAAAATCTCAATTTGGTTATATTTTACAAAAATCTAAATTTTTATAACATAAAAATTGATAACGTTTTAATTATTTAAAATGAATCAATTCAAAATTTAATAAAAACATATACTTTGAAAAATCACTTTAAAAATTCTTTTAAAAACCAAAATCATTATTTTTAAACTTTAAAAATGGATCCGATGATGCAGCAGCACCAAATAGTCAATCACGACATCCAAATATCATATATCAATATGATAATCAACAAATATCACAATATCTGTAAATAAATCAATACAGTTGAGGAATCCAGTTGGATCCCTCCAACCTGTTTCCCTGCATCCAAAGATGTTAGCACAATACCAATTCCGCTCCAGTACGGAATTATCGCGGTATATGGGATTTATAAAATACTATCCGCTTAATAGACGGCGCAATAGGGTCTCATCCGCTATATAATGTGGGAAATCAACAAATGCAATATATACATATGCCAATATATATATATATATATATATATATATATATATATATTGCTATTATATATAATACCAATTTCGCTGTTTATGAAATATTCACGGTATATGTTTTTAATAAATAACATCCGCTTACTAACGGCGCATAATGTCTATTTTAACAATCAATAGATAACAATCATCATTCAAACATACATTCAAGAATTTTAAATCTGACTATTTAAAATAAAAATCGAAACTAATTCGATTGAGTGAGAAGTTCTCACCTTGATTTCAATTTCGTTTTAGCGATTTATTTTGAATAAAAATTAAACGCGCGTTTAATTTTACCCAAAATTTTCACTAACTCCAATCGACTCCAATCCAATTGTATCGTGTAGTGCTCGTCCATACGATTCCAATGCAACTGGTTTCGCGCATTTTCGACCTCGTATGAAAAAGTTATGATTTTTAGAAGTTTACACGAATTTATGACTATAAAATTACAACATTATTTATATTTTTATAACCTAAATAGATCCAAGCCGTGCATTTTCCTCAAGCACACATCAGGCCGTCCCCTTCCTCATCTCCTCTCACGTTCATGTACAGGTACAAGCCGAACAACATAACCCATTTATCAAATTTAGGGTTAAATCTCGCGGCCTCCTCGACGAGCATGAACACGATCAGAAACTTGCATCTTGACCGCCATCTCCTGCTCTACCTCCACCATGAATAGCTCGAAGCTCGGCCTTCAATATTGCCTCGAAATGCATGAAAAACGCAGCCCCTTCTCGCTTGATTTTCCGTTGATTCGTTGCTCCGTTTTCGATCATCTCTGTATGGATTCGAAGCTCTCTTCGCGCTCTCCAACTTTGCTGTTGAACACTTTGGCTAATTCTCTACGGATTGAGAGAGATTAAGAGGAGAAGGATTGGATGATGGTGGCCATTAAAATTTTAGGGCCGGCTGTAGTTTCTTTGAGCTAGGGTTTTATTATTTTTGCAAAAATGAAAGATGAAGGGCTTATATAGAAAATCGACGAAAACACTATTCATCCCGAAATTTCTGAACTCCAAACGAAGCGTGCCGGTTGGCATTTCTAAGGTTTACCACGCGTTCTGAACACAATGGAACGTGTTTCGGGAGCTAATTCGGTCATCTGTGCGAGTTATGGCAATAAACGTTCAATTTAAATTAAACCGATTTAAACGATTTTCTAGGCGTTTTAGCTTGCACCGGACAAACGGTAAATCCGATTGACACGAAATTTGAAACCATACAATAATATCACATTATGGATCCGATGAAACTAGTTTCGTCGAATTCCGAGACTTTTTGAAAAATGGCTATTTTAATTCGCCAAATTAATATTAAAACAATTTCGATGCGTTTCGAGCTGCCACGATCAAACGATAACTCCGATTGACACGAAAATTGAAATCCCATAATAACTAACTATTACGGATCCAATGGAACTGGTCTCGTCCAATTCTGAGACTGTTCGAAAATTGGCTATTTTTCAGTCGATAATTAAATATTAAAATATTCAATTTTCACAAATTAACTTTTAATTCGATTTTAAAAGTTCTAAAATATCGTTTTAACTTCAACATGATATAATAAAATTTTACAAATCATTTTCAATCGTATTTGACCCAATTTTCATTTATTTCTGGAATTTCAACTATTAAATTATCGATTTAATTATCCAATTAAATACAATTATTCGAAATAAAATTTAATCGACTTATAAATTTCACTTATTAATATTTAAAATTAATTAAATATTCAAATTTAAATTATTAGAAATCCTGGGTCGTTACAAACTTCCCCCCTTAAAAGAATTTCGTCCTCGAAATTAACAAGTAAGAAAAGTTACAGAATCTATTAACTTTCCCAAAATCCATAGTTAAACTTCTTACAATACTTTACTAAGTTTCCAAATCATACTTAATTATCTTTTCAAAAACAACTATCTTGTTTAACTTTCAACTCCAAATCAAAATTATAGTTTTCACACTTTTCCAATTTTTCTCAAAAATATTCTAACGCCTTAAATTTTCCGAAAAATTCGCCATAGTCTCCTTTGCGCGGCTCGATCCGAAAAAAAATGCCAGTATATATATCACAAATATACATCTCATCAAGCGATGAGGCATCCCGCAGGGAAAAAAAGTGTAAAAGTAAAGTATGTAATCCGAGATATGTACCTTATTTATTATTAGCGAGCGTATACGGTTAATATAGCGCGAATGCGAGCTCCAAATGCGAAGTAAGCGCAATCCGCACCTACTAAACACTTAACAACAACATGAGAATCATGCATACATGAAAGTAATATGAATATACAACATATAGCAACATCTATATATGCCAATATAGCAAATGCAACTAAAGCAACAAATGAAACCATTTTTATTTCACTTTATTACTTATAAAAACTCGTTTTATAATTCCAACATTTTTAACTTATAAAACTCAATTTAAAAATCTTTTATAATGATTCAAAATTCCAAATTAAACAATTTTATAAATTAATCACTATTTATTTCGAAAAATCTCAATTTGGTTATATTTTACAAAAATCTAAATTTTAATAACATAAATATTTATAACGTTTTAATTATTTAAAATGAATCAATTCAAAATTTAATAAAAACATATACTTTGAAAAATAACTTTAAAAATCCTTTTAAAAACCAAAATCATTATTTTTAAACTTTAAAAATGGATTTGATGATGCAGCAGCACCAAATAGTCAATCACGACATCCAAATATCATATATCAATATGATAATCAACAAATATCACAATATCTGTAAATAAATTTTAAATTTGAATATTTAATTAATTTTAAATATTAATAAGTGAAATTTATAAGTCGAATAAATTTTATTTCGAATAATTGGAATTAATTGGATAATTAAATCGATAATTCAATAGTTGAAATTCCAGAAATAAATGAAAATTGGGTTAAATATGATTGAAAATGATTTGTAAAATTTTATTATATCATGTTGAAGTTAGAACGATATTTTTGAACTTTTAAAACCGAATTAAAAGTTAATTTGTGAAAATTGAATATTTTAATATTTAATTATCGACTGAAAAATAGCCAATTTTCGAACAGTCTCAGAATTGGACGAGACCAGTTCCGTACTTATAATTCATTTGCTTATACAATTATTCTTTTACAATAAGTTTTATTTAACTTATTCAAACAACTTATTCAACAACCAACCAATCAACTTATATACTTTAATAATTCTGAAAAATTATTTCTTTATATACAAAATATAATCAAGGTAAAATTATTTCATTTACCAAATTTAAACAATACTGTGTCGAATTGTTCTATTCAAGTGTTTAGAGATCCCTATCAACAACGTTAATTACTCGTGTTGACTAAAATCCATATACCACTCAACAAACCAATCATCACAATATAAAACAATTCTATATTCACTAACAAATACGCGCTCGTATCTATTATTACACTCAAACTCATTCTAGAGTACTACTGACTCTATCTCTAATGAGTAGTACCCAAAAGAGCCATAGTTGTCGCTTAACCATAAGCTCTGATACCAAATGTAACGAACGCGATTTTTCATTGCCGAAAACCGACATCAATACGTCCAAAGTATCAACTGCCGAGCAATCGAAAGCCAAAAAACCGTTCCGTTAGGGTTTTAGAAAAAGAAAAAAAATAGAAGAAGATAGAAAAAGATAGAACAGAACAGAAGAAATAACAGAACAACATCAGAATCTCACAATTCGCAGCGGAACAACATATAATAAATAAATTAATAATCTTTAAACAAAGAACTATATCAGTTATTACATTACATTACATTTCATTACATCATCAGAGTGTACAACAACAAACAACATCAATAGCGGAAAAGAAATACTATATACTAGTAATACGCCATGCCATCCATCTTGCCTCCAGCAACTCCTGAATATCTTGAATAAACCTTAACTCTTGACTGCCCGTGTGGAAATTGGTGGGCACCCAGAGTTTAGGAAGGAAAACAATAAACTCCGAGTCAGTCATGTGACTGGTGTGAGAACTCAAAACAGTTTATCTTTAAAATCAAAATAGAGGAATATTTTAAAGTCAATTCGCAATGCTTTTAGAAAATGACACTACCATAAGGCCTCCCGCACACACACACAATGCAAACGCAGAATCGGAGGAGATTTCTCCTTATGATAGTCAAAGATGCTTGATACGCATTAAAAGAAACATTTGATATTATTACTAGTGCATAGTGTAGGAAAAAAAATTATTTCGAAAATAAAGATATAAATCTTATCCAGCATAGACATTTCGAACTATGCCTACTATAGCTACCATCCAAACAGTGGGGCGCCACCATAAGTGAATGATAGGTTCTACAACTAAAACCGTATAGGGTTTCGTATTGGGAATTGGATTTCCAACAAATGGTCAGGCCAAGGAACTTCCCATTGCCACATGAGAACGCCTCTGGAATGACGTCCCCGAGAACCAAACCGGATCTCTGCCAACACAAGGCTGGGTTACCCCTAACTGGGTAACTATTGACACAAATATGTCATCCCCCGATCGTAACCGATCTATCCGAGGATCCTCGATTTCCAACAACCAAAAAATATTCAGCAACAATATAGGTTAAATATCTGGGCTCCATACCGTGATACCACCTCTATCCAGAAGGAATGACATACACTAAAGGGCGCTACCCCTAATAACCTTGCTGCATCCTTCCTGTTTTGACCATTTTCGGGGTGTGAGGTCCGACGAAGTCTCGTCCACAAAGCCACACTTTATACAAAAGCCGTGCTTTGGGTCAACAAATGATCATAGAAATGATCATCAAGATAAATGATCAAATAAATGATCCTATCACAAATGATCAACACAATGATCATTTCACAGCAACACTCAACATGCCACACTACCAAATTGGGAGTATATCACTAATAACCTTCAACTATATAACCTCTGAGCTCGTACGTCTCAGAGAAGGGTGTTAAGATAAGAGAATAAATTCTCCACCACCAACAGAAATATATTTGAAAGAAATCAGCTTTATATCTCAATTTGTAATGTCGGACATACAATCCATACAAGTCTGTTCCGGGATCGAACAGAACCGAAGGCACTTACAAAGAAGTCCTTGCAATCCGGATATTCACTAATCACGACCGGACTTCCCGTCACTAAGGGTGATAAAACCTCTATATCGGAGATCAGCCGATGTAGAGTAACTCGACGGTAATCCTTCCGTTTTCATAAACATCCGGTCTTCAACACCGGTCATCAAATGCAATCCATAACGACGTATCACATATTCAGAATGGGATATATGACCCCAAGGTCCTTTCCCGGCTAACCCGAATAGTGAGCGCTTATTCAAAAATAAGTGTGGCATTCAAATTCAAACAATCACAACAAATACCTATTTAAAGGTAAATATTGATAGTCGGATTATCTAACTATCAATAGGCATGCTCAACATCACCAAATTCCAAATAATTTACCAAATTATTTACTTTCCAAAATATCTTTACTAGATATATATTTTCCACACTTCAACCATTTGAAAACAAATTTTCAAATCACTTTTCCTTACGCGGAATTTATTTCATTTCAACATGGTTCATTTAAACCAATTAAATAAATCCTTACCGATTTATTTTATATATTTACGTTCCAAATTCGTAAATTAATTCCCCAGTTCAAAAATAAATCGTTTATTTTTAAACAAATTTCCCTTTTCATTTATAAATTCCATAGTGAATTTATAATCCCAAAATATCTATGATGTACGATTTTCAATCGATTTTCAATATTCACTTTCAATTTATCTTACAAGGATAAATTCTAAAACGTTCATTTCACATTGGAAAAATATTTCCATACTTATTTAATAATAAGTACATCACAAATCTATTTATTTTCAACACTTGGAAAATATTCAATATACTTAAATCGAAATTAAGTATATATTTCATTCTTTAAGGAAATCATTCGTTTAAACATATTTATTTGGGCCAAAATGAATGTTGCGTAAAACACCGTTACGACGACCCAAAATCACTAGTATAGGGATTCAAAATTAAAATAGATATATAAATCCCAATACTATACAAAATATTTCCTTTCGGAAATCATTTACTATAACAACAGTGTTATAGTCCACCATTTCCTTCTTTCTCGAAAACGTCTATTTCAACAACAACGTTGAAATCTATGGTTTCGATTCATAATACATTTTAAAACATCTTTAAAATAATTAACTTCATTCTATAATATTCCTTTTGCCAAACATGACTATTTCATTCAATAATGTATTCACTGTCCAAAATCGTGAATATACTTCACTAACCCAATTTCAATATTTACAACACGTTTTATTTTCAAGAATTTATTCGTTATCCAAAATCGCGAATAAATTACCTTTCATAAACTTCTATATTCAATTTATCAAATTCAATTGATTTCGAATTTATAAACAATGTTTATAAATTTCATTTACATGTCGAAATTTGGTTTATAAGTAAATTACTTATAAACCATTTATTCACAAATCAATTCTTTTATATCAACATCAATTTATAAATCTAAATTCTTATTTACTTATAAATCTAGGTACAACTTTATTTTAACACTTATAAAAGCTCGTTTTATAATTCCAACATTTTTAACTTATAAAAATCAATTTAAAAATCTTTTATAATGATTCAAAATTCCAAATTAAACCATTTTATAAATTAATCACTATTTATTTCGAAAAATCTCAATTTGGTTATATTTTACAAAAATCTAAATTTTTATAACATAAAAATTGATAACGTTTTAATTATTTAAAATGAATCAATTCAAAATTTAATAAAAACATATACTTTGAAAAATCACTTTGAAAATCCTTTTAAAAACCAAAATCATTATTTTTAAACTTTAAAAATGGATCCGATGATGCAGCAGCACCAAATAGTCAATCACGACATCCAAATATCATATATCAATATGATAATCAACAAATATCACAATATCTGCAAATAAATCAATACAGTTGAGAAATCCAGTTGGATCCCTCCAACCTATTTCCCTGCATCCAAAGATGTTAGCACAGTACCAATTCCGCTCCAGTACGGAATTATCGCGGTATATGGGATTTATAAAATATTATCCGCTTAATAGACGGCGCAATAGGGTCTCATCTGCTATATAATGCGGGAAAACAACAACTGCAATATATACATATGCCAATATATATATATATATATATATATATATATTTCTATTATATATAATACCAATTTCGCTGTTTATGAAATATTCGCGGTATATGTTTTTAATAAATAACATCCGCTTACTAACGACGCATAATTTCTATTTTAACAATCAATAGATAACAATCATCATTCAAACATACATTCAAGAATTTTAAATCTAACTATTTAAAATAAAAATCGAAACTAATTCGATTGAGTGAGAAGTTCTCACCTTGATTTCAATTTCGTTTTAGCGATTTATTTCGAATAAAAATTAAACGCGCGTTTAATTTTACCCAAAATTTTCACTAACTCCAAACGACTCCAATCCAATTGCATCTTGTAGTGCTCGTCCATACGATTCCAACGCAACTGGTTTCGTGCATTTTCGACCTCGTATGAAAAAGTTATGATTTTTAGAACTTTACACGAATTTATAACTATAAAATTACAACATTATTTATATTTTTATAACCTAAATAGATCCAAGCCGTGCATTTTCCTCAAGCACACATCAGGTCGTCCCCTTCCTCATCTTCTCTCACGTTTATGTACAGGTACAAGCCGGACAACATAACCCATTTATCAAATTTAGGGTTAAATCTCGCGGCCTCCTCGACGAGCATGAACACGATCAAAAACTTACATCTTGACCGCCATCTCCTTCTCTACCTCCACCATGAATAGCTCGAAGCTCGGCCTTCAATATTACCTCGAAATGCATGAAAACGCAGCCCCTTCTCGCTTGATTTCCCGTTGATTCGTTGCTCCGTTTTCGATCATCTTCGTATGGATTCGAAGCTCTCTTCGCGCTCTCCAACTTTGCTGTTGAACACTTTGGCTAATTCTCTACGGATTGAGAGAGATTAAGAGGAGAGGGATTGGATGATGGTGGCCATTAAAATTTTAGGGCCGGCTGTAGTTTCTTTGAGCTAGGGTTTTATTATTTTTGCAAAAATGAAAGATGAAGGGCTTATATAGAAAATCGACGAAAACACTATTCATCCCGAAATTTCCGAACTCCAAACGAAGCGTGCCGGTTGGCATTTCTAAGGTTTACCCTGCGTTCCGAACACAATGGAACGTGTTTCGGGAGCTAATTCGGTCATCTGTGCGAGTTATGGCAATAAAAGTTCAATTTAAATTAAACCGATTTAAACGATTTTCTAGGCGTTTTAGCTGGCACCGGATAAACGGTAAATTCGATTGACACGAAATTTGAAACCATACAATAATATCACATTACGGATCCGATGAAACTAGTTTCGTCGAATTCCGAGACTTTTTGAAAAATGGCTATTTTAATTCGTCAAATTATATTAAAACAATTTCGATGCGTTTCGAGCTGCCACGATCAAACGATAACTCCGATTGACACAAAAATTGAAATCCCATAATAACTAACTATTACGGATCTAATGGAACTGGTCTCGTCCAATTCTGAGACTGTTCGAAAATTGGCTATTTTTCAGTCGATAATTAAATATTAAAATATTCAATTTTCACAAATTATGTTTTAATTCGATTTTAAAAGTTCTAAAATATCGTTCTAACTTCAACATGATATAATAAAATTTTACAAATCATTTTCAATCATATTTAACCCAATTTTCATTTGTTTCTGGAATTTCAACTATTAAATTATCAATTTAATTATCCAATTAAATCCAATTATTCGAAATAAAATTTATTCGACTTATAAATTTCACTTATTAATATTTAAAATTAATTAAATATTCAAATTTAAATTATTAGAAATCCTGGGTCGTTACAGATTTAGTTGTATTACCTGCCATGGAATGTGGTGGTAATCTGCTATTGAACATGGTAGCTATAGTACGCATACGATAATGGTCGTATGTTGGCTAAGATTTATATTATACTTTCGAAATGTTTTCTGCACTATACACTAGTAATAATATCAAATGTTTTTTTAATGCGTATCCAGCATGCTTGACTATCATAAGGAGAAATCTCCTCCGATTCAGCGTTTGCATTGTGTGTGTGTGCGGGGAGGCCTTATGGTAGTTTCATTTTCTAAAAAGCATTGCGAATCTATTTAAAAGTATTTCTTTGTTTGTTTTTAAAGATAAATTATTTTAAGTTCTCACACCAGTCCCATGACTGACCTGGAGTTTATTGTTTCCTTTCTAAACACTACGCCATAGATGACCTTCTGCAACATTTTTGCAAGGTGTTGCTAACTAAAATGTTGCGACAGCTATAAAATTTTGTTCCTACTGCAACGTTGTATTTTTGGTGTTACCTTAGCCATAAAAATGTGTTGCTCTAGCTAAACAAGCGTAACACGATGCAACATTTTTATATAGTGTTGCCATAGATTTATTCTAATTAAAAAAAATTAAATTTTTTTTACACCTCGGTGATCCACACCACCATTTAAACAAAATCTCAACCGTCGATTCACACCATCGATCCACACCTTACCAATTTCCATTTCCCGCTTTACTTTTCTTTCTCATTCCTCTCTCTGTGAAAATTAGGGCACGCGATTTTTCTTTCTCGTTCCTCTCTGTGAAAACTAGGGCACGCGATTCCAGTTGCTTTGATGCACTGATTGATCGAATCTAGTGTAAGAAACGTTCCTGGTAGCTTCCTCCTTCATTCTCCTTGATTGATTGCTCGAATTGCTTTGACTTCGTCGTCGGGTGCGATGTGATATTATTTGGTATGTTTTCTGCCTTCTGGTTTACTTGATTATTCTCAATTTTGGTTACACTCGCACGCTTTTGCCGATGATGAATTGGGATTTATTTATAGGCTTTATTTCCTATAATCTCGAGTTTAATCTTTCTGTTGGACTTTGAGAAATCTGGTATGTTGGATTGCGATGATGTATTGGTATGTTGGATTTTGGTCCACTGGCTTGATTTTGCATTGCCAATGATGAATTGCGATGTGATATTATTTGGTATGTTGGATTTTGGTTCACTAGCTTGTTTTTTATTTCTGATCTGAGCTTGTTAGCTCCTTTTGCTGCATTTGTTAAACCAGAACTTGAACCTTTGTTAAACTTGTTCACATACCTTTGTACCTTGCTGCATTTGTTAAACCAGAACTTTAAGTATTTGTATTCTGCTGTCCTCTTGAAAACTGCTTCACTTGAAAACTTCTGCATTTTTGAAAATCAGAACTTTGAAAGTGATCTTTGGTTTGATTAAACTGTTGACTAATCTGAACATTGAGTTTTGGTTTCCACGATATATACAAACATATGTGTGTTGAGCTTTGTTGGTTTTGCTTGGTCTGGACTGAACTAGTACCATGCTAACCTTGTTCTTTAACATGAACTAATGCTCCAAGTCCTCTGTATATCATATTACTGCCTATGTTTCTCTTGTACATGCCTGATGCGTTCACTGTTTTTCCTTGATGGGCTGCCTATGTGTACTGCTGTGTTTCTTGCACTAGCTTGTCTACATTTTGCTGAACCTGGTTCTTGTTTATTTTGTTGGTTGCTTGGCCCTGAGTTGAATCCAGTCGATGACTCGGGTTTGACCTTGTGCCGTGTTCATTTTTTTTGGCTTGTCTACATATCGGGCTGCACTTGAGTATGAACTTGCACTTGAGTAGTTGCACTTGAGTAGTTTCTTGTACCAAGCGTTATGATGCATGTATGTTCATCCATGTACATGCATTTCTTGGTCATGTTATGTTGCTTGCTGTGTTAAGTACTACTTTGTGCACTTGGCTTCTCCTTTGTGCATTTTTGCCTGAACTATTGCTTGCTGTCTTCCATACTGTCTTGTATCCATGTGTTGCATTCATGTTTGGCTTATGCACTTGTGAACAGCTGACTTGTGCATTCACAGGTTGTCCGTGCAAATATTTGGTCCCTGTCAGAAAAAAATATGAAAAGAAACAACCCAAATACCTGAGGAAAATAATATAACAAAAATATTTTCATTTTCTGTTCGAGTTAAATATTATTTTCCAGATTACTGCATTTGAATTATATGTGACAGGTATTGAAGACTGGACAGCTGGATACAAGCTTGAAGACAGAGTCAAATCAAATGTGCTTGAGCTTGAAGACTGGACCCGCTACTCGGCTCGCCTTCGGCTCGGCACTCGGCTCGTCATATATTAGTCAGTATCGGTGTCTGTATAAATTGAAACTGCATATGCAATGAGTGAACTGAGTGATGTAGTGAGGAATATCTGTATATGTGAATATCAGTGTTATATATCATTGAATTGTAAAATAGTGGAGTCAGGAATTTGTATAATTTCAAATGTTGAAATAAAATATTTATTTAAATAAATTACTTTTTGAATATCAAATTCTGTTCAATAGCATTTTATTAAATAAATATTTATTTCTACTAAAAAATCAAATATGCTCTACATTGTGGGCCCCACAAATTCAGAAAGTTAATATCTATAGCAACATTTTGGAATGTTGCTACAGACACATATGTATGTTGCTATAGACCCAAATAAGGTTCTATTGCAACAATATTACTTATGTTTCCTTAGATAGTCAAAATGTTGCCTTTGAGGTCTAAGGCAATGGCAAAAATTGCATCACCCGAAAAGTGTTGCCATAGACCAATGGCAACATTTTTTGGGCCTGACCCAACATTTTTTTTGTGTTGCAGAAGGCCATTTATGGCGTAGTGAGACTCTGGATGCCCACCAATTTGCACACGGGCAATCTAGAGTCAGGTTATCAGGTCATTCTGGAATTCAGGAGTTGCTGTAGAGAGCTGGATGGCTTGCCATATCAACTAGTATATAGTATTTCTTTTCCGATGTTTGTTGTTGTAAATTCTGATAATGTAAAGTGATGTAATGTGATGTAATGTAATAACTGATATAGTTCTTTGTTTTAAGAATATTCATTTATCTATTATATGATGTTCCGCTACGATATGTGAGATTCAGTTATTGTTTCTGTTTTTTCTTCTATCTTCTTCTTCTTCTACCTCTTTCTTCTTCTTAAAACCCTAACAATTCGGTTCTTCCGGCCTTCGATTGCTCGGCAGTTTATACAGTGGACGTATTAATGTCGATTTTCATAAGTCAAAAATCTGTTCCTTACAATGTGGTATCAAAGCATTTGGTTAAGAGACAACCTTGGCTCTGTTGGGTGTTACTCATTAGAGATAGAGTCGGCAGTACTCTAGAATGAATGTGAGTGTAATAATATATAAGAGCGCGTATTTGTTAGTGAATATGAATTTTTTTTATATTGTGATGATTGGTTTGTTGAGTGGTATATGGATTCTGGTCAATACGAGTAATTAACGTTGTTGATAGGGATCTCTAAACACTTGTACAGAACAAATTCGACACGATATCGTTTTAAAATCGGGTAAATGAAATAATTTTACCTAAATTATTTTTGTATATAAAAGAGAAAAAATTTCTGTGAATTATTATAATATATGATTGTTTGGTTGCTAGAAAGTGATGATATTAAATTGTTATCATCAATGTTGAAAAAAGAAATTGAAATCGCAACTCCAAAGTTATGAAATAAATTCACATAAAAATAGAATTGGAGAATATAAATTGTAAATGTGATTTGTAGTTTGAAGTAAAATTCCAGAGGAATATTTGGAAATGTTTTGAAAGGGTTTGCCATTTTGAAAAGATTAAATTTCATTTTGAGTTTGAAAATGGTTTTCAAGGGTTTGGAAAAATGTTTTTAGAGGGATAAAAGCTCTAAACTCTTTTCGGTCGCTAGAAAATAAATTCGGTGATGACTGCAACAACATCGGTGTGCATTTTCGGGTTTCCAAAAGAGGGATTGCTGCCAAATTATTTTAAATGAAAGTTGTTGGAAAATTTGGGTTTTGGGTTTTGAAATTCAAAGGATAATTTGAATTGGTTTCAAAAATGGTTTTGAAATGTCGGAAAGACCCTGGAATCTGATAAAAATAGTTATGGAATAAAATTTATTAAGTTGAAAATAAATTTAAGGTAGAAACAAATGAATTGAAATCGAGTTTGAATAATGGAAATAAAGTTGTGAATGAATGAATGAATTTACAATTGCGAATAAATGAAATTGGAAGCTAAATGTTGAAATTCATCTTGAAATTGCAAGTAAATTAAAAATCTGTCAAATTGGATCAAATGAAGCTGAGTATTAAAATAAAAGTAGTAAGTAAAACTAATTGAAGAAATGACAAATTTAGTATGGGTTGAAATGAATTGAATTCAACATTATAAATAAAGGGTAAATTAAATTCATATGGAATTTGAAATCTAGTTTAAATATAAGTGATTATAAACCGAAGTAGTGAATTGAATTGTGTTGGGGAATGAACAAAAGAAAAAAAGGAAAAAAAAACTGAAATTGAAAACTGAATATCGAAAACTAATTTAAATTGTGCGAGAAGAAATGAGTTAGAACTTGTAATGAATTAGTAAATGAAACTAATATAAAATAGTGCAGTTGTGAATGAAAAATAATTGATAAAATTCAATATTCAGAAGGTAAATTGAATCCAAATAGAATTGAAATTGTAAATAGAATTCAAATGAAATTGATGATGTGAGATTGAATGAAAATGGATATTATGGTTAGCAGGATATACAGGTGAATTTAAGAAAATTGGGATTTTGATTTCGAAGATAAAAAAATTGAATTGCCCGACAAAAGGTACGTATTTCAATTTCAGTATGAAATTTGGTGATTTTCTTTTCCAACCACTTGGATTTTCATTTTCGTTTTGAATCTGAGGGGATGTAGTGCCATTTTGTAGTTGTACCGATTGAACCGCGCAAAGGGGAAGCTGGCGAAATTTTTCGAAAATTTAAGGCGTTAGAATATTTTTGAGAAAATTGGAAAAGTTTAAAACTATAACTTTGATTTTGGAGTGGAATGTTAAATGATATAGTTGGTTTTGAAAAGATAACTAAGTATGATTTGAAAACTTAGTAAAGTTATTGTAAGAAGTTTAACTATGGATTTTGGAAAAGTTAAACTGTTTAAATGAAGTTGAAAATTAATTTGAACAAATGGTTTCGAAAAGTTAATGGATTTGGTAACTTTTTCTTACTTAGTAATTTCGAGGACGAAGTTCTTTTAATGGGGGAAGTTTGTAATGACCCAGAATTCTGTCATTTGAAATTCGTATAATCAGTTGATTTTAAATATTAATAAGTTAAATTTATAAGTCGAATAAATTTATTTCGAATATCTAGATTTAATTGAATAGTTAAATCGATAATTTAATATTTGAAATTACAGAAATAATTGGAAATTTGGTTTAATGTTATTAAAAATGATTTATAAGGTTATAATAAATCATATTGGAGTTAGAGTGATGTTGTAGAACTTTTGAAATTGAATTAAAAGTTAATTTGTGAAAATTGAATATTTTAATATTTAATTGACGAGTGAAAATTGCCATTTTTCAAACAGTCTGGGATTTTGACGAAACCAGTTTCATCGGATCCGTAATATTATACTACTGTAAGGTTTTAAACTTCGAGTCAATCGGATTTACGGTTTGTCCGGGGCAAGCCAAAACGCATAGAAATTAGTTTGATCGATTTAATTTAAATTTGATCGTTTATTTCCGTAACTCGCACATACGATCGAATTAGCCTCTGAAACACGTTCCATTGTATCCGGGACGCGGGGTAAACCCTAAAAACATCAGCCGGCATGCTCCTTTTGGAGTTTGGAAAATTTCGAGTGAATAGTGTTTTTGGCGAATTTTCTATAAAACGACCCCCCTCATTTCCATTTGCAAAAAAAAATAAAAAAATAAAAAAAAATAAAATTGGAACCCTAGCCGCCTGTTATCATCAATGGCCGATATCTTCATTTCCTTTCCTCTTTGATTTCTTCAAATTCGTCAACCAATTCAAAAACTTATCAACTACAAAATTTTAGAGAGCATCGAGCTCTATAAATCTAACGGTGGAAATTGGCTATCGTCGATCGGAGGAGGAACTTTGTGGCCGCATTCTCTAAGTGTTTGGACACGTTTTTTGAAAGCAAGGGCGGCCGAACTCGTAGTGCTCTTGGCCGATGGTGGTGCTTGAGTAGTGCTTCGACGTGGCGCAAGTTCAACGTTGCATAGTTCATCCAAGATGCCGCGAAAATTCATGAAAGGAGGCGGCTCTATGGGTTCAAACGCGTTCGTGAATAGCCTGGGAACGATATTGGGAAGAAACATAAATGCGGCTCTGATCTTGGGGATGTTGAAATCAACGGCAAGAAATTTAGGTTACAAAATTGAAAAGAAAATTGTAAATTAAATTGTATTATAATTTGTATGAACTTTAAACTATCATAACTTTTTCATACGAGGTCGAAAACGCACGAAACGAATTGCTTTAGCTTCGTTTTCTCGAACACTACGCAATGGAGCTATTTGGAGTCGTTTGGAGCTAGTGATAATTTCGGGTAAAATTAAAATCTTGTTTTATTTTATTCGAAATAAAATACTACAACTGTTATCGGAAACTCAAGGTTAATACTTCTCACTCAATCGAATTGTTTCGATTTTAAATTTAAAATAGTTAGTTTTAAAATTGCTTGATTGTGTTGAATATATGCTTGGATGATAAATTATTATCTATTATTTTGAAATAGACCCTATACACCGCATGTAACGACCCGTAAATTTCGACGATTAAATTTTAGTTAAAAAGGGATTATGTAATAAAAAAAAAATTGTAAAGAAAAATAAAGATATATATAAAAGAGATAGAATTTATGCTGGAATGAACGCTAAATGAAAATCCAATGATTGAGATAGTGTAAGATGTATACCTGTGTGTAAGTTGAATAAATAAAGGAGATTTAAATTTATAACTAATAATGAATTGTAGAAATGGGTATTTAACTTAATTGTTGAAAGTTAGGTGAAATATCAATAAAGAAATAGCCTAAATTGTCGCACTTGAATAAAATGTAAATTAAAGAAATAAAGACAAAATTTAAATTACCTATGTATTAATATATTAAAAAGGACTGTAATTGTATGTGAATTAAGGTGGTAATATAGATGGCAGTTGATGGATAACCAATTTAATGCAAATCCAAATGCAATTGAAACGGCTGTTTGAGTTTTGGAGTGAAAATGGGAATTGTGAATACAACATTATAACCTCTTAATTAAATATGATTGTTTAATTAATACTAAAAGTAATAAAAGTTGGTAATAGTATTAATGAAATAATAATAAGGAGAATTGAAATTGTATAATGGAAAATTTGTTAATAAATGGATGAAAATATTGGATGAACTAATTGATGGAAATAAAATCTAAAAGAATGTTGGATAGAACATAAGTGATTGAAATTTGGTAGTGTGTATTTGGAAATAAAGTTCATCTAAATATTGAGAAATTTTAATGTTGTTATTATGAAAATGTTACTTTAGTAATTATTAAATTAGTAACGGGAAGTGTGAAGGTAAATTTATAAATGTAAAACTTATTTTAAGGAATTAATTGAGTGTAGACTTATGAAATAGATTTAATGACAATAATTTTTGTACGTATTTATTCTATTTGTTGGTTAAGTTTTATTTTGATCAATTTCAATTAATGCACTAAATTATTGCAGTTAGTGTGGAATATTGGTAAGAGGATAAATAAGATGTAACCAACGGAAAGGTCCATTTTATAATATAATAATTAGTGTGATCTTAGGAATGAATTAATTGAGGTTTAAGCTTTTATTTATGTGTAAAGTTAACAAAATTTCAATTAAATTGAAATCCAGTAATTTATGAAAATAAAGATGAGAATTGGGAAATATTACTGTAATGAATCATAAAAGAAATGTTAAGTGTGTGGTTGAGTAATAATTGATTTATTTTGAGTTGTAATCCAATAAAATCAAATTTATTAGAATTTATTGCAATTAATTGGATTAATTGCAGTAACCTTTGGAAATTGGAACTTAGTAAAAATAATCTGGATTGGATTTCAAATAAATAGGTTAGGGTGAGTAACTGAATTACATACTATGAATAAGTAAACCAGGAAGATTAAATTTAATTAATATAAAATAGTTGATTTATTGCAAATAAAAGATTATGTAAATATTTAGTTAGGTGGAATTAAAGTTAATTACATAATAAGGTATGAATCCACTGCTAATTTTATGGAAATGAAAAGAGTACCAAAAACAAGCTTTGTCAGTATATTTAAGTTTAATGTATAATAATAAGTTAATGGTAATAAAAGAAGTTTAAACATCTAAATATTCTGTTAATAGAGAGTTGAGTTTAAATCTAAGAATATTAAGAAGTAGATTTTTGAATACAACATTTGATCCATCCACTTAAAATGTATAGATAGGATAATCGCTGATTTTTGATGTAAGTAGTGCAAACGGAGATTTATCTATTTATTTGGAATTGGAATTTATAAGTGTATAAATAGGAAATAAGTGAAATTTATTTTTAAATATTCATAAATGAAGATTTAGATGAAGGTGAGAATGGTAATGCTTTAAATAGTAGAGATGTACACAAATCAATGTAGGTGATTTGAAATAAAATGTTGTCGAAACGATAAAACGTTTCTTGTGAAAAATGGATGACATAACGAAAAAGGGTAATGTATTCACTTGAATATAAATTGAAATTTATTTAAGGTATTAATTACAATGGATAGAGATTTTGGGTAACATTGTAAATGATATGTAAGTAATGCAAATGTATGTCAATAGTAAGGGATTAGGATGAATTAAAAATTTGTAACATAGGAATTACCTGCCTATTTGTTAATAAAAATTTGAATGGTTAGTAAGTGATAATAGAATAAGTGTACATCAGTGGAATTGAGGTAACGTTGGTTTTAATGTTGAGGAAATAAATGGGTATAGTAAAGTTTAAGTGGAATTGTAAGTATGTATAGGGGAATGAATTATTGCAGGGAAATATTTGGTAACCATTGCAATAAATGTAAATTAGTGTGCATTAATATGAAATTTAGTAATAGGTGTGAATAACTTAAATTTCTTCATAGGATAAAGAATGATGGAAATAACGTTTATTTAATATATCGGGATTTAATTGATCATATAAGGTTGATTGCAAATCAAATGAAAAATGCTTAAATGGGAATTAAGTTATTTATTCATTTGGATTTAAAGCATGATTGAAATTTATTGGAAACTGAATAAAACGTTTTATGTTGATTGAAATTTAAGTTGGAAGTAATTAAGATAAATAAAATATGTATAATATGGAATTCAAATGTACATAGAAATGTGGATTTTAGTATGTAAACGTAAATCTATTGAGAATGGATAGAAATTTAATCTGTAATTATTACAGTAATTTAGAAATTTAGTTGAAATTGAAAATTTATCTATGTATTGGAAATTTATGGAATTGTGAATATATATATGGAAATTTAAATGAAGCATCTAATTATACATGTGTGAATACGCTTAAAATGCAATGTAAATGTTGAGAAGGAAATAATTTAATCCGTAACATGTATAATTAATATCCTTTTAGGACCACTTCTGTTTGCACGTTAAAATTCGTGCACACCTATCCTTTTGCGATCTATCTATAAATATGCTGTGATAAACCCTAGCCTCCTTTCTATTGTCAATTGGCTGTACGTTCATTTTTCTTCATCTCTTTCTCTTCCTCAATGGTTGCAAAACCTAATCTATCTACAATTCAAATTTTCTAATAAAATTCAAACTCTCCACAAAAATTCCAGAAAATTTTATGATAAAGTTCTCGAGACACGTAATCTGCTGGTACAATTCGTTTTCTGTTTTGGATATTCATTTGACCATAAAAAAATTCGACGATGTGCTGTAGCTTTTAGCTGACGTGGCCATTGAAGTTAAGTGGGTTTTGTTTTATTTTATTTTATTTTATTTTATTTTATTTTTCTTTTCAAATCGTTTAAAATGAATATCTTTTTCATACGTTCTCCGATTCACGCGAAATTTCTTTTGTTAGGATCGTAATTTAGTTTCGGATCTGATGACGCTGGTTTGGACAGATTTGGGGACCGTCGGATTTTTTTGAGTTTAAATCGGGTTTAAATTCGATTTAAATTCAAAAGGTGAGTGTTTTAACCCACTCACAACTTCTAAAAGTTTTTATGTTTGTTAAATTCATTTTAGATATGAGTAGAAATTTAGTATGATTGTTTGGCATGTTTTATTCATCATATCTGTTAAATCGCATTTATTTAATATAACTGTTCATTTAATTTTATTACTGCAAATAGATTTACAGTTATAGTTATTTATTTGCATATAAACTGTTAGTTTAATAGTGTTAAATTTATTTTTGAATATAACTGCCAGTTATTACAGGTCATATATTCTCGGATATATATTGATATTGATTTAGTATTGGATGATGATTTTGATTTGGATGATGATGGATGAATGGATGTTTTATTTTATATCATTTAACTACAAGTTATCATGCATTTTTCGTTTCATTCGGGATTGTGGTTTGAAATGATATACAACCGCAAAATTTTTTTTTTTTTAATTGCGGATTGAAATGATAAATATCCGTATCACTTGACCATAGGATAGAAAATTATATACAGGCACCGCGGTCTATATATAAAATATTTTAAAGTGATTTCTATGGTTTGGATGGGATACGGTTTATGAAAATTTTAAGTTTTGATATTTTATAAATATTATTCTTCTACATATATACACATGAAGTTAAAATTTTTGAATTTAGGCTGTGTATAAATCTGTTAAATAAAAATGGAAAAAATTTAGAAAATGGAATTTGATAATTTATATTATATGTTTAAGTTTGAAAATTTTAAGGTATGATATTTATAACTGGAGTTTTTCCAAGATAAATTTAAATGAATATTCTAGTATAATTAAATTTAAGGAAATATTAAATTTCTAGAAATTGGAGTTGTATTTATGGATTTTATGTGAATATTCAAGACTAAATAATAGAACAATTGATTTGTTGAAAGAATAAAATTCCAACTTTAGTTTTGAAATATTAATACTCCAAATGGATATATATATATATATATATATATATAGAAATTGAAATGGTTTTGGAACTTGAAAGTGATATTTAAATTATGGTTTAGACTTTAAATAAGGAAATATATTTGTAAAGCCATGGAAAATATTTTTCTTTAAAAAAGTAACCTTAAAGTCAAACCATTTATTTTATATACCGTTGAATATCCAAACCATTCAAGTTCTAGAAGTTATGGTTTTAAAACTATGAATTTTCGAAATATTATGCTTTGAAAATATAATTCAAATGTTGGTTTCCAAATATTATAGATTTTAAAGCAGTATGATTTTTGGGAAAGAATTATATTTGGATAAAATTATATCATATTGTTTTAGGTTTTAAAATGATATCGTATTCATAGTTTTGAAATGGAAAATTTTATTCTGGTTTTAAAGTATAAACTATTTTTAAATAACCGCGGTGTTATAATAACGATGGGTTGGCAAAGAGACCGGGATCGGATATGGACATACTCTCTGTCGATATCGAAAACCACTTTGACTAACTGTGTACGTGGTGGAGATTCCAGAATGAAGTAGGTTGGTGGCGACGTTTCCTGTAAGGTAAATACGTGGACCCGACTCCCGTGAGTTGGCATAAGGTGGCTAAAACAGGAGCGATCGACGGGTTAATGAGGTCATTCCTCTGATCGGACACTCCTCTTCGATATTATACTTTGACTTTGGATTGATTCAGTGACCACTTTTACTTTGATTTTGGGGGAGTTTGTTCGAGGTGGGCGGTAGCTGCGGCTACGCGTTACCATCGGCCCGGAAGCGTAATTGGTATATCTACCCTGGCATTGCCTAGTTGTGTCGTGTCACCTACCCTAGCGTGCCTTATACGATTTTGGCTTTGTACCATACGTATGGAGTGCCCTCTGACGACGTCCAGTACGGGGGAGATTACGGTACTGTATAGACTATGGGAATATATTCTGTGTTAAGGGCTATATGGGTAACCCCTTAACGCTATTAAAAAGTAAGTTTATTTTACAAATAGACACTATTATAATAGCGCAATATACTACATAGTAAATAGTTTAACGGATCCTTAGGAGATGTAAATCCCGAGCATCTCTTGAGTTACTGCACTCATATTTATTTCTGTTAATTTAACTCACATAAGATCTTTTAGTTCTGACTCGAGTGTTTTGTCTTTTCAATTCGCTCGGGTCAGTCCGGGCGTTTCAGGATTGAAGACTTTAGCTTTGGAGGACGAAGACGAAGAACCCATATTATTATTATTTATAGTTTTGCACCACACTCATACTGTTCCGCTGCATTGATTGTATTGGTATGTGTAACTCTGATACTTATTGTATAAAGAAGAATCAAGTGTTTTGTAAACCGTTTACGAACTATATATTTATTATTGTATTTTATCCTTCCGCTGTGAGATTCTGTTTTGTTTTATTTTCTTCTCTGTTTTCTTATTTACCCTATAACAATCCGCCCTTTTGTATGGTTTGAATTGGCACGTGTGTCGGTTTAAATCGTGCGAAAAGGCGGGACGTTACAGTTGGTATCAGAGCTTTGGTTTAGCGATAAACCTTAGCTTTGTGGGGTTTGACTCTTTGTTAATAGGGTAGCAATACCCTATGGGAGTCGCTGAGTGTATATATATATGAGAGAGCGTACTTGTTAGTTTTATAAAAGGTTTTATATTGTGTTAATTTGTTCCGTTTTGTATTTATAAATTCCGGTTGATGCATGGGACGCTGTGACATCAATAGGGGTTTCTAAACACTTAATAGGACAGACCGACATAATATTTGTTTTAATATAGGCGAATGAAATAATTTTGCCTAATCTATTTTCTATATATATATAAAATAAAATTTTCAAATTATATCTATAATTGGTTGCTATAGATTTGTTGTTAGGAAATAGAGTAAATAATAATAGAAATAAAATTGAAGAAAATAGATAAATGAATTTGGAAATTTAGAACTGAAGTTCCGGGGGTTTTGAAAATTCTTTCGAATAAATTTTGGAATATAATAATATTATTTATAAGTATTTTCTAAAATAAGTATTTCAATATATTTCAGAAGAATTGTTTTAAAGGAAGATTTTGGAAAATAAGTTTGTACTTTCCTCTCTGTCGCTGGAAAATAAATTTCGGTGATGAGTGCACGCATCATCGACATTCATTTTCGAGTTTCGAAGAGGAAAGGCCACTGTAGAAATTTACTGCAAATTTGTTTAAGAGAACTTTATCGTTTGATTATAATTAAAGTTATATAAGTAAAAATAATATGTGTATCTACTATTTTAAACAATTTGGAATTAAACCCGGTATTTGGTTCTTAAAAATTCCAGTTAATTAATAGTTCAATTTAGTATAGAAAATGTGAACCTTTAATTAAAGAAAATTTAATACCATAGGAAGATAAGAAATGTAAATAAACAATTGTAAACATGAGTAAATGAATTAGTGAACTTCTTTATTTATACGAATTAATGTTATAGGGTAGAAAATTTAGTGTAATTAAATTTTTACTATTATTAAATATAATAGTAACGTAAACCTTTAAATAAATAAATGAAATTAAAGGTAAGTTGAAATTGAAATTTATAAAACGAATATATTTATTTAACCATTAATTAATTAAAGAAATCGAGAAGAAACTTGTATAAATTTCACTTACATTCTTAAAACATATATAACTTACAATATAATAAAAGTTGCAATGTTAGTAAGGAAATGTAAGAGAAAACTTACAAGTGAAGATTGAGGAAATGAATAATTCAATGAATTTGCTATAATTAAGGAGAATTTAATGTTATTAATTTAAGTTATAATTGAAATTCTATCGAGTAAATATAATAAAAAGGTAAGTATGACAGATAGATGATTTTAAACTCAAGTGATTAAAGTGTGAATAAATAAGATCATGAAATTTTAGTAAATAGTTCATGAAGAAGAAATAAACATTGGAAAAAGATTGAAGCTATTTGTTAACAAATAAGTATAAAGGAATAATTATAAGTAATAAGTAAATTAATGAAACAAACTTTAATGAGTAAATGAAATTTAAAGGTTACGTGAATCATAAAAGGAAATCAAACAACTAAGCATGAAATCAATGTATAATAAGTGAATTTGGTCGTTGTTTTGAAATTATTATTGGTTGATTTATGGTTGGTGTGACGACCCGCCCTTCTATTCCCAGAAAGACGTATCATCATGAAGAAAGAAAGGGATGAGAAAATAGAAAAGATAGAGAAGAAAGAACAACAACAACAGAATCTCACAGCGGAATGGAATAAAATATAATAGATCACATAACTATTACATAATTTTCATATATCAGAGTTACATATCATACAACACATACTAGACAGTTATAAACACCTGTCTAGTTATACAAGTCAATATACAATGCAGATAAACAACTCAGAGATACCACCACAGCGGAACTATATGTGTATCTACAACGCTGAAGCCTCCTGCTCCATTGCTCCTCCAGAATTCGTCAAACCTAACCTGAATCCCTTGGCTACCCGTAAAAACTTGGGTACCCGAGAGTTTATGAAAAACAAAAATAAACTCCGGGTCAGACATGGGTCTGGTATGAGTAACAGGTTAAAGTTACTTAACTTTGAAAAACATTTGAAAACAAAAGGGTATCACGTAAGACTTCCCACGAATAAATATGGTAAGTTTTTACCTTACGCTAACCAAAACATTTGATAGGAAATTCTGTGATATTATAATAGGTCTAGGGTTTTCAAGTAAATAGAAAATAGCCGAAATTGTTACATTCATTAAATTCCAGCTACTAGCCACCGAAGTGGGTAATACAATCAAAATCGTTGGCACTTATTGGATTTTGGATTCCATACAATGGCAGGGCTACTGGGGTACCGCCCGTCACAGTACGGGGCCTAGATCACCGTACCGAGGATTACTCCCTTCATCCCCTGCAACACAAGGCCGGAACCATTCCTTACTGAACAGTCCCGAACAAGACAACCCCGACAGTTGGAGCTCACAACTGTCCACACAGCCGAATAAAAAGGGACATCTAGACAGGGGAAAATCTTGTCCTGCTTGGGCATGACCCACCTAACCTTGCTGCACCTCCCCTGTTTTAGCCATTCCCGCTTGATGAGGCTTGAGGCTGCGATTACCTTTATAGAACATATTTCATAGAATGCTCATCGTCCACCTGACGATGTGTTGAAAGCATTCAATCCATACAAGTTCGTTCCGGGTTCGAACGAAACCGAAGGCATTATCTCGTTACACTCATTTTGGAATCACCCTCAGAGTTAACGACGATAACCCTTGCATTCTAAGTCTTCATCTTCACTTCAGATTCACGACCTAACGTTAATTTGGAATCGATGTGGTTTTCGGACTTCCAAATGCGGAAAACCCGATCCCGGTCTCATCGAAATCCAAAACGTGTCTTTTAGGGCCAAGTTGTCTATTTAGCCTTACCAGTTAAATTCAAAATAATTCAACATACACACAGATAGATAAATCACAATATCATAATAGATAGTCAACATCAACATAAACAGATAACCAATATTATCACTACAAACAGATAATGCATATTATCATCATATCAGATAATTCATAATATCATCATATTTAAAACAAAGCATACAAAGCATCATTAATCTTATATTGAGATCTCAAACCATTCAGGGTAAACAATATCATCAATCAATATATAAGCAATCACATCAGCTATAATTAATTTAAAATGAATTAAATTAATCACCTACATCTCTAATTAATTTAAAGTGAATTAAATTAATTACTTAACCATTCTATTGCTTATATCACTAATAATCGATTACCAATCAATTAATTTATCATCACTCAGTTATTCAATTTAATTAATCATCCTTGATTAATTTACTTTTAATTATATTTAAGTAATTATTCTTTAATTATTTTCACAAATTTATTACCCTTAACTAAACACAGGAATTTACCTTAAATTTACTAACATTAATTACATTATTTCTCAATTAATTGCATTAGTAAATCAATTCATTTATTAATTATTTCCAAATAATTTATTCTAATTTACATCATAAATTATAATAATTTATGATTTCTAATTATATTTTCTATTTAAATTAATTACATTAAGTAATTAGTCTTCAATTAAACCAAATTGTTAATCACCCTTGATTAACCCCATTCAGTAATTAACTACCCTTAATTACTTTATCAAATAAATAAATTACTCCATAATTTATTATCTCCAATTAACCCCTTGATTAATTATACCAAGTAATTATCTTCCAATTACTTTCACTATTAAATCATTCCTGGGTAATTACATCCAGTAATTATCATTAATTACTTCCCTAAGTAATTATACTTATTACATCATCAATTGATTATTTAAATTAATTAAACTTAATTAATTAACTTAAACAATTCATATTAAATTGAATTAATTACAATGAGTAATTAATTCCTTAATTACTTCCGTTAAGTAATTATACTTAACAATTCACAATTGCTTATCTTAAATAAATAATTTAATTAATTATTAAAATAAGCCCATTAATTTATTATTGCATAATTTTAGTTAATGACCTTCAATAACTAATTATAATCCTTTAATTACTTTTCTAAAGTAATTAACTTACATTTTAAGTTACTCTTAATAACTTATTAATTTTTCCTCTATTAATTCATTAATTGATTACTAATCGTAAATTTAAAATTAATCCAACGATTCCTTAAGTACCAATTAACTTACCTTTAGCTTTTATCTTATTAAAATAAAATTAACTCTTGATTTCGGAGTTAATTAATTCTAGTCACTCATTATTCATTTAGTTAATTTGATAATTACAATTCTTAAGTTTTAAACCTTTCCCATTTAATGATCCATTTATCATTAATAAGGTATTTAATAAATTTAATTTAAATTTACTTTAAAATTCATTTTAAATTTAGATTTAAAATGAAATCAAATTTATATTAACAATTCCAAACTTCTTTTATTTTACAACTAAAATAATAGCTATCTTAAATTAGTAGATTAAAGGAATTTACACACGGTTTCATATTAAATTCAAATCTAATTTAAAAAATTACTTTATCATTCAAATTAGTTTAAAACAAATTTTAAATTAAATTAAAAAAAAATCTTTATTTGTTTAAAGACTGAGATTCAAACTACGTTTTGAATCCAATCTTATCTTGGTTTTAAACTTTGTTTTAACTACACATTTTTTTATTTAAAAGCCCGGTTTTAAAACTGAAATAAACTTACACGTTTAAAACCCCTAGCTAAAAAATACCCGAGTTAAACAATTATTTTTACGAGCAAAACACCGCATTTCTTCGAGTCCGACACTCGAATCATTCGAGTGAAACTCGAGCAACAAATCCAAACTGAGATTCATTTATTTCACTCGAATCACTCGAGTGAAATCCTTTTTAAAGCGATTTCAAATAATTTAAAATTTTAAACTTTATTTTATTTTAAAATGAGATTCAAACTTCTTTTGAATCCAAACTTTTCTTTTGTTTAAATACCTATGTCAAACATTTATATTTCATTTTTAAAACCCAGTTTTAAAGAATATTACACTACAGGTTTTTAATTACCCTGTACAACTTCCCAGATTTCCCTCTCCCCTACTACTCCGAGTCAACAACAAGCAGGCTTCGAGATTGCGCGCAGAAATCCCGAGTCAAATTCCTAAAACCCCGAGTACCCCTTGCTTCAACAATTTCCAGGCACCACAGTGCACGTGCACGTGTACCCTCACCGGAGCTCTCTCCGATCATCGACGATCACTCCACCTCATCGCCAAATCACGCAGCAACCCACAACGATCACCCAAACATTTGCTCAAGCCTCGAAATCGAAAATGAACACAAACCCAAACCTGGAAACGAAATAACAGGTTTTCCCTCAAACCTGTCAACTCCAAAAGCTCGCTGCTCCCATCACTTGAAGGTCAGCCACTCCGGCCTCGACTTCATCCACGACCAACCTATAAATTCCCAAACCACCTCAACACTCGATCAACTACACTACCCAAAAAGATCGAGACTAATGTCATAGTGAAAAACTAGGGTTCCAAAAGAATTTTTACTACCGCAACTTCCACAACGATTTCCAACACAAACTAGTATTTTTCCTAGCTTCAACTAAGTCTCCTCCATCACTTTGAAGAACCCAGAGACCCCACTAACCATAGATCACCAGAAAGTCGCATATTTCCATAATATGCTTAAACCAGAGTAGCACCTATTTTCCTTTACTAAAAAATATAATTTTTGTTTTAAAAATCATATTTTGATTTAAGAAATCAATTTATAATACTGGATTTAAAATTTAAAAGGGTTGAGTTTTTCTTTAGTTTAAACATGCACAGAGCAGTTTTGGTTTACAGAGACAACAAGCTAAATCTTTTAACCTTTTTTTTTTATTTAATGCTTAACCTATGTTAAAACAAACAGGATTTGTTTGTGAATTAGATCCTATCATAACAAGATCAAAAGATAAGAATTTTGTAAACAATTTGAACCTGGAAATTCAAACAGAACAGGCAAATAAGATAGCATGCACGCAATTCATTTTCACATCAGACTATAATCCATCTACAAACAATATTTATTTTTATCAAAACATACTAGCATGCAACCTAATTAATAATTTAGGATTTAAAAGTTACTCACCAAGATTTGATCAAGAAAAATGGACAGAGCACACTTTGGGTTTGAAGACAGAATTTCCATTTTTTTGAAAGCTTTTGAAAACTTGAAACTGAGATGCCAAATCTTCTTGCCTATGAAAACTTGAAAACTACATGTATGCTTGCTTTTGTTTAGTTGAGTTGTAAATGTATGATGTTTGTTCTCTTGTTCCAGTTTGAAAAGAAATATAAACTTATTCTCTCTGGTTGCTATGTTGAACAAAAGTATTGCATACATATATAGAAGAGACAAGCTTTGCACAGGAAGGCATTATCTGGAACAAACCTTACTCTGGGTCAGAGATATTTTTCATATAGAGGCTGCAATGGGTTCAAACATTTCGGCAGGAATTATTTTTATACTTGTTGAATTGACACAATTGTATGCTGAGAATTTGGGAGCATTAAATGCTTTGAGTACTTTTTGTTTACTCTTTATTTAATTAGTACATGTTGAAACTCAAATATGCAGATAATCTAAGCTTCCTATATAAGATACTTACCTATTTAGTTCACATATTACAACATTTCACTTACAGGTTATATACATATTTGTCTGACTTGCTTTATACTTTAGGTACAAAATGTGAAGTTGTTTTGATTATTAGTTATGAATTTTAACTTATATATTAAGTTTTATGCTTATTTTATTTTCTTCTATTTTTAAACTTTAACTATCAATTACTTAATTTGATGAGTTCTAATTTATTTTCATACTTATGCTAATATCATAGATGTTTATGTATTTATACCCATTTTAATACCATACATTTTATTTATGTTTGTGTTTAATATTTTTTTTTTTAAGATTTGTTTTATTTTAAACATGTTTTGAAAGATGATATTTCTAATTTACAAATCATTACTTCTCATGTTAATGTATTCAAATAAATTTTGACATGGTAATTTTTATCTTTATAAAAATCCATTTTGTAATAAGATTACATCATTAATATTGTTAAATATAACTCATGATTAAATTAAGATAATAAATGAATTTGTCTTCTTATTCAATACATTACTTGTTTTATTAGCTACATTAAAAACAAACAAATCTTTTTATTTAAATTTAAACTTAAACTAAAATCAATTTTAAATAATTAAGTTTTTAGTTTGGGTATTAAAATTATATGGTTATTTATTTAGTAGCTTAATATCAAATTGAATCCAATTTTTAATTTATTAAAAATATCAGAATAAGAAAACAGGCCTATATATATATATTAAATTTAAAACAAAGATTATCTATTTATAATATATACAGATATGTATACATTACAAATATTAAATAATTTATCAGCCTTTAAAATAGATTATCAGTTTAAATATTTATTTTAAAGAAGGTTATTAAATTTATTTCAAATTTATTATTAACAATATGGTCAAATCAATTAAATTTTGACATAAATTATTAAATTGTTATTGTCAAAATTTTCGGGATATCACATTCTTCCCCCCTTAAAAGAATTTCGTCCCCGAAATTTAAAACAAAGGTAATTTAATAATTTAATTACAGATTTAATATTGAAACACAAGCATATATCAATCATATGCTAACAACCAAAGCAACCAATTCATCCAATCAAACAAATCTAACTATCCAGATAAAATTCTAAATAGAATTTTCACGAGTTTCCCCAAGTATAAATATTGGGATACTCTCTCTACCAAATCCAAACAATCAATATTACTAAGCTACCGAGCTTTCACTCATCTAGATCAACAAGACAGGATATCAGACTATAGATAAGTCTGACTCAAAACTCTCTGAACTGTTGACTCTACAATCGAAGATAACTCTTATACGTACTCCCTCAGAGATACGTGAAACACAATAATTCCCAGTTACCAAAACTGACAATCCAATCCCGAAACTAAACACTTATCCAGAATCAAATCTCTGACTATGGAATCCAAATTTCTTCGTCTCTTATCCACAATTCTTCGGACGATCCGGGGTTGCCTACATCCTTCCTGATCAGCTCAACACTTACTGATGTTCTTAGAAACAAACTGATCTTACTTTTTCTCATATGGAAAGATAATATAGATGCATTCCAATCCGGTCTTAAGATCCTGAAAAATTCCCAGTAGAAACTCTCTAATCCAAACACTGCAAATTCCAGTTGTTTCCACTTTAAACCAGCTGCCATCATGCTTCCACTGCGCAACTCTGACTGAGCAGATGAAATGCTGATGATCATCATGAATACTAGCTGGGCAACACATCATAGAACTATGGTCCAACAAATTTACTAAAGAAACTCAGAAATTCCTCTAAAATCCGAGCTGCTTCACTAACCCATTCTCCAAAAGTCATCTTACTACTGAGCTGAACCATTTGTACCACTCTAGAATCCAGAAGATACCAAACTCAATCTCTAGACACGGACAAATTCTAACTTCCTGAAGACATCCAGAAAAATCAGATAACTCAAAAGAAACGCAACAATCGCAAGTCACTTTTGCGATCAATCCAGCCCACTACCAAAGAAAACTATTCTCTCTTTACCAAACAGAACAGCCTATGCTTAATTAGCCAATCCATCAAAGAAACGGAACCACACTGCTGAGGCAGAAGTTAAAAACTTCCTTGCCAACACACCAATGCCAAGAAATTCCTAACCCAGAGCTCTTCGAGAAACTCGGACCTCAAACCAAACAGAAACATTCTACTGAACTCAGCCACAACACCGAAGAAGCTACACTTCCTTAACTGATTCCAAAGAAACATCTTCGGAGACTTCCACAGTCACTGTGTCTCATCACACAGCTACTACATCCTGAGGTAAGATATTCGGACTTGCTCAAGCCAAGCCGATGAGTCCAAACTCTAGCTCATCCAAACTTACACTTCAAAAATGAACTCCGAACCTTAACAGGTTTCCTTCAGAGATCGATGAAATCCTTACACTATCCAAAGCTCACTCGAGACGGTATTAGGTCTACAGTCTCGACAGATACACTTCCAACCTCAAATATTTATACTCCAACCATTTGGTAGTCGTGATACACTCACCACTACCCTATCTACCTTTATAACTTATATTGGATAACCCGGACAGGTAACCCAACAAGTAGGTAGAAATAAATATATATTTTTATATATTAAAATTACAAATACGCTCTCTCAAGAAAGAAATCGCTCTAGAGCCTAGGTATTCACTCATCCTAGCGCTCTGATACCAACTGTGACGACCCGCCCTTCTATTCCCAGAAAGACGTATCATCATGAAGAAAGAAAGGGATGAGAAAATAGAAAAGATAGAGAAGAAAGAACAACAACAACAACAGAATCTCACAGCGGAATGGAATAAAATATAATTGATCACATAACTATTACATAATTTTCATATATCAGAGTTACAGATCATACAACACATACTAGACAGTTATAAACACCTGTCTAGTTATACAAGTCAATATACAATGCAGATAAACAACTCAGAGATACCACCACAGCGGAACTATATGTGTATCTACAACGCTGAAGCCTCCTGCTCCATTGCTCCTCCAGAATTCGTCAAACCTAACCTGAATCCCTTGGCTACCCGTAAAAATTTGGGTACCCGAGAGTTTATGAAAAACAAAAATAAACTCCGGGTCAGACATGGGTCTGGTATGAGTAACAGGTTAAAGTTACTTAACTTTGAAAAACATTTGAAAACAAAAGGGTATCACGTAAGACTTCCCACGAATAAATATGGTAAGTTTTTACCTAACGCTAACCAAAACATTTGATAGGAAATTCTGTGATATTATAATAGGTCTAGGGTTTTCAAGTAAATAGAAAATAGCCGAAATTGTTACATTCATTAAATTCCAGCTACTAGCCACCGAAGTGGGTAATACAATCAAAATCGTTGGTATTGGATTTTGGATTCCATACAATGGCAGGGCTACTGGGGTACCGCCCGTCACAGTAGGGGGCCTAGATCACCTTACCGAGGATTACTCCCTTCATCCCCTGCAACACAAGGCCGGAACCATTCCTTACTGAACAGTCCCGAACAAGACAACCCCGACAGTTGGAGCTCACAACTGTCCACACAGCCGAATAAAAAGGGACATCTAGACAGGGGAAAATCTTGTCCTGCTTGGGCATGACCCACCTAACCTTGCTGCACCTCCCCTGTTTTAGCCATTCCCGGTTGATGAGGCTTGAGGCTGCGATTATCTTTATAGAACATATTTCTTAGAATGCTCATCGTCCACCTGACGATGTGTTGAAAGCATTCAATCCATACAAGTTCGTTCCGGGTTCGAACGAAACCGAAGGCATTATCTCGTTACACTCATTTTGGAATCACCCTCAGAGTTAACGACGATAACCCTTGCATTCTAAATCTTCATCTTCACTTCAGATTCAAGACCTAACGTTAATTTGGAATCGATGTGGTTTTCGGACTTCCAAATGCGGAAAACCCGATCCCGGTCTCATCGAAATCCAAAACGTGTCTTTTAGGGCCAAGTTGTCTATTTAGCCTTACCAGTTAAATTCAAAATAATTCAACATACACACAGATAGATAAATCACAATATCATAATAGATAGTCAACATTAACATAAACAGATAATGCATATTATCATCATATCAGATAATTCATATTATCATCATATTTAAAACAAAGCATACATAGCATCATTAATCTTATATTGAGATCTCAAACCATTCATGGTAAACAATATCATCAATCAATATATATAAGCAATCACATCAGCTATAATTAATTTAAAATGAATTAAATTAATCACCTACATCTCTAATTAATTTAAAGTGAATTAAATTAATTACTTAACCATTCTATTGCTTATATCACTAATAATCGATTACCAATCAATTAATTTATCATCACTCAATTATTCAATTTAATTAATCATCCTTGGTTAATTTACTTTTAATTATATTTAAGTAATTATTCTTTAATTATTTTCACAAATTTATTACCCTTAACTAAACACAGGAATTTACCTTGAATTTACTAACATTAATTACATTATTTCTTAATTAATTGCATTAGTAAATCAATTCATTTATTAATTATTTCCAAATAATTTATTCTAATTTACATCATAAATTATAATAATTTATGATTTCTAATTATATTTTCTATTTAAATTAATTACATTAAGTAATTAATCTTCAATTAAACCAAATTGTTAATCACCCTTGATTAATCCCATTCAATAATTAACTACCCTTAATTACTTTATCAAATAAATAAATTACTCCATAATTTATTATCTCCAATTAACCCCTTGATTAATTATACCAAGTAATTATCTTCCAATTACTTTCACTATTAAATCATTCCTGGGTAATTACATCCAGTAATTATCATTAATTACTTCCCTAAGTAATTATACTTATTACATCATCAATTGATTATTTAAATTAATTAAACTTAATTAATTAACTTAAACAATTCATATTAAATCGAATTAATTACAATGAGTAATTAATTCCTTAATTACTTCCGTTAAGTAATTATACTTAACAATTCACAATTGCTTATCTAAAATAAATAATTTAATTAATTATTAAAATAAGCCCATTAATTTATTATTGCATAATTTTAGTTAATGACCTTCAATAACTAATTATAATCCTTTAATTACTTTTCTAAAGTAATTAACTTACATTTTAAGTTACTCTTAATAACTTATTAATTTTTCCTCTATTAATTCATTAATTGATTACTAATCGTAAATTTAAAATTAATCCAACGATTCCTTAAGTACCAATTAACTTACCTTTAGCTTTTATCTTATTAAAATAAAATTAACTCTTGATTTCGGAGTTAATTAATTCTAGTCACTCATTATTCATTTAGTTAATTTGATAATTACAATTCTTAAGTTTTAAACCTTTCCCATTTAATGATCCATTTATCATTAATAAGGTATTTAATAAATTTAATTTAAATTTACTTTAAAATTCATTTTAAATTTAGATTTAAAATGAAATCAAATTTATATTAACAATTCCAAACTTCTTTTATTTTACAACTAAAATAATAGCTATCTTAAATTAGTAGATTAAAGGAATTTACACACGGTTTCATATTAAATTCAAATCTAATTTAAAAAATTACTTTATCATTCAAATTAGTTTAAAACAAATTTTAAATTAAATTAAAAAAAAATCTTTATTTGTTTAAAGACTGAGATTCAAACTACGTTTTGAATCCAATCTTATCTTGGTTTTAAACTTTGTTTTAACTACACATTTTTTTATTTAAAAGCCCGGTTTTAAAAACTGAAATAAACTTACACGTTTAAAACCCCTAGCTAAAAAATACCCGAGTTAAACAATTATTTTTACGAGCAAAACACCGCATTTCTTCGAGTCCGACACTCGAATCATTCGAGTGAAACTCGAGCAACAAATCCAAACTGAGATTCATTTATTTCACTCGAATCACTCGAGTGAAATCCTTTTTAAAGAGATTTCAAATAATTTAAAATTTTAAACTTTATTTTATTTTAAAATGAGATTCAAACTTATTTTGAATCCAAACTTTTCTTTTGTTTAAATACCTATGTCAAACATTTATATTTCATTTTTAAAACCCAGTTTTAAAGAATATTACACTACAGGTTTTTAATTACCCTGTACAACTTCCCAGATTTCCCTCTCCCCTACTACTCCGAGTCAACAACAAGCAGGCTTCGAGTTTGCGCGTAGAAATCCCGAGTCAAATTCCTAAAACCCCGAGTACCCCTTGCTTCAACAATTTCCAGGCACCACAGTGCACGTGCACGTGTACCCTCACCGGAGCTCTCTCCGATCATCGACGATCACTCCACCTCATCGCCAAATCACGCAGCAACCCACAACGATCACCCAAACATTTGCTCAAGCCTCGAAATCGAAAATGAACACAAACCCAAACCTGGAAACGAAATAACAGGTTTTCCCTCAAACCTGTCAACTCCAAAACCTCGCTGCTCCCATCACTTGAAGGTCAGCCACTCCGGCCTCGACTTCATCCACGACCAACCTATAAATTCCCAAACCACCTCAACACTCGATCAACTACACTACCCAAAAAGATCGAGACTAATGTCACAGTGAAAAACTAGGGTTCCAAAAAGAATTTTTACTACCGCAACTTCCACAACGATTTCCAACACAAACTAGTATTTTTCCTAGCTTCAACTAAGTCTCCTCCATCACTTTGAAGAACCCAGAGACCCCACTAACCATAGATCACCAGAAAGTCGCATATTTCCATAATATGCTTAAACCAGAGTAGCACCTATTTTCCTTTACTAAAAAATATAATTTTTGTTTTAAAAATCATATTTTGATTTAAGAAATCAATTTATAATACTGGATTTAAAATTTAAAAGGGTTGAGTTTTTCTTTAGTTTAAACATGCACAGAGCAGTTTTGGTTTACAGAGACAACAAGCTAAATCTTTTAACCTTTTTTTTTTATTTAATGCTTAACCTCTGTTAAAACAAACAGGATTTGTTTGTGAATTAGATCCTATCATAACAAGATCAAAAGATAAGAATTTTGTAAACTATTTGAACCTGGAAATTCAAACAGAACAGGCAAATAAGATAGCATGCACGCAATTCATTTTCACATCAGACTATAATCCATCTACAAACAATATTTATTTTTATCAAAACATACTAGCATGCAACCTAATTAATAATTTAGGATTTAAAAGTTACTCACCAAGATTTGATCAAGAAAAATGGACAGAGCACAGTTTGGGTTTGAAGACAGAATTTCCATTTTTTTGAAAGCTTTTGAAAACTTGAAACTGAGATGCCAAATCTTCTTGCCTATGAAAACTTGAAAACTACATGTATGCTTGCTTTTGTTTAGATGAGTTGTAAATGTATGATGTTTGTTCTCTTGTTCCAGTTTGAAAAGAAATATAAACTTATTCTCTCTGGTTGCTATGTTGAACAAAAGTATTGCATACATATATAGAAGAGACAAGCTTTGCACAGGAAGGCATTATCTGGAACAAACCTTACTCTGGGTCAAAGATATTTTTCATATAGAGGCTGCAATGGGTTCAAACTTTTCGGCAGGAATTATTTTTATACTTGTTGAATTGACACAATTGTATGCTGAGAATTTGGGAGCATTAAATGCTTTGAGTACTTTTTGTTTACTCTTTATTTAATTAGTACATGTTGAAACTCAAATATGCAGATAATCTAAGCTTCCTATATAAGATACTTACCTATTTAGTTCACATATTACAACATTTCACTTACAGGTTATATACATATTTGTCTGACTTGCTTTATACTTTAGGTACAAAATGTGAAGTTGTTTTGATTATTAGTTATGAATTTTAACTTATATATTAAGTTTTATGCTTATTTTATTTTCTTCTATTTTTAAACTTTAACTATCAATTACTTAATTTGATGAGTTCTAATTTATTTTCATACTTATGCTAATATCATAGATGTTTATGTATTTATACCCATTTTAATACCATACATTTTATTTATGTTTGTGTTTAATATTTTTTTTTTAAGATTTGTTTTATTTTAAACATGTTTTGAAAGATGATATTTCTAATTTACAAATCATTACTTCTCATGTTAATGTATTCAAATAAATTTTGACATGGTAATTTTTATCTTTATAAAAATCCATTTTGTAATAAGATTACATCATTAATATTGTTAAATATAACTCATGATTAAATTAAGATAATAAATGAATTTGTCTTCTTATTCAATACATTACTTATTTTATTAGCTACATTAAAAACAAACAAATCTTTTTATTTAAATTTAAACTTAAACTAAAATCAATTTTAAATAATTAAGTTTTAGTTTGGGTATTAAAATTATATGGTTATTTATTTAGTAGCTTAATATCAAATTGAATCCAATTTTTAATTTATTAAAAATATCAGAATAAGAAAACAGGCCTATATATATATATTAAATTTAAAACAAAGATTATCTATAATATATACAGATATGTATACATTACAAATATTAAATAATTTATCAGCCTTTAAAATTGATTATCAGTTTAAATATTTATTTTAAAGAAGGTTATTAAATTTATTTCAAATTTATTATTAACAATATGGTCAAATCAATTAAATTTTGACATAAATTATTAAATTGTTATTGTCAAAATTTCCAGGATATCACAGTTGGTTGGGTAAAGAAATGTGAAATTGTTGGATGAATAAATAATCTATCTTTGTTCCATCTAAGACTGTTGAGTAAAGGATGCACGTGATAGTTATTTTCATTCCATACAAATTTCAAGTTCTGAACCCGAACAACTTCTTGTTTGTTGGATAAATGGTTGCTTTGTCTTGTGTATGTATGCTGTTTGTAAGGTTGATGGTTGTTATTTGATTTGGTTGATTAATGGTGAAATCACTTAAATATTTCACTGTATCTAAATTTGTATATTTTAGCTAAATTATCTAATTTTGTAAATTTAAAATATTGATTTCGAAATTCTTCTTTTCCCTTCTTTTCCTTTTCGGGGACGAAAAGTTTTGAGTGGGGGAGAGTGTAACGACCCGTAAATTTCGACGATTAAATTTTAGTTAAAAAGGGATTATGTAATATAAAAAAAAATTTGTAAAGAAAAATAAAGATATATATAAAAGAGATAGAATTTATGCTGGAATGAACGCTAAATGAAAATCCAATGATTGAGATAGTGTAAGATGTATACCTGTGTGTAAGTTGAATAAATAAAGGAGATTTAAATTTATAACTAATAATGAATTGTAGAAACGGGTATTTAACTTAATTGTTGAAAGTTAGGTGAAATATCAATAAAGAAATAGCGTAAATTGTCGCACTTGAATAAAATGTAAATTAAAGAAATAAAGACAAAATTTAAATTACCTATGTATTAATATATTAAAAAGGACTGTAATTGTATGTGAATTAAGGCGGTAATATAGATGTCAGTTGATGGATAACCAATTTAATGCAAATCCAAATGCAATTGAAACGGCTGTTTGAGTTTTGGAGTGAAAATGGGAATAGTGAATACAACATTATAACCTCTTAATTAAATATGATTGTTTAATTAATACTAAAAGTAATAAAAGTTGGTAATAGTATTAATGAAATAATAATGATGAGAATTGAAATTGTATAATGGAAAATTTGTTAATAAATGGATGAAAATATTGGATGAACTAATTTATGGAAATAAAATCTAAAAGAATGTTGGATAGAACATAAGTGATTGAAATTTGGTAGTGTGTATTTGGAAATAAAGTTCATCTAAATATTGAGAAATTTTAATGTTTTTATTATGAAAATGTTACTTTAGTAATTATTAAAATAGTAACGGGAAGTGTGAAGGTAAATTTATATAACGTAAAACTTATTTTAAGGAATTAATTGAGTGTAGACTTATGAAATAGATTTAATGACAATAATTTTTGTACGTATTTATTCTATTTGTTGGTTAAGTTTTATTTTGATCAATTTCAATTAATGCACTAAATTATTGCAGTTAGTGTGGAATATTGGTAAGAGGATAAATAAGATGTAACCAAGGGAAAGGTCCATTTTATAATATAATAATTAGTGTGATCTTAGGAATGAATTAATTGAGGTTTAAGCTTTTATTTATGTGTAAAGTTAACAAAATTTCAATTAAATTGAAATCCAGTAATTTATGAAAATAAAGATGAGAATTGGGAAATATTACTGTAATGAATCATAAAAGAAATGTTAACTGTGTGGTTGAGTAATAATTGATTTATTTTGAGTTGTAATCCAATAAAATCAAATTTATTAGAATTTATTGCAATTAATTGGATTAATTGCAGTAACCTTTGGAAATTGGAACTTAGTAAAAATAATCTGGATTGGATTTCAAATAAATAGTTTAGGGTGAGTAACTGAATTACATACTATGAATAAGTAAACCAGGAAGATTAAATTTAATTAATATAAAATAGTTGATTTATTGCAAATAAAAGATTATGTAAATATTTAGTTAGGTGGAATTAAAGTTAATTACATAATAAGGTATGAATCCACTGCTAATTTTATGGAAATGAAAAGAGTACCAAAAACAAGCTTTGTCAGTATATTTAAGTTTAATGTATAATAATAAGTTAATGGTAATAAAAGAAGTTTAAACATCTAAATATTCTGTTAATAGAGAGTTGAGTTTAAATCTAAGAATATTAAGAAGTAGATTTTTGAATACAACATTTGATCCATCCACTTAAAATGTATAGATAGGATAATCGCTGATTTTTGATGTAAGTAGTGCAAACAGAGATTTATCTATTTATTTGGAATTGGAATTTATAAGTGTATAAATAGGAAATAAGTGAAATTTATTTTTAAATATTCATAAATGAAGATTTAGATGAAGGTGAGAATGGTAATGCTTTAAATAGTAGAGATGTACACAAATCAATGTAGGTGATTTGAAATAAAATGTTGTCGAAACGATAAAACGTTTCTTGTGAAAAATGGATGACATAACGAAAAAGGGTAATGTATTCACTTGAATATAAATTGAAATTTATTTAAGGTATTAATTACAATGGATAGAGATTTTGGGTAACATTGTAAATGATATGTAAGTAATGCAAATGTATGTCAATAGTAAGGGATTAGGATGAATTAAAAATTTGTAACATAGGAATTACCTGCCTATTTGTTAATAAAAATTTGAATGGTTAGTAAGTGATAATAGAATAAGTGTACATCAGTGGAATTGAGGTAACGTTGGTTTTAATGTTGAGGAAATAAATGGGTATAGTAAAGTTTAAGTGGAATTGTAAGTATGTATAGGGGAATGAATTATTGCAGGGAAATATTTGGTAACCATTGCAATAAATGTAAATTAGTGTGCATTAATATGAAATTTAGTAATAGGTGTGAATAACTTAAATTTCTTCATAGGATAAAGAATGATGGAAATAACGTTTATTTAATATATCGGGATTTAATTGATCATATAAGGTTGATTGCAAATCAAATGAAAAATGCTTAAATGGGAATTAAGTTATTTATTCATTTGGATTTAAAGCATGATTGAAATTTATTGGAAACTGAATAAAACGTTTTATGTTGATTGGAATTTAAGTTGGAAGTAATTAAGATAAATAAAATATGTATAATATGGAATTCAAATGTACATAGAAATGTGGATTTTAGTATGTAAACGTAAATCTATTGAGAATGGATCGAAATTTAATCTGTAATTATTACAGTAATTTAGAAATTTAGTTGAAATTGAAAATTTATCTATGTATTGGAAATTTATGGAATTGTGAATATATATATGGAAATTTAAATGAAGCGTCTAATTATACATGTGTGAATACGCTTAAAATGCAATGTAAATGTTGAGAAGGAAATAATTTAATCCGTAACGTGTATAATTAATATCCTTTTGGGACCACTTCTGTTTGCACGTTAAAATTCGTGCACACCTATCCTTTTGCGATCTATCTATAAATATGCTGTGATAAACCCTAGCCTCCTTTCTATTGTCAATTGGCTGTACGTTCATTTTTCTTCATCTCTTTCTCTTCCTCAATGGTTGCAAAACCTAATCTATCTACAACTCAAATTTTCTAATAAAATTCAAACTCTCCACAAAAATTCCAGAAAATTTTATGATAAAGTTCTCGAGACACGTAATCTGCTGGTACAATTCGTTTTCTATTTTGGATATTCATTTGACCATAAAAAAATTCGACGATGTGCTGTAGCTTTTAGCTGACGTGGCCATTGAAGTTAAGTGGGTTTTGTTTTATTTTATTTTATTTTATTTTATTTTATTTTTGTTTTCAAATCGTTTAAAATGAATATCTTTTTCATACGTTCTCCGATTCACGCGAAATTTCTTTTGTTAGGATCGTAATTTAGTTTCGGATCTGATGACGCTGGTTTGGACAGATTTGGGGACCGTCGGATTTTTTTGAGTTTAAATCGGGTTTAAATTCGATTTAAATTCAAAAGGTGAGTGTTTTAACCCACTCACAACTTCTAAAAGTTTTTATGTTTGTTAAATTCATTTTAGATATGAGTAGAAATTTAGTATGACTGTTTGGCATGTTTTATTCATCATATCTGTTAAATCGCATTTATTTAATATTACTGTTCATTTAATTTTATTACTGCATATAGATTTACAGTTATAGTTATTTATTTGCATATAAACTGTTAGTTTAATAGTGTTAAATTTATTTTTGAATGTAACTGCCAGTTATTACAGGTCATATATTCTCAGATATATATTGATATTGATTTAGTATTGGATGATGATTTTGATTTGGATGATGATGGATGAATGGATGTTTTATTTTATATCATTTAACTACAAGTTATCATGCATTTTTCGTTTCATTCGGGATTTTGGTTTGAAATGATATACAACCGCAAAAATTTTTTTTTTTAATTGCGGATTGAAATGATAAATATCCGTATCACTTGACCATAGGATAGAAAATTATATACAGGCACCGCGGTCTATATATAAAATATTTTAAAGTGATTTCTATGGTTTGGATGGGATACGGTTTATGAAAATTTTAAGTTTTGATATTTTATAAATATTATTCTTCTACATATATACACATGAAGTTAAAATTTTTGAATTTAGGCTGTGTATAAATCTGTTAAATAAAAATGGAAAAAATTTAGAAAATGGAATTTGATAATTTATATTATATGTTTAAGTTTGAAAATTTTAAGGTATGATATTTATAACTGGAGTTTTTCCAAGATAAATTTAAATGAATATTCTAGTATAATTAAATTTAAGGAAATATTAAATTTCTAGAAATTGGAGTTGTATTTATGGATTTTATGTGAATATTCAAGACTAAATAATAGAACAATTGATTTGTTGAAAGAATAAAATTCCAACTTTAGTTTTGAAATATTAATACTCCAAATGGATATATATATATATATATATATATATATATATATATATAGAAATTGAAATGGTTTTGGAACTTGAAAGTGATATTTAAATTATGGTTTAGACTTTAAATAAGGAAATATATTTGTAAAGCCATGGAAAATATTTTTCTTTAAAAAAGTAACCTTAAAGTCAAACCATTTATTTTATATACCGTTGAATATCCAAACCATTCAAGTTCTAGAAGTTATGGTTTTAAAACTATGAATTTTCGAAATATTATGCTTTGAAAATATAATTCAAATGTTGGTTTCCAGATATTATAGATTTTAAAGCAGTATGATTTTTGGGAAAGAATTATATTTGGATAAAATGATATCATATTGTTTTAGGTTTTAAAATGATATCGTATTCATAGTTTTGAAATGGAAAATATTATTCTGGTTTTAAAGTATAAACTATTTTTAAATAACCGCGGTGTTATAATAACGATGGGTTGGCAAAGAGACCGGGATCGGATATGGACATACTCTCTGTCGATACCGAAAACCACTTTGACTAACCGTGTACGCGGTGGAGATTCCAGAATGAAGTAGGTTGGTGGCGACGTTTCCTGTAAGGTAAATACGTGGACCCGACTCCCGTGAGTTGGCATAAGGTGGCTAAAACAGGAGCGATCGACGGGTTAATGAGGTCATTCCTCTGATCGGACACTCCTCTTCGATATTATACTTTGACTTTGGATTGATTCAGTGACCACTTTTACTTTGATTTTGGGGGAGTTTGTTCGAGGTGGGCGGTAGCTGCGGCTACGCGTTACCATCGGCCCGGAAGCGTAATTGGTATATCTACCCTGGCATTGCCTAGTTGTGCCGTGTCACCTACCCTAGCGCGCCTTATACGATTTTGGCTTTGTACCATACCTATGGAGTGCCCTCTGACGACGCCCAGTACGGGGGAGATTACGGTACTGTATAGACTATGGGAATATATTCTGTGTTAAGGGCTATATGGGTAACCCCTTAACGCTATTAAAAAGTAAGTTTATTTTACAAATAGACACTATTATAATAGCGCAATATACTATATAGTAAATAGTTTAACGGATCCTTAGGAGATGTAAATCCCGAGCATCTCTTGAGTTACTGCACTCATATTTATTTCTGTTAATTTAACTCACATAATATCTTTTAGTTCTGACTCGAGTGTTTTGTCTTTTCAATTCGCTCGGGTCAGTCCGGGCGTTTCAGGATTGAAGACTTTAGCTTTGGAGGACGAAGACGAAGAACCCGTATTATTATTATTTATAGTTTTGCACCACACTCATACTGTTCCGCTGCATTGATTGTATTGGTATGTGTAACTCTGATACTTATTGTATAAAGAAGAATCAAGTGTTTTGTAAACAGTTTACGAACTATATATTTATTATTGTATTTTATCCTTCCGCTGTGAGATTCTGTTTTGTTTTATTTTCTTCTCTGTTTTCTTATTTACCCTATAACAATCCGCCCTTCCGTATGGTTTGAATTGGCACGTGTGTCGGTTTAAATCGTGCGAAAAGGCGGGACGTTACAGTTGGTATCAGAGCTTTGGTTTAGCGATAAAGCTTAGCTTTGTGGGGTTTGACTCTTTGTTAATAGGGTAGCAATACCCTATGGGAGTCGCTGAGTGTATATATATATGAGAGAGCGTACTTGTTAGTTTTATAAAAGGTTTTATATTGTGTTAATCTGTTCCGTTTTGTATTTATAAATTCCGGTTGATGCATGGGACGCTGTGACATCAATAGGGGTTTCTAAACACTTAATAGGACAGACCGACATAATATTTGTTTTAATATAGGCGAATGAAATAATTTTGCCTAATCTATTTTTTATATATATATAAAATAAAATTTTCAAATTATATCTATAATTGGTTGCTATAGATTTGTTGTTAGGAAATAGAGTAAATAATAATAGAAATAAAATTGAAGAAAATAGATAAATGAATTTGGAAATTTAAAACTGAAGTTCCGGGGGTTTTGAAAATTCTTTCGAATAAATTTTGGAATATAATAATATTATTTATAAGTATTTTCTAAAATAAGTATTTCAATATATTTCAGAAGAATTGTTTTAAAGGAAGATTTTGGAAAATAAGTTTGTACTTTCCTCTCTGTCGCTGGAAAATAAATTTCGGTGATGAGTGCACGCATCATCGACATTCATTTTCGAGTTTCGAAGAGGAAAGGCCACTGTAGAAATTTACTGCAAATTTGTTTAAGAGAACTTTATCGTTTGATTATAATTAAAGTTATATAAGTAAAAAGAATATGTGTATCTACTATTTTAAACAATTTGGAATTAAACCCGGTATTTGGTTCTTAAAAATTCCAGTTAATTAATAGTTCAATTTAGTATAGAAAATGTGAACCTTTAATTAAAGAAAATTTAATACCATAGGAAGATAAGAAATGTAAATAAACGATTGTAAACATTAGTAAATGAATTAGTGAACTTCTTTATTTATAAGAATTAATGTTATAGGGTAGCAAATTTAGTGTAATTAAATTTTTACTATTATTAAATATAATAGTAACGTAAACCTTTAAATAAATAAATGAAATTAAAGGTAAGTTGAAATTGAAATTTATAAAACGAATATATTTATTTAACCATTAATTAATTAAAGAAATCGAGAAGAAACTTGTATAAATTTCACTTACATTCTTAAAACATATATAACTTACAATATAATAAAAGTTGCAATGTTAGTAAGGAAATGTAAGAGAAAACTTACAAGTGAAGATTGAGGAAATGAATAATTCAATGAATTTGCTATAATTAAGGAGAATTTAATGTTATTAATTTAAGTTATAATTGAAATTCTATCGAGTAAATATAATAAAAAGGTAAGTATGACAGATAGATGATTTTAAACTCAAGTGATTAAAGTGTGAATAAATAAGATCATGAAATTTTAGTAAATAGTTCATGAAGAAGAAATAAACATTGGAAAAAGATTAAAGCTATTTGTTAACAAATAAGTATAAAGGAATAATTATAAATAATAAGTAAATTAATGAAACAAACTTTAATGAGTAAATGAAATTTAAAGGTTACGTGAATCATAAAAGGAAATCAAACAACTAAGCATGAAATCAATGTATAATAAGTGAATTTGGTCGTTGTTTTGAAATTATTATTGGTTGATTTATGGTTGGTTGGGTAAAGAAATGTGAAATTGTTGGATGAATAAATAATCTATCTTTGTTCCATCTAAGACTGTTTAGTAAAGGATGCGCGTGATAGTTATTTTCATTCCATACAAATTTCAAGTTCTGAACCCGAACAACTTCTTGTTTGTTGGATAAATGGTTGCTTTGTCTTGTGTATGTATGCTGTTTGTAAGGTTGATGGTTGTTATTTGATTTGGTTGATTAATGGTGAAATCACTTAAATATTTCACTGTATCTAAATTTGTATATTTTAGCTAAATTATCTAATTTTGTAAATTTAAAATATTGATTTCGAAATTCTTCTTTTCCCTTCTTTTCCTTTTCGGGGACGAAAAGTTTTGAGTGGGGGAGAGTGTAACGACCCGTAAATTTCGACGATTAAATTTTAGTTAAAAAGGGATTATGTAATATAAAAAAAATTTTGTAAAGAAAAATAAAGATATATATAAAAGAGATAGAATTTATGCTGGAATGAACGCTAAATGAAAATCCAATGATTGAGATAGTGTAAGATGTATACCTGTGTGTAAGTTGAATAAATAAAGGAGATTTAAATTTATAACTAATAATGAATTGTAGAAACGGGTATTTAACTTAATTGTTGAAAGTTAGGTGAAATATCAATAAAGAAATAGCGTAAATTGTCGCACTTGAATAAAATGTAAATTAAAGAAATAAAGACAAAATTTAAATTACCTATGTATTAATATATTAAAAAGTACTGTAATTGTATGTGAATTAAGGCGGTAATATAGATGTCAGTTGATGGATAACCAATTTAATGCAAATCCAAATGCAATTGAAACGGCTGTTTGAGTTTTGGAGTGAAAATGGGAATAGTGAATACAACATTATAACCTCTTAATTAAATATGATTGTTTAATTAATACTAAAAGTAATAAAAGTTGGTAATAGTATTAATGAAATAATAATGATGAGAATTGAAATTGTATAATGGAAAATTTGTTAATAAATGGATGAAAATATTGGATGAACTAATTTATGGAAATAAAATCTAAAAGAATGTTGGATAGAACATAAGTGATTGAAATTTGGTAGTGTGTATTTGGAAATAAAGTTCATCTAAATATTGAGAAATTTTAATGTTGTTATTATGAAAATGTTACTTTAGTAATTATTAAAATAGTAACGGGAAGTGTGAAGGTAAATTTACAAACGTAAAACTTATTTTAAGGAATTAATTGAGTGTAGACTTATGAAATAGATTTAATGACAATAATTTTTGTACGTATTTATTCTATTTGTTGGTTAAGTTTTATTTTGATCAATTTCAATTAATGCACTAAATTATTGCAGTTAGTGTGGAATATTGGTAAGAGGATAAATAAGATGTAACCAAGGGAAAGGTCCATTTTATAATATAATAATTAGTGTGATCTTAGGAATGAATTAATTGAGGTTTAAGCTTTTATTTATGTGTAAAGTTAACAAAATTTCAATTAAATTGAAATCCAGTAATTTATGAAAATAAAGATGAGAATTGGGAAATATTACTGTAATGAATCATAAAAGAAATGTTAACTGTGTGGTTGAGTAATAATTGATTTATTTTGAGTTGTAATCCAATAAAATCAAATTTATTAGAATTTATTGCAATTAATTGGATTAATTGCAGTAACCTTTGGAAATTGGAACTTAGTAAAAATAATCTGGATTGGATTTCAAATAAATAGTTTAGGGTGAGTAACTGAATTACATACTATGAATAAGTAAACCAGGAAGATTAAATTTAATTAATATAAAATAGTTGATTTATTGCAAATAAAAGATTATGTAAATATTTAGTTAGGTGGAATTAAAGTTAATTACATAATAAGGTATGAATCCACTGCTAATTTTATGGAAATGAAAAGAGTACCAAAAACAAGCTTTGTCAGTATATTTAAGTTTAATGTATAATAATAAGTTAATGGTAATAAAAGAAGTTTAAACATCTAAATATTCTGTTAATAGAGAGTTGAGTTTAAATCTAAGAATATTAAGAAGTAGATTTTTGAATACAACATTTGATCCATCCACTTAAAATGTATAGATAGGATAATCGCTGATTTTTGATGTAAGTAGTGCAAACAGAGATTTATCTATTTATTTGGAATTGGAATTTATAAGTGTATAAATAGGAAATAAGTGAAATTTATTTTTAAATATTCATAAATGAAGATTTAGATGAAGGTGAGAATGGTAATGCTTTAAATAGTAGAGACGTACACAAATCAATGTAGGTGATTTGAAATAAAATGTTGTCGAAACGATAAAACGTTTCTTGTGAAAAATGGATGACATAACGAAAAAGGGTAATGTATTCACTTGAATATAAATTGAAACTTATTTAAGGTATTAATTACAATGGATAGAGATTTTGGGTAACATTGCAAATGATATGTAAGTAATGCAAATGTATGTCAATAGTAAGGGATTAGGATGAATTAAAAATTTGTAACATAGCAATTACCTGCCTATTTGTTAATAAAAATTTGAATGGTTAGTAAGTGATAATAGAATAAGTGTACATTAGTGGAATTGAGGTAACGTTGGTTTTAATGTTGAGGAAATAAATGGGTATAGTAAAGTTTAAGTGGAATTGTAAGTATGTATAGGGGAATGAATTATTGCAGGTAAATATTTGGTAACCATTGCAATAAATGTAAATTAGTGTGCGTTAATATGAAATTTAGTAATAGGTGTGAATAACTTAAATTTCTTCATAGGATAAAGAATGATGGAAATAACGTTTATTTAATATATCGGGATTTAATTGATCATATAAGGTTGATTGCAAATCAAATGAAAAATGCTTAAATGGGAATTAAGTTATTTATTCATTTGGATTTAAAGCATGATTGAAATTTATTGGAAACTGAATAAAACGTTTTATGTTGATTGAAATTTAAGTTGGAAGTAATTAAGATAAATAAAATATGTATAATATGGAATTCAAATGTACATAGAAATGTGGATTTTAGTATGTAAACGTAAATCTATTGAGAATGGATAGAAATTTAATCTGTAATTATTACAGTAATTTAGAAATTTAGTTGAAATTGGAAATTTATCTATGTATTGGAAATTTATGGAATTGTGAATATATATATGGAAATTTAAATGAAGCATCTAATTATACATGTGTGAATACGCTTAAAATGCAATGTAAATGTTGAGAAGGAAATAATTTAATCCGTAACGTGTATAATTAATATCCTTTTGGGACCACTTCTGTTTGCACGTTAAAATTCGTGCACACCTATCCTTTTGCGATCTATCTATAAATATGCTGTGATAAACCCTAGCCTCCTTTCTATTGTCAATTGGCTGTACGTTCATTTTTCTTCATCTCTTTCTCTTCCTCAATGCTTGCAAAACCTAATCTATCTACAATTCAAATTTTCTAATAAAATTCAAACTCTCCACAAAAATTCCAGAAAATTTTATGATAAAGTTCTCGAGACACGTAATCTGCTGGTACAATTCGTTTTCTGTTTTGGATATTCGTTTGACCAGAAAAAAATTCGACGATGTGTTGTAGCTTTTAGCTGACGTGGCCATTGAAGTTAAGTGGGTTTTGTTTTATTTTATTTTATTTTATTTTTGTTTTCAAATCGTTTAAAATGAATATCTTTTTCATACGTTCTCCGATTCACGCGAAATTTCTTTTGTTAGGATCGTAATTTGGTTCCGGATCTGATGACGCTGGTTTGGACAGATTTGGGGACCGTCGGATTTTTTGAGTTTAAATCGGGTTTAAATTCGATTTAAATTCAAAAGGTGAGTGTTTTAACCCACTCACAACTTCTAAAAGTTTTTATGTTTGTTAAATTCATTTTAGATATGAGTAGAAATTTAGTATGACTGTTTGGCATGTTTTATTCATCATATCTGTTAAATCGCATTTATTTAATATAACTGTTCATTTAATTTTATTATTGCATATTGATTTACAGTTATAGTTATTTATTTGCATATAAACTGTTAGTTTAATAGTGTTAAATTTATTTTTGAATATAACTGCCAGTTATTACAGGTCATATATTCTCGGATATATATTGATATTGATTTAGTATTGGATGATGATTTTGATTTGGATGATGGATGATGATGGATGAATGGATGTTTTATTTTATATCATTTAACTGCAAGTTATCAGGCATTTTTCGTTTCATTCGGGATTGTGGTTTGAAATGATATACAACCGCAAATTTTTTTTTTAATTGCGGATTGAAATGATAAATATCCGTATCACTTGACCATAGGATAGAAAATTATATATGTAACGACCCGTATTTTATGTGTTGATATATTGTAGAATTTACAGGTCGAAGGATTGGTTATGCTGTCTCTAGCCTGAGTCTTGTTCGAGCCATGGGATGAGTTGTGTACGAATTAAGGGTTAGCTCGTATGACCAACCTAAGGAAGTGGCCGAGCTATAGGAGTTAACAGGTTAAGGATTGGACCGACCTAAGGGGAGTGACCGACCTAAGAGCTAATGGTTTAGAGTTATGGCCGAGTTAAGGGGTTGACCGACTTAGTGGTGATCGGCTTAGTGGAGATGCCGAGCTAGCAAAGTCACCGGGACAACACGTTAAGGGGGGATACCGGCTTAAGGAGCTACGAGTTATATTGATAGGTCGTTGGCTTGGTTTTGTGTTAGGTCGTAAGGTAATCGTTAGCTCGGTAGGATTTAGGTCGGTCGAGGGATAAGGTCATATGCGACCTAAGTTGGTTCTGTGCTAAGAGTTAGGTCGGCATCTGGTTATAACGATAGGTCGGAGACCTGTTTAAGTCTTTAGGTCGGCACTAGGGATAAGCCGTTAGGTCGGTGGGATGGTTACGGCACGTATGTTTTAGGTCGTAGAAGAGCATAGGTCGGCAGCGACCTATGTTAGGTCGGAGTCTTTTTAGGTCGGTAACGACCTAATAGCGAACTCCGAGTTAAGACCTTGGGCGATCTAAGGTTGATTCAGCCTATAAATAGGGGGGTTTGGCTCACTTTTTGGCACCGTTTTTTGAAGCAACGAAGTGCTGCCATTTTGGGAACTCGACTACAACATTTCTTCATCTTCTTTTCTCCATTCAAATCTAATTCTAACATCCATCCAAGATCGAAGATCGAGATTGAAGATCCAAGATACAAAGTTGAAGATCTTCATCCAACGAAGCTAGATTTCATCGTTTTAAGCGAGATTTCTCCGGATCAAGCCTTGATCTTCGCTGTCCAGATCTGAAGTGTTTAGTTTTTGAAGTGTTTAGGTGATTTGGTGAGTGGTAGTTATCTCTCATGCGGACCCAAAGGAGTATATTGGATTGGTGGTTTGTTGGAGTGTTGTAGATAGTGATTTTTTTGTGCATTTTCCTTAGATCCAAGTACAAATCCATTGTTGTGAAGATGTTTACCTATGCAAGTTCATTTATTAAGTTATAGAAACAAAACCCATGTTTTATATTTGATAGATCTATGCTAAAAACCTATGAATCATGCATTTTGGACTTATGCTCATTTATTTACGAAATTGCCATTATAGTTAATATTGCTCATTAGATCTTGTTTGAATGATTGATTGTTTGGACGAATGATTGATTTGATTGTTTCAAGTTAGCTAGTAGTTGATTTGGGACAAGATGGTTGAAGATGATTCAAAAGCTAAGTGGAAAGACTCTTGAATAGTGAAAGCTGCCTGTGGCATATGAAGCGGATGTGGAAGCTCATATGGATGGATTCGATGATGATGGACTTTGCCATGATGCGAGGAGGCAAAGCATGAGATCGAGATGGGACTTTGCTATGATGCGATGAGGCAAAGTGTGATGTTGAGATGGGACGGGTTATGATGACGTTCCAAGCACGGGCTACGACGACGTGCAAAGTTATATTGATAACTCGGTGATGCGATCCGGGTTGGTGATAATGGTTAGCTTGAGAGGCGCTTGAGCTAGTATGGAAATAGTTGTTGAGGAGGATGACTAGGAGGCTGAGATCTTGTCGTTGTTGAAGGTTCTAGCATGCTCAAAGCAAGAGTACGTTGGAACGGGCTGCGACGACGTTCCAGGCACGGGCTGCGACGACGTGTTAGTACTCTGGGTAGTTGCGAAAATTCCTAGGCACGGGCTGCGACGACGTGCGGAGTTATGTCTAGAACCGGGGTTACCGTTAGCCCTTGACGGATGGTCATTCAATCAACGGTAAAATCGAAGTAAGGATAACAGTGATAGCCAGAGTCATGGATGTTTGGTCGTATTATCATTCGGTCTCAAGAGCGGTATTTTCTGGGTGCTTATCTGATCTTGGTTTAGGCCTTGGGGGTTTGTATTTGGAAAGCATCGCCCTTGACTCGAGTGATTATTGCTTTACTTTAATTATCTGCTATATTATGCTTGCTTTTCCTTAGTGTGTGTCTGGGGGGGGGGGGGCTATCACTGTAGAAAGAGGTGGAGTGGGATGGTTTGGTTCCTATTCCTTTTACTCCTTATGCTCTTTTGGTATGTTTGATAGTTGATTTACTGCTCACTAAGACTTTGTCTGACTCAAGGTTTTATGTCTCCTCTTATTACCTTGGGCTGTTCATCCATGTTGGGATGGGCAGACTAGGTAGCAGGTGACAGGTGCTGTTCTTAGAGATCTACGCTGATGATGACGAAGACGAGCAGGAGGCTTTGCATACTAGTTTTCTTACTATATGTACTGGGTGTTCCGCTGTTATATCTGATTGAGTGTTTGTAGTGAGGCTTTGATGTATGGATGATTCATGTTTGTATAAAACTACTACGATGCTTATATGATGATTTTTCTGTTATGGGGCTTCACTATATATTTCTCTATTGTATTTTATCCATGCGTTGTGAGTTGTACGATAGAGTTTGCTGTTTTATTTTACCCTGACTACTGTCCATGGCTACCTGGCACGCCCTTCAACGCTCTTTTCTCTTGTTTTGGTGCGGGAGTCATGGGCGGTCGTCACATTTGGTATCGGAGCCAGGTTAATCGATTTTAGCCAACGCTCGCTGACGTAACTACGTATGAGAGACGTAATTGTATTTTGATGAATGATTACTATATATAATATAGTAGTTTAGAAGGATTTGAACTCCTTTTTGCAGTTGTTTCTCAAGGTGTTCTAAGTCATTCCTTTTTGTAGATATTAAGGATGAGTCGAAGAGGGAGACCAGCTGCAAGGGAAAGCCGTGCTACTGAAGGAGCGGTTGATTATGGGACTATGTTCGAAGCGATGATGACTTCGATCATGAGAAGGATACCAGCTCCAGGGCCATCTGTAGATGTTGGAGTTCAAGTCCAAGCTCCAAGACCGGTGAATTTTGCCAAGCTTTGCAAGGATTATACTTCTCTTGGAGGAAAAGCTTTCTTGGGGACAGAGTCGACTATTGAAGTGCAGAGGTGGATTGATGCTTGCCGAAGAATCTTTGGGGACTTGGGAATTGAGGATGCAACCAAGAGGAAGCTTGCATCGAGACAGCTTCAGGGAAGAGCTGCTGATTGGTGGAATTCTATCACCATAGATACTTCAGAAGAAGAGATTACTTGGGAGCAATTCCAAGTTAAATTTGAAGCCAAGTTCATCTCTACTGCTCAGAAGTCTGCTTTGTTCAAAAGGTTTGTAGAGCTCAAGCAAGGTGGGAGGCCTGTTCTTGAGTATATTTCCGAGTTTGAAGCCTTGTCCAAGTATGCCAGATCGTATATTAATTCTCCCTACCAGAAGAACGAAAAGTTTGTGACTGGTCTGGATGCTTATCTTGGGAGGCAGTTAGTGGATCATTTGGACGATCCATTTGAGAAGCTGGTGGAGAAAGCTCTTAGGCATGAGAGTTTGTTTCCTAAGGAAAGTTCTGTTGTTTCTGTAACCAAGGAAGGATCTAAACCCCAGCAAAATGGAAACAAGAAGAGGAAGCAGCAGCAACAGAAGGGAAAGGATGGCCAGAAGAAGCCGAAGGGCGAGGTGATTTGCTATAATTGTCAGTAGAAGGGCCATCTCTCTAAGGATTGTAGGAATCCAAGGGCACCGGCGAAATGCCACAATTGTGATAAACCAGGGCATTTCAGGAAGGACTGTCCAGAACCGAGGAAGGACAGGCAGATTGTGCAAGCTTATGCTTTGGGAGCTGTGCCGTCATCTTCAAAAGCTCCTACTGCTGAAGAGAAGGGGAAGAGTGTGGTAGTTCAAGGTACTCTTTCTATTTGTGGTGTCCCAGTTAGAGTGTTGTTTGATACTGGAGCGTCGCATTCTTTTGTTTGTAATGATTTGGTAGACTGGTTAGGTTTGAAACCAGATATTGTTGATAGACCATTGGTTGTGACTAATCCAGTTGGGGGTTCGTCATGTTTGTGTATGATATGCCGTGGTCTAGTTGTGTCGAGTCATGATTGCTCGTTTGTTTGTGATTGCTTTGTTCTAAACTTTGCGGGGTTCGGAATTATTTTGGGTATGGACTGGCTTAGGAAGTAGGCGGCTAGGATTGATTGTGAGGGGCTTGAGGTGACAGTCGGGAATGTGGAAGGGCGAAAGGTTGTGATACGATGTAAGCATGAGGAAGGCGTCTTCATGAGCTTCATGTATTCGCTGGTTGTTCCACGGGATGGACTGTCATCGGTGCCAATTGTGAATGGATTTGAGGACGTCTTTGACGAAGTCAAAGGGTTACCGCCGCATAGGGAGATCGAGTTTCGTATCGATCTGGTCGAGGGAGCCAGACCTGTTGTGATGCCTCTTAGGCGGATGGCGCCTAGGGAGCAGCTAGAGTTGAGGGTGCAGGTTGATGACCTTTTGCAGAAAGGATTCATTCGGAGAAGTGTGTCCGAATGGGGTGCACCAGTTGTGTTCGCAACCAAAGCGGATGGATCGTTGAGGTTGTGTGTGGATTATCGTGAGCTAAATAAGTTGACTAAGAAGAACAAGTATCCATTGCCGAGAATAGATGACTTGTTTGACCAACTTCACGAGGCTAAGGTGTTTTCCCAGATGGATTTGGCAACGGGATTTAACCAGTTGAGAGTGGCAAAGGATAGTGTGCCGAAGACTGCTTTCAGGGCACCATCCGGGTTTTATGAGTGGCTGGTAATGCCGTTTGGATTGACTAACGCGCCAGCATATTTTGTGGATCTTATGAATAGAGTGTTCAGAGATCAGTTGAACAAATTTGTACTTGTGTTCGTGGATGATATTTTGGTTTACTCCAGAACTGAAGAAGAGCACAAGACGCACTTAAGGATTGTTTTGGAAATCTTGCGGAAACATCAGCTGAAGGCTAAGTTTTCGAAGTGTCACTTCTGGAAGAGTGAAGTGAGGTTCTTAGGCCATGTTATCTCTAGAAATGGAATAGCGGTTGATCCCGCTAAGGTGGCAGCAATCCAGGATTGGGTTAGACCTAAGAATGCATCTGATGTGAGGAGTTTTCTTGGATTAGCAGGATATTATCGTCGGTTTATCAAAGACTTTTCCAAGATAGCTGCACCGTTGACAGGATTGACGAAGAAGAACCAAGTGTTCAGATGGGATGACAAGTGTGAGCAAGCTTTCGTAATCCTGAAAGAGCGACTGACAAGTGCTCCTGTTTTGACTATTCCAAGTGGGAATGATGAGATGGTGGTTTACACCGATGCATGTGGCACTGGACTTGGAGCAGTGCTAATGCAGAAAGATAAAGTTGTTGCGTATGCTAGTCGACAACTGAAGCCACATGAAAGGAATTATCCGACTCATGATTTGGAGTTAGCGGCAATTGTGTTTGCTTTGAAGATGTGGAGACATTATCTATTGGGAGTTAGATTTGAGTTATTTACAGATCATAAGTCGTTGAAGTATCTGTTCTCCCAAAAGGATTTGAATCTTCGACAGCAACGGTGGCTAGAGTTTCTGGCATCTTATGATTTTGGTATAGCCTATACTCCGGGAAAAGGTAACGCAGTGGCTGATGCGTTAAGTCGAAGACATGTAGGATTGGGAACCATGTTTTCGGAATGGAAGAGTCTCGAATATTTGGCTGGATTTGATTTCAGGCCCAGATGCGAATTGGAACCTGAGATGTTGGCAAACTTATCGATAAGACCTACTCTTGTGGAAAGGATTGGAGAGAGCCAAAAGAGAGATGATAAGCTTGTCAAGATTATCCGAGATTTGGAATCTGGATTGAACCCAGAGAAGGATAAAGGATTCGAGGTCGATCGAGAGGGTTGGCTTCGGAAACAAGGACGATTGGTTGTTCCCGACATTGATGGATTGAGAGATGAAGTTCTGAGGGGAGGTCATCACTCGAAGTTGACAATTCATCCAGGTGGAAATAAGATGTATCGGGATATGAAGAGAACTTACTACTGGGAAGGCATGAAGAAAGATGTTGGAAATTTTATTTCCAAGTGTATGAACTGTCAGTTAGTGAAAGCTGAGCAGAAGAAGCCCAGTGGATTACTTCAGCCATTAGAAGTTCCTACATGGAAGTGGGAGCAAGTGTCGATGGACTTTATCGATGGTCTACCTAGGACAAGAGCAGGAAATGAAGGAATTTGGGTCATAGTAGATCGTTTGACCAAGAGTGCAAGGTTCATTCCTGTTCGATCAACTAGGACTGCATCGAAGTTGGCTGAGTTGTATGTTAAGTGGATAGTTCGATTCCATGGTATTTCGAAGAGTATAGTGAGCGATCGAGACCCATTGTTCACTAGTAGATTTTGGAAGAGATTCCAGGAAGTTTTGGGAACTGAGTTGTGTTTGAGTACAGCTTATCACCCTCAAATAGATGGTCAGACTGAGAGAGTTAACCGAGTTTTGGATGATCTTCTCAGAGCTTGTGTTTTGGACTTCGGAGGATCATGGGAAGATCATCTTCATTTGGTGGAGTTTGCATATAATAACAGTTATCAGTCGAGTATTGGTATGGCACCATATGAGGCATTATATGGAAGACCGTGTAACTCTCCGACATGTTGGTTGGAAACTGGAGAAAAGTTGATACTTGGGCCAGAGATGATTCGACAGACTTCGGATTGTATAGAGATCATTCGGCAACGAATGAAGGCAGCCCAAGATCGTCAGAAAAGTTATGCCGATAATCATCGTAAGGATTTGGAATTCGACGTAGGTGAGATGGTTTTTGTGAAGATTTCTCCATTGAAGAGTGCTATTAGATTCGGGAGGAAAGGAAAGTTAACTCCGAGATTTGTTGGACCATTCCCGATTATCGAGCGAATTGGAAAGCTCGCTTATAGATTGGAGTTACCAGAAAAGATGGCGGATGTGCACAATGTTTTTCATGTATCTTATCTACGGAAGTATGTGCATGACCCAACTACGGTGGTTTCTGCTGATAGCTGTGAAGACTTGAAGGTTGATCCAGCGGTTACGAGACCTCGTAAGCCGCTTCGTGTTGTTGAAACTGACACGAAACAGCTTAGGAGGAAGACGATTACGTTGCTCAAGGTACAATGGAGTGATGATGTTAACGACTGTACGTGGGAAGAGGAAGAGAGGATGAAGGCAGCTCATCCCGGACTCTTCGAGGTATGGCCCTAAAGTGTCGTGACATCTCATGAATTTGTAGCTTGTTCTAAGCCTTAGAATTCTGCATGCTAGGCTAGAATTGGATGCATGGTTTGTTGATTGCTATGGATGGTAGGCATGCGGATTATCTTTGATTTCTGTTGTTTGCTTGGAATTTCGGGGGCGAAATTCCTAAGGGGGAGAGAATGTAACGACCCGTATTTTACGTGTTGATATATTGTAGAATTTACAGGTCGAAGGATTGGTTATGCTGTCTCTAGCCTGAGTCTTGTTCGAGCCATGGGATGAGTTGTGTACGAATTAAGGGTTAGCTCGTATGACCAATCTAAGGAAGTGGCCGAGCTATAGGAGTTAACAGGTTAAGGATTGGACCGACCTAAGGGGAGTGACCGACCTAAGAGCTAATGGTTTAGAGTTATGGCCGAGTTAAGGGGTTGACCGACTTAGTGGTGATCGGCTTAGTGGAGATGCCGAGCTAGCAAAGTCACCGGGACAACACGTTAAGGGGGGATACCGGCTTAAGGAGCTACGAGTTATATTGATAGGTCGTTGGCTTGGTTTTGTGTTAGGTCGTAAGGTAATCGTTAGCTCGGTAGGATTTAGGTCGGTCGAGGGATAAGGTCGTATGCGACCTAAGTTGGTTCTGTGCTAAGAGTTAGGTCGGCATCTGGTTATAACGATAGGTCGGAGACCTGTTTAAGTCTTTAGGTCGGCACTAGGGATAAGCCGTTAGGTCGGTGGGATGGTTACGGCACGTATGTTTTAGGTCGTAGAAGAGCATAGGTCGGCAGCGACCTATGTTAGGTCGGAGTCTTTTTAGGTCGGTAACGACCTAATAGCGAACTCCGAGTTAAGACCTTGGGCGATCTAAGGTTGATTCAGCCTATAAATAGGGGGGTTTGGCTCACTTTTTGGCACCGTTTTTTGAAGCAACGAAGTGCTGCCATTTTGGGAACTCGACTACAACATTTCTTCATCTTCTTTTCTCCATTCAAATCTAATTCTAACATCCATCCAAGATCGAAGATCGAGATTGAAGATCCAAGATACAAAGTTGAAGATCTTCATCCAACGAAGCTAGATTTCATCGTTTTAAGCGAGATTTCTCCGGATCAAGCCTTGATCTTCGCTGTCCAGATCTGAAGTGTTTAGTTTTTGAAGTGTTTAGGTGATTTGGTGAGTGGTAGTTATCTCTCATGCGGACCCAAAGGAGTATATTGGATTGGTGGTTTGTTGGAGTGTTGTAGATAGTGATTTTTTTGTGCATTTTCCTTAGATCCAAGTACAAATCCATTGTTGTGAAGATGTTTACCTATGCAAGTTCATTTATTAAGTTATAGAAACAAAACCCATGTTTTATATTTGATAGATCTATGCTAAAAACCTATGAATCATGCATTTTGGACTTATGCTCATTTAATTACGAAATTGCCATTATAGTTAATATTGCTCATTAGATCTTGTTTGAATGATTGATTGTTTGGACGAATGATTGATTTGATTGTTTCAAGTTAGCTAGTAGTTGATTTGGGACAAGATGGTTGAAGATGATTCAAAAGCTAAGTGGAAAGACTCTTGAATAGTGAAAGCTGCCTGTGGCATATGAAGCGGATGTGGAAGCTCATATGGATGGATTCGATGATGATGGACTTTGCCATGATGCGAGGAGGCAAAGCATGAGATCGAGATGGGACTTTGCTATGATGCGATGAGGCAAAGTGTGATGTTGAGATGGGACGGGTTATGATGACGTTCCAAGCACGGGCTACGACGACATGCAAAGTTATATTGATAACTCGGTGATGCGATCCGGGTTGGTGATAATGGTTAGCTTGAGAGGCGCTTGAGCTAGTATGGAAATAGTTGTCGAGGAGGATGACTAGGAGGCTGAGATCTTGTCGTTGTTGAAGGTTCTAGCATGCTCAAAGCAAGAGTACGTTGGAACGGGCTGCGACGACGTTCCAGGCACGGGCTGCGACGACGTGTTAGTACTCTGGGTAGTTGCGAAAATTCCTAGGCACGGGCTGCGACGACGTGCGGAGTTATGTCTAGAACCGGGGTTACCATTAGCCCTTGACGGATGGTCATTCAATCAACGGTAAAATCGAAGTAAGGATAACAGTGATAGCCAGAGTCATGGATGTTTGGTCGTATTATCATTCGGTCTCAAGAGCGGTATTTTCTGGGTGCTTATCTGATCTTGGTTTAGGCCTTGGGGGTTTGTATTTGGAAAGCATCGCCCTTGACTCGAGTGATTATTGCTTTACTTTAATTATCTGCTATATTATGCTTGCTTTTCCTTAGTGTGTGTCTGGGGGGGGCTATCACTGTAGAAAGAGGTGGAGTGGGATGGTTTGGTTCCTATTCCTTTTATTCCTTATGCTCTTTTGGTATGTTTGATAGTTGATTTACTGCTCACTAAGACTTTGTCTGACTCAAGGTTTTATGTCTCCTCTTATTACCTTGGGCTGTTCATCCATGTTGGGATGGGCAGACTAGGTAGCAGGTGACAGGTGCTGTTCTTAGAGATCTACGCTGATGATGACGAAGACGAGCAGGAGGCTTTGCATACTAGTTTTCTTACTATATGTACTGGGTGTTCCGCTGTTATATCTGATTGAGTGTTTGTAGTGAGGCTTTGATGTATGGATGATTCATGTTTGTATAAAACTACTACGATGCTTATATGATGATTTTTCTGTTATGGGGCTTCACTATATATTTCTCTATTGTATTTTATCCATGCGCTGTGAGTTGTACGATAGAGTTTGCTGTTTTATTTTACCCTGACTACTGTCCATGGCTACCTGGCACGCCCTTCAGCGCTCTTTTCTCTTGTTTTGGTGCGGGAGTCATGGGCGGTCGTCACAATATACAGGCACCGCGGTCTATATATAAAATATTTTAAAGTGATTTCTATGGTTTGGATGGGATACGGTTTATGAAAATTTTAAGTTTTGATATTTTATAAATATTATTCTTCTACATATATACATATGAAGTTAAATTTTTTGAATTTAGGCTGTGTATAAATCTGTTAAATAAAAATGGAAAAAATTTAGAAAATGGAATTTGATAATTTATATTATATGTTTAAGTTTGAAAACTTTAAGGTATGATATTTATAACTGGAGTTTTTCCAAGATAAATTTAAATGAATATTCTAGTATAATTAAATTTAAGGAAATATTAAATTTCTAGAAATTGGAGTTGTATTTATGGATTTTATGTGAATATTCAAGACTAAATAATAGAACAATTGATTTGTTGAAAGAATAAAATTCCAACTTTAGTTTTGAAATATTAATACTCCAAATGGATATATATTTATATAGAGAAATTGAAATGGTTTTGGAACTTGAAAGTGATATTTAAATTATGGTTTAGACTTTAAATAAGGAAATATATTTGTAAAGCCATGGAAAATATTTTTCTTTAAAAAAGTAACCTTAAAGTCAAACCATTTATTTTATATACCGTTGAATATCCAAACCATTTAAGTTCTAGAAGTTACGGTTTTAAAACTATGAATTTTCGAAATATTATGCTTTGAAAATATAATTCAAATGTTGGTTTCCAGATATTATAGATTTTAAAGCAGTATGATTTTTGGGAAAGAATTATATTTGGATAAAATGATATCATATTGTTTTAGGTTTTAAAATGATATCGTATTCATAGTTTTGAAATGGAAAATTTTATTCTGGTTTTAAAGTATAAACTATTTTTAAATAACCGCGGTGTTATAATAACGATGGGTTGGCAAAGAGACCGGGATCGGATATGGACATACTCTCTGTCGATACCGAAAACCACTTTGACTAACCGTGTACGCGGTGGAGATTCCAGAATGAAGTAGGTTGGTGGCGACGTTTCCTGCAAGGTAAATACGTGGACCCGACTCCCGTGAGTTGGCATAAGGTGGCTAAAACAGGAGCGATCGACGGGTTAATGAGGTCATTCCTCTGATCGGACACTCCTCTTCGATATTATACTTTGACTTTGGATTGATTCAGTGGCCACTTTTACTTTGATTTTGGGGGAGTTTGTTCGAGGTGGGCGGTAGCTGCGGCTACGCGTTACCATCGGCCCGGAAGCGTAATTGGTATATCTACCCTGGCATTGCCTAGTTGTGCCGTGTCACCTACCCAGCGCGCCTTATACGATTTTGGCTTTGTACCATACCTATGGAGTGCCCTCTGACGACGCCCAGTACGGGGGAGATTACGGTACTGTATAGACTATGGGAATATATTCTGTGTTAAGGGCTATATGGGTAACCCCTTAACGTTATTAAAAAGTAAGTTTATTTTACAAATAGACACTATTATAATAGCGCAATATACTACATAGTAAATAGTTTAACGGATCCTTAGGAGATGTAAATCCCGAGCATCTCTTGAGTTACTGCACTCATATTTATTTCTGTTAATTTAACTCACATAAGATCTTTTAGTTCTGACCCGAGTGTTTTGTCTTTTCAATTCGCTCGGGTCAGTCCGGGCGTTTCAGGATTGAAGACTTTAGCTTTGGAGGACGAAGACGAAGAACCCGTATTATTATTATTTATAGTTTTGCACCACACTCATACTGTTCCGCTGCATTGATTGTATTGGTATGTGTAACTCTGATACTTATTGTATAAAGAAGAATCAAGTGTTTTGTAAACCGTTTACGAACTATATATTTATTATTGTATTTTATCCTTCCGCTGTGAGATTCTGTTTCGTTTTATTTTCTTCTCTGTTTTCTTATTTACCCTATAACAATCCGCCCTTCTGTATGGTTTGAATTGGCACGTGTGTCGGTTTAAATCGTGCGAAAAGGCGGGACGTTACACCGCATATTAAGAGGAGGTTATTTATTAAACACATAAACCACGATATTCCACCTTGAAGTGGAATTGGTATTATATATGTACTTGGAGTTGATTTCCCGCATTATATAGTGGATGAGACCTTATTGCGCGGCATAATAGCGGAAAATATTTTATATAAACCCATGTACCGCGATATTCCGTCTTGAAACGGGATTGGTATTGTGCTAACATCTATGGATGCAGGGAAACAGGTTGGAGGGATCCAACTGGATTGCTCACAAGTATTTATTTGATTACTGATATTGTGTTATGTGTTGATTATCATATGATGATATGTGATGTTTTGGATGCCGTGATTGATTATTTGGTGTTGTTGCGTCATTGGGCCTATTTTGAAGTTTTAAAAATGTTAAAGGAAAGATTTCTAATTTAAAAGGATTTTTAAAGTGATTTTTGAAAGTATACGTTTTATTGAATTTTGGAATTGATTCATTTTAAATAAATAAATGTTATAATCTTTATGTTATAAAAATTATGGATTTTGTGAAATAAAATCAGAATAGGAATTTTTTTGAATATGAAATGAACTATTGAGTAAAATAGTATAAATGGAGATTTTTGAATTTATTATAAACGATTTTTAAATAAGATTTATAAAATGGAATTTTTATAAATCAGAATAATGGAATTTTGATGGAGTTTTTTATAAATGTAAAAAGGAAGTTATAAATTAATCTTACAAATAATAAGATTTATAATTTGTGAAATTTTAAAAGAATGATTTTGTAAATAAATGAATTATAAGTATTTAACTTATAGTATGGATTTATGGTATATAATTGAGTTATAAATTGAATTTGTTAATAAATTAATTTTATAAGTTGAATTTTTTATAAAAAATATAAATATGAATTTATAAACGTTGTTTTATAAATCCGAAATCGACTTATTTTGATAAGGCAATTATTATAGATTATTAAAGAAGATTATTCACGATTTTGGACAGTGGATAATCCTTTAAAATAAAATGTGTAGAAATGATGAATTTGGTTAACGAAGTATATTCATGATTTTGGACAGCAAATAATATATTAAAGAAATGTTTTGGTAAAGTGATATTTTAAATAGAATTAAATGATTTAAAGATGTTTTAAAATGTATTAAGTATCGAAACCATAGATTTCAACATTCATTATCGAAATAGACGTTTTCGAGAAATAAGGTAATGGTGGACTATAACATTGTTGTTATAGTAAATGATTTTCAGAAGGAAATGTTTTTATATAGTATTTGGATTTATATATCTACCTTAATTTCGAATCCCTATACTAGTGATTTTGGGTTGTCGTAACGATGTTTTACGCAACATTCGTTTTGACTCAAATGAATGTGTTTAAGAGAACGTTTTCCTTAAAGAATAGAATATATATTTAATTATGATTTAAGTATATTGAATATTTTCCAAATGTTGAAAATAAATAGATTGGTGAATTACTTATTATTAAATAAGTATGTAAATGTTTTCCAATATGAAGTGAAATGTTTGAGATTTATATCTTTTAAAGATAAATTAAAAGTGAATATTTGAAATCGATTTGATAATCGTATGTCAGTGGATATTTGGAAATTTAAATTCACCATGGAATTTATAAAGGAAAGGGAAATTTGTTTAAAAATAAACATGGATTTTTTTTGGAGTGTGGAAATAAATTTAATGATTTGGAACGTAAATTTGATGTAAATCGGTAAGGATTTGTTTAATTGGTTTAAATGAACCATTTTGAATTGAAAATGGATAAATATTTGGAAATGTTTCCGCTTAAGGAAAATGATTTGAAATTTGGTTTCAAAGGTTGTAAAGGTTAAAAGTGATTTGAAATTTGTTTTCAAATGGTTGAAGTGTGGAAATTATATCGTAAAGGTATTTTTGGGAAATAAATAATTTGGGGAATTAGGTGATTGTTGTGAGTATTTGTTGATAGTTAAATAACCGACTATCAAGAATGGACCTTTAAATAGGTATTTGTTGTGACTTGTATGAAAATTTTGATGCTACACCTATTTTCAAAATAATTATGCTCGTTATTCGGATTACCCATTCCGAATAGTGATACATCGCAATGGATTGCATTTGAAGACCGGTGTTGAAGACCAGATATTTATGAAAAAATGGAAGGATTTCCGTCGAATGTCTCTGCATCGGCTGATCTTCGATATAGAGATTTTATCACCCTTTGTGACGGGAATTCCGGTCGTGATTAGTGAATATCCAGATTGCAAGGGCTTATTTGGAAGTGCCTTCGGTTCCGTTCCATCCCGGAACGGACTTGTATGGATGTGTGTCCGGCCTTACAATTTTAGAGGTAAAGCTGGTTTCTATCAAACATATTTCGGTTAGTGGCGGAGAATTTATTCTCTTAGCTTAACACACTTCTCTGAGACGTACGAGCTCAGAGGTTATGTAGTTGACGGTTACTAGTGATACATTCCCAATTTAGTAATGTAGCATACGAAGTGCTGCTGATCATTTGTTGATTAAAGCATAGCTTTTATGAAAAGCATAGCTTTGTGGATGAGACTTCGTCGGACCTCACACCCCAGTAATGGTCAAAACAGGAAAGATGCAGCAAGGTTTTAGGGAGTAGCGCCCCTTAGGTATGTCATTTCCTTCTGGATAGAAGTGGTATCATCGTATGGAGCCCAGATACTTACTTATGTGAATGTCACAAATATATATGACTTTGTGATTGATGCTGATTGAGGATCATCGGATAAAGGTTGTTACAACTGGGGGATGACATACGCGTGTCACTAGTTACCTACTTTTGCAGAGGTAACCCGGCCTTATGTTGGCAGAGATCTGGTTAGGCTCTCGGGGCGTCGTTCCAGAGACGTATCCATGTGGCAATGGGAAGCTCCTTGGCCTGACCATTAGTTGAAAATCCAAAGAAACAATACGACCCTTGTACGGATTTAGTTGTATTACCTGCCATGGAATGTGGCGGTAACCTACTATTGAACATGGTAGCTATAGTAGGCATATGATAATGGTCGTATGTTGGCTATGATTTATAAAATATTTTCGAAATATTTTTTGCACTATACACTAGTAATAATATCAAATGTTTTTTAATGCGTATCAAGCATGCTTGATTATCATAAGGAGAAATCTCCTCCGATTCTGCATTTGCATTGTGTGTGTGCGCGTGTGGCCTTATGGTAGTTTCATTTTCTAAAAAGCGTTGCGAATCTATTTAAAAGTATTTCTTTGTTTGTTTTCAAAGATAAACTATTTTAAGTTCTCACACCAGTCCCATGAATGACCTGGAGTTTATTGTTTCCTTTCTAAACTCTGGGTGCCCATCAATTTCTACACGGGCAGTCTAGAGTCAGGTTATCAGGTCATTCTGGAATTCAGGAGTTGCTGTAAAGAGCTGGATGGCTTGGCGTATCAACTAGTATATAGTATTTCTTTCCCACTGTTTGTTGGTGTAAACTCTGATAATGTAATGTGATGTGATGTAATGTGATAACTGATATAGTTCTTTGCTTTAAGAATATTCATTTATCTATTATATGTTGTTCCGCTACGATATGTGAGATTCTGTTATTGTTTCTGTTTTTTTCTTCTTCTATCTTCTTCTTAAAACCCTAACAATTCAGTTTTTTCGGACTTCGATTGCTCGGCAGTTGATACAGTGGACATATTAATGTCGATTTTCGTAAGTCGAAAATCCGTTCGTTACATGTAGTAATATTTCGCTATTATAATAATGTCTATAATTAAAATAAAGTTACTTTTAAATAGTGTTAAGGGGTTACCCATATAGCGCTTAACACATAACAGTCCCAGTAGTCCATCCAGTATCAGCGCATCTCCAGATCGGGAGACTACGCTAAATACTCCACGGGCTACGGGAGAAAACCATACTCGTACAAGGCTCGCTATGGTAGGTGACATGACACAACTAGGCAATGCAAAGGTAGATATACCAATTACGCTTCTGGACCGGTGGTAACGCATAGCTGCTACTACCGCCCACCTCGAACAACACTCCCAAATCAAAGGTGCGCACCAAACAATCACAAAGTTATAGTATGGCATACGAAGAAGTACGTCTGATAAAAGGTGCTACCTTCTTAGTTCGTCAATTGCTCCTGTTTTAGCCACCTTAGGCCAACTCACGGGAGTCGGGTCCATGTACATACCTCAAAAGAACATCGCCACCATCCTACTTCATTTAGGAATCACCACCGCGCACACGGTTGTTGAAGTGGTTTTCGGTAACGATAGAGAGTATGCCCATATTCGATCCTGGTCTCTTTAACAAACAATGTTATTATTACCCGTGGTTATAATTTCCAAAATAGTTAATATTAAATCAAAATACTTCCTTTTAACTTTTAAAATGAAGTTATTATATTTACAAATTATAACGACCCGCTATTTTGGACCATTCAAATCGACAATAAAACCATACAGGTCTGACACGAATTGCTCAAAATACCGAATTATTAATTTAAATTTGGCAAACTCAGCATAAATAGTAAATAAATAATCACAGATCACAGACACAGAGTAATAAAAATGCAGCGAAATAGATAAAGATTAGTAGTTCATGAAGCTACTACATACTTCAGAGTTTAGAATAAAATACATCAGAATATCCCAAATGCAGTGAAGTCTCCAGTACGAGCAGATAACTTCTCTGAACCAATCAACTGGATGATTGAAGGGATAGATAGCTGGATCTCCAAGCAAAGCTCCAACCTCGACGGTGAGTCTCAAATGCTGTATCACTCAGTCTGACCCGAGCGTAAAGCAAAACACAAAACACTCGAGTCAGGATTAACATTCTTGTATAAATAAATTCAACTCAAGTGAAATCTCAACTGAAATACAGATAACTTAAAGGATGTTTGGGATAACCATCCTCTAAGGGTCTATAGAACTATCTACAAGGTAGAAATATACACTATAACAGCGTGGTCGTTTCAACTTAATTTATATTTCAAAACAAAATATCATTTCATTTCAAATATATTTATTTCCAATTTTATCATTTTAAAGTTACGATTTAAATCTACTCAAATTCAAAATTCAAATTTAGTCCAATCCCAGTTTATCAATAAGAATTCAACTCAATTCCTAAATAACCATTTCACATTTTACCGATCTCAAATCCGGATTTGAAATCACAAAATACCCTTTTACATTTCAATATATTTCAAAACTTTAAATATTAAATGTTTCAAACTAAATTCTTATTCAATTCAGTTTTCTAAATAATAAATTCAAATTATATTGATTTCAAATACAGATCTGAATCACAAATAATCCATTTAAATTCCAGTATAGTTCAAAGCTTTAATATTCTACATTACAAAGTTCAATTGACCGTTTCATATAGATCTCGATTTAACCCCATTATTATTTAGTCTTGAAATATTCCCTTATTAGATTCAATGTCATTTAAGTAATCTTAAATTACATTTTACTAAATATGTCCTTTAATTTATTTAACATGAAATATTCATTAAATCACTTAAATCAAAAATCAAGTTATAAAATCATACCTTTTAAATTTCCCATTCAATAATTCCAAATTGATTTAATTAAATAAAATCCTTATTTAAATACCATTTCCAATAAACCCAAATTTATCTTCCCAACCTTACTTATTCAATTTATTACAAGAAAATCTATTGAAATATAGATTTACAAAAATACTTAACCATATATATGTATTAAATCCATCTAATTTATATCAAATATTACTACTAAATCTATATATAAAATTTCCATTTATATAAATTCTTAAGAATCAATATTTATTTAACTATATATTTCTTTCCAAAAATCATAGAAATTATTTTCAAAATATTCATATATGGACCAACGTTGTTTGTATATATTTCTTATCATATAGTCAAGTGCTACGGATATTTATCATTTCAATCCGCACACTAAATATATACATGTGGATATCATTTCAACCCGTAATCCCAAATTCAGTTAAATGAAAATCGCTTAGATTTATCATTTCAACCCATAACGATTTTCTCCTATTCTAAAGTCCGTTCGGGTATGTATCATTTCAATCCATAGTGAAATACTAAACTAACATGGAACTTGCAGAGTGATAGCAGATAATAAAATAATAACAGGCAAATATCATCAATAATAAAATATAAACAATAGGATATGGTGTCATATCCCACAGGTGAACAATTACAGATAGTGGCATAAATATAACAAATTACTACAGTAGCATATTTCAATCGTCGTTTCAATTGAAATCAAATTTAATGAATAAAAGAATGTTAATCGTGAGTGATTGCTTACCTTTCAAGGCTAGAGAAATCTGACAAGAAAACGAGCAACGAATTTCAAAGCAACACTAGATGGGCACGAATTCGTTGGATAGAGCCGACAATAGAATTTTACGAGAACAAATCCAAATCAAATTGACATAAATTGAAAATATAACATTATTATTTTATTATTAAATTAATACTTCTTTTTAAGTCAAATATCAAAACAAAATACGTATGTAAGAAAAATCATTGGTTTGTATTAAACACATGTATTAAAATCAAATATAATAAAATTTGAAATAAATGCTGCAACTTTTATATTGAAATATACATAAACATATACAAGTTTAAAGAAAAATGATGAGACCACTTTTCAAAATAACTTTATATATTACTGTATCAAAGAAAGCTACAAACGCTAACATAACGGTTTTATTATTTTATATAAAACAATATAACATATGTAACAGAACTGTTAAATCCCAAGACTTTGTAAACCACGTACGTATATATTTTATGAGAATCAATACTATAAATCACTATAAACCAATGTATATATACTTAGAAATTTTATGGCTAAAGTATATAATTACGCGTATACACAGTTGTAAACTTACGCATAAACGAATAATATAAAATCATACGTATACTATAAAAATTTTGTAAGTAAGTAGGATATAAACAATTGAATCTCAAATAAATAGTACTTTATCCCTATATATATTACTGCAAATGAAATACAGTAATCTATATAATACTTAAAACAACATGTAATATCAACTTATATACTATTATAATACAAAACATGTATATTCTCTGTCCCATATGAAATATATATATATACAAAAAAAATTATTTTAAAACATACAAAGAAAATATATCTTTGACAATAGAAAATTATATAATACTTTCTTATAGATATGCCTCGTATTAATTGTCAAAAGTTAAAAAAAAGAACCGTTGCCAAATAAAGATAAGAAACGTATACCATAAATATAAAGTGATTTGAATAGTAACGGCCCCTCAGATTGAGCTGAATAATTAAAGCAATAAATTTTTGTTTATATATTACTGTATATATTACTGTAAATCCCAAGACAAAGAAAGCTACAAACGCTAACATAACAGTTTTATTATTTTATATAAAACAATATAACATATGTAACAGAACTGTTAAATCCCAAGACTTTGTAAACCACGTACGTATATATTTTATAAGAATCAATACTATAAATCACTACAAACCAATGTATATATGCTTAGAAATTTTATGGCTAAAGTATATAATTACACATATATGCATATGTAAACTTATGCATAAACGTATTATATAAAATCATACATATACTATTAAAATTTGTAAGTAAGTAGGATATAAACAATTGAATCTCAAATAAATAGTACTTTATCCCTATATATATTACTGCAAATGAAATACAATAATCTATATGATACTTAAAACAACATGTAATATCAACTTATATAATATTATAATACAAAACATGTACATATATATTCTTTGTCCCATATGAAATATATATACAAACAAAAATCAGTTTAAAACATAAAAAGAAAATATATCTTTGAACATAGAAAATTATATAATACTTTCATATAGATACGCCTTGTATTAATTGTAAACAGTTGAAAAAAAATATAGCTCTAACTTATATATTAGTCACCGCTGCACTAGAAGAAGAGGAGGAGGAACAAAAGGTTGGAGATGGCATCAGGGAGGAAGGATGGTTTGCACGTCCTTCAGGTTGAAACAGGGGAAGAGGATGCAAAAGTTTTCTACAACATGAATTGGATCTGGGAAGATGAAAGCTTGATTATAAATATATACTTTATTTATTTGATAACATGTAAGTACAGAAAAGGAATAGGTAAATAAATGATTCAAAGTGGAAAATGGAAGTGACAGACGCTATGATATCTAAAAATTTATTTCAAAGTAACGTAGGCCACAGATCAAATCAAAAGAAAATTTTAATAGGAATGGTTGTCCATTGATTCAGCAAAGTATTTAAGGCAATAAAAAAAGGAACCGTTTCCAAATAAAGATAAGAAACGTATACCATAAATATAAAGTGATTTGAATAGTAACGGTCCCTCAGATTGAGCTGAATAATTAAAGTAATAAATTTTTGTTTGTTTGGACAGGACGTAATGAGTTTGGAAAGGCAAGGATATTAAAATGGAAAAAGGAATGGACAGAGAAATTTAAGCAAAGATAAAACGTACAGAATTAAATATAGAGTAGCGGGATGATCACGATAATTCAGTAGATAATTAAGGCAACTTTTTAATGCCACCAGCTGCACGTTCAAATTTGAAAAGGAAGAGTAACGGACCATATAACAAATTGAAACGATGGATTGACAACAGCTGTGAAATTCAAAGCAATTAATAATAGCTTGCGCAGCACGCTTCAATATTTGAAACCGAAGGAAAGTCAACGGTCAAAATTAAAGGTGCCGATATGAAGAAGTTAATCATATTTGTCACGTACCTCAAAACACAGAAACGAATATACCACAAAGATCAGTACAACGAGACGATCAGAACGGTATACATATATCAGTGGTACGATTTGATTATAAAAATTCGAATTTTCTGCTAGCGGAAAAAATGCAGCTAAAAATTAGAAAATAAGATCGACGGAGCTATAGAAGTCCAAATTTTGAAAAACGAAAGATGACGTCTCATTCAGAATAAGATTTAGAATTTTTCTATGTAAAAATCTTCAGGTTTGGAAAATATTTTATTATCAACAATTATTAACTGATTTGATTTTAATAAAATTACATAATAAATAAACTTTCACAAAATTAGTTGAAAATTTACCATTTGCTATATTTAATTATACGTAATCCAAATATTAAATTTTTATTTCAAAATATTATTATTTAAAATTTCACCAAAAATTCCATTAAATACGTAAATAAAATCAATTAGAATTATTAAATTTTTACGGGTCGTTACACAAATCAAATGTCCAAAATCTCAATTTCAGCCACGGCAACACTTAACAAGTGTTACTGTAACCTTTTTATTTATTTGAGTTTAGATTTAAATTTCGTGACCACGGCACTTACCAAGTACTGCAGTAGCCCTTAATTAATTTTAGCCTTTAGTTCATTTGCATTAACTACGGCACTTACGAAGTGCGGTAATATCCGTTACAACAGATTTTAAGTTAATTAACCTCAAACTTCAATATAAATTCATCAATAATTAAACTTTAATTTTAAACTAATTTAACTTATAAAAATCATAATTTCTATTTGAAATAGTCATTTAAATTTACGAAAAAGTTTGTGGTTTTTATAAAGTAAATTCCACTAATAAATATCAACCTCTCAAGGCTTCACTTATTAAAATTAAATACCCAATTTTCTATATTTTCTATTTTCAAAATTTACTTAACCATTTAGACTAATCACCATTTCAAAATATAACTAAATTTCCTCTTTATTTCTTAACTTACCCTTTTATTCTTAAACCAAACTTCCATTTCTAAATTAAGATATATTTCAAGTTTTATGTTTTAGTATTTACATATTTAACTATTAAATTCATAGAAAATTCAATAACACCTTATTAATTCATTTAAATTCCAATTTATATCAAAATTTATTATATTTACATACTTAACTTGAATTCCATCAAAGTTTCCAAAATAAATTTTATACTTCAAATTCCAACTTAACCATTTATTTATTTATATATTTAACTTGTATAAACTGCTAACAATCATTTTTAACCCAATTTAAATCAAAATATTAAAATATATACATCTAAAATACTTAATATTTCCAAAAAAATATATAAAATAACTATGGGGCTGTATAATATTTTCTAACCTAGGTCAAGTGATACGGATAATATATCATTTCAATCCGCAATTTACAAAAAAATCCGGGTTCTATCATTTCAAACCCGCAACCCCAAGTTAAATAAATAAATAATAAATAATTAAATAAATAAATATCATTTCGTTAACATTTTTAATTCAGAAAAATTTAGACTTATATATAATATAATCATACAAAACTATTTTATTTACCAAATTTGAAAACAATATTGTGTTAGTTTGCTCTGCTCCAGTGTTTTAGAAATTCTATCGATAGCGTTGATTAGACGAATCGATCGAAAACCCAAATCAATATGAACAACTCAAACAACACAATATAAAATAAATATTTTAGTATAAATACAAATACACTCCCTCGCTTGACAATACAAGGATGGATTTCAAATAAATATAGTGATTCAAATTTGATGGAAATCAAATCAAAGAGAATTTTGATTCGATAATAAGTTCGGAACAGAAGATAAGATAACTCAATTAAAAGAATCAGAAGATTGATGAGTTTATTTAATTCACGGTCAACCTTAACCGGGTCGTCCGTAACTTCAAGAATAAGATCGTTGCTGAATTTCGAGGTAAATCAACATTCGATCTCAAGAGATGGAATTCAGGTAGAGCAGGGAATAGATAGCATTGTAAACCGAGGATACAGAAATCTTCGGTAAATCGATGTATATTATAAAGGAATTTCACCCATTTACAAACAATTCGAAGATTTGTGAGACCGCCGATCCATTATAAGGGTCATTCGAAGTGGGGTTATGGAATGCTCCAGAATTCAGAAGAATATGAATGGTGAGGGACAGGAATGAACTTCGGAATCGAGGGTACTTTCCAAAATTCAAAGGAATTGAGTCAAAAGGATGAAATTGGAACTCGAATGAGAGTGATTCTATAAATACATTTACCATATATGCTAAGTTTTGCCTAGAGCTACCAAAGCTCTGATGCCAACTGTAACGACCCGCTATTTTTGACTATTCGCATCCGCACTGTCGGACTTGAATAATTGAAAATGCCGAATCATTAATTTAAATTTGGCAAAACATAGATATCCAGTAAATAAATAATCACATAATCACAGACACAGAGTAATAATATGCAGCGGAAGCAAAAGATAGTAGTTCATGAAGCTACTATATGCATATCAGAGTAAAATAAGGTACAACAGAAGCCTCGAATACTACTAGTCAAATACAAGAATCAGAATACATCACTGAAATCAACTGAATATCCGAAGCTGTATAGATGGCTCGATCTCCAAGCGAAGCTCCAACTCCAAAGGTGAGTCTTGGATACTGGTACACTCAGTCTGCCCCGAGCGTAAAGAAAATACAAAACACTCGAGTCAGGATTAACATTCTTATATCAATAAATCCAACTTAAGTGAAATAACAACTAAAATACAAGTAACTCAAAGGACGTTGGAATAACCGACCTCTAAGGATCCGTTAAACTATCTACTATGTAGTAATATACGCTAAATAGATAATGTCTATCAGTAATATAAATATCAAAATAGTGTTAAGGCGTTACCATTATCCCCCTTAACACACTTTTATAAAGCGTTATAGTCTATACAGCAATGTAAACTCCACCGTAAACTAGTGGGATATCAGGGAGTACTCCATAGGTATAACACAAAACAAATTTGTAGTGGTCGCGTATATGGGGATACAAGTATGACAAGGCACATGAGGTAATAACCAGGTTAGTAAAACTACCGTTTGCCTGATCCGGACGGATGAAAACGCATCACAGCAACGATCGCAGAACCGCGAAACAACACTCCTAAAAGTACGAGGGTGCACTAATCAATAACAAGTAATGAGTAGTAGTTACGAAGAAGTGTGTTCGCTCGAGGTAGCTAACCCCATTTGGCTCGACACGGCTCCTATTTTAGTCATTTCCAATTTGACACAAGTGTCAAGGCTATTCATTATCGTTCTCTTTCTTCATTCATCACGTACATCAATCCAACCACTTCATTCTGGATCACGCTCCGCGTATAGTTAGTAAAGTCATTTTCGGTTTAGATAGAGAGTATATCCATAACCGATTTCGGTTTCTTTAATAACTTTCGTAATTATTTCACCGATTGGTCGTTTAATATATATCAAAAACAAATCAATTTCAATTTCAATTAGAATTCGTAAATCGACATTTCGTTTGTCTTTCTAAATCAATTTCCAAAATTTACATTTCAAAACTTCCAAATTCATAATTTCGAGAACTTATAATTCAATTTCAATTCTTATTAAAACAATTCAATATTAATTCAAATTCTTATATAAGTTTCATTTCGAAATCATTCAAATTAATTTAATTTAACATTCAAGTCAATTTAAATTCATTGATCGATTACATTCAATATTCGTTAGGTTAATTTATCAATACAAAACAACTTCTATTTAATTTCCATTTCATTAAATAAATTACTTAAATTCAACTCCATTAACAAAGCTTACAAATTTAATTAAATTGGATTCGACAAATCAAATCCGTTAAATTCAAGTATTACATTAATTTTAATAAGTCACATTTTATTTCTTGATAAGGAAATTCAATTTCACTTATAAATTTCAAAACTCAATTAATAAAGAAACTGAATTTCACATATTCAAGAAGTTCAATTTCACTTATTAACTTACTTAGATAATTTCCAAAACTTAATTCATAAAGAAACCCAATTTCATTTATTAACGAAGTTCAAATTCACTTATTCAAAGGTTTAATTTTTTTTCTTTATCAAAGAATTCAAATTCTATTTAATTATCAAATAATTCAATCTTATTCAATTATTAAATAATTTCAATTTAATTATTAATAGTTTCAAAACTTAATAATTTCAAACTTATAAATTCAAACTTAATTGTTAAATCATTTCATACTTAATTCAATGAATAATTCCAAATTTTATTGTCCAATAATTTATTTAAAAACAACGTTCTTTCAATAACTACTATGTTAATATTTTCTTCTCAGATTTTTAAATATTAACCTTTTCTTTTCATTAAATTCAAATTCCAACTTCATTGCAAATCTTATTCTTTATTTAAAAAATTCTTTATTTCATTTTCAAACCAAATTATTGACCAATCGGTTTATTTAATTCTCGATCCTAAGTCAAGTTCATTTGGGTATTTTATCGTTTCAACCCAATTCCATTCAATCCAAAAATCAAAGCAAAACAAAGGGAACTTGCAGTGTGATAACTGGGATGGTGTCAAAGTAAATAAACAAGCAATAACAACATCAATATTAATTCAATAATTATTACAAATAATCCCCAAATAATCGTATTAATTCACATTGTTGTTTGTGTAAATTAATATAATTATTTCTAGAATCTACACTATCATTTCATGTAGATTAAAGATTATTACACAAATATTTTTACGGTTCTTCACTTGATATTCATTATTCAATTCATACTACATCAAATTATACAATCATGCATTCAAATGGTTCAAGGGTAATTAACTATTTTTCTACGTATCGAATAACTAAACATTTAAGGGGTCATATTATACAAATTTAACTAATCAAATTCAACACATATGTCGATTAATTTTTTTAACTATCCTACGCCAAATTTAATTGCATAATATTTATCTCTTTATACATTACAATTTAACATCCAATAAACAACAAACAATCAATCTACTATCAATCAAATGGGATTATCATCGTATAATAACAGATAATAGTGTCAGGTGTCAAAGGTGAATTGATACATAAATAACAGTGCAATAAATAACGGCAGCATATTTCAATTGTCGTTTCAATTGATATCAAATTTAATAAATAAAAGAATATTAATCGTGAGTGATTGCTCACCTTTCAAGGCTAGATAGATTTTGACAAGGAAACGAGCTACGAATTTCAAGCAACGCTGGGTGGACATGATTCATGAAGAAAAACAGGAACGACGGACGAAGTTACTAAAAGAAGCCATAAACCAGAGCGACTGTCCACAAACTATTGTTCAGGTGATTCCGTATTCCATGTGTCAAAAATTCATTCCAAACAAACATGGTCTCATATAAGACATGTTTAGTCTGATTATCACACAAATTTTCTAAAGACTGCGCATAACATGGTAAGAATAACAAAAAGAAATCCTTGGTAAGATCAACTGTTCATAGAAGCATCTTGTATCTATTTTCACTATTAGAAACAGCCGTATTCAAGCATGTTCTAGGGTTCTGAAGTGCAACCATTTCACTTTTGGTGATTGCATACACTATGTGACCACAAATAGAACCAACTCCTTCCTTGCTTAATAAGCAACTTGTAGTATGGCCCCAAAAACTTAACAAATCCAACAATGCCATCACACGTTGCCTTCACGTATTCGCTCCAGTAACTCATTACATTCCACTTCAAGTATGTGGTAGGGTCCTCTTGGAAGTATACTTCGGAAGGTTCCCATCTATCAATCTTTAGCACTCGCCAATGTGATTTACTCTAGATACAAACAACATTCATGCTCATATCAACATGCACGTCACTTTGAACTCATGCATGAACATTGATATAAACTGTTGCCTCATGCTACGGTGGGGTGGAGGTCACGACAGGCTGTAGTGGAGGGCAAGGGACGAACAACTCAGGTCAGGTGGTGTGCTTAGGTCGGTGCCGATGGGGAGATGTGGGTTGTGGCATGGCGAAAATATTTTTGGTGCTGGAGGGTGATGCGATTACGGGTGGTGATTTCGGTATATCATCTGGTCAGGGCGAGCTGCATGAAAGGGAAGAAAAAGCACGGAGCTCGGCCTGGCTCCAGGGAGTTTGCGAGGCAGCCGATAGGTTCAAGGCTGGGTGGATCTGGGGAGGAACACGGAAGTGGCGATGGCGGGTGGTTCGGGTTGCTGGGTTTGAGGAGCTTGTCGGCAAGTGGATGAGCATGCTATGGTGATGGACTTCGGTCGTTGGTTGTCTGGGAGGCACGGAGAAGGCGTATGCGGGTGTAGACGTGGGTGGTGAGAGAGGAAAGAAGAGTGTCGGGAAAGATTTGTGAATGGATGGGAGGCCGTGCGCGAGGGTAAGGGGATCAGCTTTAGAAAAATGAAAGCTTCGCATGAGTTTGAATGTAAAGAAGTAAAAAGCCAGTAGGTAAGAAAACGAATGAACCCAAAAAGAAATACAAAGAGGAGTCAAAAATAAAGATTGTCATGGGAACAGAGAAAGTCATAAATTGATTTTGAAAACAGTAAGAATCATACACGAATTCAGGGAATAATGAAGTCTAACGTCTATCTATTTTCTCAAGGCTGAGCAAATGAATGGTCAGGGAACCAAAATACTTTAAGACCCATACCGATATGAAATCGAATCTGTGGATTTGGCTGCGAACGGGGCTTCAAAACACAAAAATAAATATACCGTAGAGATCAGCATGACGGGACGATCAAAACGGTATACAAATATTGGTGGTATGATTTAATTATAAAAATTCGAATTTTCAACTAGCGGAAAATGCAAGAAAAACTCCGAAAAATAAGATCGAAGGGCTAAAGGTGTCCAAATTTGGAAAAACGACAAACTGACGGCTTGCTCAGAATATGATTTAGAATTTTTCTATGTAAAAAAATTTAGGTTTTGAAAACATTTTATTTTCATCGCTTTTTAACTGATTAAATTGAAGTAAATTTACGCACGAAATAAACTTTCATATTTTCGGATGAAAATTTACCAGTCGCTATATTTAACTAGACATTTTCCAAATATCAAATTTATATTTCAAAATTTTACTTTTACATTTTTATTAAATTTCATACAAATTCAGTTAATTAAATTAATTTAAAACCGTTAAAATATCCGGGTTGTTATAATTACATAGGCTAAGATAAAAGATGGAACAGAAAATAGATAGCAGCTCGATAAAGATGGTCTTCAACAGTCCTAGCTTCGGAAATGAAGTCCAAGCGGATACTCAGGCTGACCCGAGCGTAAGAAATAAACACAAACACTCGAGTCAGGAGATACATACTTATACAGTGTAAGCTAATTCAAGTGAACCGTAATATAAAGACAAGTAACTTAAAGGATGCTTGAGATCGCCCATCTCTAAGGATCCGTTAAACTATTTACTATGTAGTAATATTTCGCTATTATAATAATGTCTATAATTAAAATAAACTTACTTTTAAATAGCGTTAAGGGGTTACCCATATAGCCCTTAACACGTAATAGTCTCAGTAGTCCATCTAGTATCAGCGCATCTTCAGATCGGGAGACTACCCTAAATACTCCACGGGCTACGGGAGAAAACCAAACTCATACAAGGTTCGCTACGGTAGGTGACACGGCACAACTAGGCAATGTCAGGGTAGATATACCAACTACGCTTCCGGACCGGTGGTAGCACGTAGCTACTACTACCTCTACCTCGAACAACACTCCCAAATCAAAGGTGCGCACCAAACAATCACAAAGTAATAGTATGGCATACGAAGAAGCGTTTCCGATAGAAGGTGTTACCTTCTTAGTCCATCAATCGCTCCTGTTTTAGCCACCTTATACCAACTCACGAGAGTCGGGTCCACGTACATACCTCAAAAGAACGTCGCCACCATCCTACTTCATTCTGGAATCTCCACCACGCACACGGTTGTTAAAGTGGTTTTCGGTACCGACAAAGAGTATGCCCATATCCGACCCCGGTCTCTTTAACAACCAACGTTATTATTACCCGTGGTTACAGTTTCCAAAATAGTTAATATTAAATCAAAATACTACCTTTTAACTTTTAAAATGAAGTTATTATATTTACAAATCAAATGTCCAAAATCTCAATTTCTACCACGACAACACTTAACAAGTGTTACTGTAACCTTTTTATTTATTCGAGTTTAAATTTAAATTTCGCGACCACAGCACTTACCAAGTACTGTAGTAGCCCTTCATTAATTTTATCCTTTAGTTCATTGCATCAACTACGGCACTTACGAAGTGCGGTAATATCCCTTACAACAGATTTTAAGTTAATTAACCTCAGACTTCAATATAAATCCATCAATAATTAAAATTTAATTTTAAACTAATTTAACTTATAAAAATCATAATTTCTATTTGAAATAGTCATTTAAATTTACGAAAAAGTTTATGATTTTTATAAAGTAAATTCCACTAATAAGTATCAACCTCTCAAGGCTTCACTTACTAAAATTAAATACCCAATTTTCTATATTTTCTATATTCAAATTTTACTTAACCATTTAGACTAATCACCGTTTCAAAATATAACTAAATTTCATATTTATTTCTTAACTTACCCTTTTATTCTTAAACCAAACTTCCATTTCTAAATTAAGATATATTTCAAGTTTTATGTTTTAGTATTTACATATTTAACTATTAAATTCATAGAAAATTCAATAACACCTTATTAATTCATTTAAATTCCAATTTACATCAAAATTTTTATATTTACATACTTAACTTGAATTCCATCAAAGTTTCCAAAATAAATTTTATACTTAAAATTCCAACTTAACCATTTATTTATTTATATATTTAACTTGTATAACTACTAACAATCATTTTTAACCCAATTTAAATCAAAATATTAAATATATACATTTAAAATACTTAATATTTCCATAAAAATATATGTAAAATAACCATGGGTCTGTATAATATTTTCTAACCTAGGTCAAGTGATACGTATAATATATCATTTCAATCGGTAATTTACAAAAAATCTGGCTTCTATCATTTCAAACCCGCAATCCCAATTTAAATAAATAAAAAATAAATAAATAAATAAATAAATATCATTCAGGCCTATCATTTCAGGCCGTAACGATTTCTACTCTACAGGGAACTTGTAGTGTGATAAATAGTAAATAAATAAATATTATAACAGCATAAATATAACAGCATATACAATAACGGATGATGTGAAAATTTTTATAATAGGGTTTTAACATCATAAAATTTATATCACAGACAAGTAAAATATATTGTAATTATTCTACAATTTCACTTGTTAATAATGTACGATTCTATAAATATATTTGTCAAGTGTGAATACTCACCTTTACGCCATTGAAGATTCTATTCAAAACAACGATATCCACACCGAAAAAGTGTACAGAAGGCACGATCAAATTTTAGCTGAGGTGACGATCAGATTCAAATTCTTGAAACACAAACGAATAAACTAATTACGTGAATTTTAAATACGATCATCAAATTTATATAAAGCAAACTGGAACTAAGATTTGAAAAAGAATGATGTGAACAATGGCGACTCAGCCCTTCACTACTTGGAGAAGACAAAATAGTGGAAACAAGCAAAACAAAGCAAGAAGCAAAAGAAATAAAAGAAAGCAAGAAAATATTTGGTAGTCATTACCTGATGAGCAAACTTCCACATGCGAAGAAATATAAGACAATTGAGGTGGTGATGGAATTATGTGAACGTGTTTAGTATTTAAAAGAAACTTGCGTTGATTGATTGGAGAAAACGGCATGCAATAATTGGTTTTGGAGGGCTATGCGAATTCAAGGATTTCATACCAATTTAAACAATTAAAAAAAAAGGAAAGTGTATAACGTTTACGCGTGAATTCAGGGCAAGCAATAAATTTTTAAACGGTCGGGTAGAAATCAAAAAAATTTATTCCTAATAAAGCAAATGAAGGAAAGGATAGTAGAAATTTTTTTCATGTAAAAGGCAAGAAGGGATTTTGAAATGGTCAGGAAATTTTGTATGTGATATTTGAGTATATAAGAGGTAATTGCGTTCGATAAATTAATTAAAGAAACGCAAGAAATAAAGATATTTGAACATTAAGGAAATAAAGGATTTTGCTTCTATCAAACAAAAGAGGCAAAAGGAAAGTCTAGAAAAGTTTGTACGTGAATTAAGCAAGGTTTTAATTCTTCTTCTAACAAATACACGGCTGATTTGTTTTGTTTAATTGCTGAGGTAAGAGATAAATGAGTGCGTATATTTAGGTGAAAGAAAATGGAAAGAAGTAATTTCTTTTGTAACGGCTACGAAAAATCAAATATTATATACCAATTAAAACAATTGAAGCAAAATGAACGTGTAGAAGTTACACGTGAAATTTCAAGCAATCTTTAAATGGATTTTGAACGGCTAGAGAGAAATAAATGCATTCATTCTTTTTAAGTATAAGGAGGCAATGGAAAGTGGATAGGATATAAATCAAGACACGCGAATTTTGGGGCAAGATTTTAAATTTCTATCCTTTGGAAAAGGCACGGTTAATAAATGATTTTTATTAGCTAAGGTAAGAAATTTAGGAGTGTGTGACGCCCCACCTCTATACCCACGCTAGCAAAGAGTATTAATAGATAATACCGTCTGCTAACACGGAGAATAAGGCTGTTTAGGAGCGACCATCTATGGCCTTGCTTTAATTATCTATTGAATACATCGACAATTGCCTTACCAAGCAGATCGACATGTCCAATGAATACTTAAAACAAAACCATAGGTGGCTAGAGGATCTATCAGAACAGAATATAACAACTCAAATGCAATATACATCACAGAACAGCAAACCATCATATAAACACATATACTGATACAAAGCTGAGTATACAAAATAATACATGTCAAGTGGTATAGAAAACCACAATATACAGACGAGTCAATAGAATACATATCAGAGTTATAACAGAAAGGACTACACAAAAAGCTAAGACAAAAGGAGTCAGCGGAATAGTCCATGCGGAAGAAAAAGAGGCTAAGTCCAAAGCACCTAACCTGAAACATCTCGGTCTGACCCGAGTATAAAATACCCGGGTCAGTCTGGCTAAACAAATTAGTTAGATAAACTGAACAATAATAAACCTGCAAGGTCATACAGTATAACAAATATCTCCAGAGGAGATAACACAATCATCAACAAGAGATGAATCATATAGAACAAGCCTCATATCATCGGTAACATGTAGAAACAAAGGATACGAATATCCCAAAACAAGCCGAATGGCAAATAACAAATACCTATAAGGTATACAAGTTCCACAAGGTAATCGTTATACATCATGCGGCTCAAACAGACCAACACGATGGGCGTACCAAGGGAATATAATATCAATGAAACATCATCAAATTTGCTCGAGCTCAGTACTGTACAAACAAGGATCCATGAGCCCGAAGACTCCAAACCCAAGTATCACCCATGCGGCACATAAGGCCAACATCAGAGCGAAACTATATAGGGCGACAAACCCGAAGGCACAAACCCAATATCACCCATGCGGCACACAACGCCAACATCAGAAGTGATACAATAGGGCGACAAGCCGTAGTGGTGAAGGTCGAAGACCCAGTACTGGACACCACTAACTGGCGGAATGTGTCACAACTCTCGAAAAGGAATCCGAAAAGTGTTAACGTATGTCCCATAACCACTCGTTCGCACTAAACCGTTTACTATCCGTCAGTCCCTTCCACACTCAAAGCAGTACAAAGTTTACCTCATATCATCGATAAACCAAACCCGAAGGTCAAAACAATCAATCGAATAGGTCGAGGATTAATCGGAAAGATAAACGCACAGATTCATGGTCCGTGTTTTGCCCAACCATTTAATCACCCTTCCACTTCGTTCGAAGTGCGAAAGTGTGTGGTTTAAATAGAATTTATAAATTAGAGAAACGGACTTTTAAATGCGATTCGAGAGATTATTTTATAAAAACCCGTGGATTAAAATTAGAAAGGAACCATCAAAGTCAAAACAATTGATAATCATACATGGGATCATCATGAATCAATTCAAATTGGAAATTCAATCAAAAAGGCAAAGTGGGCTGAAACAGCATGTTCAGTCGACTGAACAGAGTTTTTCAGTCGACTGACCCTGTACCTGGAAATTTTCCAGGTTTAGGAAACTTTCTATTTCCAGGTTCAGTCGACTGTGCAGAGTTTTTCAGTCGACTGAATCATGCCTGGAAACTCTCGGGTTTCAGGTTCAGTCGACTGAACAGAGTTTTCAGTCGACCGAATCATGCCTGGGCTGTTTTCCAGCCTTATTCAAATGAAGAGCAAACTCTCCCAAAATGCAATCAGACGAACATTGGCTCTAAGGGCTTATGCCAATCGACAACCCGGCCCTATATGTTCCTCGATGCATCACCAAAACATGATTAAAACATCAAAGTTAGGATTTCAAAGATTTTAACCCAAAACACTAAAAATTGGATTATTCCTCAATTCAACCCAAACCAAATGCAAGTGCATATGAACAAGGTGTTAGGAATTCATACATAACATCAATGAAATCAAGAGAAGTAGATGTGAGTTCAAAACTCACCTTTTTAACTCAAGAACAAGAAGAAGAAGCTCAAATGCAAAGGAAAGGCTAACCACTCTTCACTCTTACTCAACAAGCTTCAATCTAAGAATAAAACACATATTTTCCTAAATTAGGTTTAGGATATTTTCTGAAATTGAAGAGGAGAAGAGATGGAGAAGATGGAGAAGATGGAGAAGAGGCTTACCTATCCTTCTCTTTGAATTTGGAGCAAGAATTTGGATTATCAAGAGCAACTAAGGCTTGGGAGTTTCTATTTCCCCTTCCTTTCCCCCATTTCAGTTGGAGCTTGAGTTTAGAAGTGAAGAGGAGTAGGAATGAATGAATGGGAGGAGATGGGCTGAGTTAGAGGGTTAAGTGGGGTTTGGGGCTGAACCCAAAGCTAAAGCCCAACCAGAAAAAGTAGCAAAATTCAACTTACTCCAAACATATCAAAGATTATACTCAAAAAGATCGCAAACGACGCTTTGAACTCAATGGAAGTGGTTTCGAGCACCAATTCGGCCGTTTGCAGAAAGTAACATTTCGGACCCCAAAATCCGACTAACGACGCTATACTTAAATAAATCATTTAATTATAAAATCGTTAAATATGCGGGTTGTTACAGAGTGTGTACTATAGATGCAATAAGTAAACGAAATGTACGTCCAAACTATGCCCAAATTTATAACAAAAGTAACATATTTTATTTATACGTTTCTTATTAATTTAGTAAATATATTTAGTAAATATATGCTAACGGATATTTCATCAAATAGCGTACCATTTACATACCAACTAAATTAAACAAAATGGATATAAAAGTACCAAATTAAAACGTGTAATCATATGGCTTATCTATACACTATTTATTACATTAATTTAAATTTTGATTTGTTTACATTCATTTGATTTATTTATCATTTAACAAAGAAACTGATGTATATACATATAAAAGAACATAAAATTTTATTTCTTTTTGCATAATATTTATTACTTAATTTAAAAAGCAAATAACCAATTTTAAAAGAAACAAAAGTGGAACAAAATGTTGTACAAATATATACAGTTTAAATAAAAGCTTGGAAGAAGAGAAAAATAGAAAAAAAAAAAGAGGATGCCATTACCATATTCTTAGCCGTGAGAAATAAAAATGAGAGGAGATGTTTTTGTGTAAGAAATAAAGTAAGAAAATTCACGGCAATCAAGTGGAAGAAATAGTTAAGCAATCAATGTTTTAAAACGGCAAGAGAAAACGAAGGGGTTTGATTCCTATTTAATAAAAAGAATAAGTGGAAATTGAGAACTCTTCCTATCTTCACGTGAGTTGATAGGCTACATGAAAGGAACAACTATGGATTTTGAGGAATAAGTTAAGGTAGGAAATAAATGAATGATTTCAAGAAAATATGGAAAAGAATTAAAGCAATAGTTTATTAAATTGAAACAAGGCATAAAAATTTACACAAAATACCACTAGCTTTGGAAATATTTCTACCATACCTTAAAACAAATAAAAATCAGTGAATAAAACAAAATAAACTGAAATAAAATGAAAAAGAAAATAAATAATTATATTTTAGGAACATAGAAGGATAAATAAAGAAAATAACTTAATTTATTGAAACTAGCTTAAGAAAATTGCAAACACAATCCACTTAACTTTGGAAAATTACAACTCTTCTTAAAAATGGTTTAAAATAAATCTTTGAGAAATAAAATAAAGTGAGAATGGGAATAAAATAAGTTCTTAAGAAAAATATAAAAATAGTTAAAGAATTTCTTAAACTAATTGAAGATGGAAATTAGATATTGTAAACAAAATACAACTGACACTGGAATATTTCAATTACACTTTTAAAATCTTTTAAAACCAAAATATGTACAAAAAAAATTATTTTACCCCTGAAAAAATTTATTAGAACATTACATGACCAAATAAAATATTATTTATATAATTTAAAGTAAATGATTTTGTTGAATACAGCAAATTACACACAATAGTTAAAAATGCATAACTTTCACATTTTAAATCAGCTTTCGACGAAGCGAAAAGCAGTATTCTTAAGTTTTTTATTTAATTTTAAAATAAAAGATAAAATTCAAATTTTCAAACTTGTAAATTTTTAAATTTAAAAGTCAAAGTTTGACCATATTGACAAAATTCACATTTCCGGAAAATATTCTATTAATTCATGTGTGGAATTCTAATCCACACCAAAATTTATATTGTAAATAACAAAATTATCTAAATTAAATAAATAAAAAATTTATTAAAAATCTTGGGTTGATACATAGACGGTTTGGATGGCAAGCAAAGTGAGAGTAAATGCTAAGAAACAGAAAAGGGATAGTTAAGAAGAAAGAAACGTATATATGTTTTATTCTTAAATGCAAATGAAAATAAGAAGTTTTGAAATGAGAAATAAATCTTCTTGTACATGATTTGCAATTGAGAAATACACGGCTAGGAAAAGATTTTGTATGGCTAAAGCAAGAAATAAGAGGCCATGTAGAAAAAGGCAAGAAATCAAGCAATGACCTGATGGATTTAATTAATTTCTTTCCTTTGTATTAACAATTGTTCTTAATTATAAGATTTTGTTAAATGTGTACATTTATTATGATTGAATCCTCAAATAAATTCATTCAGGTAAGTCTCATTCTTTTATATTACTTATGAATAAAATATGCATTTCCACTTTAACATTCCTTCCTTATTTTATTACAAAGTTTATTTTTCTTCATATTAAATTACCAAAATTTTATCAATTTAACAATTTTAAATTATTAAAAATTTATAGGTCGTTACAACTCGGGACTACCCCTTATAGGATAATTGTGATAACCCGAATTTTGGGCATTTGTTAATTGGAAATTAGCCGATGAAGATTTAAAAATGCAATAAAGGTTGAATTATAAATATCTAGATAAATATTTATATTAATAATTTCCTAACTAAAGTATTAAAGTTTGATGATATTAGTTTAATAATCTTCTTTTATAATTATTTAGTTGGACAAATTTATCTTTCCACAACTAATAAAAGTGATTTTCTAATCAAAATATATAACATATAGGTATGTATATACATTGAATTGGAAGTTATATTTTTATTGATTTTCAAGATTTATTTAAAGTTGAATTATATATTTAACACTAAAATAGTTTCTATAAGGTATATATTTAAAAAGAGTTTTAGCTTAAAGTAAGATTTGATAAAGGTGTATATATATAAAAATTTCTTTAAAGGTTATACTTAAAATAAAGGCAGTCTGTAAATATATAAGGTTAAAAACATATATGTATAAAGATATTATATTGATTTAAGAAATTAATGAATGCATAAGACTTGGGTAAAATAAGATTTATTAAAGAATATTATATAAAAATACATAAAACATGTTAGGTACATTATAATTACAAATGTAAACAAATTCACTATGCATTTTAACAAATGTAAACAATTTATAAAACAAAAATGACATGTGTAAGTTAATGCATACAAGTGTCTTAATTTTTATCTTCTTTTTCTATCTTCAAATTTAAAAAAAAAAGAAAAAAAGAAAAGGAAATCTGAAACCAAAGAAAGAAAAAACCAGTAAAAAAAAAATTAAATGGGATTTTAACAACAATCAATACTTTCAAATTATTTCAATACTGAGGCAAGCTAGAAAAGATTAGCTCAACAAATACAACTCAATTTCTAATCAAGATCAGAAAGCAGTTCAAGCTTCCAGGTTTCAAAAGTTTCCAGGACTTCTCTATTTTAAGTTGAACTTGTGAGTAGATTGCTACTTTTAATTATGCTAAATCCCGTTAAAAAGTTAGACCGCTCCTCTGTTCTCTGCTGTTTGTTTCAGGTGAGTAAGCCAAGTTTTAATCGGTTTGAAAATTCTGTTGCATGCAGTAATTCTTGGAATAAAAGTATGACAAGTATTAGCATGTTTATCCTTACGACTTGCATGAAAATGTATATATGATTTCATGGTGTGAATGTTAAAATATAACTAAATTCTCTACTATGGTTGTCCAGATTTTATAACTTGATCAAATTCAAATATCTCTTACCCTGATTCATTTTAGACATGGATGTATAAATAAATTTTGTTTGTTACAACATAGTGTAAAGTTTAAAAATATGTCCAAATAGATTTTGAAGCTGGTTCGAAATAAAAGTGAAAGAACAGTAAGAATTCAACTTAGTCAAGAAATTAATTTTTTGAATCTTGAAGTTTTACTTATATGATCGAATTTGATTTTGAAAACCATGAATTTTAAAACAAGAATCAAGAGTTTCAAACAAATATTTGTTGAGTAATTTGGGTTTGAATGGAAGTGGCGATTTCTTCGATTTCTAGTAATTGGAGGACTTGGGTTGTTCGAGATTGTAACTGGAAGTGTTTGGAAGGGTGGAGGTCTGAGAAAAATTAATCGACGGGTTCAACGATCACCAAGGCGGCGATAATGCGGTGATGAAGGGTTTCGAACCCATTTTTATTGATGAATTTTAAGGGGGGTTTTGCGACATCGATATAGGACTGGGTGAAATCGCATAAGGGGAAAATGATGCTGGAAGTTTAGACGCAATTGTTGACGAAGTCGCGAAATTTCTGGTGGTCAGGATGATCATTGGCGAAGGGATTTTGTCATATTGGTTTGTAATGCAGACTGATGGATAAGTTCATTTCTGATTTGATGGTGGAATCGGTGGATCTGAGTATCGGGCATTGCGGTGGGGTCAGTGATGACTCGAGGATGAACGCAGCGTTGATCGTCGGCGATCGATTCTGGTGTGCACGTGCAGCAGTTTAGTTTCGTGAATGTTTTACTCTGGTGGATGCTGCATTGAGAAATGTGTTTCGACTGGCAAAGATGGATCGTGTAACGACCCGTAATTTTACGGATCGAAAGATCGTAGAACTGTCGACATTAAGTCATTGATGTTGTTAAGTCGTTTAGAGTATGAGTCGAACAAAGTTTAAGTCGTGTTAGTTATCTCGTGTGGTGCTTAGGTCGTATGAGAGTTAGGTTGAGTGGAGCGACCTATAGAAGTAACGACTTAAGTATGATTGGGCGAGTTAAGGGATTTGAGTTGAGCGACTTATAGGTTTGGAACGACCTAGGAGTAAGATCGTGTAGGGGTTAAGTCGTATAGGAAATAGGATGTGTGGAAGTTAGGTCGGTTGAGCGAGCTAAGATGTTGAGCGACCTAAGGTAGTGGAGCGACTTAAGGTAGTTAACGGGTTAAGGGTTCTAACAACCTAGTGGGGAGCAACCAATGTTGCTGGGTATATTTAGGTCGGAAGCGACCTAAGGCAGGATAACTATTTAGGTTAGTTAGCGACCTAAGATAGTGAGCGACCTATAGCAGTGGGCCGTGTCTAGTTGGGTCGTGAGCGACTTACGTTAGGTCGCGAGCGACTTAGTAAAGTTATGACCTATAGAGGTGAGTGAAATTAGGTCGTGGGACGACCTATGATAGGTCATAAGTCGACCAGGCGACTTAGGTAAGGATGCGGCTGTGTCAGAGCGTTAGGACGTAAGTCGTTAAGTCGCTAGGCCGTGTATAGTTAGGCCGCGTTCATGTTCTAGGTCGCATGGGTGTTAACTCGTTAGGTCATAAGTGTCGATAAGTTGTTAGGTCGGCACTAGAGCTAAGTAGTTAGGTCGCAGGTAGGTATTAGTGTTAGGTCGCGTGAAGGCTTATGTCTCTAAGTCGCGAACGACTTAAGGGTTAGGTCGCTAAGTCGCGAATGACTTAGGGGCGGGCGACTTAGGGCCTATAAATACACGGTTCTATCATCATTTTTGGGATCCGGATTTTGAAGCGACGAAGTGCTGCCATTTTTAGAGCTCGACTACAACACTTCTTCACTTCTTTTCTCCACTCTATTCTAGTGATTCCTTCCATCTAAATTGAAGATCAAATCGAAGATCCAAGAACCAAAGTTGAAGATCTCCATCCATCGAAGAGAGATTTCATCGTTTGAAGCGGAGCTTTGGAGGATCAAGCTTGATTCTTTGCTGTCCAGATCTGGAGTTGGTTGTTTTTGAGGTGTTTAGGTGATTCGGTGAGTGGTGGTTATCTCTCACACGGACCCAAAGGAGTATATTGGATCGGTGGTTTGTTTATGTGTTAAAGAGAGTGATTTCGTGCATTTTTCTCAAGTCTGCATATAAATCTATTGTTCATGATGATTTGACATCTATTTTACTACATGTTACTTATGCAAGTTCATTCATCAAGTTGTAGAGATATTGTTCATAATTCATGCTTGTTAGAATGCATGTTAGATTTGGACTCTTTGTTTACGAAATTGCCATTATTGTTGTAATTGTTTATTTAGATCTTGATTGAATGATTGATTACTTGGATTGATGTTTGATTTGATGGATTAGTTGATTGATAACTTGATTTGGACAAGTTGGTCGAAGATGATTCAAAAGCTAAGTGGAAAGGCTCTTGAATAAGGAAAGCTGCTTGTGGCATATGAAGCGGATGTTGAAGCTCATATGGATAGATTTGATGATGATGTTGAGATGGAACTTTGCCATGATGCGATGAGGAAAACCATGATGTTGAGATGGGACTTTGCTATGATGCGATGAAGCAAAGCATGATGTGAGAAAGCCGTTTAATCCTGACGGGATCATCCCAAGCATGTTGATAACTCGGTGATGTGGTCCGGGTTTGTGGATAATGGTTAGCTCGAGAGGCGCTTGAGCTAGTATGTGAATAGTCGTCGAGGAGGATGACTAGAAGGCTGAGATTTCATCATTGTTGAAGGTTCTAGCATGCTCAAAGCAAGAGTACGTTGGGACGGGTCACGATGACGTTCCAAGCACGGGTCACGATGACGTGCTAGTACTCTGGGCAGATGCGATAGTCCTAGGCACGAGTCACGGCGACGTGCGGAGCTATGTCTAGAACCGGGGTTACCATTAGCCCTTGGCAGGCGGTCATTCAACTAACGGGGAAATCAAGGCAATGATAACAGTGATAGCCAGATTCATGGATGTTTGGATGTTTGGTTGTATCGTCGCTCTGGTCAAGAGCGATGTTTTCAGAGTGCTTATCTGATCTTGGTTTAGGCCTTGGGGGTTTGTACTTAGAAAACGCCGACCTTGACTCGAGTGATAATTACTTTGCTTTGAATGTCTGAATTGCTATGTTTACTTCTGCTTAGTGTGTCTGGGGCTATCACTGTAGAAAGAGGTGGAGTGGGATGGTTGGGTTCCTATTCCTTTTACCCTTTATGCTCTTTTGGTATGTTTGATAGTTGATTTACTGCTCACTAAGACTTTTGTCTGACTCAAGGTTTTATGTTTAACTCTTATTAACTTGGGTTGTTCATTCATGTTGGGATGGGCAGACTAGGTAGTAGGTGATAGGAGCTGTTCTTAGTGGTCAACGCTGTTGATGACAAAGAAGAGCTGGAGGCTTTTGCATATTGTTTTCTTACTATATGTACTGGGTGTACCGCTGTTTATATATTCTCTGAGTGATTTGTAGTGAGGCTTGATGTATTGACTTTGCTGATTGTTGTATCAAACTATTAGAGTTTATATGATGAGATTCTGTTATATGGAGCTTCACTATGTATATTTTCTATTGTATTTTGTCCATGCACTGTGAGTAATACGATAGAGTTTTCTGTTCTATCTTACCCTGACTATCGTCCATGGCTGCCTGGCACACCTTTCAGCGCACCATTTCCCTGTTTTATTGCGGGAGTCATGGGCGGTCGTCACATTTGGTATAAGAGCTTTGGTTAATCGATTTTAGCCAACGCTCGCTGACGTAACTACGTATGAGAGACGTAATTGTATTTTGATGGATGATTACTACATATAATATAGTAGCTTAGAAGGATTTGAACTCCTTATGTAGTTGTTTCTCAAGGTGTTCTGATCATTCCTTTTTATAAATATTAAGGATGAGTCGAAGAGGGAGACCAGCTGCTAGGGATGGCCGTGCTGCTGAAGGGGCTGCTGATTATGCTACTATGTTTGAGGCCATGGTGACTTCGATCATTAGAAGGATGCTAGCCTCGGGGTCATCAGTAGATGTAGGAGTTCAAGTTCAAGCCCCAAAATCAGTGGATTTTGCTAAGTTGTGCAAAGACTATACTTCTCTTGGAGGAAAGGTTTTCTTGGGAACAGAATCAACCATTGAAGTGCAGAGATGGATTGATGCTTGTAGAAGGATATTTGGTGATTTGGGAATTGAGGATGCAACTAAGAGGAATCTTGCATCAAGACAGCTTCAAGGGAGAGCTTCTGATTGGTGGAACTCTATCACCATTGATACTCAAGAAGAAGAGATTACTTGGGAGCAATTCCAAGCTAGATTTGAAGCTAAGTTCATTTCTATAGCTCAGAAATCCGTTCTATTTAAGAAGTTTGTGGAACTCAAGCAAGGTGGAAGACCAGTTCTTGAGTATGTTTCTGAGTTTGAAGCTTTGTCCAAGTATGCTCGGTCGTATATTGAATCCCCTTATCAGAAGAATGAGAAGTTTGTGACAGGCTTGGACACTTATCTTGGGAGGCAGTTAGTGGATCATTTGGATGATCCATTTGAGAAGCTTGTGGAGAAAGTTCTCAGACATGAGAATCTGTTTCCTAAGGAAGGATATGTTGTTGCTATGGCCAAGGAGCAAGGTGGAAACAAGAAGAGAAGGCAGCAGCAGCAGAAGGGTAAGGATGGCCAGAAGAAGCCGAAGGGCGAAATGATCTGCTACAATTGTCGCTGGTGAAGTGCCACAACTGTGACAAGTTGGGGCATATTAAGAGGAATTGTCCGGAACCGAGGAAGGATAAGCAGATTATGCAAGCTTATGCTTTGGGGGCTATGCCATCGTCTTTGAAAGCTCCTACTGCAGATGAGAAAGGGAAGAGCGTGGTGGTTCAAGGTACTCTTTCCATTTGTGGCGTTCCAGTTAGAGTGTTGTTTGATACTGGGGCGTCGCATTCCTTTGTTTGCAGTGAACTTGTAGGTCGGTTGGGTTTGGAACCGGATATTGTTGATAGACCATTGGTTGTGACTAATCCAATTGGGGGTTCGTCTTGTTTGTGTATGGTATGCCGTGGTCTAGTTGTATCGAGTCATGATTGCTCTTTTGTTTGTGATTGTTTTGTTCTGAACTTTGCGGGGTTCGGAATTATTTTGGGTATGGACTGGCTTAGGAAATATGCGGCAAAGGTTGATTGTGAGAGGGTTGAGGTGACAGTCGAGAATGTGGAGGGGCGAAAGGTTGTGATACGATGTAAGCATGAGGAAGGCGTCTTCATGAGCTTCATGTATTCGCTGGTTGTTCCACGGGATGGACTGTCATCGGTGCCTGTTGTGAATGGATTTGAGGATGTCTTTAACAAGGTCAAAGGATTACCGCCGCATAGGGAGATCGAGTTTCGTATCGATCTAGTTGAGGAAGCCAGACCTGTCGTGATGCCTCTTAGGCGAATGGCGTCTAGGGAGCAGCAAGAGTTGAAGGTGCAAGTTGATGACCTTTTGCAGAAAGGATTCATTCGGCGTAGTGTGTCCGAATGGGGTGCACCAGTTGTGTTTGCAAACAAAGCGGATGGTTCGTTGAGGTTGTGTGTGGATTATCGTGAGCTGAATAAAGTGACTAAGAAGAACAAGTATCCATTGCCAAGAATAGATGACTTGTTTGATCAGCTTCACGAAGCTAAGGTGTTTTCTCAGATGGATTTGGCAACGGGATTTCACTAGTTGAGAGTAGCAAAGGATAGTGTTCCGAAGACTGCTTTTAGGACACCATCTGGTTTCTATGAGTGGCTGGTAATGCCGTTTGGTTTGACCAATGCACCAGCATATTTTGTGGATCTTATGAATAGGGTGTTCAGAGATCAGTTGAACAAGTTTGTACTTGTGTTCGTGGATGATATTTTGATTTATTCCATAACTAAAGAGGACACACTTACGGATTGTTTTGGAAATCTTGCGGAAACATCAGCTGAAGGCTAAGTTTTCGAAGTGCCACTTCTGGAAGAGTGAAGTGAGATTCTTAGGTCATGTTATCTCTGGAAATGGAATAGCGGTTGATCCCGCCAAGGTCGCAGCAATCCAGGATTGGGTTAGACCTAAGAATGCATCTGATGTGAGAAGTTTTCTTGGATTAGCAGGATATTATCGTCGGTTTATCAAAGACTTTTCCAAGATAGCTGCACCGTTAACAGGATTGACGAAAAAGAACCAAGTGTTCAGATGGGATGCTAAGTGTGAGCAAGCTTTCGGAATCCTGAAAGAGCGACTGACAAGTGCTCCTGTTTCGACTATTCCAAGTGGAAATGATGAGATGGTGGTTTACACCGATGCATGTGGCACTGGACTTGTGGCAGTGCTAATGCAGAAGGATAAAGTTGTTGCATATGCAAGTCGACAACTGAAGCCGCATGAAAGGAATTATCTGACCCATGATTTGGAGTTAGCGGCGTTTGTGTTTGCTCTGAAGATGTGGAGACATTGTCTATTGGGAGTTCGATTCGAGTTGTTTACAGATCATAAGTCATTGAAGTATCTTTTCTCCCAAAAAGATTTGAATCTTCGACAGGAACGATGGCTAGAGTTTTTAGCATCATATGATTTTGGTATAGCCTATACTCTGGGAAAGGGTAACGCAGTGGCTGATGCGTTAAGTCGAAGACATGCAGGATTGGGAGCCATGTTTTCGGAATGGAGGAGTCTTGAGTATTTGGCTGGATTTGACTTCAGGCCTAGGTGTGAATTGGAGCCTGAGATGTTGGCAAACTTATCGATAAGACCTACTCTTGTGGAAAGAATTGGCGAGAGCCAAAAGCGAGATGATAAGCTTGTCAAGATTATCCGTGATTTGGAATCTGGATTGGATCCAAAAAAGGATAAAGGATTCGAAGTTGATCGAGAGGGTTGGCTTTGGAAGCAAGGACGATTGGTTGTTCCCGATATAGATGAATTGAGATATGAAGTTCTTAAGGAAAGTCATCACTCGAAGTTGACAATTCATCCAGGTGGAAATAAGATGAATCGGGATATGAAGAGAACCTATTACTGGGAAGGTATGAAGAAGGATGTTGGAAATTTTATTTCCAAATGCATGAACTGCCAGTTGGTAAAAGCCGAGCAGAAGAAGCCAAGTGGATTGCTTCAGCCATTAGAAGTTCCTACATGGAAGTGGGAACAAATATCGATGGATTTTATCAATGGTCTACCTAGAACCAGGGCAGGAAATGAAGGGATTTGGGTCATCGTAGATCGTTTGACTAAAAGTGCAAGATTCATTCCTGTTAGATCAACTAGGACTGCATCGAAGTTGGCTGAGTTGTATGTTAAATGAATAGTTCGATTCCATGGTATTCCGAAAAGTATAGTGAGCGATCGAGACCCATTGTTCACTAGTGGATTTTGGAAGAGCTTCCAGGAGGTTTTGGGAACCGAGTTGTGTTTAAGTACAGCTTATCATCCCCAAACAGATGGTCAGACTGAGAGAGTCAACAGATTTTTGGAAGATCTCCTCAGAGCATGTGTTTTAGACTTCGAAGGATCATGGGAAGATCATCTTCATTTGGTGGAATTTGCATATAATAACAGTTACCAGTCAAGCATTGGTATGGCACCATATGAAGCACTGTATGGAAGACCGTGTAACTCTCCTACATGTTGGTTGGAAACTGGAGAAAAGCTAATACTTGGGCCAGACATGATTCATCAGACTTCGAATTGTATAGAGACCATTCGGCAACGAATGAAGGCCGCCCAAGACCATCAGAAAAGTTATACCGATAAGCGTCGTAAGGATTTGGAATTCGACGTAGGAGATATGGTTTTTGTGAAGATTTCTCCACTGCAGAATGTTATTCGATTCGGGAAGAAAGGAAAGTTGACTCCGAGATTTGTTGGACCATTCCCGATCACTGAGCGAATTGGAAAGCTCGCCTATAAATTGGAGTTACCAGAAAAGATGTCGGGTGTGCACAATGTTTTTCATATATCGTATCTACGGAAGTATGTGCACGACCCAAGTACAGTGGTTTCTGCTGATAGCTGTGAAGATTTGGAGGTTGATCCAGTTATTACAAGACCTCGTAAGCCGCTTCGTGTTGTTGAAACCGACACGAAATAGCTTAGGAGTAAGACGATTACGTTGCTCAAGGTACAATGGAGTGATGATGTTAACGACTGTACATGGGAGGAGGAAGAGAGGATGAAAGCAGCTCATCCTGAACTCTTCAAGGTATGGCCCTAAGGTGTCATGACATCTCATGAATTTGCAACTTGTTCTAATCTTAGAATTCTGCATGCTAGGCTAGTAATTGGATGCATGGTTTGATGATTGCTACGGATGGTAGGCATGCAGAATAGTTTTGGTTGCTCTTGTTTGTTTGGAATTTCGGGGGCGAAATTCCTAAGGGGGAGAGAATGTAACGACCCGTATTTTTACGGATCGAAAGATCGTAGAACTGTCGACATTAAGTCGTTGATGTTGTTAAGTCGTTTAGAGTATGAGTCGAACAAAGTTTAAGTCGTGTTAGTTATCTCGTGTGGTGCTTAGGTCGTATGAGAATTAGGTTGAGTGGAGCGACCTATAGAAGTAACGACTTAAGTATGATTGGGCGAGCTAAGGGATTTGAGTTGAGCGACTTATAGGTTTGGAACGACCTAGGAGTTAGATCGTGTAGGGGTTAAGTCGTATAGGAGATCGGTCGTGTGGAAGTTAGGACGGTTGAGCGACCTAAGATGTTGAGCGACCTAAGGTAGTGGAGCGACTTAAGGTAGTTAACGGGTTAAGGGTTCTAACAACCTAGTGGGGAGCAACCAATGTTGCTGGGTATATTTAGGTCAGAAGCGACCTAAGGCAGGATAACTATTTAGGTTAGTTAGCGACCTAAGATAGTGAGCGACCTATAGTAGTGGGCCGTGTCTAGTTGGGTCGTGAGCGACTTACGTTAGGTCGCGAGCGACTTAGTAAAGTTATGACCTATAGAGGTGAGTGAAATTAGGTCGTGGGACGACCTATGATAGGTCATAAGTCGACCAGGCGACTTAGGTAAGGATGCGGCTGTGTCAGAGCGTTAGGACGTAAGTCGTTAAGTCGCTAGGTCGTGTATAGTTAGGTCGCGTGCATGTTCTAGGTCGCATGGTGTTAACTCGTTGGGTCGTAAGTGTCGATAAGTTGTTAGGTCGGCACTAGAGCTAAGTAGTTAGGTCACAGGTAGGTATTAGTGTTAGGTCGCATGAAGCTTATGTCGCTAAGTCGCGAACGACTTAAGGGTTAGGTCGCTAAGTCGCGAACGACTTAGGGGCGGGCGACTTAGGGCCTATAAATACACGGTTCTATCTTCATTTTTGGGATCCGGATTTTGAAGCGACGAAGTGCTGCCATTTTTAGAGCTCGACTACAACACTTCTTCACTTCTTTTATCCACTCTAATCTAGTGATTCCTTCCATCTAAATTAAAGATCAAATCGAAGATCCAAGAGCCAAAGTTGAAGATCTCCATCCATCGAAGAGAGATTTCATCGTTTGAAGTGGAGCTTTGGAGGATCAAGCTTGATTCTTTGCTGTCCAGATCTGGAGTTGGTTGTTTTTGAGGTGTTTAGGTGATTCGGTGAGTGGTGGTTATCTCTCACATGGACCCAAAGGAGTTTATTGGATCGGTGGTTTGTTTATGTGTTAAAGAGAGTGATTTCGTGCATTTTTCTCAAGTCTACATGTAAATCTATTGTTCATAATGATTTGACATCTATTTTACTACATGTTACTTATGCAAGTTCATTCATCAAGTTGTAGAGATATTGTTCATAATTCATGCTTGTTAGAATGCATGTTAGATTTGGACTCTTTATTTACGAAATTGTCATTATTGTTGTAATTGTTTATTTAGATCTTGTTTGAATGATTGATTACTTGGATTAATGTTTGATTTGATGGATTAGTTGATTGATAACTTGATTTGGACAAGTTGGTCGAAGATGATTCAAAAGCTAAGTGGAAAGGCTCTTGAATAAGGAAAGCTGCTTGTGGCATATGAAGCGGATGTTGAAGCTCATATGGATAGACTTGATGATGATGTTGAGATGGAACTTTGCCATGATGCGATGAGGCAAACCATGATGTTGAGATGGGACTTTGCTATGATGCGATGAAGCAAAGCATGATGTGAGAAATCCTTGGTTTAATCCAAACGGGATCATCCCAAGCATGTTGATAACTCGGTGATGTGGTCCGGGTTTGTGGATAATGGTTAGCTCGAGAGGCGCTTGAGCTAGTATGCGAATAGTCGTCGAGGAGGATGACTAGAAGGCTGAGATTTCATCGTTGTTGATGGTTCTAGCATGCTCAAAGCAAGAGTACGTTGTGACGGGTCACGATGACGTTCCAAGCACGGGTCACGATCACGTGCTAGTACTTTGGGCAGATGCGATAGTCCTAGGCACGGGTCACGACGACGTGTGGAGCTATGTCTAGAACCGGGGTTACCATTAGCCCTTGGCAGGCGGTCATTCAACTAACGGGGAAATCAAGGCAATGATAACAGTGATAGCCAGAGTCATGGATGTTTGGTTGTATCGTCGCTTGGGTCAAGAGCGATGTTTTCAGAATGCTTATCTGATCTTGGTTTAGGCCTTGGGGGTTTGTACTTGGAAAACGCCGACCTTGAATCGAGTGATAATTACTTTGCTTTGAATGTCTGAATTGCTATGTTTACTTCAGCTTAGTGTGTCTGGGGCTATCACTATAGAAAGAGGTGGAGTGGGATGGTTGGGTTCCTATTCCTTTTACCCTTTATGCTCTTTTGGTATGTTTGATAGTTGATTTACTGCTCACTAAGACTTTTGTCTGACTCAAGGTTTTATGTTTAACTCTTATTACCTTGGGCTGTTCATCCATGTTGGGATGGGCAGACTAGGTAGCAGGTGACAGGTGCTGTTTTTAGTGGTCAACGCTGTTGATGACGAAGACGAGCTGGAGGCTTTTGCATATTGTTTTCTTACTATATGTACTGGGTGTTCCGCTGTTTGTATATTCTCTGAGTGATTTGTAGTGAGGCTTGATGTATTGACTTTGCTGATTGTTGTATCAAACTATTAGAGTTTATATGATGAGATTCTGTTATATGGAGCTTCACTATGTATATTTTCTATTGTATTTTGTCCATGCGCTGTGAGTAATACGATAGAGTTTTCTGTTCTATCTTACCATGACTATCGTCCATGGCTGCCTGGCACACCTTTCAGCGCACCATTTCCCTGTTTTAGTGCGGGAGTCATGCTCGGTCGTCAAAGATCGTGGTCTGGGACTATGATCGAAGTGATGATTGATGGCGAGTGAAGTTGAGACTTGATTTCAGGAATTGATCGATGATGATTGTTCTTGTGCATTTCGGGATGATGCTTGGTAGCAGTGGTAAGTGGTGTTAGAAGAAGATAGGGTTGTTGTTTTCGTGTTTCGATGCTTGGGTGTTCGGGTTCATCCCGACACATTCTCGAATTGGGCTTTGGTCCAAATTTTCCTCAGTTGGCTTGTTTGGAGTGGTTCGGGTTGTGTTTTGCTTGGTTATGGGCTTCGGCCCAATACACTTTTGTTTTAATAAAAAGCTAGATTTTGTTAATGGAAGAAATGTGGATTTTTTTTCAATTAGGGTAATCAATTTAAAAGATTGATTCATTAATATGACTAACTAATTTGTGTAATTATTCTAAAAGTTAATAAATTTTATTGAAAGGTTAATTACTTGATTAAAAATTGATTAATCAAGGTTAATCAATTAAGAAATAATTAAGCAATAAGTAATTAAGAGGTTAATTACTTAATGTTAAGAAGATTGTTAATAATTACATAATGAAATAATTTAAAGAAAACTAAAATACTTAGTGTAATTGAGTAAGTTAATGTGATTAATTTTAATTAATTAAGTTTAATTAATTAAAGGTAACCGTTTGATGCAATTAATGAGGTGTAATTACTTAGTGAAGTAATTAATGAGTAATTACTAGATGTAATAAATTAAAAGGAAATTACTTGATGGGAAGTAATTTAAAGGATAATAACTTAGAGGAAGAAATTAAGTGATAATTACTCAGTGTAATTAAAAGATTTATTAATATAATTAATCAAGGAGTTGATTTAATTGATGAAGTAATTATGGAAAGTTAATTTTTGATTTTGATTAATCAAGGTTGATTAATAAATTTAATTAAATTAATATATAAAATTTAAGAATAATTAACCAATGAAAGTAATTAGAGGATCATTAATTAATGTAATTAATAAAGGAGATCAACATTGCTTATGAATGATTGAATGATGATTAGTGCTATGGATTGGTTGATATCTCTGATTTGAATTGCTTTGTGATATGATATGTTGGATGGACAATGATTATGTGATTATCTATCAATTAAGAATTGCTGTGTAAAAGTGTTATCCGGTAATTAAAGTTGAGTTGTTTTTAACTGAATAACACGGGTTTAGATAACATTGAATCGAAGAGACCGGAGTCGAGTATTAGTAAATACCCGAAACAACTTCGATTCTCTTTAGATTGATATGTGAAATCAATAAACTGGAATGGAATGACTTAAGTGAATTGGACCATTTAATCTATGCTTTGACACTGAGAAATTGATGTGTGGAATAAGTGAGGTTTATTACAACTTGTGAAGTTGTAATTTGATACAAGTTACCCTAGGTTTATATAAGTGGTATGCTTTTGTATTTCGTGTTAGATGGGTTTACTAACGCTGGTTTCCAGCCTGACCCGGGTGTTACTTTGCTGTAATGCTTGGGTCAGACCGAGTACGAATGAGAGATGTTGGTGTTTCTGTTCTTCTACTTCTTCTATCTCTTTATTCTTTTCCTTAACTATCTGGAATTTTCGGGATCGAAAATTTCGGGTCGTTACAACAATCCCGAGTAAGATCAACCCACAGTTGGGATCAGCAACCGCACCACTAAGCCGAATAAAAATTGACATCTAGACAGGGATGACCTTACCCGAAATGTGTACTTCCCACCAAGTCTTGCTGCACAACCCCTGATTTCCAGTCATTCCCTTTGATGAGGCTGGAGGCCAAGAATTACCTTTTTAGAATATATCCCTTAGAATGCTCATCGCCCACCTGACTATGTTCTGAAAGCATTCATCCATACAAGTCCATCCCGGGTTCGTATGGAACCGAAGGCACTATTCCTACTATATCCATTTTGGAATTATCCTCAGGATTAGTAGCGACTAACCCTTGCACCTCACTGCTCCATCTTTGAATCCAACTCGTTTTTCCACGAAAACGTACAAACCGGATCGATGTGGTTTTCGAGAAATTAATCATGATCCTGGTCTCTTCAAAACGATCAGTGCATTGTCCAATATTGATAGTCGGTTATCTAACTATCAATTAACATTCACAAACATCCATCATAAAATAATAATTTCCCAAATTATTTATTTGTCTCAAAATATCTTTGCAAGATATATTTCTATTTTCAACCCTTTTGAAAACAGTTTCAAACCATATTTTTGTCATAAGATAAATTTCCAAATATTTATTACCACTAAAAACAACCAAGCACAAAACTTTAGATTTTTTAAAAATAATTTAAAAATCTTTATTATAAATTGTCCTTTAAAACATTGAAGTTAAAAACTACTTCAATACTTCATTAAAAATATATACTTTGGGAATATTTAAATGAGGCTACTTGTAACAGCCCGCAAATCCGTACCTCTTGAGTCAACACTATTCTACAACAATCAACTCAAGTTGCACAGAAATACGAACCATTTTGGTTAAAGAAGAAGAGGTAGAAGAAGAGAAAACAAAAATCAACATCAGAATCTAACCATCGCAGCGGAATGAAGTATAATAGGTAGTAAATAATTTTTCTTAAAATCAAATATATCTGTTTACATATATTACATCATCAGAGTACATCAGTCACAGCTCACATCAATAACATACAATGAATACACAACAACTCAAAGTACACAACAACTCAAACGCAGCGGAAATATAAATATATATAAGTACGAGAATACATAATCGTCATCCAGCTCGTCTCCTGAGCTCCACAGCATCATATCCTGTATCCTATAATACTCGGTCTGACCCGAGCATTACAGTTAAATAATACCCGAGTCAGTCTGGATTTCCAGCGTGAGAAAATCACACCCAATTGATTATTAAAGTTTCAAAAATCCTTTGAAAACAAAAGCATCTCGTAAGACCACGCCACAAATAAACATGTCGGGTTTTTACCTTACGATAGCTAAAACAATTTTTATAGAAATCCTCTGATAATATAATAGGGTCTATATACAAATACTTATAAAATAGCCGAAATTGTTACATTCATTAAATTCCAGCTACTAGCCACAAAAGTGGGTAATACAAACAAAACTCGTACAAGGCTCGTAGGGAGAATGGATTTCCAACAATGACTAGGCACTGGGGTACCACCTGTCACAGTACGGGGCCTAGATCACCGTACCGAGGATTACTCCCTTCATCCCCTGCAACACAAGGCCGGAACCATTCCTTACTGAACAGTCCCGAACAAGATAAACCCCGTGGTTGGCGCGACCAACCACCCACTAAGCCGAAATATATAAGGGACATCTAGACAGGGGAATTACCTTGTCCTGCTTGGGCATGACCCACCTAACCTTGCTGCATATCCCCTGATTTTCAGTCATTCCCATTTGATGAGGCTTGAGGCTAAGCGTTACCTTTTAGAACGTTTTCACTTAGAATGCCCATCGTCCACCTGACGATGTTTCGCAAGCATTCGTCCATACAAGTCCGTCCCGGGTTCGAACGGAACCGAAGGCACTACTCCTACTACATCCATTTTGGAAATATCCTCGGGATTAGTAGCGACTAGCCCTTGCACTTCACTGCTTCATCTTCGACTCCGAACACGTTTTTCGCACGAAACGTACAAATCGGATCGAAGTGGTTTTCGAGAAATAAATCTCGATCCCGGTCTCTTCGAAACGATCAACGCAGTTGGCCAATATTGATAGTCGGTTATTTAACTATCAATTAATATTCACAACATCCATCACACAATAAATAATTACCCAAATTATTTATTAACTTCAAAATATCTTCACAAGATATATTTCTATTTTCAATCCTTTGAAAACAGTTTCCAAAACCAACTTTCTTTTCAGAGTAAACTTCCCAAATATTTTCTATTCCCTCTGAAGTTACCAAGCACAAACTAGATTTTAAAAGTAACTTAAAACACTTTATTTTTGAAATATACTTTAAAATATATACTTATAAAACAATTAAATTAAAGCTATTTTAATAATTTGTTAAAAATACATACTATGTGAATATTTGTAAATAAAGTTACTTAGTAAATATAAAACTGGATTTCTTCTTTTTAAAAACAAGATACTAAGTTACTTCTTAATAATTACTACTAAAATAACTTAAAAGAAAATTTTACTTGAGACTTTAAATATTATAAATAATAAATTTTACAAAACTTGCTTTCTTTAAAAACAATTTTAAAACATTTAATTTATATTTAAAAATTTACTTTTTAAAAACACGCACTTGGCTATCCAGAGAAAATTCCAACTTTCAATCACTTAAATCAATTTTCCCAAATTGATTTCCACTTTATTTTATTTGAAATAAATTCTTTTACTTATCAGTTCATTTCCAAATTCAGTAGTTATTATTATTATTATTATTATTATTATTATTATTATTATTATTATTATTATTATTTGATTTCTTCTTTACTCTTTCTATAATCCAAATCTTAAATTCTAAATAAATGTTTGTTCTTTTTAATTAATAGTACTGCATTTTAAAATTCACTAACTTTCTGTTTATTCAAATTTTCCTTTCCATTCTCATGATTCATTTATTAAAATTTTAAAGTCACTTTATTTCTTTTCCAAGTTATTCTTAAATTATTCTATAATTATTTTACTTGAAATTTTCACTTATTTCATTTTCATTTCCAAAATCAAATTTATAATTTTGGTAATTCATTATACCCAATTATATCAACCAAGCCATAACATTCAATGCATCCACATAATTCATTATAGAATAACAAACAATCAGAACAGAGAACACAAAATAATTTAAATAAAAGTTGAGGGGTCCAGTTGGATCCCTCCAACCTGTTTTCCCTGCATCCACAGACGTTAGCATCACATAATATGCAAATTTCAAATTATACTATACTATATCACATCAATCAATTCAGCCATTCAAACAATTATTTAAATTTAATCATTTAAATTTTATTTAAACCGAGTGAGATTAACTCACCTTGACTTAATTTGCAATCCAATCCTAGTGGCTTTATATCTTCCGGATATTGACCTTGTAAAAACAATTTACGATTCATTACTATTTGAATATATCAAATAATCGATCACCATTCACTTATTTAATTTTTAACTTATTCTTTGATTTAAGAATGTTTAACTGATAGTTTCCTTTGACAAATTATTTTTAACAACCCAAAAATCAAACAAATTAATTACACAGCTTAAAATTTCAAACCCATTCCTTAATAAAAAATTCATTTATACATATTTAGAATCTAATTTTATATAAACCTCTAGTCATTCCAAAATTTCTATATTCATTATATATATATTAAAAATCTGCAGTAACATGTATACACATGTTTATAAATTAAAGAAAATAAATCCCTTATGAACTTACTGTCATTCATTTTTTTCCTTTTCTCTAGCCTATACATATCTATACATATACATAATTCGAACTTATCGTAAATTCATTTGATTTTATGCTGTTCATCAAACCTCTTTTTTTTTCCTTCTGTAAAAATGTAAATATTTATTATTATTATCTTTCTATTACTTAAGTTTTACTGAACAAAAAAAAAAACATATATATAAATTAATTTAAATCATAACAAAATGTAAATTATACCTTACCACTCTACCCCTTCGTTTCTAGCTCCGAGATCCCAGATCCATGATCTCCAAATCGATGCCATCGCGAGTTTCCAGATCTCGAACACGAGCTCTGAAATCCTCAAATTCGAAGACTTAGTTTAACGCAAGAAAGAACTCGCGCAAGCTCCTGAGTTGACTGCCTCATCGCGATTTCCATCCAGTCATCGAACGCAGCTCCTCCTCTGCCTCAACTCGCGACACCACCTTCTCCATCGATGCACTCACGCAGCATCGCCCCTCGATTCCAGGTCCACCCTGCGTGCTCGGCTATCTCTCTGATCGCGAGTCAATCGAAGTTGCCTCCCCATCCTTTATACGATGATTTGATTTTCCCCCTTTTTTTTTATATAAACGAAATTGATTTCGTTACTGGCATTCGAATGGAGGAAAAAGAATGGAGTGGTTGAATTTAAGGAAGAGGCATGATTTGTTTTAAAGGCAGGTTCAATTTCCTTCTCTACTACGCCATTAAATTTTTTTGATTTTGAACTCAGGAAATAAGAAAATGGGTTGCGTGATTTAATGAGGAAAGGGGACAGGAAAAGATGTTTCGCGTGTACAATCGTTTCTGCGTGTCGGCTTCAACAGAGGTATGTTGGCTAATAGTAATTACAGGGTGGCTGCTGATTTAAAGTTGATATTTTTATATTCAAAAATATCTCGTTTAGGTACCCAGTTATTAAATTGGATACGATATAGATTTCAGCACATTTATAAAACGTACGCTCACACAACAACTCCGATCGCTACGAAATTCAAAATCTGATGATAGTTCAATATTATGGATCCAAATGGAACTGGTTTCGTCAAATTACGAGACTGTGTCTCAGAAGGCTATTTTTAAATTCAATTTAAACGATATAAAATTTTAAAACTGAACAACCCACTGTTAATTTCAATTTTACAACTTCTATTACCTTCAGTGTTATCAATATAAATTTTACAAGCCTTCAAATTATATTTGATGGGCTTAAAACTTCAGATTCAACATTTCACCCAACTTCAAATTGTTTAATTCAATAATTTAATTATCAAATAAATTATGATATTTGAATTCAAGTTAAAATTTCTCCATTGAATATTTAAAATCAATTAAATTTTCCGGTTCTAAATGTTCGAAAATTCCGGGTCGTCACATTCCTCCCCCCTTAAAAGAATTTCGTCCCTGAAATTACTAATTAGGAAGAATGGTCCAATACCCGTTTACGTATTTCCCCCAAAACCAAACAGTCTTTAACAATTCAACACCTTACCAACTCTCTTCTTATACAAGACCCATTATTATTCTTATTAACTTCTCAACTCTCCCATAGTTTCAAACTATACCATTTGTTTAACCATTCAAGGTTCAATTTAAAACCACATTTTGAATTATCAAAATTTCTCAAAATTTTTCTAACTCTCTAATTTTTCGAAAAATTTCGCCAGCGTCTCCATTGCGCGGCTAGCTCGGTACAACTACAAAATGGCTCTACAGCCTCCCAAATCCAAAAAGAAAACAAAAAGCCAAATGGCTCAATCCAAATCCAATCCCAATCAAATTCCATACCAAATTTAAATGCGTACCTTTTTGTCGAGCATTTCAAATTTTATCTTTTCATACCAAACCCAATTTTCTTTTCCCTTTATAATACCTGCATACCTACTTAGCACCAATATCCAAACACAATATTCCAAAACATTTTATCGACTTTCTTACAAAATTTCAATATCTATTCATTTCAATATTATCTTAGACTTTATTTGTAATATCAATTTCCAATCTAGAATTTACCATTCCTTTCTTAAGTTAGTGTAAACATTTGATATGTCTCTTATTTTTATTTCTCTTTATCTCTTTTAGTTTATACTTATTTCTATCCAACTCGATTTCCACATTACATATGTATTTCATTTATTTTCAACTTTGAATTTTAAATTTTATCCTTCATTTATAACTAATTTAAGTCATTACGTTAATTAGTTTCATTTACTAACTTATTTTAGTTTCCAATTCTAATTAGTTTTGTCGTTAACAAAATTTTCCAAAATTTTCAAAAATTTTCTATCTCCCAAAATTTCTGAAATTTTTTGGCAGAGTCTCCTTTGTACGGAGGAGCTTTTGCAATTTGACAAAAGAGATAAATATATATACATCGACCCACACGGTCGGAAAAACCAAAAACAGTTCATATTTCCTATTTTAATTGCGTAGGCGTACCTTATTTAGCATTTTAAGCAAGCGGCTTATCATTTTTAGCAAATAGCACAACCAAATCCAGCCACACGGCTTCCAGGTACCTGTACTTACTCAATTTAAACATGTAAGTGCCACATATATGCAGTTTATTAACATTCCACTCTTTTTAAACAACTACATCACATAAATATTAAAACAATGTAGCTAACAATGTTTATAAGTAACTTATATGGTTTTAACACTTACGCACTTGTTTTCAACTAGTGCTCACGCCATTTCATTCAAATCTACATGGTTTATGATTCTGTTGCTTACATTCTATTTATTTTTAAACAAATCAATCTCATATTTGATTTAATTGATTTCAAATCAATTTTATTACACTTCTATCAACTCATAGAATTTTAATTACTTCCATTTACATCCAATGACAATTTATTCTATGCAATTTGACAAGATTTATGTGAATAAATAAGTATTTATGTTTATCACCAGTTTAGATGGATTTTAACTCAATTTATTCATAATTCTATTCCATTAGAAAATTTATTCACAATCCATATATTCTCAGTTCCATTGCATTTAAATTTTATTAACCAAAATTAGTTCATTCAAAACCATTAATAATTTAGGTACATCTCCATTACCAATTAAATTTTCCTTCTTATTTTAATTCATTCACATCCATTCATTTATATTTAAAACCATTCCGTAATTGTTTATTCTAAACTATTTTATTTAGCTCAAAAACAATCCAAGCTATTTCATTTAATAACCATTTCTCAACTTATTTAAACCAACACTTCCTTTGGTTCTTATTTATCCCATCCATTCACTTAAATCATTTCTAATAAACTCGAAACATTCTATTTTCCTTATTGTCTCAAGTTATTTCCATCCCTTACTAATTTAAATGGTTTACAATTATTTATTTAAGCATTTTCATTCCATTAAATATTATCGGCAACACACCGAATTTTATTTCAATTAAAATTTATTTCACTTGATTTAAAACCAATCCAATATTATTAAACTTTGTTTAAGTTGAATTAAATTCAACACTCTTCCATCTACTCAGCTTAAGTCAATTTATTTTGATTCAATCAAATTTTACACTGAAGCTCATTCTCATTTCGCAAATAAATATTTTTTTTTCTTTTATTCAACTTGATTCCATCTCAATTAAATATCATTTTAAATTTTCAATTTCATTTGATTGGTTATTATAAAATTTAACTTTCCAAATTCAACTCATCCCATTTATTACCTGGCTATTTTCCAGGTTATCTTCACTTATTTGGATTTTATTTGCACACTCAAACCATCACTATTTTAATCCATTTCCATTTTTATTCTATATATTCCCAATTATATTTAATTTGTTAACACTTCAAGTCTAATTTTTAATTAATAACTCAAGTTCTGATTCTATTATCCACTTTTAATTTACCATCCAATTTATTAACTCATAATTCAACTCCATTCTTAATTACTTTACTTTCATCAACAATTTGAATCAGCTTTAATTTATAACTTAAGTTTATTTCCAAACTTCATCATCAACTCACAATTCAATTTTATTAACTAATTTATTATCTAATTAGTTCTCCCATTATTTATGATCCAACACTTGAATTTTTTTTTTCATTCCAAATATCACTTTTATTTATTTTCCTTAGTTCAATATACTTTACAATTCAAGTTTGGATTTCCCACTCATTTCCCTATTCATCTAAATATTTATTTGGATTTGTATTCCATTTCAAAAATTTATAAGCCACAACTTATTATTTACACAATTCCATCCATTATAGGCTTGAATATATTCATCTTTTATTTTTAACTCAAGCCTGTTATTTATTTATAGCCCAATCATATTTTATTTCTATGGATTTTAATTCTTTTATAAGTGATTTTGATTTATTTATTCCAATTCCAATCCTTATCCCACTTAATTCCATTTATTCAGGTAAGAATCTAATGCCATTAAATAATTCAATTGAATTCTTATGCTAATTCAATTTTATCTTAACTCGGATTTATTTAACCCAATTCGGTTTCAACTAAATTCAAATACAACTGGATATTATTTCTAGCCTATTCAATTTATTCCAATCCAGTTAAGTTTATTATTATTATTTTTTTTTATTTCCCATCCAAGTTAACTTCATTTCATTTTAAATTTACATTCCATTATTCAAAACTTATATTTCCTTTCTGTTTTAAAAATCATCTCAATCTATAAGCTTACAATTCATCTCATCAGGATTTTCAAACACCCGGCTTTAGTTTCAAATTATTTTGAGATCTCTAACATTTCAAAATCACACTTCTCAGAAATTTAAACCAATCCTGGTTTTATTCCCAACAAATTTCCTCTGAAATTTTCAAAAACACTCGTCTTTCCTGAACAAATTAATTTGGCAGCAAATCCGTCACTTAGAAACTCGAAAATGAACATCGATGATGCTACAGTCATCACCGAAGTTATTTTCCAGTGACTCAAGTGAATTCAATGCTATATCACTTTCAAAACCCATTTAAAACAAATTTCCATCCAGAAATACTTCCAAAACAATAATGTTATCATTTATCTTCAAAACACTTCGATAACATTTCCAAAATCTCTGAAATTTTGAATTTCCAAATTCTGCTTAAATAAATTTTAACTATAATTCATTTGCACAGCTTATGTTCATACAAATTCTCATTTGATTATATTTCAATTCACAAATTACATCCATAATTCATATTTATAAATTTCTTTTTATAATAAATTTATTCCTTCAAACTTTGGTTATATTTCCAATTTCTAATTGAATTTTCACTTAACAATGATAATACTTTAATATTATCATTTCGAACATCCAAGTAATCATATATTAGTCAAACGGTTTACAAAAACTTTTATTTATATCAAAATATATTTTGGGTAAAATTATTTCATTTACCCACATTTAAAACAATACCGTGTCAATTGCTCTATTCAAGTGTTTAGAAACCCCTTCGATACAGTTGCGCAGACTGTGTCGACGAAGGTTCATATGCCACTCAATAAACCAATCAACGCAATATTAAAACAATTTATATTCACTAACAAATACGCGCTCATATTTATTAATACGCTCAAACTCATTTTAGAGTACTATAGACTCTATTTTAAATGAGTAATTCCCATCAGAGCCAAGGTTATCTCCAACCTATGCTCTGATACCAACTGTAACAGCCCGCAAATCCGTACCTCTTGAGTCAACACTATTTTACAACAATAAACTCAAGTTGCACAGAAATACGAACCATTTTGGTTAAAGAAGAAGAGGTAGAAGAAGAGAAAACAAAAATCAACATCAGAATCTAACCATCGCAGCGGAATGAAGTATAATAGGTAGTAAATAATTTTTCTTAAAATCAAATATATCTGTTTACATATATTACATCATCAGAGTACATCAGTCACAGCTCACATCAATAACATACAATGAATACACAACAACTCAAAGTACACAACAACTCAAACGCAGCGGAAATATAAATATATATAAGTACGAGAATACGTAATCGTCATCCAGCTCGTCTCCTGAGCTCCACAACATCATATCCTGTATCCTATAATACTCGGTCTGACCCGAGCATTACAGTTAAATAATACCCGAGTCAGTCTGGATTTCCAGCGTGAGAAAATCACACCCAATTGATTATTAAAGTTTCAAAAATCCTTTGAAAACAAAAGCATCTCGTAAGACCACGCCACAAATAAACATGTCGGGTTTTTACCTTACGATAGCTAAAACAATTTTTATAGAAATCCTCTGATAATATAATAGGGTCTATATACAAATACTTATAAAATAGCCGAAATTGTTACATTCATTAAATTCCAGCTACTAGCCACAAAAGTGGGTAATACAAACAAAACTCGTACAAGGCTCGTAGGGAGAATGGATTTCCAACAATGACTAGGCACTGGGGTACCACCTGTCACAGTACGGGGCCTAGATCACCGTACCGAGGATTACTCCCTTCATCCCCTGCAACACAAGGCCGGAACCATTCCTTACTGAACAGTCCCGAACAAGATAAACCCCGTGGTTGGCGCGACCAACCACCCACTAAGCCGAAATATATAAGGGACATCTAGACAGGGGAATTACCTTGTCCTGCTTGGGCATGACCCACCTAACCTTGCTGCATATCCCCTGATTTTCAGTCATTCCCATTTGATGAGGCTTGAGGCTAAGCGTTACCTTTTAGAACATTTTCACTTAGAATGCCCATCGTCCACCTGACGATGTTTCGCAAGCATTCGTCCATACAAGTCCGTCCCGGGTTCGAACGGAACCGAAGGCACTACTCCTCCTACATCCATTTTGGAAATATCATCAGGATTAGTAGCGACTAGCCCTTGCACTTCACTGCTTCATCTTCGACTCTGAACACGTTTTTCGCACGAAACGTACAAATCGGATCGAAGTGGTTTTCGAGAAATAAATCTCGATCCCGGTCTCTTCGAAACGATCAACGCAGTTGGCCAATATTGATAGTCGGTTATTTAACTATCAATTAATATTCACAACATCCATCACACAATAAATAATTACCCAAATTATTTATTAACTTCAAAATATCTTCACAAGATATATTTCTATTTTCAATCCTTTGAAAACAGTTTCCAAAACCAACTTTCTTTTCAGAGTAAACTTCCCAAATATTTTCTATTCCCTCTGAAGTTACCAAGCACAAACTAGATTTTAAAAATAACTTAAAACACTTTATTTTTGAAATATACTTTAAAATATATACTTATAAAACAATTAAATTAAAGCTATTTTAATAATTTGTTAAAAATACATACTATATGAATATTTGAAAATAAAGTTACTTAGTAAATATAAAACTGGATTTCTTCTTTTTAAAAACAAGATACTAAGTTACTTCTTAATAATTACTACTAAAATAACTTAAAAGAAAATTTTACTTGAGACTTTAAATATTATAAATAATAAATTTTACAAAACTTGCTTTCTTTAAAAACAATTTTAAAACATTTAATTTATATTTAAAAATTTACTTTTTAAAAACACGCACTTGGCTATCCAGAGAAAATTCCAACTTTCAATAACTTAAATCAATTTTCCCAAATTGATTTCCACTTTATTTTATTTGAAATAAATTCTTTTACTTATCAGTTCATTTCCAAATTCAGTAGTTATTATTATTATTATTATTATTATTATTTGATTTCTTCTTTACTCTTTCTATAATCCAAATCTTAAATTCTAAATAAATGTTTGTTCTTTTTAATTAATAGTACTGCATTTTAAAATTCACTAACTTTCTGTTTATTCAAATTTTCCTTTCCATTCTCATGATTCATTTATTAAAATTTTAAAGTCACTTTATTTCTTTTCCAAGTTATTCTTAAATTATTCTATAATTATTTTACTTGAAATTTTCACTTATTTCATTTTCATTTCCAAAATCAAATTTATAATTTTGGTAATTCATTATACCCAATTATATCAACCAAGCCATAACATTCAATGCATCCACATAATTCATTATAGAATAACAAACAATCAGAACAGAGAACACAAAATAATTTAAATAAAAGTTGAGGGGTCCAGTTGGATCCCTCCAACCTGTTTTCCCTGCATCCACAGACGTTAGCATCACATAATATGCAAATTTCAAATTATACTATACTATATCACATCAATCAATTCAGCCATTCAAACAATTATTTAAATTTAATCATTTAAATTTTATTTAAACTGAGTGAGATTAACTCACCTTGACTTAATTTGCAATCCAATCCTAGTGGCTTTATATCTTCCGGATATTGACCTTGTAAAAACAATTTACGATTCATTACTATTTGAATATATCAAATAATCGATCACCATTCACTTATTTAATTTTTAACTTATTCTTTGATTTAAGAATGTTTAACTGATAGTTTCCTTTGACAAATTATTTTTAACAACCCAAAAATCAAACAAATTAATTACACAGCTTAAAATTTCAAACCCATTCCTTAATAAAAAATTCATTTATACATATTTAGAATCTAATTTTATATAAACCTCTAGTCATTCCAAAATTTCTATATTCATTATATATATATTAAAAATCTGCAGTAACATGTATACACATGTTTATAAATTAAAGAAAATAAATCCCTTATGAACTTACTGTCATTCATTTTTTTCCTTTTCTCTAGCGTATACATATCTATACATATACATAATTCGAACTTATCGTAAATTCATTTGATTTTATGCTGTTCATCAAACCTCTTTTTTTTTTTTCCTTCTGTAAAAATGTAAGTATTTATTATTATTATCTTTCTATTACTTAAGTTTTACCGAGCAAAAAAAAAACATATATATAAATTAATTTAAATCATAACAAAATGTAAATTATACCTTACCACTCTACCCCTTCGTTTCTAGCTCCGAGATCCCAGATCCATGATCTCCAAATCGATGCCATCGCGAGTTTCCAGATCTCGAACACGAGCTCTGAAATCCTCAAATTCGAAGACTTAGTTTAACGCAAGAAAGAACTCGCACAAGCTCCTGAGTTGACTGCCTCATCGCGATTTCCATCCAGTCATCGAACGCAGCTCCTCCTCTGCCTCAACTCGCGACACCACCTTCTCCATCGATGCACTCACGCAGCATCGCCCCTCGATTCCAGGTCCACCCTGCGTGCTCGACTATCTCTCTGATCGCGAGTCAATCGAAGTTGCCTCCCCATCCTTTATACGATGATTTGATTTTCCCTTTTTTTTTTATATAAACGAAATTGATTTCGTTACTGGCATTCGAATGGAGGAAAAAGAATGGAGTGGTTGAATTTAAGGAAGAGGCATGATTTGTTTTAAAGGCAGGTTCAATTTCCTTCTCTACTACGCCATTAAATTTTTTTGATTTTGAACTCAGGAAATAAGAAAATGGGTTGCGTGATTTAATGAGGAAAGGGGACAGGAAAAGATGTTTCGCGTGTACAATCCTTTCTGCGTGTCGGCTTCAACAGAGGTATGTTGGCTAATAGTAATTACAGGGTGGCTGCTGATTTAAAGTTGATATTTTTATATTCAAAAATATCTCGTTTAGGTACCCAGTTATTAAATTGGATACGATATAGATTTCAGCACATTTATAAAACGTACGCTCACACAACAACTCCGATCGCTACGAAATTCAAAATCTGATGATAGTTCAATATTATGGATCCAAATGGAACTGGTTTCGTCAAATTACGAGACTGTGTCTCAGAAGGCTATTTTTAAATTCAATTTAAACGATATAAAATTTTAAAACTGAACAACCCACTGTTAATTTCAATTTTACAACTTCTATTACCTTCAGTGTTATCAATATAAATTTTACAAGCCTTCAAATTATATTTGATGGGCTTAAAACTTCAGATTCAACATTTCACCCAACTTCAAATTGTTTAATTCAATAATTTAATTATCAAATAAATTATGATATTTGAATTCAAGTTAAAATTTCTCCATTGAATATTTAAAATCAATTAAATTTTCCGGTTTTAAATGTTCGAAAATTCCGGGTCGTCACACTACTTAATAAAATATGAAACTAGATTTCCTTGTTAAATAATACCAAATCACCTTTAAAATAATTACTACGATAATAGATTTGAGAAAATTACTTTTATTAGAATTTAAACATTTAAAAATAATAAATTTTCTGAAACATGCTTTGTAAAATGACACGAATTTTTTTAACTTATAATTTAAAATTTACTTTGAAAACATACTTGGCTGTCCAGGGAAATATGCTTCTCTTCACATCCTTTAAAAATAAATCACTATTTATTTTTAAACAAAATTTCTTATTCCTTTAATAACATTCCATCGGGAATTTATTTCTCCAAATATCCACTGATATATTACTTTACTTTTATAAACCCAGTTTATAAATTTCAATGTCCCACTTCTCTTTTAAAGTTCCAACTTCAACCACTTAAATAAATTTCCAAATTGATTTCCAATTTACTCCATTTTGAAATAAATTTCTTTACTTACTCAATTCATTTCAAAATCCATTAATTATAGACTTTATTAATATTATTATTATTATTTTCCATTTGATTTAAAATCTTTTGATCGAAGCATACAAATTTCAGATTTTCCCAATTTCTTCTTTATTTCTTTCAAAATTTAAATCTTAAATTTAAAATAAATGCTTTGTTCTTCTAAATAATAACACTTAAGTTTAAAATTCATTATCTTCCTGTTTATTCAAAATTCCCTTTTCACATACGGAATTTATTTAGTAGAATTTTAAAACCATTAATATTCTTATCCAGTTCATTTTAATTTATTTAAATTCTCTATAATTATTTCATTACAAATTCTCTTCATTTATTTTCAAAAATCCAATTATATATATTTTGATAAATCAGTGTACCAAAATATATTCGAGTAAACCATAGCATTCAATATTCCAGTTATCAATAATATTCATCATCGAATATCGAATATTCATAATAGAGAATATTAAACAATATAAATAATTTTGAGAAATCCAGTTGGACCCCTCCAACTTGTTTCCCTGCATCCATAGATGTTAGCACAATATCAAATGCCAATTCCACTTCGAGGTGGAATATCGCGGTATATGGGTTTTAAATATAAAATCATCCGCTATTATGCAGCGCAAAGGGTCTCATGCGCTATATAATGCGGGAAATTAACCATTCCAAGATATATTATATACTACTATATAACATATATCACATCCAATCAGTTCAATCATTCAACCAATTGTTTAAATTTAACTATTAAATTTAAATCAAACCAGATGAGTGAGATTAACTCACCTTTGTTTTTTGTTTGTGATCTGATTCAAACCAGCTTGTTTTCTTCACGATTCCAGACCTTGTATAACATTTTATATTTATTAACACTTGGATTAAGCCAATAATTAATTAACATTTACCTATTTATCTAAACTTATAATTTAATTTAAAATTTTAAAGTAATAATTTTCTTTAACGAATTATTTTTAACAACCCAAAATTTAGATAAATTAATTAAAACAGTTTAACCATCAAACCCATCCCCTTTTTTCCTAACTAGTAAAAATATTTATTTTATTTACGAGCTGCATAAAAATAATCTATATAAGTTTAAAAATTGATTTTATATAAACTCTTACATTTTCCCAAAACTTATATACTTACTGTAAAAAAACAAACATTGAATTACACTTATTTTCGAGTTGTATATATTTACATTTGTACTTAAATTTTAAATTTGCAAAAGATATACCTAATCGCCTACATCCCTGCCCTCTCGGCCTCGGTCCCCTCGTGCGCCACCATCCACTCTTATTCGTGACGTCGCCTTGCACACGCACGAACTTCCCACACCTGACACCACATCCCAGACCACGGCGCCGCCTCGTCTTCGAGCGCGAGTCTCCCTTCCTGCCGCATCGAAGTCGACATCCCCTTCGATTTCGCCGTCGACGATGCGTGCGAGCGACCCTTTTTTTCCTTCTGAATTGAACTGGGAAGAGGAACGAGATTCGGTTTCGTTTCGGCCATGATAACTTCGATTCGCCCTTTTTTTTATTTTTGAGCGAGCTCGATGGGTTTTAGAAAATAAAATGAAATGTTTCGGCCATTATACTTTGATCTCGAGTCAACTGGATTTGAAGAGGATAAGGGAAGCTCAGCTGTACCCTCTGAAAAATGAATAAGGACGAAAATAAAAGAAGGAAAGCATGTTCGAGAAGGCAAGGGAAGCATGTTTGAAAAATCTAGCTACGGTGATTCGAAAAGTTCAGGTGTGATGGAAATTCGGCTGACGCTGACTAGTATAAATAAATATATATACTTAATTAAATTTGAATTTTTGATATAAACTACAACACGTTAGTCTACTGTACGATCACACGACAACTCCAAACGCCATGAAAATTAAAATCCAATAATAATACAATATTACGGATCCAATGGAACCAGTTTCGTCGAAATCCAAGACTGCGCCTCGGAAGGCTATTTTTAAACGTCGATTTAAACGATATATTTTTAAAACTTAACAAAACATTCCATAGTTCAATTTTCAACACCTTTACTATCTTCCGTATTATCAATATAAATTTTACAAGCCTTTAAATATTTTTAACAAGCTAAAAATTCCAGATTTCGTACTTTACTCAACTTCAAATAATCTAATATAATAATTAAATTGTCCAATAATTAGTGATATTTGAATTCAAATTAAAAAAATTACTTTTAAATATTTAAAATCAATTAAATATTCCAATTTAAATTGTCCAAAAATTTCGGGTCGTCACATTAATTTAATTTACCATTTCATAAATTAAACTTAATTTCCATTTTATTTTCTTTACTTAACCACTATTTTTAAACCAAATTTCACATTTCCAAGTCAAGTTATATTTCAAATTACATTTAAGTATTTATTTATTTAACTATTTTAAATTCATAGAAAAATCAATAACACTTTATTAAGTCATTTTAAATTCAAATTTAAATCAAATTATCATATTTTATTTACTTAACGTAAAATCCAATTTTGAACAAAAACATAAATTCCAAAATTAATTTATATTTCAAATTTCAACTTAACCATTCACTATATAACATATTTTAACTTATAGAAAAATCATTAATACTTTAGAAAAATATTTTTTAACTCAATTTAAATCAAAATATCATAATATACAAACTTAAAAATTTACAGAAAAACATTATATAAAATAACCACGGATCTGTATAATATTTTCTAACCTAGGTCAAGTGATACAGATAATATATCATTTCAAACCCTAATTTACAAAGAAAATTCAGGTTCTATCATTTCAAACCCGCAATAACAAGTAAATTAAAATAAATAAATATTGCTCAGGCCTATCATTTCAGCCTAAATTAGTTTTTCCCTATTCTAAAGTCCGTTCGGGTATGTATCATTTCAACACATAGTGATTCTATTCTACAGGGAACTTGCAGTGTGATAAACAGAAATAAATATACAATATGACAAAATATAACATAGCAGACGATGTGAGAAGTTATAAATAGGGTCTAACATCATAGGATTCATATCACAGGCAGGTTTAACATGATATACTATTTCTACACATTCACTTGCGATCAATCCACAATTCTATAAGTATGAATGTCATGTGTGATTACTCACCTTTTTACGCTGGAGTTAGCAAATCAAACTACACAGAACAAAGCCAAAAAGCACGACACGGCACGACTGTAACAACCAAGTATTTTCAACCATTCGCATCCACACATATCGGACTTGAATTGCTCAAAATACCGCGTTGTAAATAAAATTTGGCAAATCTCTGAACATACAGTAAATAACAATCACAGAACACAAACACAGAGTAAGAAATGCAGCAGAAGTAAAAGAGATAGTAGTTCATGAAGCTACTATGTAAATATATCAGAGTTAAATAAAATGCAATAGAATAAATAAAGTACAACAGAAGTCTCAAGATGATAACCAAGTATAACCTGAATAGAACAACAGAACTGGAATAGATAAAACTAGACAAGCAGATAATCTCCAGCGATTCCAATCTCCAGAAAGTGGAAATCAAAATATGTGAATACTCAGGCTGAACCGAGCGTAAATACAATAGAAACACTCGAGTCAGGATCTACATACTTATGCAATGTAAACCAACTAAGGTGAACTGTAGTAGAAGTACAAGTAACTTAAAGGATGCTTGGGACCGCCCATCCTTTAAGGATCCGTCAAACTATTTACTATGTAGTAATATTGCGCTATTATAATAATGTCTAGTAGTAGAATAAACTTACATTTAAATAGCGTTAAGGAGTGACCCAATATTCCCCTTAACACAAGTAATGCCAATAGTCTATACAATACCTGCATATCTCCTGATCGGGAGACTACGAGAAGGTACTGCATAGGTACGACACAAATAGAAATTCGTAGTAAAGGCTCGATATGGTAGGTGACATGGCACATAAGGCAATGCTTGGGTAGATATACCAATTATGACACTCGGGCTGGTGGTAACGCAGCAACCACATACGCCCACCGTGGAACACATTCCCACAAAAATCGAAGGTGCGCCCAAACAATCACATGTAATAGTACGATATCGAAGAAATGCGTCCGCTACGAGGTGCGACCTCAACTGGCCCGAGACCGCTCATGTTTTAGCCACCTTATGCCAACTCACGGGAGTTGGGTCCACGTAACATACCATAAGAACGTCGCCACCATCCTACTTCATTCTGGAATCTCAACCGCTTACACACTTGTCAACGTGGTCTTCGGTATCGACAGATAGTATGCCCATATCCGATCCCGGTCTCTTTGCCAACCAATCGTTATTATAACCCGTGGTTATAACTTAAAAATAATATTTTATACTTCAAAAAAAATTATCATTTCAATCCAAATCATTATCAAAATATAAATTAAATCATTTCGAAACCATTTCTGTATATCAACATACCATATATTTCAAATTCAAATATTTATCAAGATTAATATAAAGTCATTTCTGACCATTTCCATATATTAAATTATCATATCCTTTCAAAAATACCTTTCAAATCATTTTAATATATTAAAATATCATATCCTTTCAAAACTTCCTTTCAAATCATTTTATTATCAAAATATAATATCCTTTCAAAACTTCCTTTCAAATCATTTTATTATCAAAATATCATATCTTTCAAATCTTCATTTTTAAATCATTTTAATATCAAAATATCATATCTTTCAAAACTTCATTTCAAAACATTTTTAATATCAAAATATCATATCTTTCAAACTTAATTTCAAAACATTTTTAATATCAAGATATCATATCTTTCAAAACTTCATTTCAAAACATTTTTAATATCAAGATATCATCTCTTTCAAAACTTCATTTTAAAACATTTTTAATATCGAAATATCATATCTTTCAAAACTTAATTTCAAAACATTTAATATATCAAAATATCATATCTTTCAAAACTTCATTTCAAAACATTTAATATATTAAAATATCAAATCTTTCAAAACTTCAATTCAAAACATTTAATATATCCAAATATCATATCTTTCAAAACTTCATTTCAAAACATTTAATATATGAAAATATCATATCTTTCAAAACTTCAATTTCAAATCATCATATAAGTTCAAATCCAAATATTCAACTTTAAATCCTTTTTAATTCAAAGATATCATTCATTTATTATCATTCCAAATCAATTTTAAATAGATTATAATTTAATCAAAATAATTCATTTAAATACTTTCAAATCAAGTATTTAATTTCCAAAGTTTTAAACCATTATGAGTTCATTTGCTAAGTTAAACCATAAACATTGAAAATTTCAACCTTTCACAGCATTCAGAAAAAGGTGTTGAAAGTTATACTTGAAAACATTTCAATTTAAACCATTTAGACATTATAAAAATCATATTTTAACATTCAAAGATGTTCATTAAAATACTCTTTTAATTAATGATTTTTACAAAGCAACATTTTATAATTAAATCAAATTTCACAAACCCACTTAATAAATTCAAGTGTAGACTTTCCAATTTTTTACATTTAACACTTTATTAACATTTACATTTTTCAAATTATCATTTCACAAATTAAACTAAATTTCCAATTTATTAAATTAACTTAAATCCTTAGTTAAAACCAAATTCACATTTCTAGGTCAAGTTCATTTTAAAATTATACTTTTAAGCATTCATTCATTTAACCATTTTAATGCATAGAAAAATCAATAATACTTTATTAAATCATTTAAACTCAAATTTAATCAAATCATCATATTTACCATTTTCCAAATATAATTAAATTTCCATTTCATTTATATAACTTAAAATTCCCTTTTTAAACCATAACCCAAATTTTCAGACTTTAAGTTATATTTCAATAATTCAACTTAACCATTTATTTGTTTAACATTTACCACTTATACAAAATCATAAATCCTTTTTTAAAGCACTATAAAAATCTATTTATATCAAATTATCATAAACTTACATTTAAACCACTTAAAATTTTATTTATATAACTTAAATGTCATTTTAAAAGCCAAAGTCCAAATTTCTAAATTTAAGTTATATTTCAAAATTTCACTTTTTACCATTCATTTGAAAATTACATTTTTTTTACTTCTAGAAAAATCCAAAATTTCTTTATATAAACATTAAAAATCCAATTTAAATCAAAATTCATAATTTTTCACTTTTAAAAATATTTGATAAATTCAAAATACTTCTTAAAATATAACCACGGGCCTGCATATAGTTTTCTAACCTAGGCAAGTGATACAGATATATATCATTTCAATCCGTAGTTTAAAAGAAAAATCCGTGTTCTATCATTTCAAACCCAAAATCCCAAGTTAAAATAAAATAAATGAAAAACCGTTCAGGCCTATCATTTCAGCCCATAACGATTTTTTCTTATTCTAAAGTCCGTTCGGGTGTGTATCATTTCGACCCATAGTGATTCTATTCTACAGGGAACTTGCAGTGTGATAAAGAGATATAAATGACAGAATAGCATCATATAACAGTAACAGATAAGATGAAAGGTAAATTAACAATTTAACATCATATATAAATGATCATAGTGATTCTATTCTACAGGGAACTTGTAGTGTGATAAACAGAAATAAATGAAAGAATAACATCATATAACAGTAGTAGACACGATGACAGGTAAATTAACAATTTAACATCATATATAAACGATCACAGGCAGTTATAACATCACATAATAGTTCTACACATTCAAATGGTGTCAATTCACATTTGTATAAGTATAAATGTTGGTGAGATTTACTCACCTTTTATGCTAGAGTTAGCAATAAAAACACATGGAATAGATTCCAAAAAGCACGACAAGCACGATATAGTATGACTTTTGATTTGAATGAATAGAGAGCCTTGATATTTATCTTGTAAACAATAACCAAAACAAGACAATATATACATAAATATTTAACACAAACAATGTTGAAACAATGAAGATAAGAGACAACAAAAGGAATGAATGTTTTTGCCTTGCTTTCTACACTTGCTAGAACGGCTTAGTGATGTTTTGGTTGAGGTTTGGACATGCTTTGGGTCTGGTTTGGACCTAAAAACGCATGACTACACGGCAAGAGCAAGGTGGAGGTTACGGGCATGAGAATACAAGGGGTCTAGGCTTGATAGTGGAGTTTTGGTGCACCACAAGGCTCGTCTACATGCATTGTTTGGCTCGACTCTTCATGTTTCAGATCTGGACAGAGGATGAAGTGATGGGTGGTGGTCATATCAAGGTGGTAGTGGAGCAAAAGGAGGTGGCCAAGGCAATCTAAGGTGATGTTGTTGAAGTTTGGCTCGGCTAGGCATGGTTTTAAGGGTTTTAGCGATGTTTTGTGTGGTTTTTGATCAAGTGGAGTGCACGGCCAGTCATGGTCAGGTCTGGACAGAGGCTATGGCTGATGGCTAAGGGTGTGTACTTGCTGGTGGTGGCGGCTAGAGGTGGTGACCGTGGCTGCAAATGATGGTGGCGAAGCAAAAGTGGTGGTTAGCATGGATTTAGGGGTTTTTTTTGCATGTTTTTGTGGAGTTTTTGCCAAGGAGAGAGGCATGGCATGAATTGGTCAGAGGAGGAAGAAGTTTGTCTGTGGATGATGTGTGGAACGAAGTGGCAGTGTTCGGTGGAGGTGCTAGGCCGAGCAAAGCAAGAGAATCCAAGGCAAAACATTGAAAAACAATAAGAAAATGAAGAAAAGAGAGAAAAAGGAAGAGGCCATTACCCAAATCTTTCTTAGCTGTGAAAATGGAGTGAGGAGGCTGGTTTTTCATGTGAATTACAATTAAGAACTCACGGCTAAAGATCAGGTAGTGTACGGCCAAGCAAAGTAAATGAAAAGTTACGGAAAATGAAAAGGTTTTGGCAAGTGAAAGGTCTTAGGTTTAAAGCCTTAGTCTCTCCATATTTCCACTTCTTTTAATTAAATAAAAATAATTAAAATTAAGTTAATTAATTACAACTGAAAAAAAATAAAATAAAAAATAAAATAAGTAAATAAATTTAGAAAAATAGAAAAAGAATTAAAGAAGTTTCTTAAAAATTCAAAACAAGGTTCAAAATTTACAATGAAAACATCACTAGGTTTATTAAAATATCTACTTCATTTTAAAAATATTATAAAGAAATTTTTTGAAATAGAATACTTCATTTATCATTTCTAAAATGAAATAAATAATTTAAATTAGAGAAAAAAGACAAATAATTAAATAAATAGTTTAAAAATTGGAAACAGAACTTAAAACATACAAATAAAATATCACTAGCTTTAGAAAATTTCTATTTCACTTTAAAACAAATAAGAAGTCAAATAAATAAAATAAATGAGAAAAAAAATAAAGCAGGAATGAGAAGAAAATAAGTTCTTAAGGAAATATAAAAATAAGTAAAGAATTTCTTTAATAAATTGAAACTAGAAATTAAAAATTATAAACAGAATACAACTGACATTGGAAAATGTCAATTACACTTTTTAAAAAGTTTGAAAACTAAAATATACACATAACATGATATACTCATATATATATATATATATATATATATATGTATGTATGTATAAATTAGAACATAACATGACTAAATAAAATATTATTTATATAATTTAAAATAAACAATTTTGTTAAATACAGCGAATTTCACACAATGTTTAAAAATGCATAACTTCCACATTATAAATGAGAATTTCAACGAAACAAAAAGCAGTGTTCTTAAAATTTTATTTACTTTCATAATAAAAGATAAAATACAAATTTTCAAACTTTTAGATTTTTAAGTTAAAAGTCAAAATTTGACTAATTTGACCAAAATTCACTTTTTGGAAACTATTTTTTTAAATCATATTTTGGAATGATAATTCATATCAAAATCAAAATTTATATTTGAAATAACAAAATTAACTAAATTAAATAAATAAAATAAAGTTAAATCAAAAAATTCAATTAAAATAAATAAAATATACAATTAAAATAATCACAAAATACATGGTCGTTACACTCTCCCCCACCCAAAACTTTTCGTCCCCGAAAAGGAATGATGTACGGGAAAGCACAGAAAAGATAGAAATGAAATAAGATTAAGACAAAGTGACATGAAAATTGAGATTATAGCTGATAACTGTTATTATAGGTAAGTTTAACAAGGTGGAGATGATCTTTCCAAGATCCTCTAGAATCAAGAACACAAGCACAAAAATGGTGGATTCAAAATGGGTACCAAAGATTATCAAAGATTATAAAAAGATTTCTATACCAGAAAGATTATAGAAAGATGCCAATACCAGTCTGTAACAAGATAAGGATAATAAGGACAACCAAAAGATAGTTTGAAAAACAGAATAAGGAAATAAGTTTGAAGCCAGGGAAATTTCAACTTAAATAGAAAATAGATTTTTACACAAGTTAAATAAATCTTAACCATCTCAATTTTCATTATCTTATCATCCAATTTCCTTAAATTAACAATTTTTTCTAATGTCATGGATTTGAAAAATAATCATTTATTACACTCACAATGTACTTAATAAATTTAATTCTTCTTTATTCCTAATTAAAATTAAATTTATTCCTCTCAATATATTTATCACTTATGTTAAATATACTTACACTTACTATAACTGCTTTATTTTATTCTTAGTTCTTTTAACATTATATTATTGTAAGTTATTCAATTATCCTTTATTATATTTACCTCTGTTAATCGTTTTATAACTAAAATTTAAGTGTATAACATTTATTTTAACCATTAAAAATTTATTTATAAAATCTTTTTGTATTGTATATTATCCAATTACATTATTATGTTCTGAAATTAAGGTAAGTTATATTTGAATGCAATTGCATTATAGAAATAAACTTTCTAGTTAAATCATTTCATGCTTTAATATTCATCCAAAATTTTGATTTTCTTTTTATAATTTAAATTATTCTTTAAAATAAAATTTAAGAATTAAATTTTCGATTTCTTCAAACCATTTAGAGATAAATAAACGTATGTACATAATTTATCAATTCAAATTTAAATCATATATCTATTTATATTATAAATGAAGTCATATTTTAGAAATTAAAATCAATTTGATTTCCCAAAACAAAGCTGTAGCAAGACTACAAAGTGGTCTCTTCACTTCGAAACTCGAAAATGAATGTCGATGATGCTGCAGTCATCACCGAAATTATTTCCCAACGACAAAGAGAAGAGCACTAATTTTTAAACTTTGAAATTCTTTGAAAGAAGATTTCTATCCGAAAATACTTTAAATAATATATACTTTTAAAACTTAAAAACAAAGTTTGAAACCATCGCAAAGTAAATTCTCAAATTCCTTGTTTTAAATTCATTCAGTTCCCAAATAAATTTATAAACAACTATTTATAAATTCATTTCTAGAACAATAAATGATAAATCAAGTATTATCATTTCAAATAATCAATTTAAATCAGTTTGTTAAGTTCCATAAATTTACTTATATATCAAAATTTATTTCATTAACCAAATTTTAAAATAATATTATATCAGTTTGTTCTGTCAAAGTGTATTAGAAATCCCATCGATATCGTTGGTCAGACGAATCAATCGGAAACCCAAATCAACATCAACAACTCAAACAACACAATATAAAACAAAACATTAATATTGTTTTACAAGTACAAGTCAAAATGTTTGGAAAAATAGATTGGAAACAAAAGAAAAGATGATTAAATAACAGAGTAGGGAGATAGGTAAGCTTAAGTAAATCGCGGGCAACCTTAACAGGGTCAACCGTGATTTAAAGAATAAGATTAATGTGGATATTTTTTCTAGGGTAAATCTACATTCGATCTTAAGAGATAGAGTTTGGAATAACAAAAGATATTAGCATCTAAACTAAGTATAGATATAAATCTCTGGTGAATCGATGCTAATTGTAAAGGAGTTTCCCCCTTTACAAATGAATTTTTGAGATTGGCAGGACCGCCAATTCACTATAAAGCTCATTCGAAGTGGCGTTGTGGGAGACTCCATAATCAAAAGGAGATGAATAGTGAGGGACACGAATGAATTTTTTGAACCGCAAGGAACGTTCCAAAATTCAAATGAAATTTGAATCAAAGAGGAAGAGATTCAAGTTTGGATGAAAGTGATTCTGTAACTAAATTTACCAAACATTCTAAGTTTTACCTCAAAGCCAAAGCTCTGATACCAAATGTAACGGGCCGCCAGTGGGGTAACGCCCACCGTAGCATACATTGGTACCTATGTTCTGCCTTTATGGCTAGCCTCTCAACTGCACCACCAACCCTCATGGGGACATGTAGGAGTAAGAGTCAACCGTTCGCTACCAAACCAGGAAGCAAGAAACCCCTATCATGCTGCACCCTCCAAGTGCATTGGCAGACACACATGCCGGACTTGAATTTCTTAAAATACCGTGTTGTAAATAAAATTTGGCAAATCTCTGAACATACAGTAAATAATAATCACAGAACACAGACACAGAGTAAGAAATGCAGCGGAAGTAAAAGAGATAGTAGTTCATGAAGCTACTACAAAAATATATCAGAGTTAAATAAAATACAACAGAATAAATAAAGTATAACAGAAGTCTCAAGATGATAACCAAGTACAAGCGGAATAGAACAACAGAACTAGAATAGATAAAACTAGACAAGCAGATAATCTCCAGCGATTCCAATCTCCAGAAAGTGAAAATCCAAATCTGTGAATAATCATGCTGACCCGAGCGTAAATAAAATAGAAACACTCGAGTCAGGACCTACATACTTATACAATGTAAACCAACTCAAGTGAACTGTAGTAAAAGTACAAGTAACTTAAAGGATGCTTGGGACCGCCCATCCTCTAAGGATCCGTCAAACTATTTACTATGTAGTAATATTGCGCTATTATAATAATGTCAAATAGTAAAATAAACTTACTTTTAAATAGCGTTAAGGAGTGACCCAATATTCCCCTTAACACAAATAATGCCAATAGTCTATACATTACCTGCATATCTCCTGATTGGGAGACTACGAGAAGATATTGCATAGGTACGACACAAATAGAAACTCGTAGCAAAGGCTTGATATGGTAGGTGACACGACACACAAGGCAATGCTAGGTTAGATATACCAATTACGACACTCGAGCAGGTGGTAACGCAGCAGCCACATACACCCACCGTGGAACACATTCCCACAAAAATCGGAGGGGCACCCAAACAATCACAAGTAATAGTATGGTATCGAAGAAATGCGTCCGCTACGAGGTGCGACCTCAACTGGACCGAGACCGCTCCTGTTTTAGCCACCTTATGCCAACTCACGGGAGTTAGGTCCACGTAACATACCATAAGAATGTCGCCACCATCCTACTTCATTCTGGAATCTCCACCGCGTACACACTTGTCAAAGTGGTTTTCGGTATCGACCGAGAGTATGCCCATATCCGATCCCGGTCTCTTTGCCAACCAATCGTTATTATAACCCGTGGTTATAACTTAAAAATAATTTTTTATACTTTAAAACAAAATATCCTTTCAATCCAAATCTTTATCAAAATAAAGATCAAATTATTTCCAAACCATTTCTGTATATCAGCATACCATGTATTTCAAATTCAAATATTTATCAAGATAAATATCAAGTCATTTCCGACCATTTCAATATATTAAATTATCATATCCTTTCAAAAATTACTTTCAAATCATTTTACTATATTAAAATATCATACCCTTTCAAAACTTCCTTTCAAATCATTTTATTATCAAAATATCATATCCTTTCAAAACTTCCTTTCAAATCATTTTATTATCAAAATATCATATCTTTCAAAACATCATTTTTAAATCATTTTAAGATCAAAATATCATATCTTTCAAAACTTCATTTCAAACCATTTTTAATATCAAAATATCATGTATTTCAAAACTTCATTTCAAAACATTTAATATATCAAAAATATCATATCTTTCAAAACTTCATTTCAAAACATTTAATATATCAAAATATCATATCTTTCAAAACTTCAATTCAAAACTTTTGATATATCAAAATATCATATCTTTCAAAACTTCAATTCAAAACTTTTGATATATCAAAATATCATATCTTTCAAAACTTCAATTTCAAATCATTTTATTATCAAAATATCATGTATTTCAAAACTTCATTTCAAATCATTTTACTATATTAAAATATCATACCCTTTCAAAACTTCATTTCAAAACATTTTTAATATCAAAATATCATATCTTTCAACACTTCATTTCAAAACATTTTTAATATCAAAATATCATATCTTTCAAAACTTCATTTCAAAACATTTAATATATCAAAAATATCATATCTTTCAAAACTTCATTTCAAAACATTTAATATATCAAAATATCATATCTTTCAAAACTTCAATTCAAAACTTTTGATATATCAAAATATCATATCTTTCAAAACTTCAATTTCAAATCATCATATAAGTTCAAATCCAAATATTCAACTTTAAATCCCTTTTAAATTCAAAGATATCATTCATTTATTATCATTCCAAATCACCTTTTAAATAGCTTATATTTTAGTCAAAATAATTCATTTATATACTTTCAAATCAAGTATTCGATTTCCATAGTTTTAAACCATTATGAGTTCATTTACTAAGTTAAACCATAAACATTGAAAATATCAACTTTTCACAGCGTTCAGAAAAAGGTGCTGAAAGTTATACTTGAAAACCATTTAAACATTATAAAAATCATATTTTAACATTCAAAGATGTTCATTAAAATACTCTTTTAATTAATGATTTTTATAAAGCAACATTTTATAATTAAATCAAATTTCACAAATCCACTTAATAAATTGATGTGTAAACTTTCCTATTTTTTACATTTAATACTTTATTAACATTTACATTTTTCAAATTATCATTTCACAAATTAAACTAAATTTCCAATTTATTTAAATTAACTTAAACCCTTAACTAAAACCAAATTCACATTTCCAGGTCAAGTTCATTTTAAAATTACACTTTTAAGCATCCATTCATTTAACCATTTTAATACATAGAAAAATCAATAATACTTTATTAATTCATTTAAACTCAAATTTAATCAAGTCATCATATTTACCATTTTCCAAATATAATTAAATCTCCATTTTATTTATATAACTTAAAATTCCCTTTTTAAACCAAAACCCAAATTTTCAGACTTTAAGTTATATTTTAATAATTCAACTTAACCATTTATTTGTTTAACATTTACCACTTATACAAAATCATTAATCCTTTATTTAAAGCACTTTAAAAATCTATTTAAATCAAATTTCATAATTTTTCACTTTTAAAAATATTTAATATATTCAAAATACTTTATAAAATATAACCACATGCCTGTATATAGTTTTCTAACCTAGGTTAAGTGATACAGATATATATCATTTCAATCCGCAGTTTAAAAGAAAAATCTGGGTTCTATCATTTCAAACCTGCAATCCCAAGTTAAAATAAAATAAATAAAAAACCGTTCCGGCCTATCATTTCAGCCCATAATGATTTTTCCCTATTCTAAAGTCCGTTCGGGTAGGTATCGTTGCAACCCATAGTGATTCTATTCTACAGGGAACTTGTAGTGTGATAAACAGAAATAAATGAAAGAATAGCATCATATAATAGTAGTAGACATGATGACAGGTAAATTAACAATTTAACATCATATATAAACGATCACAGGCAGTTATAACATCACATAATAGTTCTACACATTCAAATGGTGTCAATTCACATTTGTATAAGTATAAATGTTGGTGAGATTTACTCACCTTTTTATGCTAGAGTTAGCGATCAAAACACATGGAATAGATTCCAAAAAGCACGACAAGCACAATATAGTATGACTTTTGATTTGAATGAATAGAGAGCCTTGATATTTATCTTGTAAACAATAACCAAAACAAGACAATATATACATAAATATTTAACACAAACAATGTTTAAACAATGAAGATAAGGGACAACAAAGGAATGAATGTTTTTCCTTGCTTTCTACATTTGCTAGCACGACTTAGGGAATGTTTTGGTTCAGATTTGGACATGTTTTGGGTCTGGTATGGACCTAAAAAGGCATGGCTACACGGCAAGAGCAAGGTGGAGGTTACAGGCATGAGAATACAAAGGGTCTAGGCTTGATAGTGGAGTTTTGGTGCACTACAAGGCTCGTCTACATGCATTGTTTGGCTCGGATTTTCATGTTTCAGATCTGGACAAAGGATAAAGTGATGGGTGGTGGTCATATCAAGGTGGAGGTGGAGCAAAAGGAGGTGGCCAAGGCAATCTAAGGTGATGTTGTTGAAGTCTGGCTCGGCTAGGCATGGTTTTAAGGGTTTTAGCGATGTTTTGCGTGGTTTTTGATCAAGTGGAGTGCACAGCCATTCATGGTCAGATCTGGACAGAGGCTAAGGCTGATGGCTAGGGGTGTGTACTTGCTGGTGGTGTGGCTAGAGGTGGTGGGCGTGGCTACAAATGAAGGTGGTGAAGCAAAAGTGGTGGGCAGCACAGATTTAAGGGGTTTTTTTTTGCATGTTTTTGTGGAGTTTTTGCCAAGGGGAGATGCATGGCTTCTATTGGTCAGAGGAGGAAGGAGTTTGGCTATGGATGATGTGTGGAAGGAAGTGGTGGTGGTCAGTGAAGGTGATTGTGGAGGTGCTAGGCCGAGCAAAGCAAGAGAATCCAACGCAAAACATTGAAAAACAATAAGAAAATGAAGAAATGGTGAAAAAGGAACAGGCCATTACCCAAACCTTTCTTACCCATGAAAATGGAGTGAGGAGGAAGGTTTTTCACGTGAATTACAATTAAGAACTCACGGCTAAAGATCAGGTAGTGTACGGCGAAGCAAAGTAAATGAAAAGTTACGGAAAATGAAAAGGTTTTGGCAAGTGAATGGTCTTAGGTTTAAAGCCTTAGTCTCTCCATATTTCCACTTCTTTTAATCAAATAAAAACAATTAAAATTAAGTAAATGAATTACAGAACTGAAAACAAAATAAAATAAAAAAGAAAATAAGTAAATAAATTTAGAAAAATAGAAAAAGAATTAAAGAAATTGCTTAAAAATTCAAAACAGGGTTCAAAATTTACAATTAAAACATCACTAGCTTTATAAAAATATCTACTTCATTTTAAAAATATCATAAAGAAAAATTTTGAAATAGAATACTTCATTTATCATTTCTAAAATGAAATAAATAATTTAAGTTAGAGAAAAAAGAAAAATAATTAAATAAATAGTTTAAAAATTTCTATTTCACTTTAAAACAAATAAGAGGTCAAATAAATAAAATAAATGAGAAAAAAATAAAGCGCGAATGAGAATAAAATAAGTTCTTAAGAAAATATAAAAACAAGTAAAGAATTTCTTTAGTAAATTGAAACTAGAAATAAAAAATTATAAACAGAATACAACTGACATTGGAAAATGTCAATTACACTTTTTAAAAAGTTTGAAAACTAAAATATACACATCACATGTTGTTTTACTCATACAAATATAAATTATAACATTACATGACCAAATAAAATATTATTTATATAATTTAAAATAAACAATTTTGTTAAATACAGCAAATTTCACACAATGTTTAAAAATGCATACTTCCGCATTATAAATCAGATTTCAACGAAACGGAAAGGAGTGTTCTTAAAATTTTATTTACTTTCATAATAAAAGATAAAATTCAAATTTTCAGACTTCTAGATTTTTAAGTTAAAAGTCAAAATTTGACCAATTTGACCAAAATTCACTTTTTGAAAAATATTCTTTTTAATCATATTTTGGAATGATAATTCATATCATAATCAAAGTTTATATTTGAAATAAAAAATTAAATAAATTAAATAAAGTTAAATAAAAAATTCAATTAAAATGAATAAAACATACAATTAAAGTAATCACAAAATACATGGTCGTTACAACGACTTTGATTTAAATGAGAGAGAGAGAGCCAAGATGATTATCTTGTAACAACAAATAAAGCAAAGCAACATACATATGAATATTTAACCAAAACAATATTGAACAAATTGAAATACAAAGCAACAAAGACAAGCCTTGCCTTTACCATTCAAATGCTTGACCATAGGGAATCAAGCGCTCATCCACGATGGTGTTAAGCTCAGGTTTGGCATCATATAGGTGCGGGTACAAGGAGTGTGAAGTGGTAGGGTTATAACATAAGACATACAAAGGGTCAAGGCTAAATGGAGTGGAGTTATCGAGCACACAAGGCTCGGCTATGACATCATTGGGCTCGGCTATGGTCAAGTACAGGTCTGGAGTTGGCTGAAGTGGTGGTCAGAGGAGAAGTAGTTGCTGGTGGTGGCGGCTATGGGGTGGCCGAAGTGATAGAAGAAGGATAGAGTGATGCTAAGGTCGGTTAGCATGCTTTTTGGTGGAGTTTAGGTGCAAGCTCAAATGGACGTCACGGCCTGGACTTGATCAGAGAAGAGGCTGATGGTGCTACTGTAGATGGTGGTGGTAATGGTTGGTGGTGATGGTGGAGAGTGGGGCCGAACAAAGCAAGGAGAAGAACAAGGTAAAAATCAGAGAAAAGAAAAGAAAAATGAGAAAATAGAAGAAGCCATTAGCATTTTTTCTTAGCCGTGAGTTTTGGTATGAGGAGAAATATTTTTTTCACGTGAAAACTAGACAGAAATACACGGCTACAACAAGGAGATGGATGGCCAAGAATGAAAAGACAAAAGAAAGAAAAGAAAAGGCAAAAGGAAAATGAAGAGACAATCACATGAAAAGTCATAGAAAATGAAGGGTCTTTGTCTCTTGAAATTTCTATTTCTTTTAAATCAAAATAAAATAAAATAAATCAGTAAATAAAATAAAAAAAGATAACAAAATAAAGTGAAAAAGAAAATAAATAGATAATTTAAGGAAAAATAGAAAATAAATAAGAAAATAGTTTATTATATTGAAACTAGAATTAAAAATTGAAAAAAAATACAATAAACAATGGAAAATTATAACAACACTTTAAAAATGTTTTCAAAATAAAGTAAACACATAACATGTCATGTTACACATATACACAAATTAGAACAAACAAAAATATTATTTATATAAATTAAAACAAACAATTTTGTTAAATAAAACAATTTACACACAATATTGTAAAAAACATAACTTTCACAATATAATCAGATTTCAATGAAATGAAAAGCAATATTCCTGAAATTTAATTTATTTTCATAATAAAAGATAAAATTCAAAAATTAAAATATTTAAAATTTTAAATTTAAAAGTCAAAGTTTGACCATATTGACCAAAATCCACATTTTTCTGGAAAATATTCTACTTACTCATGTTTGAAATTATAATTAACATAAAAATCAAAATTTAAATTTAAAAGAACAAAATTTATTAATTTTAATAATAAAACAAAGTTTATAAATTAGGAATTCAAATTTAAAATAATCAAAATATACAATTAAAATAATCACAAAACATAGGGTTGTTACACTCTCCCCCACTCAAAAGTTTTCGTCCCCGTAAAGGAACGAGTTACGGAAAAACACAGAAAAGATTAAATGAAATAGGATTAAGACAAGATGACAAGAAGATTGAAATTATATCCGATAGGTATTGCTATAGGTAAATTTAACAAGGAGGAGATGATCTCAAACACGAAGAAGATCCTCGAGAATCTGATTCGCTCTTTCCATTTAACCGTCGGTCTGTGGATGGTAAGCAGTGCTCAGATTCAGATGAGTATCCAAATATTCCTAAAAAGCTTTCCAAAATTGACATGTATAGATAGGATCAGGGTCACAAACAATAATGAGTAAACGTCGTGGAGACAAGCAATCTCTCTCATGTAGATCTCAGACAAGCTAGAAGTAGAACAGGTAGACTTGATCGGAATGAAATGAGCGGACTTGGTCAATCTATCCACAACGACCTAGATAAACTAAGCATTCTTATGAGTCAAAACAGTGAGAGGTGCAGCAATCCAAGCAAAATTATCAATGAATCTCCGGTAATAACCCGCAAGACTCAGAAAACTACAAATCTCAAAAGGAGTCTTAGGAGTTTCCCAATCCTGTAACAGAATAGGGAGAAATAAGAACAACTGAAAGATAGGATGACGAAGGAATAAGAGAAAGAAAGACTACATTGATCGCAACAATCATGTCTGGATCAACAGAAACCTCATTACTAGAATCAATAAGTCCAAGGAATTGGACATCATCCTTCCAGAAATTGCATTTAGAAAATTTTTCCTTCAATTGATGATTTCTGAGAGTCTCCACAACAGATTTCAAATGCGACTAATGTTCTTCCTTGGTCTTAGAAAGACAAGGATATCATCAACAACGACTAGCACAAATTTATTAAGCATAGCATGAAAAAGACGATTCATCAAATCAACAAAGAAAGCAGGAGCGATAGTCAAACCAAAAGGCATGACTAACCACTCATAGAACCCATTCTCAGAACGGAAAGCAGTCTTGGGAATACTTTCATCGGCAACATTGAGCCAGTGGAAACCTGAGGCAGGATAAAGCTGAGAGAAAATAGAGCTCCATAAAGACGATGAAACAAATCACAAATATGAGGCACTGGATATCTGTTTTTTATAGCAAACTTGTTCAGTTCCCTATGATCAACACACATGCACGAAGAACCATCGGACTTAGTGATGAAAATCATCTCTGTTCCCCATTCTGAATGGTTTGATCTGATCAGACCTTTGGAGAACAAATCCTCAATACGCTTTCCCAACTCAACCTTCTCGTGGGGTGCCATTCTTCTGGGAAGAAGAACAACAGGTCGTATTCCAGGAATAAGATCAATACAGAAATCAATTTCCCGCTTAGGAGGTAAAGAAGTGACTTCACCAAATACATCGGGATAGAACCTGACCACGTGGGTCGAATGAACATAACTAGGAAAAGATTCCAGAGAATAAATAAAATTGCCAACAAAATCCAGAGGCATGCTGTGACGCCCCACCTCTATACCCACGCTAGCCAAGAACACTCCGGAGTAGTGCTGTCAACTAGCACGGAGAATAAGGCTGTTGAGGAGCGACCATCCATGTAATTGCTTATCACACGGTGGCTATAAATAATCTTCGGAAACAAACATAGAAATAATCATATCACAAATCAGTCACAGATATCCATATCACAAAGGCGGAAGAAGATATGAATATATAACTAACACCTGAAAGTGTACATCAGAGTAGTGGTCAGTAAGATCCACGATAATACAAAAGAATAGCAACACGTGCTATACAAAAGAATACAACTATGAGTCTATATCTCAAGTGTATACAACAAAAACTGCTAATCTAAACAGTTAGCCAAAAGTCAGAGTGATGAATCCCTGGGAAGAAGTCAAGCAGAAGCACCTGTAACATCTCGGTCTGACCTGAGTATTATTTAAGAAAATAGTAAACGGATCAGTCTAGCTATAAATATCAGATGACATGATATAACATAAAAGATATGGCATAAACATAAACATCCATAACGACATACCACTATAAGTATGTAAATAATGATCAACAGAAGATCAATCAATAAGAGATAATCAATATCACAAGAATCTTCTCAAAGATTCGAAGAGGGCATCATACACCAAACTTGTACTCATAACAAGTCAATGACATAAATTCCAGAAATCAACACGAGAAATCCAGAAATCATAAAAAGGGAAAGAGGCCTATCACATGACGGTCCGAAGACCATGGGGAGCTACCCCGCATGTGTGAATGGAATCACACAGATTGAGGTCAAGACTAACCAAAAAGCAGAAAGGTATGTGTGAATGGAATCACACAAGTGGTGTCTAGTCTAACCTTGCAATGAAAGAGACATCGCGCAATTGCTAGTCTAATTCATAAAGCGATCATCAAGATCAACGAGAAGTGTCAATTACACTAAGCTAGTAAATATAGAAGTTTAGCTTCATGTCCCATAACCACTTGCTTAACTTAAATATTTACGAACAAACTGTAAATCTTCACTAATAAAATTGTCACAAGAGGTTCAATCGAACAAGTCCAAGAATTAACCGACGAAGTGAACGCAAGCGTTTCATACCACTTGTTTTACTAAGTCGTTTAATTAGATTTCTCGTCCGAGTGAGGTAAAGGCTTGTATATACTAATAGATTGGAAAACGGTTTAAGAAAAGAGCTTTGTTATTAAAAATAGAGTTGAAATCGTTTGTTAAAAGAGTTTTGATATTTACTACTAGTATTGAAACCTTTATATTATAAAGTGACAAAACACAGAAGCAATTGTAGAAACAATCAGTCACAAAAATCGCATACGGAGATGTGAATAAAATCCAAGGAAATCAGCTCAATGTTTTTCAGATAAGATCCCCTACGGAGGGGGGGTCCAGGGGGGTGGCAACCCCCCAAGGTGGGGGTGCGGGGGCAACGCCACCGCTTACGGGGTTCGACCTGCCCGGTCAGGTCGCGGGGGTCCAGGGGGCAGCGCCCCCGGCGGGGTGCGGGGCAGCGCCCCGACCAAAACGGTACGACCTAGTGAAGACAAAATGAGGTCTAACGACCTAAGGGGAATAGGGTCGAGCGACCTAAAGGTTTAACCGGTCAAGCGACCTAAGGAAGGTAAGGTCTAACGACCTAACGCTCCGACCTAACGGTCTAAAGGCCACGCGACCTAGATGATCTGCGAGCTAACGAGGCCGACCTAAGGTGCAAGCGACCTAAGTGACTACGGCCTAAAGTATGGTACGCGACCTAAAAGATGGCGCGACCTAAGACCTAGCGACCTAAGGGGATGCGCGACCTAAAAGATGGCGCGACCTAAAAGATGGCGCGACCTAAGACCTAGCGACCTAAGGGGATGCGCGACCTAAAAGATGGCGCGACCTAAAAGATGGCGCGACCTAAGACCTAGCGACCTAAGGGGATGCGCGACCTAAGAAAGGATCAGGTCGAACGACTTAAAGGTGATGCGACCTAAGACCTAAGCTCAGGGTGAACGACTTAACAAGGTTCACGACCTAAAGGGGCGCGACTTAATGGGTTATATGACCCAACGACCTAAGCCACTAACTCGCGAGCGACCTAAGTCCTAGGTCGTGAGCGACCTAACTGCGAGTGAGCAAAAATGGCCAGAGCCAAAGCAGAGCGACCTAACGGCCATACGACCTACGACCTAAGGTCCTGAGCGACCTAACTCCGAAAACACGAAAATGGCCAGAACGATCTAGGGGTTAACTCGTACGCGACCTACGACCTAAGGTCCACACGACCTAACTCCGAGCGAGCTAAAAACGGCCAGAACGACCTAAATGCAGAAATTTCACCCAAACACCAAAAATCGGAGTCTTTCGCCAATCCAATCCAAACCAAAAGCAAATATGCATGCTAAAGTGATAGGGAATCATTCCCAACAGTCCAAGATAGATATAGACTAGATTTGTGAGATAAAAATCTCACCTTTGCACTAAAATTTATGAAGATGAAGCTTGAAAGCAAGGAGAAGAAAGGAGAAGCAATCCAAAGCTTGAATCCAATATCTTCTACTTGAATTTGGAGTTGAATGTTGGATTTGCAATTGAATTTGTGCTTGGAGTTTTAATTTCCAATTCCTTTCACCATTAATGCCCAAGCTTGAGTTAGTTAGGAAATTTATGAAGAGTGAGGAGAAGAGGGTTGGAACTTGGGCTTAATAGGCTAAACTAACCCAAAGTCCAAAGCGGGAAAAGTTAGTGAAATTTCACTAACTCCAAACCTATCGATGTTTATACTTAAAAAGTTGTAAACGACATTTCGAACTCAATAGAAGTGGTCTCGAGTCCTAATTTGACCGTTTGCAAAAAGTAGCTTTTCAGACCAAAACCGATTAACGAGTTAATATCTAAATAAAATATTTAAATACAAACTCGATAAATATGCGGGTTGTTACAGACTCCCCTCCTTAAAGAAATTGCGTCCTCACAATATATATAAGATGGAATTAAAAAGTAACAACCATAAAAGCATATTAACACAAGAGGGATTTTGAAATAAGAAGTTCACCTCAAGGAGCAGGAGTAAGCAAGTACGGATGTGTACGCTCGATGAATTCTCTGGATTCCCAAGAACAATCCTTAGGATTTGAGGACCATTGAACCTTCACAAGCGGAACATCTTTATTTCGAAGTCGTTTAACCTCAGAAGCTATAATTCGAATAGGATGCTGCTCATAAGTTAAATTCGGCGAAACTTCAATTTCTTCCACAACAGCAGGCTCAAGAATAGAATCAGAATCCCGAAGGCATTTCCGTAATTGAGAAACGTGAAATACATCATGCATAGCAGAAAACTGAGCCGGCAATGCAAGACGATAAGCCATGGAACCAATACGTTCAGTGATAGGAAATGGCCCAATATATCGAGGCGCTAACTTCCCCGATCGACTGAAACGTACAACACCCTTCATAGGTGAAACACGAATAAAAACAGGATCCCCAACAGAAAATTCTAATTTCCTTCTTCGATTATCGGCATAGGATTTTTGTCTACTCTGGGCTTCTTTCATCCTATGTCGAATAAGTTCAATCTTTTCCGTGGAATCACGAATAAAGTCTGGACCTAAAACCAGCTTCTCACCGGCCTCAAGCCAACAAGAAGGAGATCGGCATGGCCTTCCATAGAGTGCCTCGAAAGGTGCCATACCAATACTAGATTGGAAGCTATTATTATAGGAAAATTCAACAAGTGAAATATGATCTTCCCAACTTCCACCAAAATCAAGCACACAAACACGAAGAAGATCTTCAAGAGTTTGATTCACACGCTCGGTTTGTCCATCGGACTGGGGGTGATAAGCGGTGCTAAAATTAAGCTTGGTTCCTAAAGCTTTTTGAAGACTCTTCCAAAATCCACTAGTAAACAATGGATCACGATCGCTAACAATAGAAGTAGGAACTCCATGCAATTTTACAATTTACTTGACAAATAGTTTGGCCAAAAGAGGAACGGTTCGGTTAGACCGAACTGGAATAAAATGGGCGGATTTAGTAAGTCTATCAACAATCACCCATAAGCTATCATGACCCGAACGAGAACGGGGAAGGCCATCTATAAAGTCCATGGAAATTTGATCCCACTTCCAAATTGGAATTTCTAAAGGTTGCAATAACCCACCAGGCCTTTGATGTTCGGCCTTGACAAGTTGGCAAGTCATGCAACACTTAACAAAGTTAGCAATATCAGATTTCATTCCCTCCCAATAATAAAGTCGCTTCATATCAGCGTACATTTTACTACTACCGGGATGAATGGTGAATTTAGAACAATGGGAATCTTCTAAAATATCTTTACGAAGATCTCCAATATTTGGTACGATAAGTCTACCAAATTTTCGAATGCCGCCATGAGAATCAATATCATAGTCTTTCAAACCTTCAATATCTATTTTATCCTTAACATTTTTGCCAAGAAGAGCCAATTCAGAATCTAGCCCTTGAGCTTCAAGAATGCGGTCTAAAAGAGAAGGATGAGCCTCAAGGCTACATAAAACAAGCGATGAGCATAAATCGGATACGCGTTCTCGAATCTCACAAGTGGATAAGATCTCGAGATCGTTCCATTCGGATATCATCATAGAAACAACTGCTTGTTGCTTACGGCTAAGAGCATCGGCGACTCGATTACCCTTACCGGGGGTATAAAGAATATCAAGATCATAAGGTGCAAGGAACTCGAGCCAACGCTGTTGACGTAAATTAAGTTCTTTTTGAGAAAATAAATATTTCAAAGACTTATGATCCGTGTAAAGAATAAATTTCTCTCCCAATAGATAATGACGCCACATTCGAAGGGCGAAAACAATAGCCGCGAGCTCTAGATCATGTGTGGCATATCTAGTCTCGGCCGGCTTCAATTGCCTAGAAGCATAAGCAACAACACGTTCTTTTTGCATAAGAACGGCACCCAAACCAACGTGACTAGCATCGGTATAAACAACAAAATCTTGATTCCCCTCGGGAATCACAAGAATAGGAGCATCGGAAAGGAGTTCTTTCAATTTCTGAAAAGAGGCTTCACATTTGTCCGACCAAATGTATTTAACTCCCTTCTTAGTCAAGCCAGTAAGAGGCACGACAATCTTAGAAAAGTCTTTAATAAAACGGCGGTAATAGCCCGCCAATCCGAGAAAACTACGAATCTCTGTCATACTCTCCGGTCTCTTCCAATCTTGAATCGCTTCAATCTTTGAAGGATCCACGGATATCCCGGATTCGGAAATAATATGACCGAGAAACTTCACACGAGATTGCCAAAAGTGGCATTTAGAAAATTTCGCCTTTAATTGATTACTCCTAAGTGTTTCCAATACAATCCGAAGATGTTTCTCATGTTCCTCCTCGGTTTTTGAATACACAAGAATATCATCAATGATTATGAGAACAAACCGATCGAGGAAATCTTTGAAAACTCGATTCATGAGGTCAACGAAATAAGCTGGAGCATTCGTTAACCCAAATGGCATAACAAGCCATTCATAAGATCCATATCGAGTACGGAATGATGTCAACGGAATGCTATCCTCAGCGATACGAAGCTGATGGAAACCGGTAGCCAAGTCCAATTGTGAAAAGACCTTAGCACAACTAAGCTGATCGAATAGATCATCAATCCGAGGTAAAGGATATTTATTTTTAATAGTAAGATCGTTAAGCTTGCGATAATCTACGCAGAGCCTCAGAGTACCATCGGATTTCTTTACGAAAATAGCCGAAGCTCCCCAAGGCGAGGAACTAGAGCGAATAAATTGCCTCGTCTCCAACTCAGATAATTGTTTACGCATCTCCTCATTTTCCTTATTGGACATGCGATAAGGAGGACGAGTAATAGGTTGAGCTCCAGAAACAAGATTAATTCTGAACTCAATTGCTCGTTTAGGTGGTAAACCTAAAACGGGCTCGAATATGTCGGAAAATTCACGAACAACATGAATACGAGAAATAATATCATCTTCATCATCATCATCATTATCACGAGGATTTAAAGAATATAAAGATGCCACCAAACATGATTCTGAATCTTTAAGATTAACAGAAATCTGTTTAACAGATTGTGGATGTCGGAGATGGATAGTCCGCTCAGGACATAGAATATGGGCTTGATAACGGTTAAGCCAATCCATTCCCAAAATTATTCCAAAGCCTAAGTAACGCATGACATGCAAATCGGCTAGGAAAGAAAAATCACATAAAATAATCTCCACATCTTTACAAAGCAAACTAAGAGTTGCGGATCCACCAACAGGATTCGTAATTTTTAAAGAAGTCATCAATGCAGTAACACTTAAGGAAAAAGTGTCTACCAGTTCCTTTGATATAAAAGAATGGGATGCATCCGTATCAAAGAGAACTCTAATAGGTTGATCATGAAATAAAATTATACCATCAAGAATGGAATGAGAAATACCTTGGCCACGAGATGTGTTGCCAGGGGCTTGAGCCACATTTAACTTTCCCTCATTCCTGCTTTTACGTTTGAGGCATTGATGTATAAAGTGATCTGGGCTCTTACAATAGCGACAGGATTTGGGCTTAGAGCACTTATTCGCATAATGATCCCCAGACCCACAGTTGAAGCAACTCGCACCACTAGGAGAAGGAGACTTTGCCGCAGGGGTTGCCTGCTTACCCTTTTTGTTGGGATAAGGACCCTTGAATTTGTTTGGCCTCTTCTTGTTGTTGAAGTTTGGTTTAGCGCCTTCCACCTCAACATCACTCTCTCTATCAGCCTCTTCATGACGAAGAGCGATATCGACGAGTTGATCAAATGCGACTTCTAGTTTCAGGAGCAGTGGCTTCTTAAGACTCTTATTTAAGCCATAAACGAACCTCTGGTTCTTCTTCAATGGGGTGTTGATGTATTCAACCCCATATTTGGAAAGCGACTCGAAGGCTGCGACGTAATCAGTCACAGAGGATTGACCTTGAACAAGGTCTATAAAACGTCGAGCCAAGGTTACTTTTCCAGCTTCTGGTACAAACTTTAACTCGAAGCGTCCCTGAAATTGCTCCCAGGTGAGATCCGCTTCATTAATTTCCGAAATAAGGAGTTCGTACCAGTCCAATGCTCTCTCCTGGAGCATGCTGGAAGCCACCTGAACGCGGTGGAGATCGATAAGGTTCATGCGAGAAAAGATTCGATCGCATGATTTTAACCAAGCCTGGACCTCGATGATATTTTCCGAACCTTTTAAGGGCTTCCCACCCAAGCTGGTGTAATCGCTGCACAAGCGTGCAAATCCCGACTTTGGGTGAGTAGGTTCCGGGTTAGCTCCAGCTGCTTGAGCATTAGTTACTAAATCAAGAAGCTGTTGAGCAGTCATAAAAACTCCATCCGGAGGAGCAGCACCAGATGATCCAGTTCTGGGGCGGCCTGGTCTAGACATTCTCTTCCTTAAAGAAAGAAAGAAGAGAAGTAAGAAGGTTATTTACCAATGAACATCAAGTAATCTTGATAGATAAAACAAGGAATCATAAAGGAAATAGGATGAATCGGTACGAAGACTCGAATTAATCCTATGGTATGACTCCTAAGATAGACCTAGGACGATGATCCTTGTTAAGTTATTCTACATTGTTCCGAAGTTTGGCTCTGATACCAAGCTGTGACGCCCCACCTCTATACCCACGCTAGCCAAGAACACTCCGGAGTAGTGCTGTCAACTAGCACGGAGAATAAGGCTGTTGAGGAGCGACCATCCATGTAATTGCTTATCACACGGTGGCTATAAATAATCTTCGGAAACAAACATAGAAATAATCATATCACAAATCAGTCACAGATATCCATATCACAAAGGCGGAAGAAGATATGAATATATAACTAACACCTGAAAGTGTACATCAGAGTAGTGGTCAGTAAGATCCACGATAATACAAAAGAATAGCAACACGTGCTATACAAAAGAATACAACTATGAGTCTATATCTCAAGTGTATACAACAAAAACTGCTAATCTAAACAGTTAGCCAAAAGTCAGAGTGATGAATCCCTGGGAAGAAGTCAAGCAGAAGCACCTGTAACATCTCGGTCTGACCCGAGTATTATTTAAGAAAATAATAAACGGATCAGTCTAGCTATAAATATCAGATGACATGATATAACATAAAAGATATGGCATAAACATAAACATCCATAACGACATACCACTATAAGTATGTAAATAATGATCAACAGAAGATCAATCAATAAGAGATAATCAATATCACAAGAATCTTCTCAAAGATTCGAAGAGGGCATCATACACCAAACTTGTACTCATAACAAGTCAATGACATAAATTCCAGAAATCAACACGAGAAATCCAGAAATCATAAAAAGGGAAAGAGGCCTATCACATGACGGTCCGAAGACCATGGGGAGCTACCCCGCATGTGTGAATGCAATCACACAGATTGAGGTCAAGACTAACCAAAAAGCAGAAAGGTATGTGTGAATGGAATCACACAAGTGGTGTCTAGTCTAACCTTGCAATGAAAGAGACATCGCGCAATTGCTAGTCTAATTCATAAAGCGATCATCAAGATCAACGAGAAGTGTCAATTACACTAAGCTAGTAAATATAGAAGTTTAGCTTCATGTCCCATAACCACTTGCTTAACTTAAATATTTACGAACAAACTGTAAATCTTCACTAATAAAATTGTCACAAGAGGTTCAATCGAACAAGTCCAAGAATTAACCGACGAAGTGAACGCAAGCGTTTCATACCACTTGTTTTACTAAGTCGTTTAATTAGATTTCTCGTCCGAGTGAGGTAAAGGCTTGTATATACTAATAGATTGGAAAACGGTTTAAGAAAAGAGCTTTGTTATTAAAAATAGAGTTGAAATCGTTTGTTAAAAGAGTTTTGATATTTACTACTAGTATTGAAACCTTTATATTATAAAGTGACAAAACACAGAAGCAATTGTAGAAACAATCAGTCACAAAAATCGCATACGGAGATGTGAATAAAATCCAAGGAAATCAGCTCAATGTTTTTCAGATAAGATCCCCTACGGAGGGGGGGTCCAGGGGGGTGGCAACCCCCCAAGGTGGGGGTGCGGGGGCAACGCCACCGCTTACGGGGTTCGACCTGCCCGGTCAGGTCGCGGGGGTCCAGGGGGCAGCGCCCCCGGCGGGGTGCGGGGCAGCGCTCCGACCAAAACGGTACGACCTAGTGAAGACAAAATGAGGTCTAACGACCTAAGGGGAATAGGGTCGAGCGACCTAAAGGTTTAACCGGTCAAGCGACCTAAGGAAGGTAAGGTCTAACGACCTAACGCTCCGACCTAACGGTCTAAAGGCCACGCGACCTAGATGATCTGCGAGCTAACGAGGCCGACCTAAGGTGCAAGCGACCTAAGTGACTACGGCCTAAAGTATGGTACGCGACCTAAAAGATGGCGCGACCTAAGACCTAGCGACCTAAGGGGATGCGCGACCTAAAAGATGGCGCGACCTAAAAGATGGCGCGACCTAAGACCTAGCGACCTAAGGGGATGCGCGACCTAAAAGATGGCGCGACCTAAAAGATGGCGCGACCTAAGACCTAGCGACCTAAGGGGATGCGCGACCTAAGAAAGGATCAGGTCGAACGACTTAAGGGTGATGCGACCTAAGACCTAAGCTCAGGGTGAACGACTTAACAAGGTTCACGACCTAAAGGGGCGCGACTTAATGGGTTATATGACCCAATGACCTAAGCCACTAACTCGCGAGCGACCTAAGTCCTAGGTCGTGAGCGACCTAACTGCGAGTGAGCAAAAATGGCCAGAGCCAAAGCAGAGCGACCTAACGGCCATACGACCTACGACCTAAGGTCCTGAGCGACCTAACTCCGAAAACACGAAAATGGCCAGAACGACCTAGGGGTTAACTCGTACGCGACCTACGACCTAAGGTCCACACGACCTAACTCCGAGCGAGCTAAAAACGGCCAGAACGACCTAAATGCAGAAATTTCACCCAAACACCAAAAATCGGAGTCTTTCGCCAATCCAATCCAAACCAAAAGCAAATATGCATGCTAAAGTGATAGGGAATCATTCCCAACAGTCCAAGATAGATATAGACTAGATTTGTGAGATAAAAATCTCACCTTTGCACTAAAATTTATGAAGATGAAGCTTGAAAGCAAGGAGAAGAAAGGAGAAGCAATCCAAAGCTTGAATCCAATATCTTCTACTTGAATTTGGAGTTGAATGTTTGATTTGCAATTGAATTTGTGCTTGGAGTTTTAATTTCCAATTCCTTTCACCATTAATGCCCAAGCTTGAGTTAGTTAGGAAATTTATGAAGAGTGAGGAGAAGAGGGTTGGAACTTGGGCTTAATAGGCTAAACTAACCCAAAGTCCAAAGCGGGAAAAGTTAGTGAAATTTCACTAACTCCAAACCTATCGATGTTTATACTTAAAAAGTTGTAAACGACATTTCGAACTCAATGGAAGTGGTCTCGAGTCCTAATTTGACCGTTTGCAAAAAGTAGCTTTTCGGACCAAAATCCGATTAACGAGTTAATATCTAAATAAAATATTTAAATACAAACTCGATAAATATGCGGGTTGTTACACATGCGACACTGAATAATCAAGGGATTCCCTTGATCATCAACAAGATAAACAAACCGAGCTTTACAAGGGATATGGACATCATGCCTACCAAACCAATCTGTTCCAGGAAATAGATCAAAAGCAATAGATCGAAGCCTAAACAAAGAAATCACCACTAAAGCGATGATTAGAATAGAGAAGTTTCACATGCTTACAAATCCGATTAAGGTTTGCAGGGCCTCCAATTGGATTTGAAACACATAAAGGAATAGAAGCATACTCAGAAGAAAGGAGATGCTTGAACTTATCACACAAATCAATAGAAATAAAACTATGGGAAGCTCCAGTATCAAATGAACACGATATGATGCTGAAATAAAGAAAAGGTGCCCTGAAGAGTAGCTTGGTCATAACTATGAGTAGAAGTCTGGAGAAGATGCATAGGCGATAACAAATGTACCGAAAGGATCACAAGGATTGCCTTACCCAGCAGAAGGGTAAGCCTTACTGAAATGACCAGGCTCAAGATAGATAAATTCATTTGGATGAATATCCAAATGAAAGAAAATACTAACAAGGTAGATAGGAAAGGAAGGAAGTTTAGAAAAAATTTCCTTTAAAACAAGAAAAGTTTTATATCAAAATAATCTTTGAAAAATCCTTTGAAAAATTAGTTTAAAATCAGTTTATACTTTGAATATACGTTCTCTCACAAAGAAAATGATTCTGAGGTTGATTTCACTCATTCTAGGGTATGGCTACCCTATCTCTAATGAGTTTTTGCTCCGCAGGCTCATGTCGGACTTGAATTGCTCAAAATACTGCATTGTAACAAAATTTAGAGCAAATGAAATCATACACAGAATCACAGACACAGAAATATGAGAATAACTCGCAGCGGAAATTAAAATAACATAGTAGTTCATGAAGCTACCATTACAAACTCTCAAAAACAAAATACATAATATCCTGAAAACAAATACAATGGAAATACCAAATACATAGGAATCACTAATACAAGAGTTGGAACAGAACAATTGAAACTGAAAGATAAATAACTAGATAAGCAGAATCTCTAGCGATTCCTAGCTCCATAAAGAGAAATCTAAAGCTAAGCGGTGAATACTCAGGCTGACCCAAGCGTAAAGCAAAACACAAAACACTTGAGTCAGGACATACAAACTTATACAATGTAAACCAACTCAAGTGAACTATAATAAAAGTACAAGTAACTTAAAGGATGCTTGGGATTGCCCATCCTCTTAGGATCCGTTAAACTATTTACTATGTAGTAATATTGCGCTATTATAATAATGTCTACAGTAAAACAAACTTACTTTAAAATAGCATTGAAGGGTTACCCATATAGCCCCTAACACGTAATAGTTCCAGTAGTCCATCTAGTATCAGTATACCGCTATATCGGGAGGCTACCCTAAATACTCCACGAGTTACAGGAGAAAATCAAACTCGTAGTAAGGCTCGCTGTGGTAGGTGACCCGACACAACTAGGAAAGTCAGGGTAGATATACCAATTACGCTTCCGGGCTTGTGGTAACGCATAGCAGCCACTACCACCCACCTCAGAACACACTCCCAATCAAAATCAGAGGATGGCCGTCAAATCAACCACAAGAAAGAGTATAGTATCGAAGAAGTGAGTCCAACAGGAGGAGCTGCCTCACTTAGCCCGTTGATCGCTCTTATTTTAGCCACATTAAGCCAACTCACGGGAGTCAGGTCCACGTTCATACCTCAATAGGATCGTCGCCACCATCCTACTTCGTTCTGGAATCTCCACCATGTACACAGTTGTTAAAGTGGTTTTCGATATCGACAGAGAGTATGTCCATATCTGATCCCAGTCTCTTTAACAACCAATCATTATTATAATCGGTGGTTATAAATTTCAAAAATAGTATTATATTTCAAAACCAAAACCGTTTTTCATTTCAAACTATATTCAAACCAAATAGTTTATCATTTCCATTTCAAACATATATTCACCTTTCAAAAATCATTATACTTTCAAAGTTATAACTTTTCGAAATCAAATTACTTGAAATCATTACACTTTGAAAATCATAACATTACGAAATCATACATATGATAATCATCCTTTAATTCTTTACAATTTACTGATTTATTCAATTTAAACCCAAATTTTCAAATAACTAATTTAATTCAATTCAAACCATCAGTTTCAGTTCAATTTCCCAACAAGCCATTTAAAAATCCCAATATCAAATATAGATTTGGCCCACAAATAAACTATTCAATTTTTAGTGTATTTCAAAGCTTTAATAACCCACATTTCAAAACTAAATTTTATAATTTCATATATCTCAAAATTTAACTTCATTATTACCTAGTTTTGAAATATTCACTTCATAAATCCAATATCATTTTATTTAAATACCATTCCAAATTACTTTTCAAAAACGGTTTATATTTCAAATCAAAATACTCCATATAAACTATTTAAAAGTGAAGTTATTATCAAATATTCAATTCCCAAAAATTTTGCCTTTTCTGAGTTCATTATTCACTTAAAAACAACAAAACATTTAAATTTCAGCTTTCCACAGCAATTAGAAAATGATGTTGTAAGTTACATTTGAAAATAATTCATTTCGGCAAAGATAGCATTTAAAACTGCTATAATAGTTCAGTTTTAGTTGAAAAATAGTTAAATTCAGCAAAGATAGCATTTACAAAACTGTTGTAATAGTTCAGGGTTCAAATTAAAAGATTTAATTCAATTCAGCCAACTGCAGCACTTAACAAGTGCTACAATAGCTCTTTTATTAGTTTTAGATTTTAGTTCCTGCAATTACAATACTTACCAAGTGCTGCAATAGCCCTTTGTAAATTTTATCTTTTAGTTCACCTGTATCAACCATAACACTTACAAAGTGTTGTAATGTCCTTTACAACAGATTTTAAGTTAACTTCAGAAACAATAGCATTTCTGAATGCTGTTAAATTAAATTTCAAGATTTCAATACAGTTTCAGAAACAATTAAACTTTGATTTTAACCCTTTTAACTTATAAAATTCATATTTTCCACTTTAAAAATGTTCATTTAACTACCCTTTAAATTATGATTTTTATAAAGTAAATTTCACAAAAAAATATCAAATTTTCAATGCTTCACTTATTAAAGTCGATGTACAATTTCTCTAAATTTTCATTTACTTTACACTTTAATTTAATTTACCATTTCATAAATTAAATTAAATTTCCATTTTATTTACTTAACTTAACCTTTATTTTTAAAGAAAATTTCACAATTCCAAGTCAAGTTATATTTCAAATTACACTTTAAGTACTTATTTATTTAACAATTTTAAATTCATAGAAAAATCATTAACACTTTATTAAGTCATTTCAAATTCAAATTTAAATCAAATCATCATATTTTATTTACTTAACTTAAACTCCAATTTTGAACAAAAAGATAAATTCCAAAATTAATTTATATTTCAAATTTCAACTTAACCATTCATTATATAACATATTTTAACTTATAGAAAAATCATTAATTTATAAAAATCATTTTTAACTCGATTTAAATCAAAATATCATAATATACAATTTAAAATTGTGACGCCCCACCTCTATAACCACGCTAGCGAAGAACACTACGGTGTAATGCTGTCAACTAGCACGGAGAATAAGGCTGTTGAGGAGCGACCATCCGTGCAATTGCTTTGTGCGAGCACCGATATACCGGATAAAATATAACATGCATTTCATCTCAAGAGGGAATCCGACATACCGACACAAACTCAAAGCTACTACACAATGGCTTTATATAATCTTCGGAAACAAATATAGAAATAAACATAACATAAATCAGTCACAGATAATTCATATCACAAAGGAAGAAGAAGATATGAATATGTAACTAACACATGTGAGTGTACGTCAGAGTAGTGGTCAAAAAGATCCACAATAATACAGAAGAATAGCAACACGTGCTATACAAAAGAATACAACTATGACTCTATATCCCAAGTGTATACAACAAAAACTGCTAATCTAAATAGTTAGCCAAAAGTCAGAGTAGCAAATCCCCGAAGAGAAGTCAAGCAGAAGCACCTGTAACATCTCGGTCTGACCCGAGTATTATTATAAGAAAATAATAAATGGATCAGTCTAGCTATAAATATCAGATGACACGATATAGAATAAGAGATATGGTATAAACATACGATATCCACATGGGCATACTACAATAAGTATGTAATTGAAACTCACCATGAGATTAATCAATATCACAAATATCTTCACAAAGACCCAAAAAGGGTTTCATGCCCAAAACTTGTATTCACAACAAGTCAATGACACACGAATTCACCAATGCACAAAAATTGACAAATCATATCAATGAAAATCACTAAAATTGGTGAAGCATAAATTTCAGAATTCAACACACGAAATCCAGAAATCATAAAAAGGGGGGAGGCCTATCACACGAACAGGAGCATAAAAACTCACCAACATATGTATCACACGAACAAGACGCTATCTCATTGTAGCTAGCAATTAATTTTTGACACACGAACGGCCCAAAGACCATGGGGCGCTACCCCACAAGAGTGAGTCGAAATCACACTGAAACAAGGTCTAGTCTAAATCGCAGACAAAGAGACATTGCACAATTGCTAGTCTAAATCACAAAAATGATCGTCATGATCATCAAGAAGTGTCAATTAAAGTAAGCTAGTAAATATATGAGTTTAGCTTCATGTCCCATAACCACTTGCTTAACTGTAACGGCCCATATTTTACTTATCGAAAGATCGTAAAACCGTTGTTATTAGGTCGTTAGTGTTGTTAAGTTGTCCAGAGTTTAAGTCGACCAGAGCATAAGTCATCCAGAGGTTAGGTCGTAGAAGATCTTGAGTGTTGAGCGACCTAAAGATAAGGCAGTGCTACCCAAGGAAGTCGACGACTTAAGGGTTTAGGCGGCCTAAGGAATTAGATTGTGTGATAGCTTAGGTCGTGTGATAGCTTAGGTCGTATAGTAGCTTAGGTCGGTGGAGCGACTTAAGGAAGTTAACGACCTAGTAGTTAGCGGCTTAAGGGGTTTAGCGATCTAGGAAGTTAGCGGCATAAGAGGCTAATGACTTAAGGAAGGTTGGTCGCTAACGACTTAAGGGTGGTAGGTCGATTGAGCGACTTAAGGAGGAGAGAGACCTATGTTAGATGTTGTGTTGAAGTTAGGTCGTAAACGACCTAAGTTAGATTCTGTGTGTAGTTAGGTCATGGACGAGATAAGGCTTAGGTCGTAGGTCGCGTGAAGGCGAAGGTGTTAGGTAGCGTAAAGGGTTAAGACGTTAGTTCGTGCGTGTAGTTAGGCCGTGTAAGGGCTTAAGCAGTTAAGTCGTTAGGTCGGCAATGTTGTTAAGTCGTTAGGTCGGCAACATCGATAGGTCATGTTTGTGTTAGGTCGTTGAGTCGCCTAAAGGCTTGAATGTTAGGTCGTGCATATACTCGAGTTGATAGGCCGTAGGTCGTGGGGTTTCGTTAAGTCGTGAGCGACTTAAGGGTGAGCGACTTATGGGTTTGGCCTATAAATACACGGGTTAGCTTCATTTTTGGGATCCGGATTTTGAAGCGACGAAGTTCTACCATTTTGAGAGCTCGAGTGCTACACTTCTTCACTTCTTTTCTACTCTTTAATCTTGTGCTTCCTTCCATCCAAATCGAAGATCAAATCGAAGATCCAAGAGCTTAGATTGAAGATCTCCATCCATCGAAGAGGGATTTCATCGTTTGAAGCAGAATTTTGGCGGATCGAGCTAGATCCTTCGCAGTCCAGATTTGGAGTGTGTTGCTTTTAAGGTGTTTAGGTGATTCGGTGAGTGGTGGTTATCTCTCACACGGACGCAAAGGAGTATATTGGATTGGTGGCTTGATTTTGTGTTAAAAATAGTGATTTCATGCATTTTCGTAAACCTAAGTATAGATCCATTGTTCATGAAGATTTGACATCCATTATAATACATGTTAACCTATGCAAGTTCATTCATCAAGTTGTAGAGATATTGTTCATGATTATGCTTGTTAGATTTGGACTCTTTATTTACAAGATTGCTATTTTAGTTATGATCGCTTTTAGATCATGTTTGAATGTTTAATTACTTGGATTAATGATTGATTTGATTGATTGTTATAAATTAGTTGATTAGTGGTTGGATTTGGACAAGTTGGTCGAAGATTATTCAAAAGCTAAGGGAAAGGGCTCTTGAATAGGAAAAAGCTGCTCATGGCATATGTGGCGGATGATAAAGCTCATATGGACAGATTTGATGATGATGTTGAGATGGGACTTTACTATGATGAAACAAAGCAAGGCATGGGGTGAAGTAGTCTTGGTACAATCCAGACGGGATCATTCAAGCATGTTGATAACTCGAGGGATGGTTCAAGTTTGTGGATAATGGTTGGCCCGAGAGGCGCTTGAGCTAGTATGAGAATAGTCGTCGAGGAGGATGACTAGAAGGCTGAGATTTCATCATTATTGAAGGTTCTAGCAGACTCAAAGCAAGAGTACGCTGGGCAGATTCGATAGTCCCGAAAGACTACAGTTGGTGGTCGAGTACTCTGGGCAGATTCGATAGTCCTAAGCACGGGCTGCGACGACGTGCGGAGTTCTCTCTAGAACCGAGGTTACCATTAGCCCTTGACGGACGGCTGAAAGAATGTGCCGGCCATTCAATTAACGGTGGTATCGAAGCAATGATAACAGTGATAGCCAAAGTCATGGATGTTTGGATGTTTTGATTGTATCGTCATTCGGTCCCAAGAGCGATGTTTTCTGGATGCTTATCTGGTCTTGGTTTAGGCCTTGGGGGTTTGTACTTGGAAAACACCGACCTTGACTCGAGTGATAATTGCTTTACTTTAAATGTCTGATTTGCTATGTTTAATTCTTCTTAGTGTGTCTGGGGGCTATCACTGTAGTAAGAGGTGGAGTGGGAGGGTTGGGTTCCTATTCCTTTTACCTTTATGCTCTTTTGGTATGTTGTTAGTTAATTTACCCTTCACTAAGACTGTTGTCTGACTTAAGGTTTTATGTTCAACTCTTATTACCTTGGGCTGTTCATCCATTTTAGGATGGGCAGACTAGGTAGTAGGTGACAGGTGATGTTCTTAGTGACCAACGATGCTGATGACGAAGACGAGGTGGAGGCTCGCAAATTATTTTCTTACTATATGTACTGGATGTTCCGCTGCTTGTATATTCTCTGAGTGATATGTAGTGAGGCTTGATGTATTGACTATTCAGATTTTTGTATCAAACTACTATGAGGCTTATTTGACGAGATTCTGTTTTGCGGAGCTTCACTATATATATATATATATATATATATATATATATATTTCCTATTGTATTTTACCCATGCGCTGTGAGTAATACGATAGACTCCGCTGTTTTTACCTTACCTTGATGATCATCCATGGCTGCCTGACACACTTTACAACGCACTATTTCCTTGTTTAGTGCAGGAGTCATGGGCGGTCGTCACATTAACTTAAATATTTATGAACAAATTGTAGATCTCCACTAGAAAATTGTCACAAGAGATTCAATCGAACAAGTCCAAGAATTAACCGGCGAAGTAAACGCAAGCGTTTCATACCACTCGTTTTACTAAGTCGTTTAATTAGATTTCTCATACGAGTGAGGTAAAGGTTTGTATATACTAGTAGATTGGAAAACGGTTTTAAAAACGAGCTTTGTAATAAAATAGTGTTGAAATTTTTTGGATGAAGGAGTTTTGATATTTACTACTAGTATTGGAACTTTTATATTTTTAAAGTGACAAATCACAAAAAAGATTGTAGGAACAATCAATCACTAAAATTCACATTCAAAGATGTGAATAAAATCCAAAGAAATCGATACCGAATCTATCAAAATGGATATTCCCAAAAATCACAAAGAAAATGTCATGAAAGTCGATAATAAGTGATAATATCAAAAAGGAATCCACACGAATCGATTAAAGTTGGAATTCTCAAGAAAATAGGCAAATTGGCAAATAAGTGCATATTCAGACGTTTGAAATCAAGGATTCGGATGTCTGAATCTGGAAAATAAAATATTTTCCAAAACAGAATTCAGATGTCTGAATCGTTAATTTCAGACGTCTGAAATAGGCACTTTTTAGCCTATTTCCTTTCCGGTTCCAAATGAACCAATTCAGACGTCTGAATTATATGATTCAGACGTCTGAATACTGGGGAATAAGAATTCTCAGTATAATATTCAGACGTCTGAAACCTGGGTTCAGGGCATTCCCTGAACCTAGGCCAAAAATGGCCAAACGAATATCGAAAGCGATTCGGAAGAGCAAACGACGACTAAGGATTTACGTCGAGCGGCAACCCCACCATAACGGCTCTCCGATACGCCTCAAATATCAATGTCCAAATATCCATAAAAGGATTTTCATAGATTTTGATTTCAAAACACCAAAAATTGGAATATACACCAAATCAATCCAAACCAAAATCAATTGCACAAGAATAAGTGTTAGGAAGTCATACCTAACAATCGAAGATAATTATAGACTAAGACGTGAGATAAAATCTCACCTTTGAACCCAAACAAATGAAGAAGAAGCTTGAAAGCAAAGTAGAATCAGCCACTCTTCAAATCCAACACAAGAAGCTTGATTCTAAGCTTTAAAAGAAGAACAATCCCAAAGTTAGGTTTAGGAATTTCTGAAATTGATAAGAGAATGAGTTGGAGAAGAAGAAGAGAAGGCTTACCAATGAGCTAGAGGTTGGATTTGCTAATGAAGACTAGGGCTTGGAGTTTTAATTTCCTCTTCCACTCTCCATTGTTATAAAACCTTGAATATTTGGAAATGAGGAATGAAGTAATGAAGAGGAGAAGGGGTTGGGACTGAATACATAAGTGGAGTTAATGGGTTCAGCCCTAACCAAAGCCCTAAGTGAAAAAGTAGCAAAATTCCACTAACTCCAAACATATCAAAGTTTACACTTAAAAAGATCGCAAACGGCGTTTTGAACTCAATGGAAGTGGTCCCGAGTCCTAATTCGACCGTATGCAAAAAGTTGCTTTTTGAACTAAATTCCGAGTATCGATAAAATATTAAAATAAAATATTTAAATATAAAAATCGATAAATATGCGGGTTGTTACAGACTCCCCTCCTTAAAGAAATTGTGTCCTTGCAATATTTAAGAAGAAGATATATAGTAACAACCATAAAAGCATATTAACACAAAAGAATTTTGAAGTAAGAAATTCACCTTAAAGAGCATGAGAAAGTAAGCCAGGATGCGTTCGCTCGATGAACTCTCTAGATTCCCAAGAACAATCCTTAGGATTTGAAGATCATTGAATTTTAACAAGCGGAACATCTTTATTTCGAAATCGTTTGACTTCCGAAGCAATGATACGAATAGTATGTTGCTCATAAGTTAAATTAGGCGAAACTTTAATCCCTTCCACAACACCGGGCTCAAGAATAGAATCGGAATCTTGAAGGCACTTCTGTAATTGAGAAACATGAATCACGTCATGCATAGCAGAAAACCGAGCCGGTAATGTAAAGCGATAAGCCATAGAACCAATACGTTCAGTGATAGGAAATGGCCCAATATATCGAAGTGCTAACTTTCCCGACCGATTGAAACGTACAACACCTTTCAATGGTGAAACACAAATAAAAACAAGATCTTCAACAGAAAATTCTAATTTCCTTCTCCGGTTATCGGCATAGGATTTTGTCTACTCTGGGTTTCTTTCAGCTTATGTCGAATAAGTTCAATCTTTTCTATGAAATCACGAATAAAGTCTGGAGCTAAAATCAGCTTCTTACCGGCCTCAAGCCAACAAGAAGGAGATCGGCATGGCCTTCCATAGAGTGCCTCGAAAGGTGCCATACCAATACTAGATTGGAAGCTATTATTATAGGAAAATTCAACAAGTGAAATATGATCTTCCCAACTTCCACTAAAATCGAGAACACAAGCACGAAGAAAATCTTCAAGAGTTTGATTCACACGCTCGGTTTGTCCATCGGACTGGGGGTGATAAGCGGTGCTAAAATTAAGCTTCGTTCCTAAAGCTTTTTGAAGACTCTTCCGAAATCCACTAGTAAACAATGGATCACGATCGCTAACAATAGAAGTAGGAACTCCATGCAATTTAACAATTTCTTTAATAAAGAGTTTGGCCAAAAGAGGTACGGTCCAACTGGACCGAACGGGAATAAAATGGGCGGATTTAGTAAGTCTATCAACTATCACCCATAAGCTATCATGACCCGAACGAGAACGGGGAAGGCCATCAATAAAATCCATGGAAATTTGGTCCCACTTCCAAATTGGAATTTCTAAAGGTTGCAATAACCTAGCGGGCCTTTGATGTTTGGCCTTAACGAGTTGGCAAGTCATGCAACGCTTAACAAAGTTAGCAATATCAGGTTTCATTCCCTCCCAATTATAAAGCCACCTCATATCCGCGTACATTTTACTACTACCAGGATGAACGGTAAATTTAGAATGATGAGAATCTTCTAAAATATCTTTACGAAGATTTCCAATATTTGGTACGATAAGCCTACCAAATCTCCGAATGCCGCCACGAGAATCAATATCAAAATCTTTCAAACCATCAATATCAATTTTATCCTTAATATTTTGGCCAAGAAGAGCCAATTCAGGATCTAGCCTTTGAGCTTCAAGAATGCGGTCTAAAAGAGAAGGATGAGCCTCGAGGCTACATAGAACAAATGATGAGCATAAATCAGATACGCGCTCTCGAATCTCACAAGCGGATAAAATCTCGAGATCGTTCCATTCGGATATCATCATAGAAACAACTGCTTGTTGCTTACGGCTAAGAGCATCGGCGACACAATTACCGTTACCGGGGGTATAAAGAATATCAAGATCATAAGGAGGAAGGAACTCTAGCCAACGTTGTTGACGCAAATTAAGTTCCTTTTGTGAAAATAAATATTTCGAAGACTTATGATCCGTATAAAGAATAAATTTCTCTCCCAATAGATAATGACGCCAAATTCGAAGGGCGAAAACAATAGCCGCGAGCTCTAAATCATGAGTGGCATATCTAGTCTCAGCCGGCTTCAATTGCCTAGAAGCATAAGCAATAACACGTTCTTTTTGCATAAGAACCGCACCCAAACCAACGCGACTAGCATCGGTATAAACAACAAAATCTTGATTCCCCTCGGGAATAACGAGAATAGGAGCATCGGAAAGGAGTTCTTTTAATTTCTGAAAAGAAGTTTCACATTTGTCCGACCAAATGTATTTGACACCTTCCTTCGTTAAGCTAGTGAGAGGCACGGCAATTTTAGAAAAGTCTTTAATAAAATGACGGTAATAGCCCGCCAATCCGAGAAAGCTACGGATTTCAGTCACACTCTCAGGTCTTCTCCAATCTTGATTCGCTTCAATCTTTGAAGGATCCACGGAAATTCCAGATTCAGAAATAATATGACCGAGAAACTTCACATTAGATTGCCAAAAATGGCATTTAGAAATTTTTTCTTTTAATTGATTACTCCTGAGAGTTTCCAATACAATCCGATGAAGCTTCTCATGTTCCTCCTCGGTTTTTGAATACATAAGAATATCATCAATGAATATGAGAACAAACCGATCGAGGAAATCTTTGAAAACTCGATTCATAAGGTCAACGAAATAAGACGGAGCATTCGTTAAGCCAAATGGCATAACAAGCCATTCATAAGATCCATAACGGGTACGGAACGATGTCAAAGGAAAGTTATCCTCTACAATACGAAGCTGATGAAAACCGGTAGCCAAGTCCAATTGTGAAAAGACTCTAGCACCACTAAGTTGGTCAAATAGATCATCAATCCAAGGAAAAGGATATTTATTTTTGATAGTAAGATCATTAAGCTTGTGGTAGTCAAGCAAAGTCTAAGTGTACCATCGGATTTCTTCATGAAAATAGCCGAAGCTCCCCAAGGCGAGGAACTAGAGCGAATAAATTGCTTCGTTTCCAAATCGGATAATTGTATGCGCATCTCCTCATTTTCTTTATTGGACGAACGATAAGGAGGACGAGTAATAGGTTGAGCTCCAGGGGTAAGATTAATTCTGAAGTCAATTGCTCGCTTAGGTGGCGATCCTAAAACGGGCTCAAATATGTCGGAAAATTCAAGAATAACGTGAATAAGAGAAATGATGTCCTCCTCATCATCATTATCATCATCACGAGGGTTTAAAGAATATAAAGATGCAGATAAAGTGGAATCCTAATCTTTGAGAATAATAGAAATTTGCTTAACAGATTGAGGATGTCGAAGATGAATAGTCCGCTCAGGACATAGGATATGAGCTTCATAACGGTTAAGCCAATCCATTCCCAAATCATCCCAAAGCCTAAGTAACGCATGGCATGCAAATCGGCTAGGAAAGAGAAATCACATAAAATAATCTCCACATCTTTACAAAGCAAACTAAGCGTTGCGGATCCACCAACTGGATTCGCAATTCTCAAAGAAGTCATTAAAGCAACAACACTTAAAGAAAAAGTATCAACAAGCTCTTTTGATATAAAAGAATGGGATGCTCCCGTATCAAAAAGAACTTGAATAGGTTGATCGCGAAATATTATAATACCATCAATGGTAGAATGAGAAATACCTTGACCATGAGATGTGTTGCCAGGGGCTTGAGCAACATTAAGCTTTCCCTCCTTCCTATTTTGAAGTTTGGGAAAAGAAGGTAAATAATGATCCAGGCTTTTGCAATAGCGACAAGTACGAGGCTTTGAACAATTGTTCGCAAAATGGTCCCTAGACCCACAATTGAAGCATTTCCCACTACTAGGAGAAGGAGCCTTTGCAGCAGGAGTTGCTTGCTTACCCTTTTTGTTGGGATACGGACCTTCGAATTTGTTTGGCCTCTTCTTGTTGTTGAAGTTTGGTTTGGAACCCACCACTTCAACATCACTTTCCCTATCCGCCTCTTCAAGAGGAAGAGCGATATCAATGAGTTGGTCGAAGGGAACTTCTAATTTTAGAAGTAATGGCTTCTTGAGATTTTTGTTTAAGCCATAGACAAATCTTTGGTTCTTCTTCAATGGGGTGTTGATGTATTCAACCCCATATTTGGAAAGTGACTCGAAGGATGCAACATATTCAGTCACGGAGGCTTCACCCTGAACAAGGTCTATGAAACGTCGAGCCAATGTCACCTTCTCTGCTTCTGGCACGAATTTTAATTCGAAGCGTTGCCGGAATTGCTCCCAGGTGAGATCCACTTCACTAATCTCAGAAATAAGAAGTTTGTATCAGTCCAATGCTCTCTCTTGGAGCATACTGTAAGCCACCTGAACACGGTGAAGATCGACGAGATTCATGCGAATGAAGATTCGATCACAGGTCCTCAACCAGGCCTGGACCTCGATGACTGTTTCAGAACCTTTAAATGGATTCCCACCCAGGTTGGTGTAATCATTGCACAAACGTGCAAACCCAGATTTAGGGTGAGTAGGTTCCGGATTAGAACCAGCTGCTTGAGCATTCGTGACAAGGTCAAAAAGTTGCTGGGTAGTCATAAAAACTCCATCTTGGGGTGGAACACTAGATGGTCCAGCTCTGGGACAACCAGGTCTAACCATTTCTCTTCCTTAAGAAAGAAAGAAGGAAGAAGAAGAAGGTTATTCGCAAAATGAATATCAAGCAAATCTTGATAGATAAAACAAGGAATCATAAAGAAAATAGGATAAATCGGTACGAAGACTCGAATTAAATCCAAAAGCACGACTCCTAAGATAGACTTAGGACGATGATCCTTACTAAGTTATTCAACATTGTTCCGAAGTTTGGCTCTGATACCAAGCTGTGACTCCCCACCTCTATACCCATGCTAGCCAAGAACACTAAGGTGTAATGCTGTCAACTAGCACGGAGAATAAGGCTGTTGAGGAGCGACCATCCGTGTAATTGCTTTGTGCGAGCACCGATATACCGAATAAAATATAACATGCATTTCATATCAAGAGGGAATCTGACATACCGACACAAACTCAAAGCTACTACACAGTGGCCATATATAATCTTCGGAAACAAATGTAGAAATAAACATAACATAAATCAGTCATAGATAATTCATATCACAAAGGCGGAAGAAGATATGAATATATAATTAACACATGTGAGTGTACGTCAGAGTAGTGGTCAAAAAGATCCACAATAATACAGAAGAATAGCAACACGTGCTATACAAAAGAATACAACTATGAGTCTATATCCCAAGTGTATACAACAAAAACTGCTAATCGAAATAGTTAGCCAAAAGTTAGAGTAGCAAATCCCAGAAGAGAAGTCAAGCAGAAGCACCTGTAACACCTCGGTCTGACCCGAATATTATTATAAGAAAATAATAAACGGATCAGTCTAGCTATAAATATCAGATGACATGATATAGAACAAGAAATATGGCATAAACATATGATATCCATAAGGGCATATTACAATAAGTATGTAATTGGAACTCAACATGAGATTAATCAATATCACAAAAATCTTCACAAAGACCCAAAAAGGGTTTCATACCCAAAACTTGTATTCAAAACAAGTCAATGACACACGAATTCACCAATGCATACAAATTGACAAATCATATCAATGAAAATCACTAAAATTGGTGAAGCATAAATTCCATAATTCAACACACGAAATCCAGAAATCATAAAAAGGGGGGAGGCCTATCACACGAACGGGGGCATAAAAACTCACCAACATATGTATCACAGGAACGAGACGCTATCTCATGGTAGCTAGCCATTAATTTTTGAAACACGAACGGCCCGAAGACCATGGGGCGCTACCCCACAAGTGTGAGTCGAAATCACACTGAAACAGGGTCTAGTCTAAATCGCAGACAAAGAGACATCGCACAATTGCTAGTCTAAATAACAAAAATGATCGTCATGATCATCAAGAAGTGTCAATTACAGTAAGCTAGTAAATATATGAGCTTAGATTCATGTCCCATAGCCACTAGCTTAACTTAAATATTTACGAACAAATTGTAGATCTCCACTAGAAAATTATCACAAGAGATTCAATCGAACAAGTCCAAGAATTAACCGGCGAAGTAAACGCAAGTGTTTCATACCACTCGTTTTACTAAGTCGTTTAATTAGATTTCTCATACGAGTGAGGTAAAGGTTTGTATATACTAGTAGATTGGAAAACGGTTTTAAGAAACGAGCTTTGTAATAAAAGAGTGTTGAAATTGTTTTGATGAATAAGTTTTGATATTTACTACTAGTATTGAAACCTTTATATTTTTAAAGTGACAAATCACAAAAAAGATTGTAGGAACAATCAATCACTAAAATTCACATTCAAGGACGTGAATAAAATCCAAAGAAATCGATACCGAATCCATCAAAATGGATATTCCCAAAAATCACGAAGAAAATGTCATCAAAGTCGATATAAGTGATAATAACAAAAGGTAATCCACACGAATCGATTAAAGTTGGAATTCTCAAGCAAATAGGCAAAGCAGTGCATATTCAGACGTCTGAAATCAAGGATTCAGACGTCTGAATCTGGAAAATAAAATATTTTCCAAAACAGAATTCGGACGTCAGAATCGTTGGTTTCAGACGTCTGAAATAGGCACTTTTTAGTCTATTTCCTTTCTGGGTCCAAATGAACCAATTCAGACGTCTGAATTATATGATTCAGACGTCTGAATACTGGGGAATAAAAATTCTCAGTATATATTCAGACGTCTGAATACCGCATTTCAGACGTCTGAAACCTAGGTTCAGGGCATTCCCTGAACCTAGGCCAAAATGGCCAAACGAATATCGGAAGCGATTCGGACGAGAAAACGACGACTAAGGATTTACGTCGAGCGACAACCCCGCCTTAACGGCTCTCCGATACGCCTCAAATATCAATGTCCAAATATCCATAAAAGGATTTTCATAGATTTTGATTTCAAAACACCAAAAATTGGAATATACACCAAATCAATCAATTCCAAAATCAATTGCACAAGAATAAGTGTTAGGAATTCATACCTAACAATCGAAGATAATTATAGACTAAGATGTGAGATAAAATCTCACCTTTGAACCCAAACAAATGAAGAAGAAGCTTGAAAGCAAAGGAAAATCAACCACTCTTCAAATCCAACACAAGAAGCTTGATTCTAAGCTTTAAAAGAAGAACATTCCCAAAGTTAGGTTTAGGAATTTATGAAGTTGATAAGAGAATGAGTTGGAGAAGAAGAAGAGATGGCTTACCAATGGGTTCTTCTATTAGTTTGGAGCTAGAGGTTGGATTTGATAATGAAGACTAAGGCTTGAAGTTTTAATTTCCTATTCCACTCTCCATTGTTATAAAAGCTTGAATATTAGGAAATGAGGAATGACGTAATGAAGAGGAGAAGGGGTTGGGACTGAATACATAAGTGGGGTTAATGGGTTCAGCCCTAACCAAAGCCCTAAGTGAAAAAGTAGCAAAATTCCACTAACTCCAAACATATCAAAGTTTGCACTTAAAAAGATCGTAAACGGCGTTTTTAACCCAATGGAAGTGGTCCCGAGTCCTAATTCGACCGAATGCAAAAAGTAGCTTTTCAGACTAAATTCCGAGTATCGATAAAATATTTAAATAAAATATTTAAATATAAAAATCGATAAATATGCGGGTTGTTACAAAAATACTTAAAAATTTATAGAAAAACTTTATATAAAATAACCACGGGTCTGTATAATATTTTCTAACCTAGGTCAAGTGATACGGATAATATATCATTTCAATCATTAATTTACAAAGAAAATCCGGGTTCTATCATTTCAAACCTGCAATCCCAAGTAAATTAAAATAAATAAAAATCGCTCAGGCCTATCATTTCAGCCTAAAATGATTTTTCCCTATTCTAAAGTCCGTTCGGCTATGTATCATTTCAACCCATAGTGATTCTATTCTATAGAGAAATTGCAGTGTGATAAACAAAAATAAATGAGCAATATGACAAAATATAACATAGCAGATGATGTAAGGAGTTATTAACAAGGTCTAACATCATATGATTCATATCACAGGCAGGTATAACATGATATATTATTTCTACACATTCACTTGCGATCAATTCGCAATTCTATAAGTATGAATGTCTTGTGTGATTACTCACCTTTTTACGCTGGAGTTAGTAAATCAAACTACACAGAACAAATCCAGAAAGCATCATATGGCACGACACAACACGACTTTGATTCAAATGAGAGAGAGAGAGAGTCAAGACGATTATCTTATAAACAACCAATAGAAAAAAGCAAAATACATATGAATATTTAACGAAAACAATATTGAACAAATTGAAATACAAAGCAACAAAGTCAAGACCTTGCCTTTACCATTCAAATGCTTGACCATAGGGAATTAAGTTCTTGGCTATGATGGTGTTAAGCTCAGGTTTGGCATCATATAAGTGCGGCTACAAGGAGTGTGAAGTGGTAGGGTTATAACATAAGACATACAAAGAGTCAAGGCTAAATGGAGTGCAGTTTTTGAGCACACAAGGCTCGGCTATGACACCATTGTGCTCAGCTATGGTCAAGTATAGGTCAGTGGTTGGCTGAAGTGGTGGCCAGAGGAGAATTAGCTGGTGGTGGTCGTGGCTATGGGGTGGCGGAAGTGATAGAAGAAGGGTAGAGTGAAGCTAAGGTCGGCTAGCAAGCTTTTTGGTGGAGTTTTGGTGCAAAGTTTGTGGTGCAAGCTCAAATGGAGGTCACGGCCTAGAATTGATCAGAGAAGAGGCTGATGGTGCTGCTGTAGATGGTGGTGGTGATGGTCGGTGGTGATGGTGGAGAGTGGGGCCGAGAAAAGAAAGGAGAAGAAAAAGGTAAAATCAAAGAAAAGAAAAGGAAAAATGAGAAAATAGATGAAGCCATTAGCATTTTTTCTTAGCCATGAGTTTTTGTATGAGGAGAAATATTTTTTTCACGTGAAAACTAGAGAGGAATACATGGCTACAGCAAGGAGATGGATGGCCAAGCATGAAAAGACAAAAGAAGGAAATGAAAAGGCAAAAGGAAAATGAAGAGACAAGCACATGAAAAGTCATAGAAAATGAAAGGTCTTTGACTTTTGAAATTTCTATTTCTTTTAAATAAAAATAAACTAAAATAAATCAGTAAATAAAATAGAAAAAGATAACAAAATAAAGTGAAAAAGAAAATAAATAAATAATTTAAGGAAAAATAGGAAATAAATAAGAAAATAGTTTATTATATTGAAACTAGAATTAAAAAGTGAAAACAAAATACAATAAACATTGGAAAATTATAACAACACTTTAAAAATGTTTTCGAAATAAAGTAAATACATAACATGCCATGTTACATATATATACACAAATTAGAACAAACAAAAATATTATTTATAAAAATTAAAATAAACAATTTTGTTAAATAAAACAATTTACACACAATACTGTAAAAAACATAACTTTCACAACATTAATAAGATTTCAACGAAACGAAAAGCAGTATTCTTGAAATTTAATTTATTTTCATAATAAAATATAAAATTCAAAAATTTAAATATTTAAAATTTAAAAGTCAAAGTTTGACCATATTGATCAAAATCCACATTTTTCGGGAAAATATTCTATTTATTCATGTTTGAAATTATAATTCATATAAAAATCAAAATTTATATTTAAAATAACAAAATAACAAAACTTATTCATTTTAATTAATAAATAATGTTTTTAAATTAGGAATTCAAATTTAAAATAATCAAAATATACAATTAAGATAATCACAAAATACAGGGTTGTTACATATTCCAAACCCACTTAGTGAAACTCGACATTTCACTTTTCTAACCTCTTTAGTCCTAACCAAATATATAGTTTTCATTTATGGTCCAAAAACCTTTCTTCCAATTATAATTTGAAATCAAATTGTCGTTACCATAAGTTTCCCAAAAAATTTCAAAATTTTTCTAACACCCTAATTTCCGAATTTTTTTGGCAACATCTCCTTTGTACGAAGGAACTTTTGCAATTTGACAAGAGAGATAAATATATATACATCGACTCACACAGATGGAACAAAAAATATATATCAATATTTATGTATTTGCTGTATTTAATCAGATAACATGCCTTATTTTAGCATTTTTAAGCATTATTAAGCAAGCAAGTTACTAGATATACAAATACGCAGCCAAAATCTAGTCCCACAGCCTCCGGTTACATGTACTTACTCAATTTAAACCATGCAAGTACAAAAATATGAAAGTTCAATAACATTTCATTCACTAACTAACTTTACACATGAATTTCATATATAACATGCTAATAAAGATTTTTAAGAAATTGTAAGGTCACGTCATTAATTTAATTACTTCCACTTGACCCACATACCATTTCATTCAACTTGAAATGCTTTACATTCCAATTTATCAACACTCGACTCATATCCATTCCAAATTGATTTAAAATTCAATTTATTCACTATCTATTTCTTTACAGAATTTTGTTTACTTCTGCTTTCGAAAAACGCTGATTTTTCTATGCAAATTTGGCGATATCCATTTTATAAAATTACCACTAAAGCTTATAGCAATGTTAAATTGATTCCAAATCAATTATATTCAATAACATTTAATTTTATCCCATTTCAAATTTATTCACATTCAAACTTTTCAACAAAAACCTTTTTCACTAAATTTTTATGTCAACAACATCCAATCCATAAATTTATTTAAGCCTGGTTTCCGTCCAAGATATTAACTTAAGTTGTTCTCTTATTTCCAATCAATTGAATTAAATAACCTGAATTAATTTCCCTTGCCCTCAAATTCGACTTCAAATTTTCAATTTCATACTCAATTCATTCTTAAATTCATTTAAAATAATATTCAAGGCCATATTCCACTCACATTGAATTTATTTATAACTCAAGCCATTTTATTTCAATCAAATTTCATTTTATCACATTCAACACATATTTAATCAGCTTATATGTATAAGTCGAATTTTATTTGTTACTCAAGTTCTATATTCAACTTCAGTTTCTGCCCACAGTCCATTCTGTTTAATCAGTTTAAATTTCATATTCAATTAACTAATTTATTTATCTAATTAGTTCACTTTCATTTTACAAAATCAATATCTGATTTTTATTACAAAATCACTTCACTTAATTTACTTGGGTTCAAATTTATTTTTAATCCAGGTTTGGATTTTTATTTCCTTATTAGAACATCACCACATTTTATTTATTTCTACTTTTCTATTCCTCTTTTCCAATTTTTATAAGTTACACTACTTATTCTCTCACATGTTTATCAATTTTATACTCGGGCATATCCACAGTTTATTTTTGACTTAAGATTATACATCACTCATTGCTTAAGTATATTTTTATTCCATAAATTTCAAATTTTAAACGCTATTCAATTTATTTATTTATAGTTATGTAAATTTCCACCTAAATTTTTATTCCAATCAAAATTTATAACTTATAGTTATATAATTATTCTACCACCCATAATTTATATTTACTTCAATTCGAAATTATTTCTAATCCAATCAAACTTTATTTTACTTGGCTTATGTTGAATTTTTATCCATACATATTCTTCCAATTTAATCGAGTAAGAATATTATTCAAATTTTAAATTTTTCCCATACTACCTTACTTATCTTTATTTACCTCGTTTACTTACACATTCATATGCACCTTATACTTAGTAAATTCGTTTCATTCTATTCATTTCATCTTATTCATTATTTACTATAATCACTTTGTTTAATTTATTTTCTTTAACTTTTACTTAATCTAAATTCCAATTCCTACGAATTTTCTTATACAAATCCAATTTATTTGACTTAAACAAGTTAAATTTTAATTTCATCTTGGAGTTCACACTTTCCAGGTTTTATTTCAAAAACTTATTCCCTTCTTTTCACTTCTCTTTAATTTAGAAATTTCAGAGTTCAACACCCGATACTTATTTCAAATGATTTGAAACAATAATATTTATATATAACTCTATTTTAACAAACCATTTCCTTCAACTTTCAAACATTAACTTGATTTTTACCCAAAAGAAATTTCCTCAGAATTTCTAAAACATTTGTTTTTCATAAAAAGATTTCCATTTCAAATTACTACGATAGCAATCCACCACCTAGAAACTCAAAATGAATACTGGTGATGTTGCAGTCATCACCTTTATTTTCCAACGACTGAAGTGATTTCGGTGCTATATCTCCTCTAAAATCTATTTTAAAACAATTTTCTTCCAAAGATATTCCTAAAAATAATACTCTTAATATTTTTCCACATCATTTTGAAAAATACTTTTCCAAACTTCCCGGGATTTAAATTTCTGATTCCAATTTGAATCCAATTTTAATTATAATCCATTTGTATAATTTACACTTATACAAATTTTCATTCTGTTATATAAACCATCTCCAATTTTTATAATCTTATTTGATTATAATATTATCATACAAACACTCCAAATATATGTAATAATTTTTCAAAATATTATTTCTTTTATATCAAAATATAATTTGGATAAAATTATTTCATTTACCCTATTTTAAAACAATCTTGTGTTGAATTACTCTATCCAAGTGTTTAGAAACCCCTATCGATACAGTTGTACAGCTGTGCCAACCGGAGTTCATAAGCCACTTTATAAATCAACCGATACAATATAAAATGTTTTATATTCACTAAAAAATACGCGCTCATACCTATTAATACACTCAAACTCTTCCTAGGGTACTACTGACCCTATCTCCAATGAGTAATCCCCACTAGAACCAAGGTTCTCGCTTAAGCATCGCTCTGATACCAACTGTAACAAATAGGATTTTCGATCCTCGAAAATTGACATTAACTCGTCCACTGTATAGAATGTCGAGTAGTCGAGTGCCGATAAAACCTGTTCATTAGGGGTGAAGAATAAAAAGTAAGACGAAAATAAACAACAAAACAAAATGTCACAATCGCGACATGACAAAATATAATATATAATAACAGATTTTAAATACAAGAACTGTAATGTTAATATACATACCATTATCAGAGTAAAACAACACAATACATCAAATGGATGCCTACACACAGCAGAAATAACCGAGTACGTGATATACGTCTGAACTTCTCCAGCTCGTCTCCTAAGCTTCATGGCATTTTAACCTAAATTTGTAATACTCGGTATGACCCAAGCATTATAATAAAATAACACTCGAGTCATTTTGGAAAACCAATGTGAGAAAAACACACTCAATTTGAATATTACTTTTCCCAAAATACTTTGAAACAAAGGTATCTGTAAGACCATGTCACAAGTAAACACGAAGGGTTTGTCCCACACGATAACCAAAACATTTAATAGAAAATCCAGTGATATTATAATAGTGTCTATGTACAAACTTATTCAAATAGATGAAATTGTTACATTAATTAAATTTCAGCATACTAGGCTATACAAACAAAACCGTAAGCTCATATTAGAGAATGGATTCCAACAATGACTGGGCCACTATGGTATCGCCCATTACAGTACACCTCTAGAACAATGTACGGAGGACCTCACTGCGATCCCCTACTAACAAGGTCGGCCTATCCCTAACTTGGATAGACCAAATATGTTATCACCTCAGGTGTTCCCGCTTTTACTATCGAGCGCTCCTTTCATGCACAACCATATCCCTAATAAATAGGTTTTCTGAGGACATTTAGAAAAGTGATAACATACCCTAATTGGGTGCGACCCACTTAGCCTTGCTTCATCACCCTGTTTTAGTCATTCTCGGTTAATGGGGCTTGAGGCAAATCGTTACCTTTCACGAAACAATTCCACTAAGAATGCTCATCGTCCTCCAACGACGATGTTCAGATAGCATTTGTCCATACAAGTCATCCATGGTCTAGACAAATCAAATCACCATCTTCATCATCTTCTCGGTATTCATTCGTAATTTTCAAACTGGATCGAAGTGGTTTTCAAATAATTAAATCTGATCCCGATCTCTTCGTAACGATTAACGAAATTGGCTAAAATAGATAGTCCGTTATTTAACAGTTCAATACACATCCATAAGAAATCATCAGGCTTTATTATAAATTTCTCAAAATTTATTTCAAAATATCTTTATAAGATATTACTTCCAGTTCTTCAACATTTGAAAACAGTTTTCATATCCTTATATCTTCAACGAAATATTTCCACCACTTTCCAACATTTAGAATATTCCCCCCTTTCATTTTATATTCATAGTTTGGAAGTATTCCATATGTTTCCTACTTCCTAATTCTCAAGATCATTTACAATTTTATTTGTAAATTACTTGACTAGATTATAACGAATTCTATAAATTCCGAAATTCTTTAACTAATTCCCTTTAATTTTTCCAAAGCCAATTATACTCGGTTATAATTTCAATTTCTCTTCGTATAATTCTATTTCATTTTTTTAAAGTTCACTTTTACTTAACGACTTCGGAAATTTCCTTACTTTTTTCCTTATTCTATTTTAAGGATTTCCTTAAAATTCCATATACTGAGCAACCCCATTTCCACACTTCCGAGAGGTTTTATAAATAAATTAAAAACATTTCAAAACCTTATATATACATATGTAAATAAAAATAAGTATTTATAGGAAAATAATAATAATTTATTTTTTAAGACATGTTCAAATAATTATTTAAATATTGAAACACTCTTTATAACATCATTTTTCCAAAGCAGGTTTTAAATTTTAGGGTTTACTAAATAAATAGTAAGTATTTGAAAAATTAACTTCTGATGTATTTAAATACTAACCGACTTCAAATTACATAGTTTAATGAATAACAGAGATTTCCTTTTTAAATTTAAAACTTAACTTATTGATAAAATATATTTTCAAATTTGGACAACCAAATTTTCAATTTATAACCCCTCCCGATTTCCATCACATCACTTCCATTTCGGTCTCCTTAACCGTTTTCACTTCAAAAATAGTATCCACTATTTTTTCTCACCCAATCTACGTATTCAATTATAAATTCTCCCTGTAAATTTATATTTTCAATTTATCATCTGTATCGATTTCTTTTATTTATAAACATCGTTTATAAATTTTTATAACCCCTTTGAGTTGCACTAAAAACAATCTCATTTATAAAATTCCATTTTATAAATTCAGTTCCTTATAAAATCCATTTATTTTTGCCAATCTATTTTTATATCGATTTCAACTTCTTTCCACATTTCTCGAATATCATTTTGAAAATCTAGTCTCTAAAGTTGCCTTTATATAATTTATTTTAAATTCTCTATTTAAAATGTTTGTCACATATTGTTTAGTACGATCCAAAACTAATTGTTGCTTATTCAAATCACACTCTTTTAAATATTCCAAATTTGATATACACATTTTTATATTAATTTTTTTATTTAATTCCTTACAAGTTTAAATAATATTTATGGCAGTTAGTATACCAAAGTTAATTTCCATGCTGTTACAACTTTTTAAAACCCATGATAATCCAATAGATTTTTAAATGACATCGTATATTTTATATATGTGAAAACACTAAATATATTTGAGGAATCCAGATGGATCCCTCCAACCCGTTTTCCCTGCATCCGCATATGTTAGACAACAATAAAAATACCAATCCCACTTCAAGAGGAATATCGTGGTATATAAGGTCATCCGCTATTATGCGGGGCACATAGGGCCTCATCTGCTATAATGTGGGAGAATATCACTCCAACTACTAATATATAAATAGTCATCCAACACGTAATTTTAAATTAACCAATTCAATCAAGCGTCAACTAATTTAAATTTAAACCTTTAAATTTAAACGTGGCAATCCAAAAGAGTGATAATTCTCACCATGACCATTATTTTGCAATCTAATCCAAATCCAACTGGTTTCTTCACGATATTATTAGACCTCGTAAGCAAATTACGAATTATTTAAGTTATTGGTTCCAATTTTAATTATAGTTAATAAATCAATATTTTTTAATTAAAATAAGTTATCTCATGCCTTCACTATTCTTCCCAAAACACACATCCCCGGCATGAATGCCAACACGACTCCACCCAGCCACATCCGTCGATCTCGCAATTGCAACCTCACGGCTCCACCTGGCCACTACCCTCCCCTACTCACCGTCGAGCACAGCAAAAATTTGCCTCCCTCCTGGACCTCTTCATCATCTCGCGATTGCGATTTCGCGTATACCCTCAACCCTAACCTTCCATCATATCGCTCCAATGACCTCCTATTGCCACTCCTCACTGCGCCCTCTAAGGCGAAGTCGTGTTCTTTCCATCTGCCACATGCTCGTGCTCGCACCTCCAGTTATTGAATGCGTCAACCTTCCCTTCCGCCTAGCTCGTTCGCGATTTTATCGCGAACCCCATTTTTTTTGAGATGATTTCATTTTTTTCCATTTGATCCCGTTCATTGAAGAATAAAGAAACTTGCGATGGAATCTGATTTATAAATATTTTTCGGTGGGAACGAGATTTTCCTTCTGTTAACATTTTTTTCGATTGTCTGAAGTGAATTTCATTTTTGAGTAGAGAAGGAGAGGAGGGGAACTTGATTTAAAAAGGGAAAAGATGCCTTGCGTGTAGATGGCAATCTAAAGTAGTTTTGAGGTGAAGGGGAAAAAGTTTGAATGGAAATATATTCATCAAGTGAATTTATATATATATATATATATATATATATATATATATATATATATATCATTTAAATTCAAATCGTCTCGATTACATAGCTCAAAATCTCAAACCTCTATCGAAGCATACCGCTAGGCGTTAATAATGTCATACCCCTATTTCAAACACAATGGAAAAGGTTTTGATTCCTAATTTGATCGTATGGAGAAGATAGCTTTTCAGACCCAAATGCTATACTAAATTTTGATATTATTCCAACGCGTTTATATCCCATACGATCAAATGATAACTCCAAACATTATGAAACTTTGAACCCGATAATATACACTATTACGGATCCATTGGAACCGGTTTCTTCGAATTCCGATACCGTGCCCCGAAACGCTATTTTTAAATGTAAACTTAAATGGTATATTTTTAAAATTGAAAAACTCACTTTTAAATTTAATTTCAAAAGTAGTATTGTCTTCAGTATTATTAATATAAATTTTATAAGCCTTTAAATTATTTTTGTCAAGCTTAAAATTCTAGATTCACTATTTTAACCAATTCTCCACTATTAAATTCAAAAATTTAATATCCAAAAGAGGAATATGGGCCGAAATTTCTCTCGTTTAACAAAAGAAGAGTACATATTTGTATTGCAAAAGGGATACTTGAAAGATGTATTTTAAAATATTTTATTATGAATTAATTTTTTATTGCTTTATTTTATTTTAATCAATTTTAGATAATATTGTTATGAATTTATATTACATATAAATTAAGAAATGCTAGAAAAAATGCGATAAAAAAGACGTTTTGTATTAAATAATAGTAGTTTGGAACACAAATACAATACTACATATATCTCATAAATTCCCCTGTTATATATATATATATATATATATATATATATATATATATATATATATATATGACAAGTTGCGTAAGCTCCTCAGGCTTGTCCATTAAATAATGCTGAGATATATAGTCTTTCGTCCTAATATTAAAAACGTGCATGGTTTCCGTTCGAAAAATGGGTATCATTCTACTGCACAACCATATATCTACTAATGGTCTGTGTCATTTCCATAGTATGAGAAGAAGCCCCATTTTCTAGCATCAACAAGGAGCGGAAATAGTAGAAGAGCGATGCAGATGTAAAGAAACTTAGAGAGTACGAGTATGATCTCGGCAACATTGTTCCTGAGAAAATCGAATGCGTCTGGGTATCGAGCTAGACATTGGTAGGTGGAGCCATCGAAACTGTGAACTTACAGGAAGGAGTTCCGATGTAGCATTCAAATATAACATTAAACTCCTCGAATTTTAGAGGCGAGCAAACGTTGAATTTCTTGACTTCTTAGCGGCCGTGTCCCACCACTCATCATATCCTCCGGCGGTGTCCTTCTCCATATCTCAAAACCCGCCAGTAATCATTAAAGTTGGTTCTAGAGCTTCCAGTCGCTAAACTTGTTTCTATTCGACTGAGGCTGTAATCGGTGCCCATTTATGTGTTGTAGGCATTGGTAATTTCATCGTATTAATAGCCAACCCAACCTTTATATGATCTGATGTTTACAGGGGAAATGTTGGTAATGACCAAAGTCCGTTCCTTAGTCCAGTTTACAATGTGGTGGCTAGATAAATCAGAAGATTTATGGGTCATTCAAAAAAATATAACCAAAAAAATAAAGAAAAATATAGGAGATAAATATTAGTATGTAAAATACAAATTTAATGATATTTACTCAAATAAGTAATGTGTAAATGACTAAAATTATTACAATATTTGGATTGAAGGGTAGGAGGTAGGAGGAACTGTGATTTGGTGAAGAGAAATGAAGAAGAAGGAGAGATTATAAAGAAGGAAAGGGACGACCGTTGGAATTAGGCGATGGCGTTTGATGCATCAGACGCCAACCATTTAATTCCAATGGTCCACTCAAATGGGTTAAAACCGCAGGACCAACCTTCTATGCACCACCGAACGCATTTGATGTGACACCAACATTTACCGACCTATTTTTGATTTTGAACCTTACATAAATTGAATAACGGGAAATTATATTGCTTTAGTAAGAAGCATAAAATATCACCCTAACCGTTATAATTTTTTATGACTTCAAAGCAACTATGCTTTTCAATGAATTTAATATTTTATTTGGATTTCTTAATTTATTTTGGTTTTATTAAACATAAAACTTTTAAATGTAATATATATAACTAATATTGATTAAGAAGAAAATAAATGATGTTAAATAAAACTGAGGAAATCATATTTGAATTCATTGCTGACTATAAAAGGGAAGAATTGGTTTGGCTTTCCCATATAAATTAATCTCCGTAGCGGTTTAGAGAATGAGTAAAACTTGTCTATTTGGAAATCATAACTCTGTATCTATACACATTATTTATCTGATCCTTCAACAAATTGAATTTTCACTTCAGTATATACATATTATTTACATAATAGTTATGCCTTAAGGCTTTTAACCTCAGTTCATAAATTAACCATTTTTGTTTGCGTATTTGGAAGAAAACATAACACATTTAATTTTGTGTATGTGGTTCTACATGTTTAATCTTTTCGAACTATTTCGTTTAGGGCACATACGTAATACGAGCTTCCAATTTTTGGTCATTTTATAGCATAAGGTTTATCCACATCAGTATTGTCCATTAATTGTGTTAACATCGGATCAAAGCAATTTTTTTCTACATTTCCTATAACTAAACATTGAATGGTCACATATACTAATACAGTCAAATGACATAGATCAAACATGTATGCATAACATGAAAAATACATAAAATGTGATCCATTCGTGTTTATTTCCAATTGTTTATTTGAAAAGATCACTAATATTTTGATCTAAATGGATTGAAAGAAAATTTTATTACTTAATTTATGACCTGATTAAATAAACATTGAAACATGTTACCATCAAAGTATAAAGCAATATCATATAATAGTATAAAATACAACCTCGCTTTAATCAAAATATCCACACATAAAATGTGCATCTATTTCAATGATATGCTCATGAAAGTTCTTAAATAAATAAGACCACTAACATGGAGTTTGATCCAGTATGTTCTGTGAATTTCAATCATTGCACTATTTCCATCACTACTTGGAACCTTATGCTTATATAATCTGAATTAGTTAGTATCCTGTTGTCATTGAAAATTAATAATCTTACTTAATATAATATATAAATTTAGTTTTCTTTATTTTTCTCAATAATTTGTCGGTAAATGATAAATATTCTTCAATATATTCAATAACTTAATTGCCTCCTAACAAATCATAAATATTATTTTCATAGTGGATAAGGCTATAGTTATGTGTTTGGCATCTTTGTACATAATATAATTTTAGTAATTTATAGAAAATGTAGCCTGAACCCAATCTACTACTATCTTGACATCCATCGAATTCAGATTATGATACCTTGTGATTTCTAACCACCATGATCATTTATATATGAACCATATATTAGTACCTTGGTTATTGATTTTGATGACAAGAACCATATATAACCATATAAAATATAGATACTAATATTTTGTTAAGTTATATAGTATACAATGTTTAATATTACACAGGTCCCAAGTCAAAGACTGTATAGTATGAGGACTCAAGATAAAGATATAAAAAATCATGAATTCAAAGATAAAGAAACGAAGATCTCAAGATTATAATTTAGTATATAGAGTCATTAATATATATTGTTAAAGTTCTTGATAGAAACTTTTGATCTCTGTCTCCAATTTATTATCTTTGATATTTTTAAACAAAGATAAATTATTTTAATTTCAATTTATAAAAGTTCTTTAAGTTCAAAACTATTGAAAACTATGTTCAAATTATTTCACAAAGTATAGGATTTTCGAAACAATTTAAAAGAAAAGCATTTTCAAAAAACACTATGGTATATCGACATATTTGTTCCCTATGTGTCGATATGGATTGTAGGGTCGCTTTTTAAATTTTAAATAGAAGCAATATTCAACACAACTCTTCATGAATGGACACATCTTTTCATTTACTATAAAAAGAGGAGTTAAAATGAATTTTTTAACAATTATTTACTTACTTTCTTCTCACTCCTCACTCACTTGAAAATTCTCTTGAAAAATATACTCTATTTTCTTTAAAATTATATAAAATCAATTCATAATTCACTGTGTTAATTCAATACTTCTTTCTTACTAGTTCGATACATCTCCCTCTCTCTCAATTCAAAGTTCAAAGTGCTATCCAAGAGGTTATATGATCCATTGTATTTGAAGTACAAGAATATTTCTTTGGAAAAACTATCAGCTCTATTTTTGATTGCTTTGCTGTACTTGTAGCCCATTCAAATCAAGTGGGTGTGCTTAGTTGCCCATATAAATCTAGTGGGTGTGCTTGTAGCCTGTCAAATCAAACGAGTTTACCCAGGCTCAAAATGTAATGATCCCGTTTTTAAGCTAAATTTAATTTTGAAATTAATATTAAATTTTGGATTTATTTGTGAATTAAATTGAATTTTCCCAAAATTTAATAATGATATGTGTTTGTTATTTATATATATGTATATAAATATAGATTATAAATCGAAATTGATTTGAAGTTCAAAAATAAATATTTTTAAATTAATAGAAATTTGTTTTCTAATTATAATAAATATGAATATATATTTATATATATATATATATTTGAAAGTTATGATTTAAATTCAATATAATAAATTTTCAAAAGTTTTTTAAGTTAAAATCTATATTTTTAAGAAACTTATATATAGTATATATGTTTATTTATTTAAGTATAGTTAGTTTAAAATCATTTTCTTTAAATTGATATAAGTGTAAATAATAAAAAGGTTTATATACTTTCTTCTTAAATTTTTTATGATATAATATATATATATATAAATTTAAAAGTATATAAAATTTAAAAGCATAATAAGTATAATTTTAAGAACATTAATCATATGTAAATATTATAATGCATAAAGTGAATATTATATAAAAATTTAAAAGCATTTACTTACATGTAAAAGACATGTGTAAATATCTTAAACATGTGAATGAACAAATGTAAATTGTATAACATAAGGACGAACAAGTGTTAATAATTCTAACAAATGTCACTTGAATTCTTATGTTTATAAATAAATAATAAAAGAAAATCAAAGCCATCTATATGCACATTCCTCTAGCCCCTTTTCTCATTTTTTCTTTCTCAAAAACTTTCAAACTAAAGAAAATCTGGTTGTTCTTTTCAGTTTAAAACTTCTCATTTTCTTTTCTAAAATTCTTCTTCATCTTTAAAACTGAAAACCAGGCTATTTTAAAAACTCCTCACCCTCATCTTCTCTAAAATCCAGTTCAAAAAAAAAAATTGAAATTAAAAGCTTCAGCTTCAAACCTGGAAAAAAAATTAAAGCAAACAAAGTTTCAAGCAACAAAAATTGGAAACAAACAATCTTCAACCTGAATCAAGCAATAGATCAAAGTTCAATTACAAGTCGGATCATCTCAACATAAAGCGATCAAACTGAAGAACAAAGAAAATCAAAGAAACCAGATCAAAATACTTCCAGATTTCCTTTCCAGGCCTCTGTTCTTTCAAATCAGGTGAGCAAACCTCTTAAATCCGCTACTTTATCTTGATATTTGGATAATGCTCGAAAGTGTGATGGTTTGCATGAATGTTTTTATCTGAAAAATGGTTGAATTCTTCTATATATATAGTGTATATGCCTGTGTGTGTACATATATATATCTACGGCTCTGTTGTTCATTGTATTCACAGACTCCAGAAAAAAGAACAAATTCATATCTTCTTATCTAAATAAATTCAAGCTATGATCATAAAGAATAAAATGATTATAACAAGTCAAGTTCATTTTTAAAAATAATTTCAGGTGGAATTATTTAGTTAATATTTTGAAAATAAGTTTTTACAGTGGAAATCAATTTAATCAGAAAAACCAAACATTTTAATTTCCTGAACTGAATCCATGATCAGATTTGTTATTGCAAAAGATGATTTTGGAGATGAAAATCTTGATTTTTAGTTTTGAATTTAAAGAGATAATCGGATTGAATAGATTTGGGTTTATCGTCAATTTTCGACGATCGACATGGTGATTGTCGTCGAAATCACTGTCGAATTTAGTTTGAAGGCTGACGATCATCGAAAAAATGAGTGAACGATTTTCTGGTGATTGTGGCGGCTCGTTAGAGTCAATGTAGGGTTTGGGGTGTTGTTTTGGTCGTGTTGATGGTTGATGTTCCTGCGACGTCGACTGTGCATCGGAGTGGATCGCGAGTAGGGGGATCGAAGCTAGGTTCGTGGAGCAACTTTGGTTGAGGCGGCGAGATCTCAGATTCTAACGACCCTGAATCGACCTTCGAAAATCGGTATCGAATACGACTCACGTATTCAAATGCCGCAGATCCAAACGTCGAACCTGGTTCGCCGGAGCTTATAACACATTAAATACAACGCAGCGGAAAAAAAGAACATATATAATATACAACATTTGATACAATATCTGATACAATATGATACAACGAATGATACAATGAATATACATCATAGATACAAGAAATAATAGCAGCGGAAAGAAAAGATAACACAGCAGCGGAACAACAACTCTAATATGGTCTTCAAGAAAGAGCTCCATTATCGGTAATCTCCATTTTCAAAACACCAATCCAGCAATAGCTCGAACTCCCAATCACGATGTACCAAGCTAAGCAAGTCTCGTTCGGAAAACGATTGCCAAATCCTAGGCTGAAAGCTATCGAATCTACACCTACTATTGATTATCTGAAAACCTAACTCTAGACTGCCCGTGTGGGAAAATAGTGGGCACCCAGAGTTTAGGATAGGAATAATAAACTCCAGGTCAGTCATGAGACTGGTATGAGCAACTAAAAAAAACATTTGGTCTTTTAAAACAAACAAAAGAATTTAAATTTTGAAATTCGCAATGCTTTTTGGAAAATGAAACTACCATAAGGCCTCCAGCCACACACACAATGCAAACGCAGAATTGGAGGAGATTTCTCCTTATGATAGTCAAATATGCTTGATACGAGAAATTTCTTTGATATTATTACTATATGTGCAAAGTGGAAAACCTTTCGAAAGTATAATATAAATCCTAGCCAGCATAGACATTCCGAACTATGCCTACTATAGCTACCATCTAAATATTGGTGACCACCATAAGTAAATGGCAGGTTCTACAACTAAAACCGTACAAGGCACGTATTGGATGAATGGATTTCCAACAAATGGTCAGGCTAAGGAACTTCCTACTGTCAATGGGATCGCCTCTGGCGGGACGTCCCGAGAAACTAACGTTACGGTTAGATCTCTGCCAACACAAGGCCGGGTTACCTCTGTAACTAGGTAACTACTACACGAGCGTGCCATCCCCCGGTCCTTTGGGACCTTTATCCGAGGTACCTCTAAGCAACAACCACATAGTAAATGAGATTGGAGCAACCACATGAGTAAGTATCTGGGCTCCATACCATGATACCACCATTTACCAGAAGGGAATGACACACCCTAAAGGGCGCGACCCTCATAACCTTGCCGCACCTTTCCTGTTTCGACCATTTCCGGGGAGTGAGGTCCTGATGCAGTCTCGTCCACAAAGCTACGCTTTATACAAAAGCCATGCTTTGATCACAAATGACCAACAAATGATCATCAACACACAGCGGCACTTAGCATGCCACACTACCAAATTGGGAATATATCACTGATAAATATCAACTACATAACCTCTGAGCTCGTACGTCTCAGAGAAAGGTGTTAAGCTAAGAGAATAAATTCTCCGCCACCAAGCAGAAATGTATTTGATAGTGATCAGTTTAATATCTCAAAGTGTAATGTCGGACATACAACCATACAAGTCTATTCCGGGTTCGAACAGAGCCGAAGGCACTTCCGAAGAAGCCCTTGCAAATCCGGATAATCCCTAATCACGTCCGGGCTTCCCATCACATATGGAGATCTCTATACTGGGGATCAGCCAGTGTAGAGACGATCGACGAGTTATCCTTTCGTTTTCGGAAATATCTGGTCTTCACCACCGGCCTTCAATTGCTATCCATAATGTCATATCACTATTCGGAATGGGTTATATGACACAAAGGTCCTCTCCCGGCTAAACCGAATAGTGAGCGCAATATTTAAAAACATATGGATATGGGATTCAGTTAAGTCACAACTTATTACCCAAAACTTTCCTTTCACATGGTTAAACAAATTACCATCTATAAATCTTTTTAAAACATAAAGATTTACCTCAAAAACCTACAATGGTTTAAACAATTCCACATTTAAATCTTTTAAACAAAAGATTCACCTTTAGATCCCTTTTCAATTTTAAACAAGGTTTACCAATCTTCGACAAAGATTCATTTATAATCTTTCAAAACAATTTCATTTCAAATTGGATTGACTCATTCGGTCTTTAAATTAAAGACTTATTTCATAGCTTTCAAAACACTTCCCGTTTTAATCTTTTATATATAAAAGAGACACCGTTCAAAAATCTTCTTTAATTTCAAATTAGGGTTCAACTATTCTTTACCAAATTCAATTATAGCTTTTCAAAACCATTTAATTTCAAATTTGAAATCTTTTTATCATAATTTTGGAAATTCTTTCCTTATATAAAAGCTATAATTATTTGAAATCACTTGTTTCCATTTCGGAAAACCTGATTATAATTTGCACGAGTTAAGGCATTTCAAATATAAAATTGGGTTAAATTAAATTCTCAAAACCATACCTTTAAAATGGTTTAAAAACACATGTATAACCTTTTTATAAATACCAGATATAGAATTCAATTTCAGATATTGAATTCAAATCTAAATCAAATGATTTAAATTTCAAATCTTTATTAAGTTATTCAAAATAACCTTTATATTTTTAAACACCTTTTCAAAAGCCTTTCACTTTAAACTGATTCATTTCCAAAACCATTTGAATTTTAAAAATTCCAATTCAAAACTATTCAAAAATCTGTGACTTAACCGATTCCCACGTGCAATCCATATTTGTGTGTGTATAGGTGTGGTCCAGGGGTTCAACACAATAGTGCACAACATTATCATCACAGATTCAATCATATCGATAAGCGGTATAACCCATAACGCTTATCTATACTCACAGATTCATGGATAAAGTAAAATATAAATCACAAGGATTAACTAATATGATTCGATGTGGGTTTCGGATAACCGACTGGAATCCGACTTCCTGTCGCATCGAATTTCAAATGTCGTTTTACGGCCAAGGGTATTTATACCGAAACATATCACAGATATCATAGATCAATACACAACATATCTCACATCACAGAATATTATAGTCCAAGATAACAATCAATGCAAGGCAATACAACCATCCATAAGCAAGCGTATCTCTAATTTATTCAAATTGAATCAATTACTTAAGAATAAATCATCTTACCTTGCTTAACCAACCAATAATTAATTAATCACAATCATTTAATTAATTAATCACTTCTAAATTGACCTCATTATCATTTAATTAACCTTTTTTTAAATAAATTAATTAATCATTCTTTGACAATTGATTAAAAAAAAATCAAGCTAATCAATACTTAATTACCATTTGGTTAATCCTTAATCACCATTGGTAAATTAATTGAATTTCACTTAACAACTTCTAAATTAGTCCCTAATCTTTAATTAATAATCTATTTAATGATCCTTAAATTACAATTTAATTAATCTTTAATTAATTAACCTTTAATCCTTAACCATTCATTAACCAAGTAAATTATTTTCCTTAATTAATTTTCTTAATCAAACCTTTACAATTAACTAATTAATTAAATTTAATTTTCTTTAAGTTTACTTAATCAAAATTAAAATATTAAAACCTTAATTAAGATAAAACATCATCTTGTTAATATCCTTATTACCCTTTACATAATTACCCATTAATCTTCAAAATTATCTTAGTTAAATAATTAATTAAGCTTTAATATAAATAATCATTCATCTTTAAAAATTTAAAGTTATCAAACATAATCTTAAATAGCTTAACTATTTATCAATTTATAGTTTGAAAAACTATTTTCGATTTTTGAATTTCAAAGTTTGTCTTTTTATATAAACTTTTAAAAACCGAAGATTATATAAATTTTAAAACATTTTTAACTTGATAAATTGGAAATAATTTATAACACTTTTAACTTAATAACAAATTTAACAAATCCAAACTTGGGTCTACAGTTTCAATTCCCTCAAGCTATTATAATCACGCCTTCACGAGTGAACTTCCAGAAGTCTTCATCTCCCCAACTTCAACATTCCCTGATACACGACCTCCCCGCGTGCACCATGCACCGTCTCTCTGTCAACCAACGACCATCGCCGCGGCCTCAACAAGTCGCTCTCGACCACTACAGCACTTCGCAAAACACAAAATACCCCATACGATCGAGAATCGAATTATGGGTATCGAACCCAAGCTATTCGAAACCACCATCACCAAAAACCACCCCTCCACGGCAACACCGAACTCGAGAGACCCTGCCACCTTAGCTGTAGCTCCGCCTCACTCCCCAGCATCACCAGAACCAACCGCGATCGCCCCCGGTTACGACTCGACGCCACGAAACCAAAAAATCTTCGATGTCAAAACACAGGGTGTTAAACCCTAACTCGATCATTACTGGCGAACACGACCAATAATAAAATCCCAAAGTATTTTTCCCATGATCCTTGTCTCCTCCATGACCTTCATGTTCAACGGCACCGCTCATCTCGCCGTAGTTCGCCGTGAATTGACCAATATGCCCAAAACAGAAAATTTGAAAATTCTCTTTAATTACTGATCTAAAGATCATGATGCAAGTTTCAAAAATCATGGTCTACTATTTACAATTCAATTATGAAATCAAAACTAAAAATCTCACACATAAAATTTTGACCCAAATTATATTTTACTGTAAATTCAAAGATTTATAACAAATTATTTATTTTTAAAACTTGTAATTATTTTTAAAAATAAGTTTATGCTGATATAAACATTTTCTTTTCAAAGTTCTAAGCTTAATATTGATTACACAGAGTGAATTTGAATTTAAAGTTTAGATTGGAACCCTGTAGCTAAGAGATGAACTAGAACAGATCTTACTTTTCTATATATACAGATAAATGCACTCAGTCATCCACAAATATACAAACATGCAAGCCAAGATACACATCATTCAAACACATTTCGTTATCATACTTCATGAATCATCAAGATAGAATCAGGGAAAAATGAGTTTGCTCACCTGAAATTGATGAAGAAAGACAGAGGACAGTGAAAGGTTTGAGCCTGTACACACATTTTTTTTTTCTCTAATCCTTTGAAGCTTAGATCTGCAAGTTACAAATGGATATCTTTGCTTATACTCTGTCATGTTCATATACTTAAGTCATTAATAACAGTAGTCTTTTATACATTTTACTTACAGTTGAATGACAGAGAAGTTTACTTTTTTTTTTCTCTGCAACTTAAAAGCAGGAAAAAAAAATTTCCTTGAGCTTGATTCTCCTGCAAGTAATTTATTGAACACTATTGTTTAAATCTTGTTTTTAGTTACTGACTACCAACATCAGAAAAATAAAAAGAAATAAAAGAAATTTACTTGCCTAAATCTCTGATCTTTGCTTTCATTCTTCTGTTTTTTTTTTTAATTTCTTTTTCTTGCTTTCCAGATTGAAGCTTTTGAATGGAATCTTGTTGAAGCTATTTGATTTGATTATTAACTTGCATGCTTATGATTCTTGCTTCCAGATTTTGAATGCATTGTAGAAACTGTTGCTTTGAATTGAAAACTTCATCTTGTTTTTCAGATTTTGAAAATTGAAAAGGGTTTCGAATTGTTTATGTTTGTTTTCTCAGGTTTGAAGACTTTGAACATATGAAGGAAAAGTGAAGAGAAATGGCCTTAGGTACTGAATTTTTTTTTTATTCCAGGTTTGAAGCCTTTATGTATTGAAAAATGTGAGGCCAAATCCTTTTTCTACTATTTTGTTCAGATTCTCTAAGATACTATATGATGGTAGATGGGAAGATGTGAAGTTTTCTTGTAATTTTAAATTTCATTATTAAAGAAAAAAAAAGTAAATGATGCATTTGTATATATGTATAGATATGTAAGATCTTTAAGGTATGTAATATTGGTTTGTATGTACACATGCATAATATCCTTATGTTTTCTTATGTATACATATCCAAAGCTTCATTCATTCTTGTTTTAATATAGAAGTAATTTGTACTATTTATATTTTTTTACATTTTAACATTCGTAAACATTTGTACATTTTAAATTTTTGAATATACAAACCATTTTTTTCCAGAAGAAGAATTTTTTTTAAATCTTTTAATCAAATCAAATAAAAAGTATATGATATGGTTGAATTAAAATTCTAAAATAGCTTTTGTAATAATTTTTTTTATTATATCAATTTTATAATATTACTTTTTAAACCAATATTATCTTTAAGCTTAGTTTATTTTATTTTTGAATTAAGACTAGTATACCATTTAAATAAATAATTATCTATATTTATATTATTTCAAATTTTTATTTCTTATTTTATAACCATTTTGTCCATTATTCCTACTTATACTAATTTAAAGAAATAAAATGAATTTTAAACTAATTATGCTTTTAAATAAATAAACCCATATAAAATAGTATTTTGTTTTAAACAATTGTTTTGAAAATCATTAATATCTAATTCAAAATAAAAATTTCAAAATAAATATTACCAATTTCTACTAGTATAAAATTATGTGGTTTTAAAATCCAAATTTATAAATATATACATTTTGAATTTTCAAAATCAAAATCTTATTTACAATTTTAACTTTCAATATATACATATTTATTCAAATTATAGTGCATATTTATCTCTAATATAATTATCCTTAAATCCAATTTTTATTATAAAATACTTATCCTTAAATTCCAACCAAATTTCTATTTATAATCTAAATTTTGAGTTTATTTTTTTGGGAATCTCAAATTAATTCACAATTAAATTCACAGTTTAAATTCAAAATTAATCTAATTATTGAATTATTTTGGCTAATATTTCAAGAATGTTACACAGATGATCGGTGGCGATGTTGTGGATCATTTTTTGTCAGGGTGCTTGGGTTCTAGTATGCTTCTGTTGATCGATTTTCGTTTTTTCTGTCGATTTTGATGAACCGGGAGGTCAAGTATGACGGGGTGATGATCGTTGACTTGCTGAATACCTTGGCAAGGATCGGAGGCGGTCCGATGATTGGAGCAGGTGCACGCGTGCATGTTGTATCAGATGTGTTGAGATTTTGAGAAGACGAGCTTATTCTCGGGTCGATTCTCGTGTTGGCTTCGTGTGTGGCTCGAAGGAAGTTGGAGACGTGAGTAAATCAATGTCAGTTTAAGGGTTTACTTGGGGTAGAGTCTAAGTGGGCTTGGGTTGATATTTGTATAACCCGTTTTAAATTTTTTTTTGGAATAAACATGTACAGTTTTTAAATTTTAAATTGAGTGGATTTTAAAACAAAGTAAAAACATATTGTGAAGTAATAATCAGGTTTTATAATGGTAGATCAAATTTAAATATGTAAAATGAATCCAAATTTCAAGTATTAACAAGTTTTAATAAACATAAATTTTTAATAAATTTTTAACTAAGCAAAGGAGAATGATCAAGTTTTTAAAAGCTAATTAAATGGAAGCTTCAAAATAAGTATCAACAAGTTTTCTTTAAAAGAGAAACTCGTTTCACTTTTTTAATAAATATGTTTAAAATTATTTTGGATTCTGAATAATTATATTGGGATAATTATTGAATGTAATTAATTAAAGGTTAATTATTTAAGTACTTATAGAATAATTAATTAATGTGATTAATTAATGAGATTAACTAAAGGTTAACTTGTTAATATTAAGGTTGATTAATTTTAGAATAATTAAATGATTAAAGGTTAATTCATTGATTAATTTTAAGGATAATTAATCAAAAGATAATTACTTAATAAAAGTAATTAAGGACAATTAATTAATGATTTAAGTTGATTAATCAAGTGATTAAAAGGGTAATTACTCAATATAATTAATTTGTGATTTATTAATATAAGTGATTAGGAATAATCATTTATTGTAATTAATTAAGAATAACTAATTAAATGGTAATTAATCAAGGGTTACTTAATTAATGTAATTACGGAAAATTAATTAAACAATAATTAAATAATTAAAGGTTAATTATTTATTGATTAAAGGTTAATCGATTATTAATTAAGTTTGATTAATTAATAATTAAAGGTTAGTTAATTTATTATTAAACATTAATTAATAAATAATTAAAGGATAATTAATTAAAATGGTTTGCAATTAATTAATGTTAATTAACCAGGATTAGCAACTAATTCATAAGTAATTAATCTGGTTTAAGTTAATTATAATCAGATAATCAATTGATCTTACTTATGGATGTTTGGATTATATTGAATAATTTGAATTGTTTGATATCCCTGGTGTGTGCTACTCTATGATATGAATTGCTTTGATTTGAGCTGTGATATATGTAATTTATCTTTGATGAATTTATATTATTTATCTGTGAATCTGTGAATGATGATAAGCATATAGGATTATACTGCTTATCAATATTGCCGTGTTTGGATTGTGATAATTGATGATATTACCCTTTGTGTAAAACCCATGGACTATACCATACACACAAATATGGATTGCACGAGGAAATCTGTTAGGTCACAGATATCTTGAATATAATATCATTTTATTCAGAATGATTTTAAAAGATGAATTTTGAATCCAAATGGTTTTGGAAATGGAATTAGGTTAAATATGAAAAGTTTTGAAAAGGAAGTTTTGAAATTGAATTTCATTTTGAATATAATATATCTTGTTCAAGTTTTGAAATTATTTTTGTAAACATGGTTTGAACGATTTATACAAGTTATATAATGTATATATATGGATTTTTAACCATTTTAAAAAGTATGATTTTGGGAAATTGAATTAAACCCAAGTTTTTACTTTAAAGGCTATAACTTGTGCATATTTGATTGCACTTTTCCGAAATGAAATACATTGTTTTCGAATGATAATGGCTTTCATGTAATGCAAGAATTCCTAGTTTTGTTAAAAGGATTTCAAGTTTTGAAATGGAAGTTGTTTTGAAAGTTATGAATGAATCTTTGTTAATAATTGGTGAACTTTGTTTTCAAATTGAAGAAGATCTTAAAAGTGTATCTTTTATATAAAAGATTTGGAATTGAAATAGTTTTGAAAGCTATATGTGAATCTTTGTGAAAGATTGGCGAACTTTGTAAAGTGAATCTTTTTGTTTAAAAGGTTACAAGTGGAAATTTGTTTAAACCATTCAAAAGAAAGGTTTTTCTCTTTAAGTTGTGACTTAACTAAGATCCCACTATATACATATGCTTTTTAAAATTAAGTGCTCATTATTCGGTTTTGCCGGGGGAGGACTTTGTGTCATAAAACCCTTTCCAAATAATAAAATGATGAAATAGATAGAATTTGAAGATCGATGGCGAAGACCGGGTATTTTCAAAAGCGAAAGGATTACCTGTTGAATGTCTTTGCGCCGAATGTCCCCAGTATAGAGATTTGATCACACTTTGTGATAGGGAGTTCGGACGTGATTAGGGATTATCCGGATTTGTAAGTGCTTCTTTTGAAGTGCCTTCGGTTCTGTTCGAACCCAAAACAGACTTGTATGGATGGATGTCTGACATTACACTTTGAGATGTAAAGCTGGTTTTTATCAAATACATTTTTGTTTGGTAGCGGAGAATTTATTCTCTTAGCTTAACACCCTTCCGTGAGACGTACCGGCTCAGATGTTATTTAGTTGATGGTTACTAGTGATACATTCCCAATTTAGTAATGTGACATACGAAGTGCTGATCGAAGCATGGCTTTTGTGAAAAGCGTTGCTTTGTGGATGAAACCTTGTCGAGCCTCACAACCCGAAAATTGTTGAAACGGGAAGGGTGCAGCAAGGTTATTGGGGGTAGCGCCTCATAGGTATGCCCATTTCCTTCTGGGTAGAAGTGGTATCATGGTATGTAGCCCAGATACTTAACTTATGTGGTTGTGCAAATTTATTGCTTTGTGGTTGTTGTTGTTGGGGCCCCGGATAAAGGTTGGTTACAACCGGGGGATGGCATACTCGTGTCATTAGTTACCTAATTACAGAGGTAACCCGGCCTTGTGTTGGCAGAGATCCAGTTAGGTTCTTGGGGCGTCCCTCCAAAGGCGTACCCATGTGGCATAGGAAGTTCCTTAGCCTGACCATTGTTGAAAATCCAATCACCAATATGCACATTGTACGGTTTTAGTCGTAGAACCTACCATCTAATATGGTAGCTATTGTAGGCATACTATAATGCTACATATGCTGGCTAAGATTAATATTAAACTTGCAAATATTTTCTGCACTATGCACTAATAAAAATATAAAAAGCATTTCATGTATCACGCAAATTTGACTATCATAAGGAGAAATCTCCTCCAATTGTGCGCATGCATTATGTGTGTGCGGGAAGGCCTTATGGTAGTTTCATTTCCCAAAAAGCATTGCGGATTTCTTTCTATTTCCCTTTGTTTTTTATTCAAATAAAACTATTTTATTTGCTCACACCAGTCCCATGACTGGCCTAGAGTTTATTGTTCCCTTTCTAAACATTGGGTGCCCTCAATTTTCCACACGGGCAGCCTAGGGTCAGGTTTTTCAAATAATCAAACAGTAGGTGTAGATTCGATAGCATCCAGCCTTTGGATTTGGCAATCGCAATTGTTTTTTCTAGATTTCGAGTTGCTTAACTTCAACATGATGGTGGTTCGAGCTTGAAGTTTAGTGATTTGGCAATTGGAGATACAGTTATTATGTTTCTTTTGGAAGACCATTTGGTGCTATATTTCCACTGCTGTTATTCTGCTGTTGTATCTTTCTCTGATATGTTGATATTCATTTGTATCCGATGTTGTATCTATTGCGTATCAATAAATCATTCATTTTCTTCTGCTATGTTATTGTACTTAATCTGTTATAAGCTCCGGCGAACCAGATTAGACTTTTGAATTTGCGGCATTCGAATACAGGTGAAGTATTTGAGTGTCAATTTTCGAAGGTTGAGTCAGGGTCGCTACAGTGATATTAGAGCTAAAGGTTGAGTAAGAACTATGGCTCAGGAGTATAACACATTAGGTGGCTCATTAGAGATAAGGTAGCAAATGCCCTAGAATGAGTATATCCCTAAGATATCTATCCATATGCCTCACTAACTTCTCTTACTATCCACTGATAGTGAGTATGAGTGAAAGAAGAAGACGAGATAGAGGACAATGGAGTACCACTACAAATGGTTAATACCCTACAACAAAAAAGGAACAACGTTCTCTATCGATCTCTTTTGATCATCATCTGATATCAATTCATTGATGGTATTCGTGGCAGCTACAAGAAGAAGCTTTGAAGTGGTGGTGGCCTTGCGAATCGTGTAGATAAATTCCTATTTCGTATTCTCTCCATCGGTTCCCTATCAGCTTTTCGTTTTTAAACTTTAATGAATTTCAAATTTTACTTATAAATTGGTTAATAAAATATGAAGCTAAATTGTATTAAAGCCATTTATCTATTCTTTAGGTTCCAGATATATTCTACGAATGGTTAGTTATCTCTTCGGACTAACCAATTCCCTTGCACATTTCATAGATCTGGTGACCCGAGTATCTTGTGTAGTATTGAATGAGTTCGTTCTCATAATTATTGACGATATTCTGATTTGGTAAGCCAAATGAAGAATGGATATTCAGTTTCATCTGGTAAAACATTCTCATCTATTCTTTGATTGTCTCCCTGTCTGGAAAATTTCGAGGATGAAATTTTCTTAAGGGGGAATCTATAACGATCCCGTTTTTATACTAAATTTAGTTTGGAAATGAATATTAAATTTTGGATTTATTTGTGAATTAAATTGGATTTTCCCAAATTTAATAAAGATATGTGTTTGTTATTTATATATATGTATATAAACATAGATTATAATTAGAAATTGATTTGAAGTCCAAAAACAAATATTTTGAAATTAAAGAGATTTTTTTTCTAATTATAATAGATATGAATATGTGTGTATATATATATTTATTTATTTGAGAGTTATGATTTAAATTTAATATAATAAATTTTTAAAAGTTGTTTAAAGTTAAAATCCATATTTTTAAGAAACTAATATATAATATGTGTGTTTATTTATTTAAGTATAATTAGTTTAAAATAATTTTCTTTAAAATGATATAAGTGTAAATAATAAAAAGGTTTATATACTTTCTTCTTAAAATTTTATGAACTAAAAATGGTTTGTATTTATATATATATATATATATATATATATATATATATTTAAAAGTATATAACATTTAAAAGTATAATAAGTATAAATTTTAAAACATTATACATATGTAAATATTATAATGCATTAAGTGAATATAATATAAAAATTATAAAGCATTCAATTAAATGTAAAAGACACGTGTAAATATCTTAAACATGTGAATGAACAAATGTAAATTGTATAACATAAGGATGAACAAGTGTTAATAATTCTAACATGCAAATTAACAAATGTCACTTGAATTTTTATATTTATAAATAAATAACAAAAGAAAATCAACGCCATATATATGTGCATTCCTCTAACCCCTTTTCTCATTTTTTTCTTTCTCAAAAACTTTCAAACTAAAGAAAATCTGGTTGTTCTTTTAAGTTTAAAACTTCTCGTTTTCTTTTCTAAAATTCTTCTTCATCTTTAAAACTAAAAACTATGCTATTTTAAAAACTCCACACTCTCATCTTATCTAAAATCAAAATGAAAAAAGCAGTTGAAAAAAAATCCAAATGAAATTAAAAGCTTCAGCTTCAAACCTGGAAAAAAACAAAATCAAAAGCAAACAAAGCTTCAAGCAATAAAAATTGGAATCAAAAAATCTTCAACCTAAATCAAGCAATAGATCAAAGTTTAATTACAAGTCAGATCATCTACCCCTAAAGTAGTCAAACTGAAGAACAAAGAAAATCATAGAAACCAGATCAAAATACTACCAGATTTCATTTCCAGGCCTCTATTCTTTCAAATTAGGTAAGCAAACCCCTTAAATCTGCAACTTTATCTTGATATTTGGATAATGCCTGAAAGTGTGATGGTTTGCATGAATGTTTTTACCTGAAAAATGGTTGAATTCCTCTGTGTATATATGGTATATATGTCTCTCTCTGTATGTGTATACATATATGTCTATGGCTCTGTTGTTCATTATACCCGCAGACTCGAGAAAAAAGAACAAATTCATATCTTCTTATCTAAATAAATTCAAGCTATGATCATATAGAAGAAAATGATTATAACAGGGTAAATTCGTTTTTAAAAATAGTTTCAGGTGGAATTATTTAGTTAATATTTCAAAAATAAGTTTTTATAGTGGAAATCAATTTAATCAAAAAAACAAAACATTTTAATTTCCTGAATTGAATCCTTGATCAGATTTGTTATTGCAAAAGATGATTTTAGAGATAGAAATCTTGATTTTTAATTTTTAATTTTTGAGACAATCTGGGTTGAACAGATTTGGGTTTATCGTCAATTTTCGATGATCAACATGGTGATTATCTTCAAAATCGCTGTCGAAGATAGTTTGAAGGCTGACGATCACCAAAAAATGAGTGAAAGATTTTCTAGTGATTGTGGTGGCTCATCAGAGTCAATGTAGGGTTTGGGGTGTTGTTTTGGTCATGTTGATGGTTGGGATTCCTACGACGTCGACTGTGCACCGAAGTGGATCGCGAGTAGGGGGATTGGAGCTAGGCTTCGTGGAGCAACTCTGGTTGAGGCGGTGAGATCTCAGATGATCGGTGGCGATAAGGTGGATTATTTATTGGTGCTTGGGGTCCAGTATGCTTCGGTTGATCGATTTTCAAATTTGCTGTAGATTTTGATGAACTAGGAGGTTAGGTGTGACGGTGTAACAACCCTGTATTTGTGATAATTTTAATTATATGCTTTAATTGTTTAAATTAAAACTCCTGATTTAAACATTTATAATATTTATTAAAATGGATAAATTTTGTTATTTTTATTATAAATTTTCATTTTGATGTGAATTATAATTTCAAAACTGAATAAATAGAATATTTCTAGAAAAGGTGGATTTTGGTAAATTTGGTCAAACTTTGAATTTAAAATTTAAAATTTAAATATTTGAATTTTATCCTTTATTATGAAAATAAATTAAATCTCAAGAATACTGCTTTTCATTTCGTTGAAATCCGATTTATATAGTGAAAGTTATGCTTTTTACAATATTGTACGTAAATTGATTTATTTAATAAAATTATTTCTTCTAACTTGTATAAATAATATTTTTATTTGTCATATCATGTTCTAATATGTGTTATATGACATTTTAGGTATATATTTTTATTTTAAAGCATTTTTAAAGTGATGTTATAATTTTCTAAAGCTTATTGTATTTTATTTTCAATTTTTAAACCCTGGTTTCTGCTATTTAGCTATTTTGTTAATTAATTTTATTTATCTAAAATTTATTTATTTATTTATTTTCTTTCATACTTTATTTTGTTTTATTTTTATTTTATTTATTTACATTTTTCATGTGTTTATAATGAATAAAGAATATAAGAAATATGAAGAGTTGTAACCTTTCATTTACCTTAACCTTTTCATCTCCTTTTACCTTTTCATTTGCAAATCAACACTTGCATTCAATTTGGTCTACTATATCTTCTTTCTCAGCCGAAAACCCTTCGTTTATCACGTAAGAAATAAAGTTTCTCATCCTAATATTTTCATCCAGCATCTCTGAAACGAAAATTGGTAATGGTTTTTCACTTTTTCTTACTCATTTTCTTCTTGTTTTAATCTTTTTGTTTGCCTTGTTTCACATATGATGCTCGGCGTCAAGCTCCTCCTTCACCACCACCTTTAACACCACCTTTTTCGGCTGCCACCTCCTCTAGCTCCTTGTCCATGTCAAGGCCATGCACCCTAAAGTTACAAAACTCCACAAAAAATGCATGCACCACTTGAAAACCTCTTAGCCGAACTCCTACATGCCACAAACTCCACATACCCCTCTCGGCCATCACTTGCATCACCTCCACCAGCTTCTTCCTGACCATAGACGACTACTACACCATCTCCTGACCTCCACCAAGCATGGCCGAGCCATCCATGGACATGGCCAAGCTTGTGATTACACACAGAAATCACTAATTTGCGTTGACCTTTGTATTTTCATGCCACAACCATAAGCACCTTCATTTCCTTGCTAGGCCAACCCGTGTTGGACCCATACCTGACCCATTCACACCACCGTGGCCGCGCATTTTAATCCTTAGGCCAAGCATGTGATGGGTGAAAGCAAGGTTATGTTGTTTGGTTCTTTATTTTGTGCATATTTCAAGTTGTTTAGTGTGGTATTTATGTTGTATATTCATATACAATATTTTGTTTTTTTTGATATGTACAAGACAATCACTTTATCTCTCCCCTCACTTGAATCCATAGTCGTGGTTTCGTGCTTTCTGGATCTCTGTGTGTGTGTCTGAATTTGTTATCTCCAGCTTGTAGAGGTAGGTATTTCTCACAAGACATATGTACTTATATAATTAGTAAATTGATCGCATGTGAATCTGTAGACTATATTATCATGTTATACCTGCCTGTGATATTATTTAAATGATGATCACCCTGTTTATACACCTGTCATATCATCTGTTAATATTATATAATGCTATATTGTTCATTTATATCAGTTTATCACATCGCAAGTTCCCTGTAGATTAGAATCATTATGGGTTGAAATGATACATACCCGAACGGACTTTAGAATAGGGAAAAATCGTTATGGGATGAAATGATAGGACTGAACGATTTTTATTTATTTTTACTTACTTGGGATTGCGGGTTTGAAATGATAGAACTTGGATTTTTCCTTGTAAATTACGGATTGAAATGATATATTATTCGTATCGTTTGACTTAGGTTAGAAAATTAAATACAGACCTGTGGTTAATATATATTTGCTTGAATTTATAAAATATTATAAAAATGTAAATATTATGATATTTTGATTTAAATTTAATTTAAAAATTATTTTTATAAATATTAGTGATTTTCTACAATTTAAATAATTGAAATAATTAAATGGAAGAGTAGAATTTGAAATATAAGTAAATTTTAGAATTTAAGATTCTGTTTATAAACGTAGTTCAAATTAAGTAAGAAAATATGATAATTTGATTTAAATTTGAATTTAAAATTATTTTTTATAAAGTGTTATTGATTTTTTTGTATAAATAAAAAAAGGGTAAAATAAATGAATGTTTAAGTGGAATTTGAAATATAGCTTAACTTAGAAACTGTGAAATGTGTTTAAAATTAAAAGTTGAGTTAAGAAAAATAAATTGGAATTTAAATTTTATTTATGAAACGGTAAATTAAATTTAAATGTAAAGTAAACGAAATGTTATAAAATTGTACATTGGTTTTATAAATGAATTATTAAAATTTGATAATTATTTGTAAAATTGCACTTTATAAAATCATAAATTAATGGGTATTTAAATGATTGTTTTTTAAGTGAGAAAATATAATTTTATAAGTTAAAAATGGTTTAAATTAAAGTTTAATTGTTAAATTAAATTGTATTGAAAATTTTGAATTTAATTAACAGTATTTCAGAAATGCTGTCATTTCTGAAGTAAAGGGTATTACAACATTTCTAAGTCCTGTAGTTGATACAAATGAACTATAAGGCTAAAATGAATTAAGGGCTATTACAGCACTTTGTAAGTGCTGTACTCGTAGAAATTAAAATAAAACCTATTACAACAATTTTAAATGATGTCTTTGTTAAATTGAATATTTTTCAAATGCAACTTACCGTAGCATTTTCTAAATGATACGAAAGTTGAAATTTCACCGTTTTAATCAATTTAAGTGAATAAATGAATTGTGTAAAGGCTAATAATTTTGGAATTTGAATATTTGATTTTAAATATAATAACTTCATTTTAATTGGTTTTAAATAGAATATTTGATGTGAAATATAAACCATTTTAAATGTGATTTGGAATGGTATTTAAATTAAATAAAAATGAATGAGGTTTTGAAAGGATATGATATTTTAGTATTTTAAATGAATTTGAAATGATATTGAATTTTGAAATGATATTTGATTTAGAAGTATAAAATACCATTTTCGAATTTTAACCACGGGATGTATTTAATTTATGGTTTAACTGATCCTTAGAGGATGGACGTTCCCAAGCATCCTTTAAGTTACGGTGCATTACTACTACAGTTCACTTGAGTTGGTTTACATTATATATGTATGTCCTGACTCGAGTGTTTTGTATTTTACTTTACGCTCGGGTCAGCCTAAGTATTTACAGCTTAGCTTTGAATTTCTTTTGTGGAGCTGCGAATCACTAGAGATTCTGCTTGTCTAGTTATCTATTCCCTTTCAGATGCAGTTGTCTCATTCAGCGCTTGTGTTTATAAACTTCTATGTATTTGGGATTCTATTGTATATGTTTCAGACTGATATTACGTATTTTGTTTTAAGAGTTTGTTATAGTAGCTTCATGAACTACTATGGTATTTTAATTTCCACTGCGAGTAATTCTAATATTTCTGTGTATGTGATTTTGTTTTTGTTTTTCATTTGCTCCAAATTTATTTACAATGCAGTATTTTGAGCAATTCAAGTCCGACATGTGTGGATGTGAATGGCTGAAAATATCGGGTTGTTACATTTGGTATCAGAGCTTTGGTTTTAGGCAAACCTTAGCCTACGGAGCAAAAACTCATTAGAGATAGGATAAAATACCCTAGAATGAGTGAAATCAATCTCAGAATCATTTCTTTGCGAGAAAACATATTTTCAAATTATAAAATGATTTCCAAATGGTTTTAAATGATTTTCAAAGATTATATTGGTATAAAATATACCTTATATTGAAATCAAGATTTTTTTAAACTTCATCCTTTCGGTATCCACCTTGTTAGATTCTTATCAATCAGTATTCCTTGAACTTTGGAACACTCCCACTTGTTCTGAAATCCAGTCTTGTCTTGCCTATTTTATCCTTTTGATTTTGGGCATTCCATAACTCCACTTTGAATGACCTCTATAAAGGTCGGTGATTCCGTAAATCTTTGAATGATTTGTAAAGGGGTGAAACTCATTTACAATTGGCATTGATTCACTGGAGATTTCTATATCCTTGGTTTACGATGCTATATATCTCCTGCTCTACCTGGATTCTATCTCTGGCGATCGAATGTCGATTTGCCTTATATTTCCACATTGGTTATATTCCTGAAGTCACGGTTGACCAGTTAAGGTCGCCCGCGATTTATATAGGCTTATCCATCTTCTATTTCGTAGTAAAATTATCTCATCTTAGTTTAAGCTTATCTTCGAATGATGATTCTATTTATTGGAGTTCCTCTAAATTCAAATCTCTGTTTATTGGAAATCCGTCCTTGAATCATCCCTTGGAAATTTGTGCTTGGTTATATTTTTAAATTATGCATACATTGAAATTATTATTTTGATAAGGATGACCACCTTTTTATATAAAAGTGAAATGTTTTTGACACGGATTATATACCTTTAAAAAATGAAAATTTGAGGCTTTGAAAGGATTTGAAATTTTGAAATTTTATAAGAAATGGTTTTATATGAAAATGATTTATAACCGATGGGTTTTGAATTTGAATTTCGAGAAATCGAACATCGGTGTTTTGAAATTGGTTTTAAGATTTTGGAAAATATATATAATAATAATATGATTTAAAGATATTTCTCCGAATAGAAATGTTTCAAATGCATTCGAATGAATTCCAATGATTTCAAAGAAGTTTCAAGAAAATAAAAGTCCAGAACCCACTTATGTCGTTGGAAAATAATTTCGGTGATGAATGCATGCATCATCGACATTGATTTTCGAGTTTCTGAGTGGGAGAGAGACCACTCTAGTAGCTTTGCTATGCAAGTGATTTTGTCAAACAAAATTTTGATTTCAGATCTCGAATTATGATATGATTTTCGAATGATACATGTATATATATGTATGTATATATATATATATATATATATATATATATATATATTTGAAATGATTTAAAGTAAGCCGGTGTTGATTCCTCGAGTTTCAAATTGTTTTGGTATAACCTTATATTTTGGAATTGATTTACTAATTTGTTGGTGATTTCCAACTTTAGGATTTTAAATACGATTTCTTCGGCTATTTTTAATGGTTCTAGCACTTCCAAATCAAGGTTTAATTTTCAAAGCTAAGTAATCCTGTAAAATTATAAATCATTCAATTAGGTAAATGAGTTGAAACTATTTTGTTAAGTAAATGAATAAGACTATTTTGAATTATACTGATATGGAATTTAGTTTTAAATAGTTTGAAAAGGGTAAACTGATCTTTTGAATAGAAATAAATAGTTTTAAAGGGATGGTTATAACTTGGAAATCACTTTCGGTATAATTGATTTGAGAAAAATATTTGGTTTTGAAAATAGATTGGATAGTAAAACCCAGTATTTATATGATGGTTTTTGAAATGAATTTGTTTGACCTAAATTTTGTCCACTTAGGAACCAGGATTATTTTCTAAACCTATTGTTTTAAGAAGCTTCGAAATTGAATATATATAACTTGGAAGAAATGATTTGGCGAAATCATATATATTTTGGAACTAAATTGATATTGAAAAGGAATTGAAACTGGGAACCTTGTTTTACTAAATACTATGTTTTAGGAGTTATCGAGCTTATATAAAATGGATTTGTATAAGTACGAAATTGATTTGAAAACTGTTGATTTGGAAAAGGTACTCAATTTGTAAAGTGAAATCTCGCATAATCGAAGTCTATGTAAGTATGATTTGATATACTATTGATTTTGGAAAGTATTTGATCTGAAAATGGAATCTTATATATGATGGACATTGTATAAGTATGATTTTTGAAAGTGATTTGAAAGGTACTATATGATACATATTTTCGAAGTAAAGATATGGAAAGTGCCTTCTGCTTGATATCCGCTTTGTGGCCACATTGTGGAATCATTCTATCAATATTATTCTCTCTGATTTGGGTTTTCTGGATATGATGCTCAAGTCGAATTCCATGGCGATTTCCATGGTCTTATGAGCGCGACTACATAGCGTAATTCGCCTGGCTGAGATGGCCTGGGGGTACGGATGTTTCCTGGGGGATCCAAGCGTAACCATTGTGTATCCTACGATCTATGTAGGTCGTATTAGTTGCGAAATGCGCTGGCTGAGTTAGCTTAAGGGTACGTATGTTTCCTGGGGGATCCAGACGTAACCATTGTGTATCTGTGGTCTACTAGTCATCATGGCGTAATTCGCAAGCTGAGATAGCTTACAGGTACAGATGTTTCTTGGGGGATCCAGGCGTAACCATTGTGTATCTGAGATCCATGGTTAGAAAAATATTTTGGTTTGGTTGATTTGTTTGGATTGTACTTTTCATATCTGTTTTTTTTAAAAGGTTTTACAGTATTTTCACTGGGTGTTGAACCAAGTCTACGAAGTACATGGAGAATTCTAGCATTGCGCCTGATCAATGCATAGCCAGAGTCTGCAGGAACGAAAGTAAACTTGTTAAGACATCGAGTTATAAAAGTATTTTGATAAATTATTATATAAATGATATTTTGATCATTTATTTTACTTGTCTAAATAATTTAAAACGTTTTAAATATTGTTTACTTCGAACTATCAAATTTGAATCAAATGACTATTCATCATATCATAAAATGTTAAAAATGTTCTAAAAAATTTAATTGAAACTTATATAGTTTTAAAATATGGTTCATCCTTTTCTTTCAACCTGTTCTCCCTTCTAGCTACTTCTACCGTCTTCCTCTTCGAGGGTCCGTTTCGCATTGTGGAAAGAGTTGGTTCTTTGGCTTATCGTTTGGATTTTGCCTGAGAAGATTTCTGGAGTGCATGATGTATTCCACATCTCACATCTTCGCTGGTATCTTCATGACCCATCTCTTTTTGTTCAGCCTTCTGCTCTTGATGGTTTGGATATTGAGCCTAATCTGACTGTCAAGAGTGAGCCACTTCGTATTGTCAATAGAGGTACGAAGCAGCTAAAAGGGAAATCTGTTAGTCTGACCAATGTACAGTGAAGTACTGATGATCGGCATTATACCTGAAAGACGGAGGACAACATTCATGCTTCGAATTCGGAATTGTTCATTTCAGGTACTATTTTGTTTTTCTATCTTATTTTTCCTTATTTTCCTTGTTCGTTCTTTTCGAGGACGAAAAGATTTGAGTGGGGGAGAGTGTAACAACCCTGTATTTGTGATAATTTTAATTATATACTTTAATTATTTAAGTTGAAACTCCTGATTTAAAAACTTTATTATATTTATTAAAATGGATAAATTTTGTTATTTTAATTATAAATTTTCATTTTTGTGTGAATTATAATTTAAAACCTGAATAAATAGAATATTTCCAGAAAATGTGGATTTTGGTCTATTTGGTCAAACTTTGACTTTTAAATTTAAAATTTAAATATTTTAATTTTTTAATTTTATCTTTTATTATGAAAATAAATTAAATCTCAAGAAAACCGTTTTTCATTTCGTTGAAATCCGATTTATATTTTGAAAGTTATGCTTTTCACAATATTGTATGTAAATTGATTTATTTAATAAATTTTTTTATTTTAATTTATATAAATAATAATTTTATTTGTCATATCATGTTCTAATATGTGTTATGTGACATTTTAGGTTTATATTTTTATTTTAAAACATATTTAAAGTGATGTTATAATTATCCAAAGCTTATTGTATTTTATTTTCAATTTTTAAACCCTAGTTTCTATTATTTAGCTATTTTGTTAATTAATTTATATTTATCTAAAACTTATTTATTTATTTATTTTCTTTCATACTTTTTTTTGTTTTTTTATTTTATTTATTTACATTTTTCATGTGTTTAAAAGGAATAAAGAATATAAGAAATATGAAGAGTTTGTAACTTTTCATTTACCCTAACCTTTTCATCTCCTTTTACCTTTTCATTTGCAAATCAACACTTGCATTCAATTTGGCTGACCATATCTTCTTTGTCAGCTGAACACCCTTCATTTTTGTCACGACCCGACTTTCCACTCCCGGAAAATCGCATCATGAATTAAGAAAGAAAGGGATAGAAAAGAGGAAAGAAAGGAGAGAAAGAAGAAACAACACAAGAATCTCAACAGCGGAACGAATAAATTATATTAATAACAAAATATTACATAGTATACATCAAATATCAGAGTACACAGACATATACAACACATACTAGACAGTTATAGACACCTGTCTAGTTATACAACTCAAATCAAACACAACACTCAGAGATACCAAACACAGCGGAATTATATAACTATACGCAGAAGCCTCCTGCTCCATATGCTCCTCCACAAATCGTCAAAGCCAATCCTGAATCCTAACCTGAATTCCCTTGGCTACTCGTAAAAATTTGAGTACCCAAGAGTTAAAGAAAAACAGAAATAACTCCGGGTCAGACATGGGTCTGGTGTGAGTAACAGGTTAAAGTTGCTTAACTTTTAAAAACCTTTTGAAAAGAAAGGTATCACGTAAGACTTCCCACACATAAACATGGAAAAGTTTTACCTTACGCTAACCAAAACATTTGATATGAAATCCGATGATATTATAATAGTGTCTAGGGTTTTCAAGTAAAATACAGAAATAGCTGAAATGCTTACATCTCACATTCCAACATAGTTGGGCACAACTAATACGTACGGCACTTATTGGATTTTGGATTCCATCAATGGCAGGGCTACCGGGGTACCGCCCGTCACAGTACGTGGCCTAGATCACCGTACCGAGGAGCCACCCTAACTCCCCTGCAACACAAAGCCGGAGCCATTCCTTACTGAATAGTTCCGAACAAGACAACCCCGCAGTTGGCGTACGTCCAACTGCCCACACAGGCGAAATAAAAGGGACCTCTAGACAGGGGTAAATCTTGCTCTCCAGTGGGGGCTACCCACGAAGCCTTGCTGCACCTCCCCTGTTTTAGCCATTCCCGGTTGATGAGGCTTGAGGTTACGATTACCTTTAGAGAACACATCTCTTAGAATGCTCATCGTCCACCTGACGATGTTCTGAAAGCATTCAATCCATACAAGTTCGTTCCGGGTTCGAACGAAACCGAAGGCATTATCTCGTTACACTCGTATTGGAATCACCCTCAGAGTTAACGACGATAACCCTTGCACTCTGATTCACCATCTCGAATCTATAAGTACTATTCCGTCAAACTCATTACGGAATCACCCACAGAGTTATACTGACGTATAGCCCTTACACCTCGAGTCTTCACTCGCTCCACTTGGATTAACGACCTAACGTTAATTGGAATCGATGTGGTTTTCGGATATCCAAATATGGAAACCCGATCCCGGTCTCATCGAAATCCAAAGCGTGTCTTTTAAGGCCAAGTTGTTTTAAGTTTAAAACAATTCAATTCATTATCTAAATATACACAGATAGATAATTCTCAACATAACAGATAATCAACAGATAATCATATCAAATCAGATAATCCAAATTATCATCCAAGAGCAACCAATGCATCCATATCACATACACTACTCATCTCCTATCTGAGATTACAAACCAGACCAGTCAACCAATACCAATCATCAAACATAAGCAAATGATCTAATGATCACACCTCCAATAATTAATTTAAAATGAATTAAATTAATTACTCAATCTCTAATTAATTTAAAATGAATTAAATTAATTACTACATCATCAAAATTCTGCTTATCTTAACCACCAATTGATTTCAAATCAATTTATAAATAATCATCTCATTATTCTTTCAATTAATCATTACTGATTATCTCTAATTACAATAAGTAATTAGCTTATAAGTTGATTACACAAGTTAATTACTTAATTGATTAATAATTAATTACATTAAACATTCATTAAGTATTGATTTAATTAATCCATTCCAAATCACATCATTAATTAATTCATTAATGATTTCTATCTACAATTAATTAATTACATAAGTAATTAATCTAATATCAAACCATACATATATATTAATCACCCTTGATTAATAACCATTCAGTAATTAACTACATTAATTACTCAACCCAATAATTAATTATTCTTAATTAATTATCTAAATTAATTCCCTTAATTAATTTCAAAGTAATTTAAATCCAAATTACTTCCATATCAAATATCTTTAATTACATCCTGTAATTATTAATTACTTCCTTAAGTAATTTCAAATTTATAAATTACATAAAGTAATTATCAAATAATCTACAATTGTTTAAATCAATTAAACTTAATTAATTAATCTAAACAAATCACATTAACCTTAATTAATTACATTAAGTAATTAATTTACTAATTACTTTCATTAAGTAATTAAACTTAAGCCATTAATTAATTAATCTAATTAATTATCAAAATTTATCACATTAATTAATTGTTAAATAAATTTTAAGTTAATGATCTCATTAACATTTCTTAATTACTTAATTAAGAGATTAACTTATATTAATCATCATTAGTTATTAAGTAATTAATATTTAATTACTATTTAATTAATCTTTAATTATTAATTAACTAAGTGTTAATTAAAATCTTAATTATCATTAATCCCTTGATTAAATAAATCTTAATTATAAATTAAAATTTAATTAACCATCATTAATTATAGATTAATTAAACTTAATTAATTAATCTCAAATCAAATTAAAAATCATTAATTATTTGATTAAACATCCACATTTTTAATTAATTAAATAATTAATATTCATCTTAATTACCTTAATAATTAATGAATCAAATCATTAAGTTTCATTTATCCTTTAGATAAATATCCCTTATTTAAATTAAGTATTTAAAAACAAAATGTTTTTAAATTTACTTTTAACATTTCTTTAAACTTTAAAACTCAAATTTGTTTTAAATAAGATTTTTAAAACAATAAAACTTAATCTTACATGTTTACAAGAAACATATACTTTGTTAATAAGTTGAAAAGAAATTTAAATTTCAATTCAATCAAATCCAAACAAATTTAAAAATTACTTTAACATTTGAAATTCAACTTTCAAACTTATTTTAGCTTTAACTCTTTAAACTCTTTCTATAATTTATACCTTTAATTCAAATGCAAATCATTTGAAAACAATTTAAATTTAAATCTTTAATTTAAAAACTGAAATCTAAATTTTAAATCCAGATTTAAAAACTAAAATTTGAATTCATTTTAAATTCCTAAATTTAAATACTTAACCTTCCATTCCAAATGCAAATCACAATGCATTATACTTGAGATTTGAAAATCAAATTTAAATATAAAAACAATAATTGACTTCAAATCTCTGACCATCCAAATTTGAATTCATATTCAAATTCAAACTTAAACTCATCTTAAATCTTCACTTTCAAATTTAACTTAATCTTTACATATGAGACAGAAACAGTTTTCTGTTTAAATAAAAAAAAACTTAAACTTTAAAAATTTCCAGAATTAATATAATCTCAAAAGAATAGAATTTAAACTTATTTAAATTCATATTCAAATTCAGTTTATTGAAGCCTAAGTCTAAACTGAGATCACAATTTAAACTTACATTTCAAATTTTAAAATCCTGCAACAGTTTTCCTGTTCTTTTATACTTTTATTTTTATTTTTAAACCAATTTGAATTCTACATTTACATTATTACAAAATAAGAATTCAAACAATTTGAATTCATCCAAAGATTCAAGTTTTAATCCTAAGTTTCAATTCCAGATTTATATTTAAACTTTACTTTTTAAAAATCCTAAAACAGAACAGTTCTGTTTTATTAAACCTGAAACAAAGTTTACTAGAACAAGCTTAAAATTTACTTCGGGTCATTCCTTTACTTGCTTCGAGTTATTTCCCAAAAATCCCGAGGTCAACCCGAGTCAAAATTCCCTGCAACCAAACAATCACCCACCTGCACAACTTCTCACTGTGCACTTACTTCCCCCTCCGGTCACCTCTGACCATCTTCTCCGACCATCCCCTATTTATCAGAGACCACACTACTTCATCAATGCCCCAGATCTCCCTGAGATCAACTTGAATTTGAAATCAAGTTTAAAGCCAAAACCTGTAACAGCCTAACCCCAATACCCCTGAAACCTGTCATCACCAGAAACTCTCAACTCCGACCATCATTACAGACCATACTCCGGCGATAGCTTCTTCAACTCACCATCCACCATCACCCCCAATAGCTTTGAAATCGATGCACTTAGGTGTTCAAAAATTTACCCAAAACTGTAACCCACCTAAACTAGGGTTCTACACATAAAATCCACAATCTAAATTCCAAATTTGAATTGCATATCAATTCAATGATTTTCCTATAATTGTTGATAGCTACACTCACTCTAGAATCAATCTTACTCAATTTCAATGCAAGAATTCAACTGATTTTGATAAAATTGCAAAATACAGTTCACATGAATCTGCATTTTTCTTATCACTGTAAATTTTTAATTTTAGTTTTAAAATTCTTGAATTTACTAAATTGGTTCTATTAGTAAACTTAAATCATAAAATCATAAAACTTAAGTTATCACTCTATCAAATTTGTTCTGTATAGATGGTTTTTTTCTTTCTTCAGGTTACAGATATCATGCTTAGCTTATATACAATAAGAACTCACACCATTTCAAAACAACATGACTTGTTTAAGAATTTAAGTCCTTTTTAGCAAACAAGGAAATACTCAAGAATCAAACATAAATTTGAATTTTTGAAGATCACATATACACAGTCATATGTGTGCAGGAAATTGCATAAGTATTTATTTATACTTTATAAACATGCACACATATAATCACACATATAAATATTCACTGCAAATCTCATCTTATTTCAGATTTAAACATGCAATCAACCTACTTAAATTTTTAAAATAGGAGTTACTCACCTCTATTCAAAGTGCAGAGCATAATTCATTTTCAGGTTCCAGAGTTTTGAAATGCAGAGCTTTTATGCTAAAAATTGAAATGCAGGTTTTACTTCTTGTTCCAGATTTTTTTATAGCATGCAGGCTTCAATTTGTTATGCAGACCTCTGTTCCAAGATGCTTAGAAATGCAGAACTTCTGCTTATAAATCTTGATTTACCAGATTTGAAGATCCATGAATGTATGTAAAAATCTGTTGCATGCAGGCTTTAAATTGATGTGCAGGTTTTCAAACTTGAATTTGCAGATGCATTTTTGAATTTGCAGTAGCCTTATATGTTCTCAGATCAAATGCAGGGGTTTGCTTTCATGTTGATGCATGCAGGTTTGTATTTTGAGTTTGGAGGAGTTGAATGCATGAATGTATGCTGCAGGTTTTGAATTTTTGAAACTGCAGATTTATATTTTGGAAAGAGGAGTTGAAGGTTTGAAAAAAATGAGTTAAATGCAGGCTTGAATATTTTGAAGGAGGCAGAAAAAAATTAATGAATGCAGTTTTGGATTTTGGTTGAGAATGAAGTTTAGTTTTCTTTTATTAAGGAATGAATAAAAGATGCAAATGAATGAAGAAACTAGCTAATATGAATGTATTTTCAGAAAATGAATTAAAAGAAAATTTAAAATAAAACATTGACACATGTAAACATAGTGACACTTGTTAGCTTTAAGTTCTAATACATGTACACTTGTCTTCATAATTTAAATTAATGTTTAATTAAAGTTAAATAAAGTATTAAATCTTGTTTATTTATTCCTATACATAATTATGAATTAAATAATCTTCTAAAGAAAAGCAAGGCATTATTATAATAATATACAAGTAGTTCATTTTGAAAAGAAACATTTAAACAAATTTATAAAAGAGTTTGTAAAAAAAATAAATGTATGTTCACATTTAAATTGTATTTTAAATTTCAAATCAAATTGACAAATCAAAATTATCAATTAATAATTTAAAAAGAACAACACAAATATTTTTGTAACATTTTTTTAATATACAAACTTGAATTAAAATGAATTTTAAACTAAATAAAACATTTGTCTCATATTTAAAATCATATAGTTATTTAATTAAAATATTTTGAAAAGCTTAAATTAAAAATAAATCAAAATTTCTATTTTCAAAACATATTAAAAATATGCTATACAAATTTAACTAAACAAATTGTCTATTTAAAATATATACGTAAATACATATACATTATTAAATAGAAAGAAATTTATTAACTTATCTAAAATAATTTCACAAATTAAATAATTAAATAAAGAAGATTATTAAATAATTATCAAATTTATTAACAAAATTTATCAGCTCAATATAAATTTAAATCCAGATTATCAAATTTATATTGTCCAAAATTCCGGGATATTACAATCCTTCCCCCTTAAAAGAATTTCGTCCCCGAAATTTAAAACAAAGGCAATTTAATAATCTATTTACAGATTTTATTTTAAAACACAACATATGTTAAACACATGCCAACAACCAAAGCAACCAATTCACCCAATCAGAACAAATCTAATTATCCAAAAGAATTTTGGATAAAACCTTCACGAGTTTCCCCGGTATATATATATATATCCGGATACTCGCTCTATAAAATACAATCAATCAATACAGCCAAACTATAGAGCTCCTAACAACAATTCTATACAGAGTATCAGACTACAAACGAGTCTGACACAACAACCAAACCATCTCAAACTGCTGGTTCCACAACCATAAATATCAAACACGAACTCCCTCAGAGATACGTGTAACATACTACATCCCAGTTATCCAAACTGGCATTCAACACTAGAAAAACCAACACTGATCTAACCAATCACAGAAGAAACCAAAATCAAATCTCCAATTCCAGAATCCAAATTTCTCTGCCTCTTATCCATAAAAACTCTTCGGATGATCCTGGGCTACCAACATCCATCCTAATCAGCTCAACTCTTGCTGATTCCAAAAGAAACAGACTGAATCAGACAATCCAATGATCTCCTCAAGATCACTCAAAAACCAAGAACACAAACCCTGCTCCTCAACAACAGAAGACAGAACAAACTTCTCCTTATCCGAGAAATAAACAGAAGCACCTCCAAACTGCTTCCGCTGCACAACTCTGATTCGAAACAGAAGGAAATGCTGACGAAGAGCACAAGCACTAACCAGACAACACAGCACAGAAATATGGTTCCACATATCCTTAAAGAAAACTCAGATGTTCCTCTCAAACCTGAGTTGCTTCACCAACTTCCATCTCAAGGAACCATCCATCTACTAACTGAACCACCAGTTCCATTCCTGGAAAGAAAACTCGATCCCCAGATGCTGACAAACTCTAACTTCCAGAAGACATCCAGACAATCTCCAACAAACACAAGAGATCACTCAACTATCGCAAGTCATTTTTGCGATCAACTCAGCCTAAATCCAAAGAAACTGCTTTCTCTTAACCAAACAGAACAGCTCATGATAACTTAGCCAACTAACCAGAGAAAAGGTCCACTCTGCTACTTCTGAACTCCACTTCAGAAAAACTACTCAGCCAGAAGACTCCCTACTAACTCAAAACACTCAACTAAACTCAGCCACAATAGCGGCAGACTCACTTCTTATTCTTGTTCCAAAGAAACATCTTTGGAAATATCCATAGTCACTGCATCTCATCACGCAGCTACAACTTCCTAAGATATCAAGATATCACCACTTGCTTGCTTCTGCCCTACCGACAGATCAAAACTCAATTATGTACTTCAAAATGAACTCCGAACCTTAACAGGTTACCTTCAGAGATCGATGAAGTTCTTCATCACAACAGAACTCACTCGAGACGGTATTAGGTCTACAGTCTCGACAATACACTTCCAACCAATGGTAGTCGTGTTACACACACTTCTACCTTATTTACCTTTATAACTTACATTGGAAAAACCTGAACGGGTAATCCAACAAATAGGTAGAACCAATATATATATATATATTATATATCAAAAATACAAATACGCTCTCTCAAGATAGACACCATTCCAGAGCCTAGGTATTCACTCAACCTAACGCTCCCTAAAGAAAGACACACTTCAGAGCCTAGGTATTCACTCAACCTACAGCTCTGATACCAACTGTCACGACCCGACTTTCCACTCCCGGAAAATCGCATCATGAATTAAGAAAGAAAGGGATAGAAAAGAGGAAAGAAAGGAGAGAAAGAAGAAACAACACAAGAATCTCAACAGCGGAACGAATAAATTATATTAATAACAAAATATTACATAGTATACATCAAATATCAGAGTACACAGACATATACAACACATACTAGACAGTTATAGACACCTGTCTAGTTATACAACTCAAATCAAACACAACACTCAGAGATACCAAACACAGCGGAATTATATAACTATACGCAGAAGCCTCCTGCTCCATATGCTCCTCCACAAATCGTCAAAGCCAATCCTGAATCCTAACCTGAATTCCCTTGGCTACTCGTAAAAATTTGAGTACCCAAGAGTTAAAGAAAAACAGAAATAACTCCGGGTCAGACATGGGTCTGGTGTGAGTAACAGGTTAAAGTTGCTTAACTTTTAAAAACCTTTTGAAAAGAAAGGTATCACGTAAGACTTCCCACACATAAACATGGAAAAGTTTTTACCTTACGCTAACCAAAACATTTGATATGAAATCCGATGATATTATAATAGTGTCTAGGGTTTTCAAGTAAAATACAGAAATAGCTGAAATGCTTACATCTCACATTCCAACATAGTTGGGCACAACTAATACGTACGGCACTTATTGGATTTTGGATTCCATCAATGGCAGGGCTACCGGGGTACCGCCCGTCACAGTACGTGGCCTAGATCACCGTACCGAGGAGCCACCCTAACTCCCCTGCACCACAAAGCCGGACCCATTCCTTACTGAATAGTTCCGAACAAGACAACCCCGCAGTTGGCGTACGTCCAACTGCCCACACAGGCGAAATAAAAGGGACCTCTAGACAGGGGTAAATCTTGCTCTCCAGTGGGGGCTACCCACGAAGCCTTGCTGCACCTCCCCTGTTTTAGCCATTCCCGGTTGATGAGGCTTGAGGTTACGATTACCTTTAGAGAACACATCTCTTAGAATGCTCATCGTCCACCTGACGATGTTCTGAAAGCATTCAATCCATACAAGTTCGTTCCGGGTTCGAACGAAACCGAAGGCATTATCTCGTTACACTCGTATTGGAATCACCCTCAGAGTTAACGACGATAACCCTTGCACTCTGATTCACCATCTCGAATCTATAAGTACTATTCCGTCAAACTCATTACGGAATCACCCACAGAGTTATACTGACGTATAGCCCTTACACCTCGAGTCTTCACTCGCTCCACTTGGATTAACGACCTAACGTTAATTGGAATCGATGTGGTTTTCGGATATCCAAATATGGAAACCCGATCCCGGTCTCATCGAAATCCAAAGCGTGTCTTTTAAGGCCAAGTTGTTTTAAGTTTAAAACAATTCAATTCATTATCTAAATATACACAGATAGATAATTCTCAACATAACAGATAATCAACAGATAATCATATCAAATCAGATAATCCAAATTATCATCCAAGAGCAACCAATGCATCCATATCACATACACTACTCATCTCCTATCTGAGATTACAAACCAGACCAGTCAACCAATACCAATCATCAAACATAAGCAAATGATCTAATGATCACACCTCCAATAATTAATTTAAAATGAATTAAATTAATTACTCAATCTCTAATTAATTTAAAATGAATTAAATTAATTACTACATCATCAAAATTCTGCTTATCTTAACCACCAATTGATTTCAAATCAATTTATAAATAATCATCTCATTATTCTTTCAATTAATCATTACTGATTATCTCTAATTACAATAAGTAATTAGCTTATAAGTTGATTACACAAGTTAATTACTTAATTGATTAATAATTAATTACATTAAACATTCATTAAGTATTGATTTAATTAATCCATTCCAAATCACATCATTAATTAATTCATTAATGATTTCTATCTACAATTAATTAATTACATAAGTAATTAATCTAATATCAAACCATACATATATATTAATCACCCTTGATTAATAACCATTCAGTAATTAACTACATTAATTACTCAACCCAATAATTAATTATTCTTAATTAATTATCTAAATTAATTCCCTTAATTAATTTCAAAGTAATTTAAATCCAAATTACTTCCATATCAAATATCTTTAATTACATCCTGTAATTATTAATTACTTCCTTAAGTAATTTCAAATTTATAAATTACATAAAGTAATTATCAAATAATCTACAATTGTTTAAATCAATTAAACTTAATTAATTAATCTAAACAAATCACATTAACCTTAATTAATTACATTAAGTAATTAATTTACTAATTACTTTCATTAAGTAATTAAACTTAAGCCATTAATTAATTAATCTAATTAATTATCAAAATTTATCACATTAATTAATTGTTAAATAAATTTTAAGTTAATGATCTCATTAACATTTCTTAATTACTTAATTAAGAGATTAACTTATATTAATCATCATTAGTTATTAAGTAATTAATATTTAATTACTATTTAATTAATCTTTAATTATTAATTAACTAAGTGTTAATTAAAATCTTAATTATCATTAATCCCTTGATTAAATAAATCTTAATTATAAATTAAAATTTAATTAACCATCATTAATTATAGATTAATTAAACTTAATTAATTAATCTCAAATCAAATTAAAAATCATTAATTATTTGATTAAACATCCACATTTTTAATTAATTAAATAATTAATATTCATCTTAATTACCTTAATAATTAATGAATCAAATCATTAAGTTTCATTTATCCTTTAGATAAATATCCCTTATTTAAATTAAGTATTTAAAAATAAAATGTTTTTAAATTTACTTTTAACATTTCTTTAAACTTTAAAACTCAAATTTGTTTTAAATAAGATTTTTAAAACAATAAAACTTAATCTTACATGTTTACAAGAAACATATACTTTGTTAATAAGTTGAAAAGAAATTTAAATTTCAATTCAATCAAATCCAAACAAATTTAAAAATTACTTTAACATTTGAAATTCAACTTTCAAACTTATTTTAGCTTTAACTCTTTAAACTCTTTCTATAATTTATACCTTTAATTCAAATGCAAATCATTTGAAAACAATTTAAATTTAAATCTTTAATTTAAAAACTGAAATCTAAATTTTAAATCCAGATTTAAAAACTAAAATTTGAATTCATTTTAAATTCCTAAATTTAAATACTTAACCTTCCATTCCAAATGCAAATCACAATGCATTATACTTGAGATTTGAAAATCAAATTTAAATATAAAAACAATAATTGACTTCAAATCTCTGACCATCCAAATTTGAATTCATATTCAAATTCAAACTTAAACTCATCTTAAATCTTCACTTTCAAATTTAACTTAATCTTTACATATGAGACAGAAACAGTTTTCTGTTTAAATAAAAAAAAAACTTAAACTTTAAAAATTTCCAGAATTAATATAATCTCAAAAGAATAGAATTTAAACTTATTTAAATTCATATTCAAATTCAGTTTATTGAAGCCTAAGTCTAAACTGAGATCACAATTTAAACTTACATTTCAAATTTTAAAATCCTGCAACAGTTTTCCTGTTCTTTTATACTTTTATTTTTATTTTTAAACCAATTTGAATTCTACATTTACATTATTACAAAATAAGAATTCAAACAATTTGAATTCATCCAAAGATTCAAGTTTTAATCCTAAGTTTCAATTCCAGATTTATATTTAAACTTTACTTTTTAAAAATCCTAAAACAGAACAGTTCTGTTTTATTAAACCTGAAACAAAGTTTACTAGAACAAGCTTAAAATTTACTTCGGGTCATTCCTTTACTTGCTTCGAGTTATTTCCCAAAAATCCCGAGGTCAACCCGAGTCAAAATTCCCTGCAACCAAACAATCACCCACCTGCACAACTTCTCACTGTGCACTTACTTCCCCCTCCGGTCACCTCTGACCATCTTCTCCGACCATCCCCTATTTATCAGAGACCACACTACTTCATCAATGCCCCAGATCTCCCTGAGATCAACTTGAATTTGAAATCAAGTTTAAAGCCAAAACCTGTAACAGCCTAACCCCAATACCCCTGAAACCTGTCATCACCAGAAACTCTCAACTCCGACCATCATTACAGACCATACTCCGGCGATAGCTTCTTCAACTCACCATCCACCATCACCCCCAATAGCTTTGAAATCGATGCACTTAGGTGTTCAAAAATTTACCCAAAACTGTAACCCACCTAAACTAGGGTTCTACACATAAAATCCACAATCTAAATTCCAAATTTGAATTGCATATCAATTCAATGATTTTCCTATAATTGTTGATAGCTACACTCACTCTAGAATCAATCTTACTCAATTTCAATGCAAGAATTCAACTGATTTTGATAAAATTGCAAAATACAGTTCACATGAATCTGCATTTTTCTTATCACTGTAAATTTTTAATTTTAGTTTTAAAATTCTTGAATTTACTAAATTGGTTCTATTAGTAAACTTAAATCATAAAATCATAAAACTTAAGTTATCACTCTATCAAATTTGTTCTGTATAGATGGTTTTTTTCTTTCTTCAGGTTACAGATATCATGCTTAGCTTATATACAATAAGAACTCACACCATTTCAAAACAACATGACTTGTTTAAGAATTTAAGTCCTTTTTAGCAAACAAGGAAATACTCAAGAATCAAACATAAATTTGAATTTTTGAAGATCACATATACACAGTCATATGTGTGCAGGAAATTGCATAAGTATTTATTTATACTTTATAAACATGCACACATATAATCACACATATAAATATTCACTGCAAATCTCATCTTATTTCAGATTTAAACATGCAATCAACCTACTTAAATTTTTAAAATAGGAGTTACTCACCTCTATTCAAAGTGCAGAGCATAATTCATTTTCAGGTTCCAGAGTTTTGAAATGCAGAGCTTTTATGCTAAAAATTGAAATGCAGGTTTTACTTCTTGTTCCAGATTTTTTTATAGCATGCAGGCTTCAATTTGTTATGCAGACCTCTGTTCCAAGATGCTTAGAAATGCAGAACTTCTGCTTATAAATCTTGATTTACCAGATTTGAAGATCCATGAATGTATGTAAAAATCTGTTGCATGCAGGCTTTAAATTGATGTGCAGGTTTTCAAACTTGAATTTGCAGATGCATTTTTGAATTTGCAGTAGCCTTATATGTTCTCAGATCAAATGCAGGGGTTTGCTTTCATGTTGATGCATGCAGGTTTGTATTTTGAGTTTGGAGGAGTTGAATGCATGAATGTATGCTGCAGGTTTTGAATTTTTGAAACTGCAGATTTATATTTTGGAAAGAGGAGTTGAAGGTTTGAAAAAAATGAGTTAAATGCAGGCTTGAATATTTTGAAGGAGGCAGAAAAAAATTAATGAATGCAGTTTTGGATTTTGGTTGAGAATGAAGTTTAGTTTTCTTTTATTAAGGAATGAATAAAAGATGCAAATGAATGAAGAAACTAGCTAATATGAATGTATTTTCAGAAAATGAATTAAAAGAAAATTTAAAATAAAACATTGACACATGTAAACATAGTGACACTTGTTAGCTTTAAGTTCTAATACATGTACACTTGTCTTCATAATTTAAATTAATGTTTAATTAAAGTTAAATAAAGTATTAAATCTTGTTTATTTATTCCTATACATAATTATGAATTAAATAATCTTCTAAAGAAAAGCAAGGCATTATTATAATAATATACAAGTAGTTCATTTTGAAAAGAAACATTTAAACAAATTTATAAAAGAGTTTGTAAAAAAAATAAATGTATGTTCACATTTAAATTGTATTTTAAATTTCAAATCAAATTGACAAATCAAAATTATCAATTAATAATTTAAAAAGAACAACACAAATATTTTTGTAACATTTTTTTAATATACAAACTTGAATTAAAATGAATTTTAAACTAAATAAAACATTTGTCTCATATTTAAAATCATATAGTTATTTAATTAAAATATTTTGAAAAGCTTAAATTAAAAATAAATCAAAATTTCTATTTTCAAAATATATTAAAAATATGCTATACAAATTTAACTAAACAAATTGTCTATTTAAAATATATACGTAAATACATATACATTATTAAATAGAAAGAAATTTATTAACTTATCTAAAATAATTTCACAAATTAAATAATTAAATAAAGAAGATTATTAAATAATTATCAAATTTATTAACAAAATTTATCAGCTCAATATAAATTTAAATCCAGATTATCAAATTTATATTGTCCAAAATTCCGGGATATTACAATTTTTCATAAAAAAATAAAGTTTCTCATCCTAAAACTTTCGGCCATCATCTCTGAAGCAAAAATTGGTAATGGTTTTTCACTTTTTCTTACACATTTTCTTCTTGTTTTAATCTTTTTGTTTGCCTTGTTTCACTTATGATGCTCGGCCTCAAACTCCTCCTTTACAACCACCTTCAACACCAACTTTTTCGGCTGCCACCTCCTCCAGCTCCTTGTCCATGTCAAGGCCGTGCACCCCAAAGTTACAAAACTCCACAAAAAATGCATGCACCACTTGAAAACCTCTTAGCCGAACTCCTACATGCCACACACTCCACATACCCCTCTCGTACATCACTTGCATCACCTCCCCCAGCCTCTACCTGACCATATACTACTGCTACACCATCCCTTGACCTCCACCAAGCATGGCCGAGCCATCCATGGCCATGGCCGAGCTTGTGATCGCACACAAAAATCTTTAATTTGCCCCGACCTTTGTAATTTCATGCCACAACCATAAGCACCTTCATTTCCTTGCTAGGCTGACCCAATTTTGACCCATACCTGACCCATTCACACCACCATGACTATGCATTTTAATACCAAGGCTGAGCATGTGATGGGTGAAAGCAAGGTCATGTTGTTTGGTTCTTTATTGTGTGCATATTTCAAGTTGTTTAATGTGATATTTGTGTTGTATATTCATTTACAATATTTTGTTTTGTTTGATATGTACGAGACAATCACTTTGGCTTTCACCTCACTTCAATCCGTACTCGTGGTTTCATGCTTTCTGGATCTCTCTGTTTGTGCCTGAATTTGTTATTTCCAGCTTGTAGAGTTCACAAGACATATGTACTTATATAATTAGTAAATTGATCCCATGTGAATCTGTAGACTATATTATCATGTTATACCTGCCTGTGATATTATTTATATGATGATCACCCTGTTTATACACCTGTTATATCATTTATTACTGTTATATCATGCTATACTGTTTATTTATATCAGTTTATCACACTGCAATTTCCCTGTAGATTAGAATAACTATGGGTTGAAATGATACATACCCGAACGGACTTTAGAATATGGAAAAATTGTTATGGGATGAAATGATAGGCCTAAATGATTTTTATTTATTTTCATTTACTTGGGTTTGCGGGTTTGAAATGATAGAACCCAGATTTTTTGTAACGACCCGTAAATTTCGTGGATTTAGTTTGGTTAAATTAATGAGTTTTGTAATAAAATTTAGTAGAAATAAAAACTTTATAAGAAAATATTGAAATGAACGCTAAATTAAATTATATAAATGGCAATTTAAAACCTATTTACTAGCAATTTGAATAAATTTCAATAAATGAAATAGAGTAAGTATTATACCTGGATATAAAATTCATTTAAAGGAAACTTATTTATATGTTAATGTAAATTTAGAAAATATGATAATTCCATTCGTACTTGTAAGCTGTTACTATAAGTTGCGTATTGAAGAAGATGGATTGAATTGAAATTTATATTTAATTTAAATGGAAATATTAAAGGCTTATAATAACGGAAAATTTAGGTAATAAAAGTTAGCACAAGTGGATAAATAATAAACATATAAGAGAAATAAATGTAAGCATTTAAAATATTAATTAATGTTGGTTTGATGATAACGTAACTGGTGATTAATTTGATAGTAACGGAAGTGTGAACGTAAAGTAATAAAAGAGTAGATTTATGTTAAGTAATAATTTGTGGTTTTGGGAAATAAAGTTAAAGTTTTGATAATTAAGGAATTAATAAGAAAAGTATGCAAAGTAAGTTATATAATGTAAAGTAAGTTATAATAATAAGTAGAAATTGGATGACATTAATACAAGATAATGAAGTGCAAATTTTAGGTTTAAAATAAAGTGTGGATGGTAATTTGATTGGTTATATTAATTGAATGGAATTCAACTTTGATGGGAAAGGTAAATGGATATTTGGTAATAAACTGAAACGGACTTAAATAGTGCATTTATTTAATTTATACATAATAATAAGTAATGATTGAATAAAAACCTACACCTGTAAATATCTATAATATTTGAGTGGAAATAATAAACTTATAAATGTGGTTTGAGATTTTTACAACAATTTTTATGAGTTATATACTTAGTTCGTTCAATTAAATTGAAAATCATTGCAATAAGTATAAATTTATTGTTATGCAAATTGAGATAAACAATTGGAAAATGTTAAAGTATCTGGATATATATATTAAAATAAATGGTAAACCCTTTTATTTTAAATTTATGAATGGAATGAATATAGGTTAGGGTAACGATTATTGTATGTTGCCTATTTTGGTAATTGTTAATGTACAATTTTGAAATCAGTTACAATAATTTTAATTGAGTATTGCATTAACGTTAATTAAAGTAGTATTTTTAAATGTTAAGACTTTTCGTGCTGGATAGTTTGTTGTAATATAAGACTTGGAAATAAAGTTATTAACGTATTGGAAAACGATTACATTTAGATGAAATTAGTTGTCTCCTTTATGTGGGTGAGAACTGTGATTGAAAAGTATAAAGGTAATGAGCAACGGAAATGCATATTTATTTCATAAGTTAATATAAAAGTATGAAACCTATTTAATGAATTAATTGAGTTTCTAATTTTAGCACATGTACATAGTTGGGTTGGACTAATAATTTGGAATAACAACTTCAATATATTTGGAAATAATAATTTATACAAAGGGAAGCTGTAAATTTGAATATATATGGAATGAAATATGAGACAAGTGTTAACTGCTTACAAAGTAATGATAGGCTCAATTAAAGGGTTGGAATTGAATCTAATCAGTTTAATTGGAAACTTATTAAAATAAATTTGGATTGGGCGATTTAATTCCAATTAAATCAGTTCACGTTTCAAAATTTAATACTAGTTTATTGCATATATGTTTATACCTAAATTTAAACTTATGTTTAGATCCAATCAGATCATTAAAAAGAAAGGATTATTTATAATATGAAGATAGGCTAATTTAAGGTTAGTAATTAATGGGTGGAATGAAATGGGTTTAATGTAAATGTTATATTAGGCTGTAAATCAATTTGTAATAAAATTTTATTTAATTAGAAGGTAACCGATAATTTATGAATTTGATGGTACATATATACATAAGATGATGATTGTTGATTTAATAAAGAGAATTGAATACGAATGGTATAAAATTTCCTTGAAATAAGATTTTATAATTTATTGAATTTACTTTAATTAAATGTAAACACTAAAATTTTTGCAATAAATCCTTATTTGATATGGAGGTTTGGTTAATAAATTTGAAGCTAATTGCAATCAGAAATGATAGAAATGGTAAGTTGACCATTTATTCATAATAAGATCTAAAAATCAAATAAATGGATTTTTGGAATTTAAATTGACAAATTGTGAATTCATTTAAATTCGGGTCCATCTATCTATTCCAACTTCATCTATAAATACCCCGCTAAACCCTAGCTTCCACCTACTCTCATTTGTCTGCGCGTAAAATTTCTTCAGCTCCTTCTCCTTCTCAATGGCAGACAAAATTTCAGATTCAGATCCATTTCAAAATCGGAGTCAAAAAGTCAAAGTCGTTAGAAAAATCTCAAAATAATATATGTTGATGCTCTCGACGAGCGTAATTCAATGATGTAATTCATTTTTCAATTCGATGCATCGTTTGACCAGAAATCACGGTCAAAATTGATTTGGGCATTTTTGACTGGTGCGTCTGATCGGAAAATCCCTACTGGGTTATGTAGAGGGGCTAGCACGTTGTTCATCGGCGAAGTTTTGCGACGAATTGACGGTCGAATTGGTGGCTAGGCGTGGTCAAAGATCGGTCAAACGGAGGTGTGTTGGGTTCCACTTGCTGTGCGCGCGTTTATGAAAGAGGGGAGTGAGGTTGACGTGGCATGTTGCAAGGTGAATTGTGTTCTTTTTTTTTGTTATTTTATTTTTAAAATTCAAGCTCAAATTTTCGCTATATTTTACTACATACGGACTCGAATTCACGCGAAATTTTATTTTTTAGGATCGTAATAAAATTCCAGACGCTTTGACGCTGGTTTGGACAGATTTGGAGACCGTCGAATTTTTGAATTTAAATCGGATTTAAATCCAATTTAAATTCAAAAGGTGAGTGTTTTAACCCTCTCACAACTTCTAAAATTTCCTATGTCTGTTAATTTGACCTAAGATATGAGTAGAAATTTATTTATGACTGTTTGGTATGTTTTATTAATCATCTCTGTTAAATCACATTTATTTAATTTTACGGTTAATTTATTTATTTATTGCATACATATTGACAGTTAAGATTTATTTATTTGCATATAAACTGATAGTTAAACGGTTAATAAATTTATTATTGAATATAAACTGTTAGTTAATAACTTTTATTTATTACATGTATATTTTATATGCTATATATTGATGTTTGTTTAAATTGATGATGACTGAAATAAATTGGTTGATGATTGATATTGGGTGAGTGGATGATGTGTTCTATCTTATATAAACTGCAAGTTATCATGCATGTTCATTTCCTTAGGGATTGCGGTTTGAAATGATATACAACCGCATTTTTATTTTTAAATTGCGGATTGAAATGATAAATATCTGTGTCACTTGACAATAGGATAGAAAATTATATACAGGCACAACGGTATAAAAAAAATTATTTTTGAACTGATTTTAAGGTTTGGGTATGATACGGTTTAATAAATAGTAAATTTGGATATGATATAATTATATTTTATATATACATATATCGTTAAATTTTGAATTTAAGCTATGAATAAATCTGTTAAATAAAAATGAATAAGTTGAAACTGGAAATTGATAAACTATATTATATGTTTTAAGTACAGGTTAAGATCTCGTATATATAGAGTTTTAAATGATTCAAATCAATTAAGATTGAAAGATAAATGGGAAATTAGTTGGAATTGAGCTTATTTAAAATTTAACTCCATAAGTTGGTGTTAACTTATTGAAATTGGAAGTTTAAAGGTATGATATTCATAACTGGATTTAATGGATAATTCTAGTATAAATAAATGGAAGGAGATAATTAGTGTTAATAAATTAATTTTTATTTTAAATGGTTATGGATTTATCATGTAAACCTTTCAAAACTAAATAATAGGGAAATGAATTGTTGATTTGAAATTTCCAACCTTAGTTTTGAAATTTATTAAATACTCAAAGTTCGAAAATATTGAAATCGAAGTGTTTTATTCAAACAGAAAGTGAATCTAAAAGTTATGGGTTTAGACTGAATTTAAAGTGAATAAAAATTGTGAAGGCATGGAAATTATTTACTTTTAAAGAAATTTTAAATTCAACTGTTTTATTTTATATACTTTTGAATATCCAAACCATTTAAGTTTTGAAAGTTATGGTATTAAAACTATGGATTTCGAAGTATAATGTTGAAAGTTAAAATTTAAATATTTGGTTTCGAGGTATTATAAATTTTAAAAGTGGCATGATTTTGGAAAAGAAATATATTTGAAATAAAATGATATCATATTTATTTGGGATTTATAAATGAAATGGTATCGTATTTGTGGGTTTTGAAATGGATAATTTTATTCTGGTTTTGAAAGTATAATTATTTTAATAACCGCGGTGTTATAATAACCTTTGGTTGTTGAAGGGACCGGGATCGGAAGTTGTCATACTCTCTGCCAACTCCGAAAACCACTTTAACAAACGTGTACGCGGTGGAGATTCCAGAATGAAGTAAGTTGGTGGCGGCGTTTCCTGTAAGGTAAATACGTGGACCCAACTCCCATGAGTTGGCATAAGGTGGCTAAAACAGGAGCGATTGACGGGTTAATAAGGTAGCACCTTTGATCGGACACATCCCTTCGATATTATACTTTGACTTTTGGACTGATTCGGTGGCCACTTTTGATTTCTTTGATTTGGGTGTGCGGCTCGAGGTGGCCGGTAGCTGCGGCTACGCGTTACCACCGTCCCATAAGCGTAATTGGTATATCTACCCTGGCATTGCCTAGTTGTGCCGTGTCACCTACCCTAGCGGGCCTTATACGATTTTGGTTTTGTACCATACCTATGGAGTGCCTTCTGACGACGCCTAGTACGGGGGAGATTACGGTACTATATAGACTATGGGAATATATTATGTGTTAAGGTGGTAAATGTAAAGCCTTAACGCTATTTAAAAGTAAGTTTATTTTACAATTGGACACTATTATAATAGCGCAATATACTACATTATAAATAGTTTAACGGATCCTTAGGAGATGTAAATCCCGAGCATCTCTTGAGTTACTGCACTCATATTTATTTCTGTTAATTTAACTTACATAAGATCTTTTAGTTCTGAGTCGAGTGTTTTTGTCTTTCAAATTCGCTCGGGTCAGTCCAAGCGTTTCATGATTTGAAGATTTAGCTCTGTAGGACGAAGACGAAGATTTGTATTACTATTATCTAGTATATTATTCCACTACAGCATTTAATTCCGCTGCATTGATATTTTGGTATGTGAACTCTGATATTTATTGTATAAAGAAGAAGCAAATGTTTTGTAAACAGTTTTATGAACTATATATTGATTATTATATTTTATCCTTCCGCTGTGAGATTCTGTTTTCTTTTTTTTTCTCTTCTCTATTTTTCTTATTTACCCCATAATAATCCGCCCTTCCATATGGTTTGAGTTGGCACGTGTATCGATTTAAATCACGCGAAAAGGAGGGATATTACATGTTGTATCAGAGCATTGGTTTCGCGATAAACCTTAGCTTTGTGGGGTTTGACTCTTTACTAATAGGGTAGTAATACCCTGTGGGAGTCGCTGAGAGTATATATATGAGTGAGCGTATTTGTTAGTGTTATAAAAAGGCTTTAATATTGTGTTAATATGTTCCGTTTTGTATTTATAAATTCTGGTTGATGCATGGGACGCTATGACATTAATAGGGATTTCTAAACACTTAATTGGACAGACCGACATAATATTTGTTTTAATATAGGTGAATGAAATAATTTTGCCTCTTATATTTTCTATATATAATTTTTTTCAAATGATGTATATATTTGGCTGCAATCGATTGGTTGCTAGGAAATAAAGTATATAAATAATAATAGAAATAAGATTGAAAAATAAAATAAATGAAATTTGGAAATTTAGAACTTAAGTTCCGGGGTTTTGAAATTACTTCCGAATAAATTTTGGAATATAATAATATTGTTTAGAAGTATTTTATAATAAAGATGATTTTGGAGAAAATAAGTTTTGTACTTTTATCTCTGTCGTTGGAAAATAATTTCGGTGATGGCGGTCGCATCATCGACTTTCATTTTCGAGTTTCGAAGGGGAAAGGCCACTGAAGTAGTTCTACTGCAGATTCATTTTTGAAAATATATAAATTTTGAGTTGTTTTAAATATAATTAGAGATATGTAAGTTGTAAGAATATATTTATCCATTGTTTTAAAATAAATTGAAAATTTAACCCGGTATTAAATTCTTAAATTTCCATTAATTGATTGTTTCAATTATTGTAGTGAAACAGAATTTAACTAATAATTGAAACCCTAAATAAATAAGAGATTTAAATGCTAAGTTATAAATGGAAACTAAAGGAAATTTGAAATTTGTAACATATGAAACAGAGAGTAATATTGTTGAACATTAAATTTAATTAAAGGATGAGATAAAACTTGTATAAGTTCATTTGCATTTTCTTTAACATATATAACTTACCAAATATAAAAATTGAAATGTTTAATAAAGAATGTAATGGAAATTGTGCAAGTAAAAGTAGGTAATGTAGTATCCAATGAATCGGCTGTTAAATGCGAATTTAATGTTATAAACTTAAGTTATAATTGAAATTTTACCAAGTAAATATAATGAAAGGTAAGTATGACAATAGGTGATTCTAAACTTAAGTAATTAAAGTGTAAAAAGATGAGTTCATGCAATTATAAATGAATGTAATATAATAAAGAGAAATTGTAAACTTAAGAAAAAGGGTTGAAGTTATTTCTAAATAAAATGAAAATAAAATTGAAAGAAATAAACGGAAATAAAAAGAATAAACCGATATATGAATGAAAAGAATCAAACAACAAATGTATGAATGGAATAAATAAGAATAGACTAAATATATTGCTGAAATTGTTGTTTGTCGTGGTTTGTGGTTGATTGGGTAAACAAACTTTAAATTTGTTGGGATGGATAAATAATCCATTGTGTTTAATCTAAGACTATTGAGTAAATGATGCATTTGATGGTTTATTCTTCATTCCGTACAATTTAAAAGTTTTGAATCCGAACAACTATTTGTTTGTTTGATTGTATGGTTGTTTTGTATTTGTTGTGTATGCTGTTTGTTGAAATTGTTGGTTGTTGTATTCATTTGTTGTTAGTGATTGAAACCACTTAAATATTTCATTTTATATAAATTATTAACCCTTTGGATTTTATAAGTGAGATGCAGGTTATGGAAGCAATTGCTACTGCTTTTGGTTCCATAAATTAAGCGTAAAATGCCCGAATAATAGGTACGTTTCGGATTTCGGTTTATATCACTATTTTATATATTTTCCCGTGCAGGGATATATTAATTTGAAAAATATATGTTGTATATTGTTATATTTAATATTATATTTTCTCTCGAGCCTCTCCGTACAAAGGAGACTCTGCCAAAAATTTTCGTAAATTTTGGGCTTGGAAAATATTTTGAAAATGTTTTCCAAGCATTAGTAATTTAAGTATAAAAATATTAAATGGTTATAAATTGAGATATTTTATCTAAATTAATTAATTTTATAAATTTAATTGTTTATAAAGTTAATGTTTGAATAAGGTATATTGATATCTTCGTGTTCCTTCTCCTTTCTTTTACCTTTTCGGGGACGCAAAGTTTTGAGTGGGGGAGACTGTAACGACCCGTAAATTTCATGGAATAAGTTTGGTTAAATTAATGAGTTTTGTAATAAAATTTAGTAGAAATAAAAACTTTATTATCAAATATTGAAATGAACGCTAAATTAAATTATATAAACGGCAACTTAAAACCTATTTTACTAGCAATATGAATAAATTTCAATAAATGAAATAGAGTAAGTATTATACCTGGATATAAAATTCATTTAAAGGAAATTTATTTATATGTTAATGTAAATTTAGGAAATATGATAATTCCATTCGTACTTGTAAGCTGTTACTATAAGTTGCGTGTTGAAGAGGATGGATTGAATTGAAATTTATATTTAATTTAAATGGAAATATTAAAGGCTTATAATAATGGAAAATTTAGGTAATAAAAGTTAGCACAAGTGGATAAATAATAACCATATAAGAGAAATCAATGTAAGCATTTAAAATATTAATTAATCTTGGTTTGATGATAACGTAACCGGTGATTAATTTGATAGTAACGGAAGTGTGAACGTAAAGTAATGAAAGAGTAGATTTATGTTAAGTAATAATTTGTGGTTTTGGGAAATAAAGTTGAAGTTTTGATAATTAAGAAATTAATAAGAAAAGTATGCAAAGTAAGTTATAGAATGTAAAGTAAGTTATAATAATAAGTAGAAATTGGATGACATTAATACAAGATAATGAAGTGCAAATTATAGGTTTAAAATGAAGTGTGGATGGAATTTGATTGGTTATATTAATTGAATGGAATTCAACTTTGATGGGAAAGGTAAATGGATATTTAGTAATAAAATTAAACGGGCTTAAATAGTGCATTTATTTAATTTATACATAATAATAAGTAATGATTAAATAAAAACCTATACCTGTAAATATCTATAATATTTGAGTGGAAATAATAAACTTATAAATGAGGGTTTGAGATTTTTACAACAATTTTTATGAGTTATATACTTAGTTCATTCAATTAAATTGGAAATCATTGCAATAAATATAAATTTAATGTTATGCAAATTGAGATAAACAATTGGAAAATGTTAAAGTATCTCGATATATATATTAAAATAAATGGTAAACCCTTTTATTTGAAATTTATGAATGGAATGAATATAGGTTAGGGTAACGATTGTTGTATGTTTCCTATTTTGGTAGCTTGTTAATTTACAATTTTGAAATCAGTTACAATAATTTTAATTGAGTATTGCGTTAATGTAAATTAAAGTAGTATTTGTAAATGTTAAGACTTTTTATATTCGATAGTTTGTTGTAATATAAGACTTGAAAATAAAGTTATTAACGTATTGGAAAACGATTACATTTAGATGAAGTTAATTGTCTCGTTTATGTGGGTGAGAACTGTAATTGAAAAGTATAAAGGTAATGAGCAACGAAAATGCATATTTATTTCGTAAGTTAATATAAAAGTATGAAACCTTTTTAATGAATTAATTGAGTTTCTAATTTTAGCACATGTATATAGTTGGGTTGAAATAATAATTAGGAATAAAAACTTCAATATATTTGGAAATAATAATTTATACTAAGGGAAGCTGGAAATTTGAAACTATATGGAATGAATTGTGAGACAAGTGTTAACTGCGTTACAAAGTAATGATAGGCTCAATTAGAGGGTTGGAATTGAATCTAATCAGTTTAATTGGAAACTTATTAAAATAAATTTGGATTGGGGGATTTATTTCCAATTAAATCAGTTCACTTTTCAAAATTTAATGCTAGTTTATCGCATATATGTTTATACCTAAATTTAAACTTATGTTTAGATCCAATCAGATCATTAAAAAAAAGGATTATTTATAATATGAAGATAGGCTAATTTAAGGTTAGTAAATAATGGGTGGAATGAAATGGGTTTAATGTAAATGTTATATTAGGCTGTAAATCAATTTGTAATAAAATTTTATTTAATTAGAAGGTAATCGATAATTTATGAATTTGATGGTAAATATATACATAAGATGATGATTGTTGTTTTAATAAAGAGAATTGAATATGAATGGTATAAAATTTCATTCAAATAAGATTTTATAATTTATTGAATTTACTTTAATTAAATGTAAACATTGAAATTTTTGCAATAAATCCTTATTTGATACGGAGGTTTGGCTAATAAATTTGAAGCTAATTGCAATCAGAAATGATAGAAATGGTAAGTTGACCATTTATTCATAATAAGATCTAAAAATCAAATAAATGGATTTTTGGAATTTAAATTGACAAATTGTGAATTCATTTAAATTCGGATCCATCTGTCTATTCCAACTTCATCTATAAGTACCCCGCTAAACCCTAGCCTCCACCTACTCTCATTTGTCTACGCGTAAACTTTCTTCAGCTCCTTCTCCTCCTCAATGTCAGACAAAATTTCAGATCCAGATCCATTTCGAAATCAGAGTCAAAAAGTCGAAGTCGTTAGAAAAATCTCAAAATAATATATGTTGAAGCTCTCGACGAGCGTAATTCAATGGTGTAATACATTTTTAAATTCGATGCATCGTTTGACCAGAAATCGCGGTCAAAATTAATTTGGGCGTTTTTGACTGGTGCGTCTGATCGGAAAATCCCTTTTTGGTTACGTAGAGGGTCTAGCACGTTGTTCATCGGCGAAGTTTTTCGACGAATTTACGATCGAATTGGTGGCTAGGCGTGGTCAAAGATCGGCCAAACGGAGGTGTGTTGGGTTCCACTTGTTGTGCGCGCGTTTACGAAAGATGGGAGTGAGGTTGACGTGGCATGTTGCAAGTTGAATTGTGTTCTTTTTTTTGTTATTTTATTTTTAAAATTCAAGCTCAAATTTTCCCTATATTTTTCCACATACGGACTCGAATTCACGCGAATTTTTTTTTGGATCGTAATAAAATTCCGGACGATTTGACGCTAGTTTGGACAGATTTGGAGACCGTCTAATTTTTGAATTTAAATCGGATTTAAATCCAATTTAAATTCAAAAGGTGAGTGTTTTAACCCACTCACAACTTCTAAAATTTCCTATGTCTGTTAATTTGACCTAAGATATGAGTAGAAATTTATTTATGACTGTTTGGCATGCTTTATTCATCATCTCTATTAAATCGCATTTATTTAATTTAACAGTTAATTTATTTATTTATTGCATATATATTGACAGTTAAGATTTATTTATTTGCATATAAACTGATAGTTAAACAGTTAATAAATTTATTATTGAATATAAACTGTTAGTTAATAACTTTTATTTATTACCTGTATATTTTATATGCTATATATTGATGTTTGTTTAAATTGATGATGATTGAAATAAATTGGTTGATGATTGATATTGGGTGAATGGATGATGTGTTCTATCTTATATAAACTGCAAGTTATCATGCATGTTCATTTCCTTCGGGATTGCGGTTTGAAATGATATACAACCGCATTTTTATTTTTAAATTGCGGATTGAAATGATAAATACCGTATCACTTGACAATAGGATAGAAAATTATATACAGGCACAGCGGTATAATTTTTTTTATTTTTGAACTGATTTTATGGTTTGGGTATGATACGGTTTAATAAATAGTTAATTTGGATATGATATAAATATATTTTATATATACATTTATAGTTAAATTTTGAATTTAAGCTATGAATAAATCTGTTAAATAAAAATGAATAAGTTGAAACTGGAAATTGATAATCTATATTATATGTTTTAAGTACAGGTTAAGATCTTGTGTATATAGAGTTTTAAATGATTCAAATCAATTAAGATTGAAAGATAAATGGGAAATTAATTGGAATTGAGCTTATTTAAAATTTAACTCCATAAGTTGATGTTAACTTATTGAAATTGGAAGTTTAAAGGTATGATATTCATAACTGGATTTAATGGATAATTCTAGTATAAATAAATGGAAGGAGATAATTAGTGTTAATAAATTAATTTTTATTTTAAATGGTTATGGATTTATCATGTAAACCTTTCAAAACTAAATAATAGGAAAATGAATTGTTGATTTGAAATTTCCAACCTTAGTTTTGAAGTTTATTAAATACTCAAAGTTTGAAAATATTGAAATCGAAGTTTTTTATTCAAACTGAAAGTGAATCTAAAAGTTATGGGTTTAAACTGAATTTAAAGTGAATAAAAATTGTGAAGGCGTGGAAATTATTTACTTTTAAAGAAATTGTAAATTCAACTATTTTATTTTATATACTGTTGAATATCGAAACCATTTATGTTTTGAAAGTTATGGTTTTAAAACTATGGATTTCGAAGTATTATGCTGAAAGTTAAAATTTAAATATTTGGTTTCGAGGTATTATAAATTTTAAAAGTGGCATGATTTTGGAAAAGAAATACATTTGAAATAAAATGATATCATATTTATTTGGGTTTTAAAAAGGAAATGATATCGTATTTGTGGGTTTTGAAATGGATAATTTTATTCTGGTTTTGAAAGTATAACTATTTTAATGACCGCGGTGTTATAATAACCTTTGGTTGTTGAAGAGACCGGGATCAGAAGTTGTCATTATCTCTGCCAACTCCGAAAACCACTTTAACAACCATGTACGCGGTGGAGATTCCAGAATGAAGTAGGTTGGTTGCGGCGTTTCCTGTAAGGTAAATACGTGGACCCAACTCCCGTGAGTTGGCATAAGGTGGCTAAAACAGGAGCGATTGACGGGTTAATAAGATAGCACCTTTGATCGGGCACATCCCTTCGATATTATACTTTGACTTTTGGACTGATTCGGTGGCCACTTTTGATTTCTTTGATCTGGGGGTGCGGCTCGAGGTGGGCGGTAGCTGCGGCTACGCGTTACAACCGACCCGGAAGCGTAATTGGTATATCTACCCTGGCATTGCCTTGTTGTGCCGTGTCACCTACCCTAGCGCGCCTTATACGATTTTGGTTTTGTACCATACCTATGGAGTGCCCTCTGACGACGCCCAGTACGGGGGAGATTACGGTACTGTATAGACTATGGGAATATATTATGTGTTAATGTGGAAAATGTAAAGCCTTAACGCTATTTAAAAGTAAGTTTATTTTACAATTAGACACTATTATAATAGCACAATATACTACATAGTAAATAGTTTAACGGATCCTTAGGAAATGTAAATCCCGAGCATCTCTTGAGTTACTGCACTCATATTTATTTCTGTTAATTTAACTTACATAAGATCTTTTAGTTCTGACTCGAGTATTTTTGTCTTTCAAATTCGCTCGGGTCAGTCCGAGCGTTTCATGATTTGAAGATTTAGATCTGGAGGACGAAGATGAAGATTTGTATTACTATTATCTAGTATATTATTCCACTGCAACATTTAATTCCGCTGCATTAATATTTTGGTATGTGAACTCTGATATTTATTGTATAAAGAAGAAGCAAATGTTTTGTAAACAGTTTTATGAACTATATATTGATTATTATATTTTATCCTTCCGCTGTGAGATTCTGTTTTCTCTTTTTTTTTTCTCTTCTCTATTTTTCTTATTTACCCCATAACAATCCGCCCTTCCGCATGGTTTGAATTGGCACGTGTGTTGATTTAAATCGCGCGAAAAGGCGGGATGTTACATTTTTCCTTGTAAATTATGGATTGAAATGATATATTATCCGTACCGTTTGACTTAGGTTAGAAAATTATATGCAACCCGTGGTTAATATATATTTGCTTGAACTTATAAAATATTATAATAATGTAAATATTATGATATTTTTATTTCAATTTAATTTAAAAATGATTTTTATAAATATTACTGATTTTCTACAAGTTAAATAAGTGAAATAATTAAATGGTAGAGTATAATTTGAAATATATGTAAATTTTGGAATTTATGATTTTGTTAATAAATGTTGTTTAAATTAAGTAAGAAAATATGATAATTTGATTTAAATTTGAATTTAAAATGATTTTTTTATGAAGTGTTATTGATTTTTTTGTATAAATAAAAAAAGGTAAAATAAAAAAACGTTTAAGTGGAATTTGAAATATAACTTAACTTAGAAACTGTGAAATGTGTTTAAAATTAAAAGTTAAGTTAAGAAAAATAAGATGGAATTTAAATTTCATTTATGAAATGGTAAATTAAATTTAAATGTAAAGTAAATGAAATGTTATAAAGTTGTACATTGGTTTTATAAGTGAATTATTAAAATTTGATAATTACTTGTGAATTTGCACTTTATAAAATCATAAATTAATAGGTATTTAAATGATTGTTTTTAAAGTGAGAAAATATAATTTTATAAGTTAAAAATGGTTTAAGCTAAAGTTTAATGGTTAATGAAATTGTATTGAAAATTTTGAATTTAATTAACAATATTTCAAAAATGTTGTCTTTTCTGAAGTAAAGGATATTACAGCATTTCTAAGTGCTGTAATTGATACAAATGAACTATAAGGCTAAAATGAGTTGAGGGCTATTACAACACTTTGTAAGTGTTGTAGTCACAGAAATTAAACTAAAACCTATTACAGCAATTTTAAATGCCGTCTTTATTAAATTGAATTTTTTTCAAATGTAACTTACCGTAGCATTTTCTAAATGCCGCGAATGTTGAAATTTCACTGTTTTAATCAGTTTAAGTGAATAGATGAATTCTGAAAAGGCTAATAATTTTTTAATTTGAATATTTGATTTTAAATAAAATAACTACGTTTTAATTGGTTTTAAATGGAATATTTGATTTAAAATATAAACCCTTTAAATGTGATTTGGAATGGTATTTAATTTAAATAAAAATGAATAAGGTTTTGGAAGGATATGATACTTTAATATTTTAAATGAATTTGAACGATATTGAGTTTTGAAATGATATTTGATTTAAAAGTATAAAATACCATTTTGGAATTTTAACCACAGGATGTATTAAATTTATGGTTTAACCGATCCTTAGAGGATGGGCGATCCCAAGCATCGTTTAAGTTATGGTGCATTACTACTACAGCTCACTTGAGTTGGTTTACATTATATAGGTACGTATGTCCTCACTCGAGTGTTTTGTGTTTTACTTTACGCTCGGGTTAGCCTGAGTATTTACCGCTTAGTTTTGGATTTCTTTTCTAGAGCTAGGAATTGCTGGAGATTTTGCTTGTCTAGTTATATATTCCCTTTCAGTTGCAGTTGTCTCATTCAGCTCTTGTATTTATAAACTTGTATGTATTTGGGAATTCTATTGTATATGTTCCAGACTGATATTATGTATTTTGTTTTGAGAGTTTGTTATAGTAGCTTCATGAACTACTATGGTATTTTAATTTCCGTTGCGAGTTATTCTGATATTTCTGTGTCTGTGATTCTATGATTGTTTTTTATTTGTTCTAAATTTATTTACAATGCGGTATTTTGAGCAATTCAGGTCCGACATGCGTGGATGCAATGGCTGAAAATATTGGGTTTTTATAGACGGCGTGATGATTGTCGACTTGCTGAATACCTCGACGAGGATCGAAGGTGGTCCGATGATTGGAGCAGGTGCACGCATGCACGTTGTATTAGGTGTGTTGAGTTTTTGAGAAAAAGAGCTTATTCTCGGGTCAATTCTCGTGTTGGCTTCATGTGTGGCTAGAAGGAAGTTGGAGACGTGAGTAATCGATGTTAGCTTGGGGGTTTACTCGGGGGAGAGTCGAAGTGGGCTCGGGTTGATATTTGTATAACCCGTTTTAATTTTTTTTTTAAATAAACATGTACAGTTTTAAATTTTTAAATGGAACAGATTTTAAAACAAAGAAAAAAACATGTTGTGAAGTAATAATCAGGTTTTAAAATGGAAGATTAAGTTTAAATATGTAAAATGAATCCAAATTTCAAATATTAACATGTTTTAATAAATATAAATGTTTAATAAATTTTTAAATAAGCAAAGGAGAGTGATCAAGTTTTTAAAAGCTAATCAAATGGAAGCTTCAAAATATGTATCAACAAGTTTTCTTTAAAAGAGAAACTCATTTCACTTGTTTAATAAATATATTTAAAATTATTTTACGTTTTGAGTAATTATATTGGGATAATTATTGAATGTAATTAATTAGAAGGTTAATTATTTAATTACTTACAGAATAATTAATTAATGTGATTAATTAATGACATTAACTAAAGGTTAATTTGTTAATATTAAGGTTGATTAATTTTAGAATAATTAATGATTAAAGGTTAATGTAATGGCCCGGTATTTTCAACCATTCGCATCCGCACATGTCGGACTTGAATCATTCAAAATACCGCATTGTAAATAAAATTTGACAAATCTTAGAATTTACAGTAAATAAATAATCACAGACACGGAAATCATAATATTCGCAGCGGAATTTAAAAATAACTTAGCGGTTCATGAAGCCACTATCAATAGTCTCAAAATAAGAAATTCTTACATAATCTTTAAAACCAAATATAGTTTGAATCAACTACAGAAAAAAAATCCCAATATCAATTGTCCTGATTACAAAAGCTAAAATAAGAATTGAACAGAAACTTGACAGCAGCTTGAAAAGAGAGATGATCTACCGAAGTTCTAGCTCCGGGGATAAAGTCCGAACTGAAACTCAGGCTGACCCGAGCGTATGAAATGAACACAAACACTCGAGTCAGGACATATATACTTATACAGTGTAAGCTAATTCAAGTGAACTGTAATACAGTGCAATTAACTTAAAGGATGCTTAGGACCGCCCATCCTCTAAGGATCCGTTAAACTATTTACTATGTAGTAATACTTCGCTATTACAATAGTGTCCATATTAAAGTAAACTTACTTTTAAATAGCGTTAAGGAGTGACGCAATATTCCCCTTAACACGTAATAGTCCCAGTAGTCCATCCAATATCATAGTCCCTCCTGATCGGGAAGCCACCAGAGGATACCACACGGGCTACGGGAGAAAACAAAACTCGTACAAGGCTCGCTATGGTAGGTGACACGGCACAACTAGGCAATGTCAGGGTAGATATACCAATTACGCACCCGGAACGGTGGTAACGCGTAGCTGCTACTACCGCCCACCTCGAACAACACTCCCAAATCAAAGGTGCGCACCAAACAATCACAAAGTAATGGAATGGCATGTAACAATCCTGTATTTTGTAATTATTTTATTGTATATTTTAATTATTTTTAATGTAAGATTTTGATTTAAAAACTTATTTTATTTATTTAAAATGATTAAATTTATTATTTAAATATAATCTTGATCTTTATATAAGTTATAATTCCAAACTTATGTAAGTTGAATATTTGCCTGAAATGCTGATTTTGGTCAAAATAGTCAAACTGTGACTTTCAACTTAAAATTTTAAAAGTTTAAAATTTTAAATTTGTTCTTTTATTATGAACGTACATAAAATTCTAAGAACACCACTTTTCGTTTCGTTGAAATCAGATGTAAATTGTGAAAGTTATACCCTTTACAATGTTGTGCGTATATAGGGTTATTTACAATGATTATTTTAAATTGTATAAATTACTTCTTCTTTATTATATTTTATTTTAATATGTGATAATATGTTATATTATGTATATTTTGACTTTTAAGTATTTTTAAAATGATAATATAATTTTTCTAAAGTTTATTTGAATTTATTTCAATTTATAAAGCCTAGTTGGTATTTACTGCATTTTTCTTTATTTAACTTTCTATTTAATAAAAATTAAATTATTATTTTACCTTGAAAATGTTTTAAAACCATTTTTAATTCAAATTTTGTGTTAAGATATTTTTTTTGTGAAGCAATAAATTTTCCAAAGTCACTGGAGATTTTCTTGTAATTTTTATGTCAGGGTTGCTATTTTGAGCAATTTCTTATTTCCTTTTTCTATTTTACTTAAAATAAATTATTTATTTTATTTTATTCTTACTTAGTTTCGGTTTTAAATAACATTTCTGTGTTTATTTTTTTTTTATAAAATTAAAAAGAAAAGGAAATGCAAAAGGTTTAGAAAGTTAAGAGATCTTAAAAGCCTGAAACGTAAAGGCGTTTTATCCGTTTCTTTTTGCAATTAATACATCAATTTATTGATTTATTTTGTACATTCACTTTTATTGCTGTGTTTTACTTTATTTTATTCATTTTACATGTATTTAAATTTAAGAAATTTTTTCCGAAGTGTATTGAAGTTATTTCTAATTCCTAAGTCAAGTTTTCATTTTCAGTGCAATTTTTTTTATTTTAATCATATCTAATTAATAATTAATTATTAATATTTTGTTTATCTGTTATATTTTCGAATTCTAACTGAAATTTATAAGTGTTTTCAGTTATTTAAGATGTATATGCATATATATAGGAAGTTTAAAAGGTTTGAGAGCAAAGAAACGTAAAACCGTTTTAACGTTTCTTCTTCCGTTTCTTTTCCAATTAATAGATTTAATTTCCTTTGACCGTTCCTTTCTCTATTGTATCTGTGCATTTCTTACCTCATTTTCATGTCAAAACATTCCTCTCCACTTCATTTTTCACGGCTAGGAAGGTTTGGTAATGGCTCCTCTTTTCCTCTTCTTTTTGCTCTTCTTTTTTCCATTGTTTTCTTATATTTTGCCTTGTTTTCTCATGTGTATTGCTTGGCCTCTACCACCCACCATCACCACCATACTCTCCACCATCCCCTACCACTCTTCCTTGGCATCATTTCCAGCCATCATTTCAGATCCATCCATGTCCACACCTCCCTTGGTGACAAAACTCCACAAAATTGCAAATAATGTCCAAAACAATGCCCTAGCCACCACTATTACTTCACCACCTTCATACTTCACCATGGCCACCACCTCTAGCCACGACCACCACCTTGCTAGCACCACTACACTTCATCTTAGCCTCTGTCCAGATCTGAAATTGACATGGCCAAGACTCCATGAACCAAAACTCCACATATTATATGCTAGTTAATGATGATCATATGATATGCTATGCCATGTTATTATACATGGCCAAGACTCCATGCAAGTTAATGATGATCATATGATATGCTATCCCATGTTATTACCTTATTATTACCATGTTAAAACTGTTAATTTTCACCTGACATCTTATATATGACTGTATATTGTGATATTGACCTTGTTTATATTATTTCTGTATATGATCACACTGCAAGTTCCCTGTTAGAAAAAATGTTATGGGCTGAAATGATAGGCCTGAATGATTTTAAAATTTTCATTTTGACTTGGGATTGCGGGTTTGAAATGATAAAACCCGGATTTTCTTTGTAAATTACGGGTTGAAATGATATATTACCCATATCACTTTACCTAGCGTAGAAAATTTTATACAGGCCCGTAGTTAAAATATGCTTTTCAAAAAAATTTAAAATATTTTAGAAATTTAACTATTATAATATTTTTATTTTAAATTTAAATAAAAAAATGATTTTTGTAAATTATTATTGATTTTCTGAATAATTGTAAGTGAAATGAATTAATGAAAAAGTTAGAAATTTTGAACGTAAGTTATTTTGGATATTTTGATTTAATTATAATTGGAAATTTAATTGAATATGAAATTATGATAAATTTATGATAATTTTAATTTAAATGAATTTAAGATGATTTTTATATCATATTAATGATTTTAATAAAGTTGAAATGTGAAATGAATAAATATTTTAAGTTGAAACTTTGAAATATAACTAGAATTGGAAATTTATGAAATTGACGTAAAGTGAACATTTAATTAAAAAAATAAAAATAAAACTAAGTTATATTTGAGAATTTTAACTTAAGTGTTAAGTTGAAATTTAATGTAATGGATTTTAAAATTGAACAGTGCATTTTAATAAGTGGATTATTATTAAATCTTGATTTTTGAATGGAAATTTAACCCTGTAAAATCATGAACTTGAGGAAGATTAAATGATGTTATAAAGGTGAAAATGTATGATTTTATAAGTTAAAATGTTTTGAATAAAAATATAATCGGTTGGGAAATTATATTGAATATTTGAAGTTAATTGACTGCATTTTTGAAATGATATTAATTACAATGTAAACGATGTTACAGCAATTGTAAATACTGTAGTTGATGATAATGAACTAAAAAAAAGCTATTGAAAAGAAACTATTATAGAAATTGTTGTAAGTACTATGATTTTTGAATTTAACTAATTTTATTTGAAATTTAAGAAAACTCTATTACAACATTTTTAAACGTTGTCTTTTGTTAAATTGAACTGTTTTGAATGTAACTTTCCGTAGAGTTTTCTAAACGATGCGAAAAGTGAATTTTCACTGTTTTGATAAACTTAAGTGAATAAATAAACTTTGAAAGTTGAAATTTTTGGAAATTTAATAATTTAATTATTAAACATAATAACTTCATTGAAATGATAAAAAAGAATTTTTGGAATATAAACTGTTTTGAAGTATGAATTGAAATGGTATTTTAGATTGAATAAAATGAATAATGATTTGAAATGAATGAAGTTTGAAAAGATACGATATTTTGATATATTAAAATGATTTGAAGCGAAGTTTTGAAAGGATATGATATTTTGATATATTAAAATGATTTGAAATGAAGTTTTGAAAGATATGATATTTTTGATATTAAATGATTTGAAAAAGGAGTTTGAAAGATAGGACATTTTGATATTAACATGATTTAAAAAGATGTTCTGAAAGATATGATATTTTAGAACTGAAGCTTTGAAAGGTTATGATATTTTGATATATTAAAATGATTTGAAAGGTAGTGTTATTTTGATAAAGATTTGGATTGAAAAGGATATTTTATTTTGAAGTATAAAATATTGTTTTAAAGTTATAACTACGGGTTATAATAACGATTGGTTGTTAAAGAGACCGGGATCGGATATTGTCTTATAGCCGGCCAATGCCGCAAACCACATTAATAACTGTGTATGCGGTGGAGATTCCAGAATGAAGTAGGATGGTGGCGACGTTCTCGAGGTATATATTACGTGGACCCAACTCCCGTGAGTTGGCATATATGACTAAAACAGGAGCTATACCGAGCTACACAAAGGGTCGCACCTTTTCATCGAGCATGCTCCATCGGAAACCATTCTATTACTGTTGTGATTCGATTCGGTGGCGCCACTTTGATTCGGGGGTATTGTTCGAGGTGGGCGGAAGCCGCTGGCTTGCCGTCACCACCGGTCCGGGAGTGCAAACAGTGTATCCACCCTAGCATTGCCTCGCATGCCGTGTCATATCCTTATATCGATCCCACTACGATTTTGGTTTTAAAGATCCGACCGCGTTAAGGTTCACCATCCCCTTAACGCTATTTTCTATATGATTATACTTCACTGATTAGACACTACCGTATATAACGTATATTACTACATAGTTAATAGTTTAACGGATCCTTAAAGGTTGGGCGGTCCCAAGCATCCTTTAAGTTACTGATGCATTTTGTTACTGTTCACTTGAGTTGATTTACAGTTTATAAGTATTTATGTCCTGACTCGAGGGTTTTGTGTTTTGCTTTACGCTCGGGTCAGATTGATTGAGTTTGCATTCAAGATTCGCCTTCGGCGTTGGAGCTTTCCTTGAACATGCAGCCATCTATTTTGTCTCAGTATCCAGTGGTTCAGTGATGTATCTGATTTGTACCTGACGTATCCTGTTACTCTTCTGTTGTATCTTATTTAACTCTGATGTATCTTATATTTTATATAGTAGCTTCATGAACTACAATCTCTTTTTCTTCCGCTGCATTTTTATATACTCTGTGTCCGTGATCTGTGATTTTTATTTACTGTATATTCTGAGATTTGCCAAATTTTTATTTACAACGCGGTATTTTGAGCAATCCAATTCCGGCATGAGTGTCTACCTAAAAACTTATAATGGATGCGAATGGTTGAAAATACCTGTTGTTACATGGCATACGAAGAAGTGCGTTCGATCAAAGGTGCTACCTCATTAATCCGAGAATCGCTCCTGTTTTAGCCATCTTATGCCAACTCACGGGAGTCGGCTGCACGTATTTACCTCAAAGGAAATGTCACCACCATCCTACTTCATTCTGGAATGTCCACCGCGTACACGGTTGTCAAAGTGGTTTTCATTATCGACAGAGAGTATGCCCATATCCGATCATGGTCTCTTTAACAACCGACGTTATTATTACCCGTGGTTATAAAGAATTCAAAATAGTTTTTATGTTTCAATCAAAATATTACATTTAAAACTATTTAAAGGTGAAGTTATAATTGTTACAAAATCCAATATAAATCCCAAAGTTTTAGCCTTAGTTCATTTGTATCAACTACAGCACCTGCGCAGTGCGGTAATATCCTTTACAACAGATTTGAGTAAATTAAATTTTAGCTTATATAATCGTAATTTCCACCTTTTCATAGTCATTTAAATTACTCAATAATTTGTGATTATTTTAAAGTAAAATTTTCAAATATATATCTAACTTCTCTATACTTTATTTATTAAAATCAAGTGAAAAATTCTCCATAAATTTTGCTTAATAATTAAGCTCAATTACCACTTCAAAAATAAACTAAATTTCTAATAAATTTCTTAACTTACCTTTATTCCAAAATCACTTTACATTCTAAATTTGGTTATATTTCAACTTCCATGTTTAAGTATTCACTTTATTTAACTATTTAATTCATAGACAACTTTACCCTTTATTTATTTCTCATTCAAATATTAGCCAAAACATCATAATTTATTTCTTAACTTGAATTCCATTTTATTTTACAAATCAAAATTTTCAAGAATAAATTTATACTTTAAATTCTGAACATTTATTTGTTTACATTTTTAATTTGTACAATATCAATATACTTATAAGAATCATTTTTAAATCAAATTTTTAAACAAAATGTTATAACATTCTAATTTAAAAATATTTAATATTTCAAGGAATATATATATATAACCATGGGTCTGTATAATATTCTCTAACCTAGGTCAAGTGATACGGATAATATATCATTTCATTCTGTAATTTACAAAAAAAATCCGGGTTCTATCATTTCAAACCCGTAATCCCAAGTTAAATAATAAATAAATAAATGAATAATAACAAATATCGTTCAGGCCTATCATTTCAGCCCATAACAAATCTATTTTATAGGGGACTTGCAGTGATAAACAGTAAACAAATAAATGTATAACAACATAATATAACGGTATAAAAATAACCGATGATGGGTAAATTTAATAACGGGGTTTTTAAACATCATAAATTTATCACAGGAAATTAAAATATAAAATAAAATCATTCTACAATTTCGTTTGTTAATAATTTACAGATCTATAAGTACGTTTGTCGGGTGAGAAATACTCACCTCTATGTTGCTGAAGATTAGATTCAAAACTAGGATAACCACACCGGAAACAGGGTATAGAAAGCACGATCAAATATTGGAAGATGAGACAAACCAATTTCGATCTTGAAACAAGATAAATAAATAAACTAAGTATGCGAATTCAATTACGGACAAAGAAAATTTTAAATAAAACAAAATTGGAACGAGATTAAATAAAGGATAATTGGACCAAATTTGCTCGACTACTTCACCACACAACTCCCCCAACTCCCCATGTACCCTTCCCTGTCCACGCTCATGTTATAAAGCGCATGCATGCACGGTATGGGAAATCTTCCCTTTTTTTCTTTCTTTTTAAGTCAAGAGGCTGTAATGAATACAGAGGTGATGCAAGCGTTTTATATCCTCAAATGTTTGTTCATAGTCGCTACATGACTCGGCCACTGCATGTCAGAGGAGAGGTAGTGCAGTTGCGGTGGGGTGGAGGTCTGTAGGTCGTCGTGCATTCGTGTGAGCCAGCAAAACAAGCGTGAAGCAAAAAGGAGAGCAAAAGATAATAATAGTAAGAAAAACATGCGCCATTACCTGGTAGCCCAAAAGCTTATGAAAATAGAAGGAAGATGAAGGTTGAAGCAAAGTGAGATGCAAGAAATATTTGTGGCATGCTTAAGTATTTATATGGAGAAGTTTTCGTTGCTTATAAATATGAGAGAGGGTGCACAAATCAAGGCAAACTTTTGGCTAAAAATTTTATACGTGTGAAAACAAACTAAAAAAAAGGCAAGAAAATCTTTGATTGATGCGTGATGTTTTCTTTACGTTACTAGGGGAAAATATGCGCTGATTTAGATGAGAGAATATAGGCAAGAATGATTTAAGAAAATATTTAGAGTGCTATTGATCGCGTGAATTTTAGCAAAAGGAAACTGCAAGAAATCTTTGGCAAACATTATGTACATGTTTAAAATTTATTAGGAAGTAAATGCATTGATTAAAACGCAAGAAATATTTATAAAATGGGAAGGCGATGAAAATTATTTGCGTACAAGGTTGAGTATTTAAATGAAAACTAGTATTGATTGTTTGGAGAAACGGTAGGAAATAATTCACTTTGAAACTGTCAGGAGGAATTTGCGCGTGATGTTCGATTTAGGAGATAATTGCGTCGGATAGATTAAATAAAAAATGCATGAATAAATGGTATAGGAATATTAAGGAAATAAAAGAATTTCGTTTGAACGGTAAGGAAAAATCAAAGATTTTGTTCTAATTGCAAAAGAGTAAATGGAAAGGAATAGATACTTGTACACTTGAATTTCAAGCAATCTTGAAACAGATTTTGAACGTCTAAAGTGAAATAAATTTGCTTGAAACGGCTATGCGAATTTTTATTCCTATTTTAAAAATGAGGAAAAAGGGAAGCATAGAAATTTACACATAACTTATCAAAGCTAGATTTAAAAGAAATTGAATGGCTAGGGAAATCATTTCATTCCCACTTGGAATTGCAAGGCTACTGATAAATTAATTTATTTAGCTAAGGTGATAAATTTTATTAAGAATGCGTACTATCGATGCATTAATCAAATCAATCATACACGCACATTTAAATAAAAGTAACGCATTAAATTTATACATTTTCTTATGTAGTAAAAATACGTTAAAATATTCCATCAATTAACGCGCCATTTAAACGCGAAATTAATAGCTTATTAATACACTATTTATTACTAAATTTGAAATTTAAATTTGTTGACATTGGTTTGATTTACTTAACATTTAACAAATAGACTGATGTATATACGTAAAATTTATTTCCTTTCACAATATTTATTACCTACTTTAAAAAGTATACAACCAATATTAGTAAAACAACCGCAAAATAAGTATTGTACATCTATATATTTTATATAAAAGATTTGATTCTATTAGCTAAGGTATGAAATTTATGAGCGTGTACTTATTTCAATTTTAGTCGTTACTTATTCTTAAGTAAATATGCAAAAGAAAATAATGTACTTTTATAGTGTCAAATAAATCGGCCAAACGGATACGAACGTGCACTTTAAACGTACAAATTAAAGGTGTAACTAAATAGATTATTTATACACTATAACTTTTAAAATTATAATAAAATATGATTTGCTTACATCCTTTTTATTCATTTACCATTTACTAAAAAAATTATTACTTAAATGGATGTATATAAGTAAAATATTAATTACTTAATTTTAACAGGTATATAATCCATTTTTTTAAAAGAACAAAAAATGAAATAAAACGCTGTTACGAATATATCCAGTTATTATAAAAGGTTAGGAAGTTAGGATTAAAAATTTAAAACATCAATTAATGTTAGACTTTAACCAAAATAGGAATTATAGACATTTGTTTATATTTACAACGTTTGGGTGATTAAAAATTCAACTTTTTGTTTTAAAATAAAACCCAAAGTTTAAAATAAAAGAATAAAATAAGTTCTTAAGAAAAATATGAAATAAATAAAGAATTTATTAAATTAATTGAAGTTGGAAATTAGAAATTACAAACAAAATATAACTAACACTGGAAAATGTCAATTACACTTTTAAAAACGTTTTAAAACCAAAATATATACAAAACAAGTTATTTTACCCCTGAAAACATAAATTAGAACATTATATGACTACATAAAATATTATTTATATAATTTAAAGTAAATAATTTTGTTAAATACAGCACATTACACACAATAGTTAAAAAGGCATAACTTTCACATCATAAATCAGATTTCAACGAAACGAAAAGTAGTATTCTTAAAATTTTATTTACTTTCAAAATAAAATATAAAATTCAAATTTTTTTAAACTTTTAAATTTTGAAATTTAAAAGTCAAAGTTTGACCATATTGATAAAATTCATATTTTCGAAAAATATTCTATTAATTCATGTGTGGAATTCTAATCCATACCAAAATTTATATTTTAAAAAAATAGATTATCTAAATTAAATAAATAAAACATTTATAAATTTTTTTGAGTTGATACATAGATGGTTTGGATGGCAAGCAAAGTGAGAGTAAATGCTAAGAAATAGAAAAGGCATAAGTTAAGGAGAAAGAAACGATATATGTTTTATTCTTAAATGCAAATGAAAATGAGGAGTTTTGAAATGAGAATTAAATCTTCTTGTACATGATTTGCAAATGAGAAATACACGGCTAGGAAAAAGTTTGTATGGCTAAAGTAAAAAATAAAGACGCCATGCAGAAGCAGGCAAAAAATAAAGCAATGACCTGATGGATTTAATTAATTTCATTCCTTTGTATTAACAGTTGTTCTTAATTATATTGAGTTTGTTAAATGTGTTCATTTATTATGATTGAATCCTCAAATAAATTCATTCAGATAAGTTTCATTCTTTTATATTACCTTGCGAATAAAATATGCATTTCCACTTTAACATTCCTTCCTTATTTTATTACAAAGTTTATTTTTCTTCATATTAAATTACCAAAATTTTATCAATTTAACTATTTTAATTATTAAAAATTTATGGGTCATTACACTCTCCCCCACTCAAAATTTTTCATCCTCGAAAAGGAAGAAGGTAGGGGAATAGAAACAACCTGAAAGAAAACTAAATTGAAACTTAAAATAGAATCATAACTCTAAATTTACAAATTCAATTTTAAATTAGCAATTGAATTCATCTATTTAATTTCACCTAAGTTAAATTTAATTATTTCAAATTTCATTACTTCATCTTCCAATTATCTTAAAATAAAAATTTCTAAAATCATAAGTTTGAAAATCATTTGTTATACTCAAAAATGTCTTCAATAAATTAATTTCTTCTTTATTCCTATTTATAATTAAATTTATTTCTCCCAATATATTTTTGTCATCTATATTAAATAAGTTTACACTTATTACAAATGCTAAAATTTATTCTTAGTTCCTTTAACATCATTTTATATTGTAAATTATTCCATTACCCTTTTATTCTATTTACCTTTGTTAATCTTTTTATAACTAGAATTTAAGTGCATAACATTTATTATAACCACTCAAATTTTAATTATGAAATTCTTTTTATATTGTATATTATCTAATTACAATGTTAACTTCTGAAACTCAAGGTAAGTTATATTGAAATGCAATCGAGTATTGTACAAATAAAACTTTCAAATTCAATTATCTCAAGTTTGAATCATTTATTCAAAATTTTGATTTTCTTTTTATAATTGAAATTATTCTTCAAGATAAAATTTAAGAATATAATTTCTGATTCCCTTCAAACCATTTAGAGATAAATAAATATCTGTACATAATATGTCAAATCAAATTTAAATGATATATCTATATATTATAAATCAAGTCATATTTTAGAGATTCAAATCAATTAAATTCTCAAGATAACACTGTAGCTAGACTATAGAATGGTCTCTTCACTTCGAAACTCGAAAAAAGAATGTCGATGATGCTACAGTCATCACGAAATTATTTCCCAGCGACAAAGAGAATAGCGCTGATTTTTAAACCTTTAAAATTCTTTGGAAACAAATTTCTATTCGAAAATAATTTAAATAATATATCCATTTTAAAACTTTAAACACAAGATTTGAAACCATCGGAAATTTGAATTCTCAAGCTCTTGTTTTAATTTCATTTCTGTTTCCAGATTAATTTATAACCATTGTTTGTAGTTCACTTATTTATATGAGATAAAACCCAAGACCACAAAAAAATCAAAGACTATTATCTCTTGACAACTAGTTAAATTAATTATAAAAATTCTAGAAACTATACTTATATATATTATATTAGATTTTTTTCCAAATATAGGAATAAAATTTTCAAAACAAGGATAGAGATTCAAATTTGATGGACTCAAATCAAAGAGAATTTTGATTTAAAGATAAGTTGGAATCAGAAGCTCCGATGATTAAATAACAAAATAAGGGACTGGATAAGTTTATATAAATCGTGGGAAACTTTAACCGGGTCAACTGTGACTTAAAGAATAAGATCGATGTGGATTTTCTAGGGTAAATCTACATTCGATCTGAAGAGATAGAGTTCGAAATAACCAAAGATACTAACATCTAAACCGAGGATAAATATAAATCTCTAGTGAATCAATACTAATTGTAAAGGAGTTTCACCCCTTTATTAGAATATTGGCAAGATCGCCAATTCAATATAAAGATCATCCGAAGTGGATTTATGTGATACTCCAGAATCGAAAGAAGATGAATAGTGAGGGACATGAATGAACTTTGGAACCGCAGGGAATGTTCCAAAATGCAAAGAAAATCGAATCAAAAGGAAGAGATTCAAGCTCGAATGAAAGTGATTCTGTAAATCAAATTTACCATACATTCTAAGTTTTACCTGAAGCCAAAGCTCTAACACCAAATGTAACGGGCCACGCCAGTGGGGTAATGCCCATCGTAGCATACATCGGTACCTGTGTTCTGCCTTTACGGCCAGCCTCTTGATTGCACCACCAACCCCCACGAGGACATGTTGGAATAAGAGTCAATCGTTCGCTATCAAACTAGGAAGCGAGAACCCCCTATCATGCTGCACCCTCCAAGTGCAATGGCATCCTCACATGTCGGACTTGAATTGTTCAAAATACCGCGTTGTAAATAAAATTTGGAAAATCGTAGAATATAAAGTAATAAATAATCACAGAATCATAAACACAGAAATCAGAATACTCGCAGCGGAATTTAAAAATAACTTAGTAGTTCCCGAAGCCACTATCAATAGTCTCAAAATAAGAAATTCTTACAGAATCTTTAAAACCAAATGTAGTTTGCATCAACCACAGAAAAAAATCCCAATATCAATTGTCTCGATTACAAAAGCTAAACTAAGAACTGAACATAAACTTGACAACGGCTTGAAAAGAGAGATGATCTGAAGAAGTTCTAGCTCTGGGGATGTAGTCCAAAGTGAAACTCAGGCTGACCCGAGCGTAAGAAATGAACACAAACACTCGAGTCAGGACACACATACTTATACAGTGTAAGATAATTCAAGTGAACTGTAATAGAGTGCAATTAACTTAAATGATGCTTATGACGGCCCATCCTCTAAGGATCCATTAAACTATTTACTATGTTGTAATACTTCGCTATTATAATAGTGTCTATATTAATGTAAACTTACTTAGCGTTAAGGAGTGATCCAATATTCCCCTTAACACGTAATAGTCTCAGTAGTCCATCCAATATCATAGTCCCTCCTGATCGGGAAGCCACCAGAGGATACCATACAGGCTACGGGAGAAAACCACACTCGTACAAGGCTCGCTATGGTATGTGACACAGCACAACTAGGCAGTGCCAAGGTAGATATACCAATTGCGCGTCCGGACCGGTGGTAAAGCCTAGCTGCTACTATCGCCCACCCCGAACAACACTCCCAAGTCAAAGGTGCACACCAAACAATCACAAAGTAATGGAATGGCATACGAAGAAGTGCGTTCGATCAAAGGTGCTACCTCATTAATCCGAGAATCACTCCTGTTTTAGCCACCTTATGCCAACTCACGGGAGTCGGGTCCACGTATTTACCTCAAAGGAAATGTCACCACCATCCTACTTCATTCTGGAATCTCCACCGCGTACACGGTTGTCAAAGTGGTTTTCGGTATCGACAGAGAGTATACCCATATCTGATCCCTGTCTCTTTAACAACCAACGTTATTATTACCCATGGTTATAAAGAATTCAAAATAGTTTTATGTTTCAATCAAAATAATACATTTAAAACTATTTAAAGGTGAAGTTATAATTCTTAGAAATCCAATATAAATCCCAAATGTTTAGCCTTAAGTTCATTTGTATCAACTACAACACTTGCGCGTGTGGTAATATCCTTTACAACAGATTTGAGTAAATTAAATTTTAGACTTCAATATAATTTAAACAATAATTAAACCTTAAATTAAACCAATTTAGCTTATATAATCATAGTTTCTACCTTTTCATAGTCATTTAAATTACTCAATAATTTATGATTATTTTAAAGTAAAATTTTAAAATATATATCTAACTTCTGTATACTTTACTTATTAAAATCAAGTGAAAAATTCTCTATAAATTTTACTTAATAATTAAGCTCAATTACCACTTTAAAAATAAAATAAATTTCTAATCAATTTCTTAACATACCTTTATTCCTAAACCATTTTACATTCTAAATTTGGTTATATTTCAACTTCCATTTTTAAGTATTCACTTTATTTAACTATTTAATTCACAGACAACTTTACCCTTTATTTATTTACTTATTCAAATTTTAGCCAAAACATCATAATTTATTTCTTAACTTGAATTCCATTTTATTTTACAAATCAAAATTTACAAGAATAAATTTATACTTTAAATTTTGAACACTTATTTATTTACATCTTTAATTTGTACAATATCACTATACTTATAAGAATCATTTTTAAATCAAATTTTTTAAAAAAATATTATAACATTCTAATTTAAAAATATTTAATATTTCCAGGAATATATATATATGTATATAACCACGGGTCTGTATAATATTCTCTTACCTAGGTCAAGTGATATGGATCAATCCGTAATTAACAAAAGAAATCCGGGTTCTATCATTTTAAACCCGCAACACCAAGTTAAATAATAAATAAATAAATGAATAATAACAAATATCGTCCAGGTCTGTCATTTCAGCCTGTAACGATTCTATTCTACAGGGAACTTGCAGTGATAAGCAGTAAATAAATAAATTGTATAACAGCATAATATAACATTTTAAAATATAATTGATGATGGGTAAATTTAATAACGGGGTTTTAAACATCATAAATTTATCATAGGCAATTAAAATACAAAATAAAATCATTCTACAATTTCACTTGTTAATAACTTACAGATCTATAAGTACGTTTGTCGGGTGAGAAATACTCACCTCTATGCTGTTGAAGATTAGACTCAAAACTAGGATAACCATACCGGAAACAGCGTATAGAAAGCACGATCAAATATTAGAAGATGAGAAAACCGATTTAGATCTTGAAACAAGATAAATAAATAAACTAAGTACGCGAATTCAATTACGGACAAAGAAAATTTTAAATAAAACCAAATTGGAACGGCATTAAATAAAGGATAATTGGACCAAATTTGCTCGACTACCTCACCACACATCTCCCCCAACTCCCCACATACCCTTCCCTGTCCATGCTCATGTTATAAAACGCATGCATGCACGGTAGGGGAAATCTTTCCTTTTTTTCTTTCTTTTTAAGTCAAGAGGCTATAACGAATACAGAGGTGATGCAAGCGTTTTATATCCTCAAATGTTTGTTCATAGTTGCTACATGACTCGGCCACTGCATGTCAGAGGAGAGGTGGTGCAGCTGTGGTGGGGTGGAGGGCTGTAGGTGGTCGAGCATTCGTGTGAGCCAGTGGAACAAGCGTGAAGCAAAAAGGAGAAAAAAAGATAATAATAGTAAGAAAAACATGCGCCATTACCTGATAACCCAAAAGATCATGAAAATAGAAGGAAGATGGAGGCTAAAGAAAAATGAGATGCAAGAAATATTTGTGACGTGCTTGAGTATTTATAAGGAGTGGTTTTCGTTGCTTATAAATATGAGAGAGGGTGCACAAATCAAGGCAAACTTTTGGCCAAAAATTTTATACGTTTGAAAAAAACATTAAAAAAATGGCAAGCAAATCTTTGATTGATATGTGATGTTTTCTTTACGTTATTAGGGGGAAAATTAGCTGATTTAGGTGAGAGAATATATGCAAGAAAGATTTGAGCAAATATTTACAGTGGCATTGATTGCATGAATTTTAGCAAAAGGAAATTGCAAGAAATCTTTGGCAAACATTTTGTACACGTTTGAAATTTATTAGGAAGTAAATGCGTTGATTAAAATGCAAGAAATATTTATAAAATAGGAAGGTGGTGAAAATTATTTGCGTACAAGGTTGAGTATTTAAATGAAAACTAGTATTGATTGCTTGGAGAAACGGTCGGAAATAATTCACTTTGAAACCGTCAAGAGGAATTTGCGCGTGATGTTTGATTTAGGAGATAATTGCGTTGGATAGATTAAAAAAAGAAACGCACGAATTTATGGTATAGGAATATTAAGGAAATAAAAGAATTTCATTTGAACGGTAAGGAAAAATCAAAGATTTTGTTCCTATTAATTGCAAAGGAGTAAATGGAAAGGAATAGACACTTATACACGTGAATTTCAAGCAATCTTGAAATGGATTTTGAACGTCTAAAGAGAAATAAATTTGCCTGAAACAGCTACATGAATTTTTATTCCTATTATAAAAATGGAAAAAAAGGGAAGCGTAGAAATTTACACGTAACTTATCAAAGCTAGATTTAAAAGAAATTGAACGTCTAAGGAAATCATTTCTTTCCCACTTGGAATTGCAAGGCTACTGATAAATTTATTTATTTAGCTAAGGTAATAAATTTTATTAAGAATGCGCACTATAGATGCATTAATCAAATCAACCATACGCCTACATTTAAATCAAAGTATCACATTTAAATTTATACGTTTTCTTATGTAGTAAATATATGTTAAAATATTCCACCAATTAACGTGCCATTTAAACACAAAATTAACAGCTTATTAATGCACTATTTATTACTAAATTTGAAATTTAAATTTGTTGACATTGGTTTGATTTACCTAACATTTAACAAACAGACTGATATATATACGTAAAGTTTATTTCCTTTCACAATATTTATTGCCTACTTTAAAAGGTATACAACCAATACAGTAAAACAACCGCAAATAAGTATTGTACATCTATATATTTTATATGAAAGATTTGATTCTATTAGCTAATGTACGAAATTTATGAGTGCGTACTTATTTCAATTTTAGTCGTTACTTATTCATTGAGTAAATATGCAAAAGAAAATAACGTAATTTTGTAGCATCAAATAAATCAGCCAAATGGATATGAACGTACACTTTAAACGTATAAATTAAAAGTGTAATTAAATAGATTATTTATACACTATAAACTTAAAAATTATAATAAAATATGATTTTCTTACATCCTTTTATTCATTTACCATTTACTAAAAAATTTATTACTTAAATGGATGTATATAAGTAAAATATTAATTACTTAATTTTAAAAGGTATATAATCCTTTTTTTTTAAAAGAACAAAAAATGAAATAAAACGTTGTTACGGATATATTCTGTTATTATAAAAGATTAGGAAGTTAGGATTAAAAATTTAAAACTTCAATTAATGTTAGACTTTAACCAAAATATGAATTACAGACATTTGTTTATATCTATAACGTTTGGGTGATTAAAAATTCAAACTTTTGTTTTAAAATAAAACCAAAAGTTTAGAATAAAAGAATAAAATAAGTTCTTAAGAAAAATATGAAATAAATAAAGAATTTCTTAAATTAATTGAAGTTGGAAATTAGAAATTATAAACAAAATATAACTGACACTGGAAAATGTCAATTACACTTTTAAAAACGTTTAAAACCAAAATATATACAAAAAAGTTATTTTACCCCTTAAAACATAAATTAGAACATCACATGACTACATAAAATATTATTTATATAATTTAAAGTAAACAATTTTGTTAAAATACAGAAAATTACACACAATAGTTCAAAAGGCATAACTTTCACATTATAAATCAGATTTCAACGAAACGAAAAGTAGTATTCTTAAAATTTTATTTACTTTCAAAATAAAAGATAAAATTAAAATATTTTTAAACTTTTAAATTTTTAAATTTAAAAGCAAAGTTTGACTATATTGACAAAATTCATATTTCTGCAAAATATCCTATTAATTCATGTATGGAATTCTAGCCCACACCAAAATTTATATTTTAAAAAAAAAATTATTTAAATTAAATAAATAAAACATTTGTTTAAAATTTTGGGTTGATACATAGATGGTTTGGATGGCAAGCAAAGTGAGAGTATATGCTAAGAAACAGAAAATGCATAAGTTAAGGAGAAAGAAACGATATATGTTTTATTATTAAATGCAAATGAAAATGAGGTGTTTTGAAATGAGAATTAAATCTTCTCGTACATGATTTGCAAATGAGAAATACACGGCTAGGAAAAAGTTTGCATGGCTAAAGCAAGAAATAAAGAGGCCATGTATAAAAAAGCAAGAAATCAAGCATTGACCTGGTGGATTTAATTAATTTCTTTCCTTTGTATTAACAGTTGTTCTTAATTATATTGAATTTGTTAAATGTGTTCATTATTATGATTGAATCCTCAAATAAACTCATGGAGATAAGTTTCATTCTTTTATATTACCTTATGAATAAAATATGCATTTCCACTTTAACATTCCTTCCTTATTTTATTAGAAAGTTTGTTTTTCTTCATATTAAATTACCAAAGTTTTATCAATTTAACAATTTTAATTATTAAAAATTTATGGTTCATTACAGTTAATTCATTAATTAATTTTAAGGATAATTAATCAAAAGATAATTACTTAATAAAAGTAATTTAGGATAATTAACGATTTAAGTTGATTAATCAAGTGATTAAGAGGGTAATTACTCAATGTAATTAATACGTGATTTATTAATATTAGCGATTAAGGATAATCATTTATTGTAATTAATTAAGAATAATTAATTAAATGGTAACTAATTAAGGGTTAATTAATTAATGTAATTAAGGAAAATTAATTAAAGAATAATTAAATAATTAAAGGTTAATTATTTAATGATTAAAGGTTAATTGATTTATTAAACAAGGTTGATTAATTAAAAATTAAAGGTTAGTTAATTTATTATTAAAGGTTAATTAATAAATAATTAAAGGATAATTAATTAAAATGGTTTGTAATTAATTAAGGTTAATTAATCAGGATTAGTAACTTATTCATAAGTAATTAATTTGGTTTAAGTTAATTATAATCAGATAATGAATTGATTTTACTTATGAATGTTTGGATTGTATTGAATGCTGTGCTTGGATGTGATAATTGATGATATTGCACTATTGTGTAAAACCCTTGGACAACACCATACATGTAACAACCTAGTATTTTTGTGATTGTTTTAATTGTATATTTTAATTATTTTAAACTGAATTTCCTGATTTGAAAACTTTATTTTATTTTTTAAAATGGATATTTTTCCCATCTTTAAATATAAATTTTGATTTGTAGGTGAAATATAATTCCAAACATGAATAAATATAATATTTTCCAAAAATGTGAATTTTGGTCAATGTAGTCAAACTTTGACTTTAAATTTAAAATTTAAATAATTGAATTTTTGAATTTTATCTTTTATTATGAAAATAAATAAAATTTCAAGAACGTTTCGTTGAAATCCGATTAACATTGTGAAAGTTATGCTTTTTACACTATTGCGTGTAAATTGTTTTATTTAACAAAAATTATTTATTTTAATTTATGTAGATAATATTTTGTTTGTCAAATCATGTTCTAATTTGTGTATATATGTGTAACATGACATGTTAGGTATATATATTTTATTTTCAAAACACTTTATAAGTGTAGTTGAAATTTTCCAATGTTAGTTGTATTTTGTTTACAAATTTTAATTCTAGTTTCAATTAAATAGAGTATTTTCTTTATTTATTTTCTACTTTTCCTAAAATTATTTACTTATTTTCATAATATCTATCTCTACCTTGTCTTTCTATTTTATTTATTTAGACATTCATTTATTAATTGAATGGTTATGTCTTTAGATCCCTTATTTATTTCTTGGGAAGAAATTTCAAATAGATATACGTTATTGACTTAAATGCATATCTTTTAAAATTTATTTATTAAATGTTCTTGTATTTATTTGTTTTTTGAAGGCTTCTTTTGTATACATATTTCTTTAATTTGTAGGAAACGAATTAATTAAGATACATTACTTGTTTTAATTATAGGCATACGTTTAATTTGATTTCTTGCCTTTATATTTTCCACCGTTTTGATCCTACCATAACATCACAAAAATTTTAGCCATGCATCATTAACCCTAGCCTCCTTTAACTCATTTTCACGTGAAAATTTACTTCTCATCTTTCATTTCTCAAGGCCACAAAAAATATTAGATAATGGCTTCTTCTCTTTTTTCTACTTTTCTATTCATTTTTCTATTGAAATTTTACATTGTTTTGCTTGATCTCTTGTCCTTCGTTCGGCCTAAACACCTCACCGCCTCCTCCGACCACCACACCACCTTCTTTCCCTCACCATACATGGCCTGACATCCCCCTCCTCTGACCATGACTGGCCGTGGCCATCCAATGAAGCAAACACCACACAATTTGCATAAAACCCCTTGAACAATGCCATAGCCGAGCTAGTTTCACATCCCCTTCATTTTTATAGCTTCGTCCATCCCTTTAGTCGCCGCCACCAGCTTGTACACCACCACTAGCCTTCACTCCATCCACCGCCAGGTCTGTGCATGCCATGACCGAACCAAATTAGTATTGTGGCCGAGCATAAGTGATTAGAGGTCAAGCAAAATCAATTGAAAAGGCTTGGTGATGTTTTCGTAGACTTTATTCCATTTTTGTTCCAATAGTCTTAGTCTTTTATTTATATTTATACATGCTTTATTTTGTTTTCAAATACAAGATTAACACTTGGCTCTCCACTCCATTCAAATCAAAGTCGTGCTATCGTGCTTTCTGGATCTTTGTTTGTGTGTTTGAATTGCTTACTCCAGCTTGAAAAGCGAGTATTCACTCATGACATCTTTACTTATGAAGTGACACCAAGTGAATATGTAGAATTGCTATATCATGTTATACCTGCCTGTGATATGAATGATACGATGTTAACCCTATTTATAAACCTGTCATATCATCTGTTACAGCCATATGTTGCTATACTATTTATTTATATCTATTTCTCACACAACAAGTTCCCTATAGAATAGAATCACTATGGGTTGAAATGATACATACCCGAACGGAATTTAGAATAGTGAAAATCATTATGGGCTGAAATGATAGGCCTGAGTGATTTTTATTTATTTTAATTTACTTTGGATTGTGGGTTTGAAATGATAGAACCCGGATTTTTCTTTGTAAATTACGGATTGAAATGATATATTATCCGTATCACTTGACTTAGGTTATAAATTTATACGGACCCGTGGTTATTATATATATTTTTCTGGAATTTTAAGAGTATTTTAAAATGTAAAACTATGATATTTCGATTTAAATTTGAATTTAAAATGATTTTATAAAGTGTTATTGATTTTTCTATGAATTAAAATGGTTAAATAAGTGAATGTTTAAAAGTAAAATTTGAAATATAACTTATCTTGGAAATGTGAAATGTTGTTTAAAAATAAAAGTTAAGTTAAGAGAATAATAATAGAAATTTAATTTAATTTATGAAATGGTAAGTTAAATTAAAATGTAAAGTAAATGAAAATTTTGGAAAATTGTGCATTGATTTTTATAAGGGAATTATTAAGAAATTTGATATTTATTTGTTAAATAATAAAAATCATAAGTTAAAGGGTATTTAAATGACCATTTTTAAAGTGAAAAATATGAAATTTTGTATGTTAAATTGGTTTATATTGAAGTTTAATTGTTGCTGAAATTCTATTATAAATTTGAAAATTCTTTTAGTAGCACTTAAGAAATGCTACCATTTCTGAAAATAAACTAAAATCTGAAATAAATGAATCTGCAGCACTTTGTAAGTGTTGTAGTTGCATAAGTAAATTAAAAGACTAAAAACCAATGAAAGAGCTATTGTAGCACTTGTTAAGTGCTGCAGTTGGCTGAAATTAGATTTTTGAACTAAAATTGAACTATTATAGCAGTTTTTAAATGCTGTCCTTGCTGAATTGAATTGTTTTCAAATGTAACTTACCGTAGCATTTTCTAAGCGCTGCAAAAGCTGAAATTTCACTGTTTTATTGTATTTAAGTGAATAAATGAACTCTGAAAAGCTAAAATTTTAGGAATTAAATATTTGATTTGGAGGTATAATGACTCCACCTTTTAATGGTTTAAATGAATGGTTTTAATTAGAAATTATAAACCATTTTGAAATTTCAACCACGGGTACCCTTCTCTGTATGCCTTGTGATTTTTGGATGTACATCTTCAATTTGACAGTGTGACTAGAGGTGAGCGAATGCTGCAGCTCTACGCTCCCCTTTCCACATTAGCAATGTTATTTGCATAGTTTACTTTAATATAGGCATTTCTGTGATAGCGTTTATTACTGTTTAATTGATAGTTTAACAGATCCTTAGAGGATGGGCAATCCCAAGCATGCTTTAAGTTATCATGCATTACTACTACAGTTCACCTGAGTTGGTTTATATTATATAAGTATGTATGTCCTGACTCGAGTGTTTTGTGTTTTACTTTACGCTCGAGTCAGCCTGAGTATTCACAGCTTTGGATTTCTCTTTCTGGAGCTAGGAATCGCTGGAGATTCTGCTTATCAGTTATCTAACCATTTCAGTTTTGGTTGTTCTATTTCAGCTCTTGCATTAGTGGACTTATATGTGTTTGGGATTTCTGTTGTGTTTGTTTTCAGATTGATATTATGTATTTTGTTTGGAGACTGTGTTATAGTAGCTTCATGAACTACTATGGTATTTTTATATTCTGTTGCGAGTTATTCCGATATTTCCGTATCTGTGGTTCTTTGAATGATTTTATTTTCTCCAAATTTTATTACAATGCGGTTTTTTGAGCAATTCAAGTCCGAAATGTGCGGATGCGAATGGTTGAAAATAACGGGTTGTTATAATACACACACAAATATGGATTGCTTGAGGAAACCAGTTAAGTCACAGATATCTTGAATGTAATATCATTTTATTCAGAATGGTTTTAAAACATGAATTTCGAATCCAAATGGTTTTGGAAATGGAATTGGGTTAAACATTGTAAGTTTTGAAAAGGAAGTTTTGAAATTGAAATTTAGTTTGAATATAATATATCTTGTTTAAGTTTTGTAATTATTTTGGAAAACAGGTTTGAAAGGGTTATACGAGTCATATAATGTATATATATGGATTTTATCCATTTTAAAAAGTATAGTTTTAGGAAATTGAATTTAACTGAAGTTTTTACTTTAAAGGCTATAAATTATGCATATTTGATCAGACTTTTCTGAAACGAAAAGCATTGTCTTCAAATGGTAATGGCTTTCATATAATGCAAGAATTCTCAGTTTTGTTAAAAGAATTTCAAGTTTTGAAATGGACGTTGTTTTGAAAGTTATGAATGAATCTTTGTTAAAGATTGGTGGACTTTGTTTTCGAATTGAAGAGGATCTTAAAAGTGTATCTTTTGTATAAAAGATTTGGAATTGAAATAGTTTTGAATGCTATGAACGAATCTTTGTGAAAGATTGGTGAACTTTGTAAAGTGAATCTTTTTATTTAAAAGATTAAAAGTGGAAATTTGTTTAAATCGTTCAAAAGAAAGGCTTTGGGCTTTAAGTTGTGACTTAACTATGATCCCACTATATCCATATGATTTTTAAAATTAAGCACTCATTATTCGGTTTAGCCGGGGGAGGACTTTATGTCATAAAACCCATTTTGAATAATGATACGACTAAATTGATAGCATTTGAAGACCGGTGGTGAAGACCGGGTATTTTCAAAAGCGAAAGGATTACCTGTCGAATGTCTCCGCACCGAATGGCCTCGGTATAGAGATTTGATCCCCCTTTGTGATGGGTAGTTCAGACATGATTTGGGATTATCCGGATGTGTAAGGCTTCTTTTGAAGTGCCTTCGGTTTTGTTCGAACCCGGAACAGACTTGTATGGATGTATGTCTGACATTACACTTTGAGATTTAAAGCTGGTTTCTATCAAATACATTTCTGTATGGTGGCGGAGAATTTATTCTCTTAGCTTAACACTCTTCTCTAAGACGTATGACCTCAGTGGTTATGTAGTTGATGATTATTAGTGATACATTCCCAATTTGGTAATGTGGCATACAAAGTGCTGCTGGTCATTTGTTGATCGAAGCATGACTTTTGTGAAAAGCATAGCTTTGTGGACGCGACCTCGTCGAGCCTCACAACCCGGAAATGGTCGAAACAGGAAGGATCCTGCAAGGTTATTGGGGGTAGCGCCCCTTAAGGTATGTCCATTTCCTTCTGGATAGAAGTGGTATCATGGTATGGAGCACAGATACATAACTTATGTGGTTGTGCAACTTTATTGCTTTGTGGTTGTTGTTGTTGGATCCCCGGATAAAGGTTGGTTATGACCAGGGGATGGCATACTCGTGTCTGTAGTTACCTAGTTAAAGAGGTAACTTGGCCTTATGTTGGCAGAGATCCGGTTAGGTTCTCGGGGCGTCCCTTCATAGGCGTACCCATGCGGAATAGGAAGTTCCTTATCCTGACCATTGTTGGAAATCCAATTACCAATACGGTGCCTTGTACGGTTTTAGTTGTAGAACCTGCCATCTAATATGGTAGCTATAGTAGGCATACTACAATGGTACGTACGCTTGCTAAGATTAATATTATACTTGCAAATATTTTCTGCACTATGCGCTAATAATAATATCAAAAGGATTTCACGTATCAAGCATGTTTGACTATCATAAGGAGAAATCTCCTCCAATTGTGCTCTTGCATCGTGTGTTTGCGGAAAGGCCTTATAGTAGTTTCGTTTTCCAAAAAGCATTACAGATTTCTTTCTATTTCCCTTTGTTTGTTATATTCAAATAAAATTGTTTTGTTTGCCCACACCGTCCCATGACTAACCTGGAGTTTATTGTTCCTTTTCTAAACTCTGAGTGCCCATAATTCTCCACACGGACAGCCTTGAGTCAGGTTTTTCAGATAATCAAATAGTTGGTGTAGATTTGATAGCATCCAACCTTTGGATTTGGCGATCGCAATTGTTTTTTAGGGATTTGAGTTTCTTAACTTCAACATGATGGTGGTTCGAGCTTGAAGTTTAGAGCTTTGGCAATTGGGGTTATTGTGTTTCTTTTGGAAGACCATTTGGTGCTATATTTCCACTGCTGTTATTCTGTTGTTGTATCTTTCTCTGATATGTTGATATTCATTTTTATCAGATGTTCTATCTATTGTGTATCAATGAATCATTCACTCTCTTCCATTGTGTTGTTGTACTTAATGTGTTATAAGCTCCGGCGAACCAGATTTGACATTAGAATTTGCAGCATTGGAATACAGGTGAAGTATTTGGGTGTCGATTTTCGAAGGTCGAGTCAGGGTCATTACACAGAACATCGGAGGTTGCTTGTAGCCTTGAATTCGAGATTATATTTTGGTTTTCCTTCTGCCTGGTTAAAATTGGCATTAGAGAAGAAATATGTACAAGCAATTGTATGGAACTGGACGTAGTAGAAATTTGAACCAATATAAAATCCTAGTTGTCATCTCTCTAACTGCTATTTTACTTTACTGCTTTTATTTATATATGTGATTGCATATGTGGCTAATTATTAGTAAATTGCATATTGTTAATCTACGATTTGATATTAATCTTGAAAGAAAATTAAAAAGATTTACATAAGTTAGAAAACACTATTCATCACCTCTGGTGTTAAATTAGTCTTAAGATTAAAATCCACATCCTACCTTTGATATTAGAGCATTAGGTTTTCAAAAATTCATAACTTGATTTTTGAAAATTTTAAATGGTTAGTAACACTATTAGTACACTTGTCAACACCCTTGTAGAAGGACAATCTACTATTAAACCCCCACTTTTAACGGCAATAACTATACTTATAGGTCATGTATGATGAAGATTTATTTATAGTCTAATGGCTTAGATATTGGAGTATTACACAAAATGAGTACACTAAACCCCAGCCCGACTTTTCAACTTGGACTATTGACCAAAAAAGAAATACACGCACTTAATAATTATTAGGCTATAAATATTGTATTTTTCGCGTTAGATAAAAATGATTTTAGTAGTCTCTATTTGTAAGCCTGCATATGATATTTGGAGAACATTGCAAGTTACTCATGAGGGCACTAGCAAAGTCAAATAAACTAAAATTCCATGCTAACTTGTAACGATCCCGGATTTTGACTAAGTTAAATTGGGAAATAATTTAATTTTTGAATAAAATGGGAAATAGTTGGTAATTTATATAGAAATTTAGTTGAATTATGAATTCATTAAGAATTCAATCTTAATTAATGGATTTCAGAAGTTGTGTAAATAAAACAAAATTCTAGAAATAAATATTTTGTTAAATTAGAAGTAAATATACAAAGTAAAATAAAAGATCTTTAGTACATAAATGCATATCATCTCAGCCAAGTCAAGAGCAAGACATAAAAATATAAGTGTAGGATGAGAAACAAGTCAATACAAAGTAATTCAAACAAGGACATAAACATGTACAAACAAATTTAAGTATAAATATGCAAATATGGAAAGAAGACGAGAAAAGTATGAAAAAAATTGAATAATAATGTAGATTTGTACAAAGAAATTAATGGAATATCACTTCACCCCCCAAACCTGAGGAAAAATCTCTGATCGAATTAAACAATCATCCACCCAGTACAAATAAAAAAAATCAACTTGTACAGCTACTATACAAACCTGTCCATGTTTTCTTCCTATATATGTCCATTCTTTTACATCATTTTCATTCATCAAATTAGTATTTCAGAAAATAAACATCATTATTCTTCAACTTAAACAAAGATTCAACAACAACTTAATCAACTTGAACTAGAGATTCAAGAAGAAGAATTCCAGTTTGAAATTGCAAAAGCCTGGTTTAAAAAAAAGAATGCTCTGTCATTTCTAAAACAAAAATGTGGAAGGTGAGTAATTTAAATTTTAAAATACTTAAGTATATATGTTGCTTAATCATTGTGTGAGATGTGTATATATCTTAATGCATTACGGCGTACATGTGTTACTGCATGTGTGTGTTGATACTGTAACGTCCCGCTTTTTCGCACACTTTAAATCGACACACGTGCCAATTCAAACCATAGGGAAGGGCGGATTGTTATGGGGTAAATAAGAAAAAACAGAGAAGAAGAAAAAACTAAACAGAATCTCACAGCGGAAGGATAAAATATAATAATCAAATATACAGTTTATAAATCTGTTTACAAAACCATTTGTATAATACATATCAGAGTTACACATACCAATAACAATGCAGCGGAACAGTGCGTAGTACTAGTATAAATAATAATAATATAAATTTTCATCTTCGTCCTCCAGAGCTAAATCTTCCAATCCTGAAAGGTTCGGACTGACCCGAGCGAATTTGAAAAGACAAAAAACACCCGAGTCAGAACTAAAAGATCTTATGTGAGTTAAATTAACAGAAATAAATATGAGTGCAGTAACTCAAGAGATGCTTGGGATTTACATCTCCTAAGGATCCGCTAAACTATTTACTATGTAGTATATTGCTCTGTTATAATAGTGTCTATTTGTAAAATAAATTTACTTTTAAATAGCGTTAAGGCTTTACATTTTCCACCTTAACACGTAATAGTCCCAGTAGTCCATCCAATATCATGGTCCTTCCTGATCGGGAAGCCACCAGAGGATACCACACGGGCTACGGGAGAAATCCAAACTCGTATAAGGCGCGATAGGGTAGATGACACGGCACAACTAGGCAATGCCATGGTAGATATACCAATTGCTATCCGGGCTGGTGGTAACGCGTAGCTGCTACTACCGCCCACCTCGAACAACACCCCCAAATCAAATAAAAGTAGCCACCGAATCCAAATCCAAAAGTCAGAGTATAATATCGAAGGAGTGCGTCCGATCAGAGGAATGACCTCATTGGCCCGAGAATCGCTCCTGTTTTAGCCACCTTATGCCAACTAACGGGAGTTGGGTACACGTATTTACCTCAAGGAAACGCCTCCACCAACCTACTTCATTCTGGAATCTCCACCGCGTACATGGTTGTTAAAGTGGTTTTCGGAGTTGGCAGAGAGTATGACAACTTCCGATCTCGGTCTCTTCAACAACCAAACGTTATTATAACACCGCGGTCCTTTAAAATAATTTATACTTTTAAAACCAAAATATAATATCCATTTCAAAACCATATAAATATGATGTCCCTTCCTTTTAAAACCCCAAAACAATATGATATCATCTTTATTTTCCAATATATTCTTTCCAAAAATCATAGTGGTTTCAAAGTAAAATATTTAGAAATCAAAACTGTTGAATATAATATTTCCAAATTATACTACCTTGAAAACATAGCTTTGAAACAAAATTTCCATCTCTTAAATGGTTAAATATTAAATTACTTTTATAAAACAAAATAGCTTCTTTAGATTTCACAAATCAATTTTAAATATCGATTTAAACAACCAAATACCATTTCAATTCTTATGTTTCAAAGCTTTAAATATTTCACCATTTCAAAAAAAACTCATTTGACAAACCCATATATATAAAATTAAATTACTTATTATTTAGACTTGAAATGTTTACTTAATGAATTCAATATAATTTAAGTAAAACCTTTAGCTTCACATAATTGGAAAATCTTTCAATTTGTTAAACTTGATATATTCATTTAAATCAACCTGATATTCATTCAAATCACTTTACACAAAAATCAAGTTATAAAAATCATATCCTTTAAAAAATTTAATTTTTATTAAATTTCAATTTAACTTAATATTCATCTTCCAAATCTTGTTCTCATTTAAGTCATAAAAACTCCAGAAATTAGATTTTAAATAAATGCTTAATCGTATTTGATCTTAAAAATCAAACTTTATTTTATACTTCAAATCAAATTTATACAAAGCTTAAACCCGAAAATTACTATATATATATATATATATATATATATAACTAATTCAATATCCCATAAACCATATATATATAGCTTTACAAAACCATAAAAAAATTCCAAAATATATTTTTTATATATATATACCGCGGTGCCTGCATAAAATTTTCTACCCTATGGTCAAGTGATACGGATGTTTATCATTTCAATCCGCAATTTAAAATAAAATGCGGTTGTATACATTTCAAACCGCAATCCCGAATGAATGAAATGCATAGCAACTTGCAATTAATAAAATAAATCATTCATTCATCCATCAAATCATACATCCATTTATCGCAGTCATCATCTAATTTCAAACAATCATCAATATATAACAGGTGATAAATAATGGTATCAATTATCAGTTTATACTCAAAATAAATTTAATAACTGTTAATTGGCAGTTTATATGCAAAAATAAATGTAAACTTAACTGGCAGTTAATATGAAATAAAATTTAACATAACTATGCCTGGCAGTTAATATGAATAAATAAATTCTAACTATCAAATTTTATGCAATAAATAAATAAATTTACAGATATATTAAATAAATGCGTTTAAACAGAAATAGTGAATAAAACATGCGAAAAAGTCATAAAAAAATTTCTACCCATATCTAAAATTAATTTAACAAACAAAAGAAATTTTAGAAATTGTGAGTGGGTTAAAACACTCACCTTATGAATTTAAATCGAATTTAAATCCGATTTGAACCCAAAAATTCAACGGTCTCCAAATCTGTCCAAACCAGCATCAAAAGATCTGGAATTTAATTACGATCCTAACAAAAAAAATCGCGCGTGAAATGTAGTTCGTATGTGGAAGTTAAATGTATTAACGCGTTTGAAAAATCAAAATTAAATAAAATTCAAACAAAATAAACCTACCTATTACCACTTGCCACGTCAGCGTTTCCTGCGCATCCCTAGTGAATAATCTCACCAAACCCATGTTCTAATTTCGCAAATAGATGAAGAAATCAAAAAGCCCCAATTCAACCTTTTGGGTTTCGAATTTTACACGTTTGACCGTGATTTCTGGTTGTCTCAAGCGACTATTGCAAAAACAGAGACTGCGCTTAGATCCGTAGATGAAAACTACAACATAAATTTTTTTTCTTTTTTCTGAGAACTTTGAATTTTTTTTTGATTTTTGAATAGAATTGGATCTGAAATTTGCATCCATTTAGGAAGAGAAAGAATTGAAGAAAATGAACGCACAAATAAAAGAGAATAGATGGAGGCTAGGGTTTATAATTGGGTTTATATTGATAGATTAGAATTAGAGTAGATGGATCTAATAAACAAACGCGCTGAACAATAATTTAAATTGACGTAATAATTACAAATCACCATACTATGAAGACATTTACGTTATTTCCCATTTATTACTTTATTTAACACAACCCTTAATTTACATCTATTGCAATGTTTTCAAATTTAATTGAATGAACTAATTATATCACTCCTAATAATTGTTGTAAGACTCTAAATCCCACATTTGTAAGTATATATTATTTCCACTCAAATATTATAGATATATACAGAGTATAGGTTTCCATTAAATCATTATTTATTATATATTCAAATTAACTAAATTCACTATTGAAGTTCGTTTATATTTATTACCAAATATCCATTTACCTTTCCCAATAAATTTGAATCCATTCATTTAATATAACAAATCAAATTTCCATTCACACCTTATTATCAACCCACAATTTATTGCAATTCATTATCTTAGATAGATTTTATACAATTAATATCAACTTTACATTAAATTTCTATCCAATGAATACTTATTCATCAATCAATTCAATATTACTTTTCTTTCCCTCTATTTGATACTTAACATCGTATACATTTAATGGGTATACATAACATTGAATTATAATGCAATTCTCATGCATGCTTCATTTCATATAAATTCCTATTTATTAACTAAGTCACATTAACAAAACAAAATATTTTTTTTTATTTCAATCGATTACCAGTCTAGACTTAATATATTAAATAAACGGTTAACCTAAAACGATTGTTACCCCTTTAGCATTCAAATTCACTTACGACTATTATTAACACAATGTTTCCATTTGATTTATATATATTTAAATAAATTATATGAATGGGTAAAACTTTAAAAATTATCTTACCTGCAAATTTACTCACAAACATCCTAAATTACCAACTTGCAATTTATTTTTAATTACTAAATTTGCATTGAGTATATCAAGTTGAGATTTAATACGTATTATTTCCTCAAATAAATAAATCTTTGGATTTAAATTCCCAAAACCATAAATTATGTCCGATCATAAATCTATGCTTTTATTATTTTACGTTCACACTCCCGTTACTCTATAATAAATCTCCAAGTAACAATATCCTAAACCAACATTAATTTATATATCAATCCTTATAACTCAACAAATTTGTCAAATATGAATAACCTTAACAATACTTATGCATATTATCTCACTTACAGTAATGTAATATTAAATGTTGAATTTCGTTTATTTTGCAATACTTCAATTTAATTAATAAATACTGCTCCTATACTTAAATCTATATTAACAAATCGTTAGATTTGGATCGATAGAAGTTTTACCAAAGCTTACATACACATTACATAAATAAACAACTATATAAATTTGCCACCTATTAGCTCTAAATTTTATTCTTAAGTTTGTTACCTATCAATTTAGATTATACTTCCATCTATAATGCAAATCTAAATCTCCTCTAACTGCATAAATTAGGGCAATTTATTGCAATTGATTTCACATTAAACGTCATAAATTAACAAATTGAAACCTAAATAAAAACGTTTATTTATTGAAAAATCTTGTTGTTTAATTGAATTGACCATTCACGGATATAATTTACATTGTTCTCCAATTATTACTTAAATACATCACACAACGTTAAATCTATATTCAATACAATTTGTTACCAAAATTAATTTAACGAAAACAGTTACGCCCTTAAAATTTCTCTTCATTCATTAATTACTAATTTTTATTCAATTAAACCCATTCATTTGATTTCCCTATTATGCATCAATTATAAACCCATCATCTTAAAGGTGATGTCTACATTTTATACTATAAATTTACCCCTTTATATTCCAATATCAATGAATGCTCACATACAAATTTAGATCTTAACTCCAATTAATTATTCCATTTAATCCATTAATCACTAACTTTAATTATTGAAATTTGATTGTCTAACATACAATTTGAACCTATTTCTAAATTTTCATAATTAATTAACCCTTACAATAGTTTACAAATAAAAGGGATTGTATTAAATAAATTATTTATTGTCCTGCATTTCTTTATTTCACCCATCTACATTCAATACCCATAATCAATATTTTATTTCATTGTTAAATCCAATACTTGCATTACTTTACTTATTCTAACTTATATCCAATGCAACAATTTCCACTATTTCTATTAATTACAATATATAGTTAAATTTGTAAATTCTACTTTCCCTTGGTACATCAAATTTCACATACTCTTTCATATAAATAACTAAGATTTTTATTCCTTTCTAAATTTAAATTAAAAATCCTATTAATTACATTCATTTTAAACATCGAATTTACATGGGTCGTTACACTCTCCCCCACTCAAAACTTTTCGTCCCTAAAAAGGGAAAGAAGGAAAAGAAGAATTAAATACAATACATCTTATTCAAAATATTTAACTTATAAACAATTAAATTTACAAAATTAATTACTTTAAATAAGATATCCTAATTTATAACTATTTAAGCCTTTATATTTAGTTTATTAAAGTTTGGAAAAACATTTTCAAAATATTTCTAAGATACTGCAATTTCTAATATAATTCAAAGGGTTACAATTTATATAAAGTGAAATATTTAAGTGGTTTCAATCCTAACAACAAATCAATACAACAAACATCAGTTCAACAAACAGCATACACACACATACAAAACAACCATTAAATCAAACAAACAAATAGTTGTTCGGGTTCAAAACTTTTAAATTGTTCAGAATGAAGAATAACTACTAGCGCATCATTTACTTAACAGTCTTAGATAAAACCAAATAGATTATTCATTCACCCCAAATCAAATTTTAAAGTACCCTTTCCCAAACAACCATCAACAACAAATTCAAACAACAATCAACTTAGCTTATTAATAATTTCATCTCATACCTTTGTTATTTGATTTTCTCTTTTTATTTAAACCACATAAATTTTCCTTTTATAATTTATATTTATTTGTATCAAACTTTAAATTTTATTTTCTCATTCAGTGGTTGTTTCCTTTATTTCTACTTATTACTTAAATTTATTCATTTTCATTTATTCGGGTCATGTAAGTTTCTTTTATTTGTATTATATTTAATGCAATTCTCAATTTCAATCATTTATTTAATGCTTACATTTCTATTATAATTAATTATAGTAACCCTTTTTTAATTACACTTAAATTCTTAACCTTATAATATCCATTCTCATAAGTAAAGGATTTTATTAATTCATTCACTAACGTTTTGCAGTCATTTATTTTTCTTTTTACTTAAAATTTCTCAATTCCATTAAATAAGGTCATGCCAGTTTCCCCCCTTTCCACTATAATTATTCATTTATTTATTGTCGCATGATCTCATTTAGTTACCCTTTAATTACTTAAGTTTAAATCATCTATTTGTCATACTTACCTTTAATTATATTTACTTGGTAAAATTTCAATTAATACTTAAGTTTAAACATTAAATTCTCATTTATAATAGCAAATTCATTGAATACTTCATTACCTACTTTTACTTGTACATTTTGCATTACATTCCCTATTAAACATTTCAACTTTTAATATTTGGTAAGTTATATATGTTTTTAAAGAATATACTTGAAAGTTATACAAGTTTCTCATTTCCTATGGTAAATTTAACATTTAATAATAATACTCTTTATTTTATAGGTTATAATTTCAACTTTCATTTAAGACCATTTTTAACCTATCATTAAATCTCTTATTTCCTTTAGAGGTTTTAATTTATTAATTACCTATGTTTCGATTCACTACAATAATTGAAACAATTAATTAATGGAAATTTAAGAATTTAATACCGGGTTAAATTTTCGCTTTATTTTAAAACAGTAGATAAATATATTCTTACAACTTATATATCTCTAATTATTTTAAAACAATTTAAAATTTAGATATTTTAAAAATGAATCTGTAGTAGAATTTACTACAGTGGCCTTTCCCCTTCGAAACTCGAAAATGAAAGTCGATGATGCGGCCGCCATCACCGAAATTATTTTCCAGCGACAAAGAGGAAAGTACAAAACTTTTTCTTCAAAATCTTCTTTAAAACAATTATTCCGAATTATATTGAAATATTTACATCAGAAAATAATTATAAGCAATATTATTATATTCCAAAATTTATTCGAAAGAAATTTCAAAACCCTGGAACTTAAGTTCTAAATTTCCAAATTTCATTCATATTATTTTTCAATCTTATTTCTATTATTATTATACACTTTAATACCTAACAACCAATCTATTGCAGCCAAATATATCTTTATAAAATATTTTTATATATAGAAAATATAATAGGAAAAATTATTTCATTCACCTATATCAAAACCTATATTATGTCGGTCTATCCTATTAAGTGTTTAGAAATCCCTATTGATGTCACAGCGTCCCATGCACCAACCAGAATTTATAAATACAAAATGAAGCAGATTAACACAATATTAAAATCTTGTTATAATCCTAACAAATACGCTCTCTAATATATATACACTCAGCGACTCCCATAGGGTATTACTACCCTATTAACAAAAGAGTTAGACCCCACAAGCTAAGGTTTATCGCTAAACCAAAACTCTGATACCAACTGTAACGTCCCGCTTTTTCGCACACTTTAAATCGACACACGTGCCAATTTAAACCATACGGAAGGGCGGATTGTTATGGGGCAAATAAGAAAAAACAGAGAAGAAAAAAAAACTAAACAGAATCTCACAACGGAAGGATAAAATATAATAATCAAATATACAGTTTACAAATCTGTTTACAAAACCATTTATATAATACATATCAGAGTTACACATACCAATAACAATGCAGCGGAACAGTGTGTAGTGCTAGTATAAATAATAATAATATAAATTTTCGTCTTCGTCCTCCAAAGCTAAACCTTCCAATCCTGAAACGCTCGGACTGACCCGAGCGAATTTGAAAAGACAAAAACACCCGAGTCAGAACTAAAAGATCTTATGTGAGTTAAATTAACAGAAATAAATATGAGTGCAGTAACTCAAGAGATGCTTGGGATTTACATCTCCTAAGGATCCGTTAAACTATTTACTATGTAGTATATTGCGCTATTATAATAGTATCTATTTGTAAAATAAACTTACTTTTAAATAGCGTTAAGGCTTTACATTTTCCACCTTAACACGTAATAGTTCCAGTAGTCCATCCAATATCATGGTCCCTCCTGATCGGGAAGCCACCAGAGGATACCACACGGGCTACGGGAGAAATCCAAACTCGTACAAGGCGCGATAGGGTAGGTGACACGGCACAACTAGGCAATGCCAGGGCAGATATACCAATTGCTATCCGGGCTGGTGGTAACGCGTAGATGCTACTACCGCCCACCTCGAACAACACCCCCAAATCAAATAAAAGTGGCCACCGAATCCAAATCCAAAAGTCAGAGTATAATATCGAAGGAGTGCGTCCGATCAGAGGAATGACCTCATTGCCCGAGAATCGCTCCTGTTTTAGCCACCTTATGCCAACTCACGGGAATTGGGTCCACGTATTTACCTCAAGGAAACGCCTCTACCAACCTACTTCATTCTGGAATCTCCACCGCGTACACGGTTGTTAAAGTGGTTTTCGGAGTTGGCAGAGTGTATGACAACTTCCGATCCCGGTCTCTTCAACAACCAAACGTTATTATAACACCACGGTCCTTTAAAATAATTTATACTTTTAAAACCAGAATATAATATCCATTTCAAAACCATATAAATATGATGTCCCTTCCTTTTAAAACCCCAAAACAATATGATATCATCTTTTTTTTCCAATATATTCTTTCCAAAAATCATAGTGGTTTCAAAGTAAAATATTTGGAAATCAAAACTCTTGAATATAATATTTCCAAATTATACTACCTTGAAAACATAGCTTTGAAACAAAATTTCCATCCCTTAATTGGTTAAATATTAAATTACTTTTATAAAACAAAATAGCTTCTTTAGATTTCACAAATCAATTTCAAATATCGATTTAAACTACCAAATACCATTTCAATTCTTATGTTTCAAAGCTTTAAATATTTCACCATTTCAAAAACAAACTCATTTGACAAACCCATATATATATAATTCAATTACTTACTATTTAGACTTGAAATGTTTACTGAATGAATTCAATATAAATTAAGTTAAACCTTTAACTTCACATAATTGGAAAATCTTTCAATTTATTAACTTGATATATTCATTTAAATCAACCTGATATTCATTTAAATCACTTTACACAAAAATCAAGTTATAAAAATCATATCCTTTAAAAAAATTAATTTTTATTAAATTTCAATTTAACTTAATATTCATCTTCCAAATCTTATTCTCATTTAAGTCATAAAAACTCCAGAAATTAGATTTTAAATAAATGCTTAATCGTATTTGATCTTAAAAATCAAACTTTATTTTATACTTCAAATCAAATTTATACAAAGCTTAAACCCGAAAATTACTATATATATATATAAATAACTAATTCAATATCCTATAAACCATATATATATAGCTTTACAAAACCATAAAAACATTCCAAAATATATTTTATATATATATACCGCGATGCCTGTATAAAATTTTCTACTCTATGGTCAAGTGATACGGATGTTTATCATTTCAATCCGCAATTTAAAATAAAATGCGGTTGTATATCATTTCAAACCGCAATCCCGAATGAACGAAATGCATAGCAACTTGCAATTAATAAAATAAATCATTCATTCATCCATCAAATCATACATCCATTTATCGTAGTCATCATCCAATTTCAAACAATCATCAATATATAACAGGTGATAAATAATGGTATCAATTATCAGTTTATACTCAAAATAAATTTAATAACTGTTAATTGGCAGTTTATAAGCAAAAATAAACGTAAACTTAACTGAAGTTAATATGAAATAAAATTTAACATAACTATGCCTGGTAGTTAATATGAAATAAATAAATTTTAACTGTCAAATTTATATGCAATAAGTAAATAAATTTACAGATATATTAAATAAATGCATTTAAACAGAAATAGTGAATAAAACATGCCAAACAGTCATAAAAAAATTTCTACCCATATCTAAAATTAATTTAACAAACGCAAGAAATTTTAGAAATTGTGAGTGGGTTAAAACACTCACCTTTTGAATTTAAATCGAATTTAAAATCCGATTTAAATCCAAAAATTCGACGGTCTCCAAATCTGTCCAAACTAGCATCAAAAGATCTGGAATTTAATTACGATCCTAACAAAAAAAATCGCGCATGAAACGGAGTTCGTATGTGGAAGTTAAATGTATTAGCGCGTTTGAAAAATCAAAATTAAACTAAATTCAAACAAAATAAACCTACCTATTACCACTTGCCACGTCAGCGTTTCCTGCGCATCCCTAGTGACTAATCTCACCAAACCCATGTTCCAATTTCGCAAATAGATGAAGAAATCAAAAAGCCCCAATCCAACCTTTTGGGTTTCAAATTTTACACGTTTGACCGTGATTTCTGGTTGTCTCAAGCGACTATTGCACAAACAGAGACTGCGCTTAGATCCGTAGATGAAAACTACAACATAATTTTTTTTTCTTTTTTCTGAGAACTTTGAATTTTTTTTTTTGATTTTTGAATAGAATTGGATCTGAAATTTGCATCCATTTAGGAAGAGAAAGAATTGAAGAAAATGAACGCACAAATAAAAGAGAATAGATGGAGGCTAGGGTTTATAATTGGGTTTATATAGATAGATTAGAATTAGAGTAGATGGATCTGATAAACAAACACGCTAAACGATAATTTAAATTAACGAAATAATTACAAATCACCATACTATGAAGACTATTTATTACTTTATTTAACACAACCCTTAATTTACATCTATTGCAATGTTTTCAAATTTAATTGAATGAACTAATTATATCACTCCTAATAATTGTTGTAAGACTCTAAATCCCACATTTGTAAGTATATATTATTTCCACTCAAATATTATAGATATATACAGAGTATAGGTTTCCATTAAATCATTATTTATTATATATTCAAATTAACTAAATTCACTATTGAAGTCCGTTTATATTTATTACCAAATATCCATTTACCTTTCCCAATAAATTTGAATCCATTCATTTAATATAACAAATCAAATTTCCAATCACACCGTATTATCAACCCACAATTTATTGCAATTCATTATCTTAGATAGATTTTATGCAATTAATATCAACTTTACATTAAATTTCTATCCAATGAATACTTATTCATCAATCAATTCAATATTTACTTTTCTTTCCCTCTATTTGATACTTAACCTAGTATACATTTAATGGGTAAACATAACATTGAATTATAATGCATTTCTCATGCATGCTTCATTTCATATAAATTCCTCTTTATTAACTAAGTCACATTAACAAAACAAAATAATTTTTTTTATTTTAATCGATTACCAGTCTAGACTTACTATATTAAATAAACGGTTAATGTGACGCCCCACTCCGAGAGCCTCGTTAACAAAGAGTATTACATAGATAATACTGTCGGCTAACGCGGACAATAGAGTATAATGGAAGCGACCATGTGCAATCTCACCTTAACTATTCACTAAATAAGTCGAAAAGTAGAAACACATTAGAATTCGACCTATTCAATAAATATTTAAAGCAAAACTACAATGGCTATAGGATCTATCAGAAGAAAATATAACAACTCAAATGTAATATACATCACAGAACAGTCAATCATAATATACACATACACCGATACACAACAAAGTATACAAAATAATACATGTCAGGTGGTACAGGAGACCATAATATACAGACGAGACGAAAGAGTATAAATCAAAGTTACAGCAGATAAGGACTACAAAAGACGCTATAACAAAATGAAGCTAGCTAATAGTCCATGCGGAAGCAAAATAGGCTAAGTCTCCAAAAGCACCTAACCTGAAACATCTCGGTCTGACCCGAGTATAAAATACCCGGATCAGTCTAGATAACAAATCACTTAGATTAACTGAACAATAATAAACCTGCAAGGTCATACAGTATAACAAATATCTCTAGAGGAGATAACACAATCATCAACAAGAAATGAATCATATAGAGCAAGCCTCATATCATCGGCAACATATAGAAACAAAGGATACAAATATCCCAAAACAAGCCAGAAGGCAAATAACAAATACCCATAAGGTATACAAGTTCCGCAAGGTAATCGCTATACTCCATGCGGCTCACAAAGACCAACACCGAAGGGCGATACCAAGGGAATTATCAATGAAACATCATGAAATTTTGCTCGAGCTCAGTACTGTACAAACAAGGATCCATGAGCCCGAAGACTCCAAACCCAAGTATCACCCATGCGGCACATAAGGCCAACATCAGAGCGAAACTATATAGGGCAACAAACCCGAAGGCACACACCCGAAGGCAACATACCCGAAGGCAACAAACCTAGGGAGACAGTCCGAAGACACTATCCCAGAGGCAACAAACCGTAGTGGTGAAGGTCGAAGACCCAGTACTGGACACCACTAACTGGCGGAATGTGTCACAACCCTCGAAAAGGAATCCGAAAATTGTTAACGTATGTCCGATAACCACTCGTTCGCACTAAACGGTTTACTATCCGTCAGTCCCTTTCACACTCAAAGCAGTACAAAGTTTACCTAATATCATCGATAAACCAAACCCGAAGGTCAAAACAATCAATCGAATAGGTCAAGGATTAATCGGAAGGATAAACGCACAGATTCATGGTCCGTGTTTTGCCCAACCATTTAATCACCCTCCCACTTCGTTCGAAGTGCGAAAGTGTGTGTGTTTTAATAGAATTTATAAATTAGAGAAACGAACTTTTAAATGCGATTCGAGAGATTATTTCATAAATACCGTGGATTAAAATTAAAAGGAACCATCAAAGTCAAAACAATTGATAATCATACATAGGATCATCATGAATCAATTCAAATTAAAAATTCAATCCCAAAAGGCAAAGTGGGCTGAAACAGCAGGTTCAGTCGACTGAACAGAGTTTTTCAGTCGACTGACCCTGTACCTGGAAATTTTCTAGGTTCAGGAAACTTTCTGTTTCCAGGTTCAGTCGACTGCGCAGAGTTTTTCAGTCGACTGAATCATGCCTGGAAACTTTCGGGTTTCAGGTTCAGTCGACTGTGCAGAGTTTTTCAGTCGACTGAATCTTGCCTGGGCTGTTTTCCAGCCTTATTCAAATGAAGAGCAAACTCTCCAAAAATGCGATCGGACGAACATTGGCTCTAAGGGCTTATGCCAATCGACAACCCGGCCCTATATGTTCCTCGATGCATCACCAAAACATGATTAAAACATCAAAGTTAGGATTTCAAAGATTTTAACCCAAAACACTAAAAATTGGATTATTCCTCAATTCAACCCAAACCACATGCAAGTGCATATGAACAAGGAGTTAGGAATTCATACCTAACATCAATGAAATCAAGAGAAGTAGATGTGAGTTCAAAACTCACCTTTTTACACAAAACAAAGAAGATGAAGAAGCACAATTGCAAGGAATTAACCAACTACACTCCACTTCAACACTACAAGCTTCAATCTAGAATCAAAGAAAGTATTTCCTAGGTTAGGGTTAGGAAAATTACAGAAATTGAAGAGGAGAAGAGATGGAGAAGATGGAGATGAACTTACCAATGGATTCTCTATGAATTTGGAGCAAGAAATCAAGATACAAAAGAGAAACTAGGGCTTGCTAATTTCTAATTCTCTTCCCTTTCCCCCATTTCAGTTTTTAGCTTAAGAAGAAATGAAATGAAGATGAAATGAAGAGAAGGGTTGAGCTAGGGGGGTTAAGTGGGCTAGTGGGCTGAACCCAATCCCAAACCCAATAGGAAAAGTAGCCAAAATTTCACAAACTCCAAACATATCAAAGATTATACTCAAAAAGATCGCAAACGCCATTTCGGAACCAATGGAGGTGGTTTCGAGTTCCAATTCGGCCATTTGCAGAAAGTAACATTTCGGACCCCAAAATCCGAATAACGATGCTATATTTAAATCAAACATTTAAATATAAAATCGTTAAATATGCGGGTTGTTACAGATCTCCCCTCCTTACAAAATTGCGTCCCCGCAATTCCTAGAGACGATATTTGTAACAACTACATACAAAAGAGAGAATAAACTTTAGACACAGAAATAGACTTACCATTACGAAGCAAGGATAGAAAACCTGGATAAGATCGCTCAATATACTCTCTGGTTTCCCAAGTACGGTCATTGGGATTAGCGGACCATTGAACTTTAACGAGCGGCACGTCCTTGTTCCGAAGGTGTCGCACCTCCGTGTCAAGCACGCGAATAGGTTGCTGTACAAAAGATAAGTCCGGTGAGATCTCAAGCTCTTGCAAATCAGGAGAATCAATTACAGAATCCGACTCTCGAAGACACTTCCGAAGTTGCGAGACGTGAAACACGTCATGAATGCCAGATAAATGAGCTGGAAGTGAAACTCTATAAGCCACAGGGCCAATACGTTCAGTAATAGAAAACGGCCCTATATAACGAGGAGCCAATTTTCCAGTCGCACTGAAACGCATAACCCCTTTCAAAGGAGAAACACGAATAAAAACAAGATCGCCGATCGAGAACTCGAGAGGCTTCCTACGGTTGTCCGCATAGGATTTCTGGCGACTCTGTGCCTCTTTCATCCTCAATCGAATAAGATCAATCTTCTCAGAAGAATGACGAACAAAGTCCGGGCCAAGAATAAGATTCTCCCCAGATTCCAACCAACATGAAGGTGATCGACATGGTCTTCCGTATAAGGCTTCGAAAGGAGCCATACCGATACTAGACTGGAAACTATTGTTGTAGAAGAACTCTACAAGAGGTAGGTGATCCTCCCAACTACCACCGAAATCAAAGATACAAATACGGAGAAGATCTTCCAAAATACGATTCACCCGTTCAGTCTGTCCGTCAGACTGCGGATGATAAGCTGTAGAAAAATTAAGCTTTGTTCCCAAAGCTTGTTGAAGACTCTTCCAAAAATGACTCGTGAACAAAGGATCACGATCACTCACAATAGAACTAGGAACACCGTGAAGTCTCACTATTTCCTTGACATACAACTTAGCCAAATGCGAAGCTGTCCTATTAGACTTAATAGGGACAAAATGAGCAGACTTGGTGAGGCGATCAACAATAACCCAAATACTAGAATGACCTGATCTCGAACGAGGTAGGCCGTCAATAAAATCCATAGAAACTTGATCCCATTTCCACAATGGAATCTCAAGAGGTTGAAGAAGTCCAGAAGGACGCTGATGTTCGGCCTTCGCGCGTTGACATGTCATGCAGTTGCTCACATAACTCGCCACATCGCGCTTCATGCCTTCCCAATAATAAAGACGACGCATATCGGCATACATCTTACTACTTCCGGGATGAATGGTATACTTAGAACGATGGCAATCATCAAGAATGTCATGCCTAAGTGCAAAATCAGAAGGCACAAAAAGACGGTTCTTCTTACGAAGACACCCATGAGAATCAATGCTAAAATCTTGCAACGCCTCATCACAAGATTCAGACTCACAAAGCTGAATAAAATGCAACAAATCAGGATCACGCCGCTGAGCATCGGCAATACGATCCAATAAAATAGGTCGAGCTCCCAAACTAAATAATAGAATAGGAGAACCAGAAGATGAACCTCGATCACGAATTTCACAAAAAGATAGAGTCTCAAGAATATTCCATTCGGCAAGCATCATAGAAATAACAGCCGAATGTTTGCGACTAAGCGCATCTGCAACACGATTACCCTTACCAGGGGTAAACTGGATATCAAAGTCATAGGAAGCAAGAAACTCGAGCCAACGCTGTTGTCTCATATTGAGTTCCTTCTGAGTAAACAAATACTTCAAAGATTTATGATCGGTATAGAGAATGAAGCGCTCGCCCAATAAATAATGTCGCCAAATCTTCAAGGCAAAGACAATGGCGGCTAACTCAAGATCATGAGTGGCATAGCGAACTTCATTCGGACGCAGTTGCCTAGAAGCATAAGCAACTACCCGATCTCTCTGCATAAGCACAGCACCGAGACCACTACCACACGCATCGGTGTAGACAACAAGATCATGATTCCCTTCGGGAACCACAAGAATAGGAGCATTAGTGAGAAGTTCTTTCAATGTCTGAAAGGAAGCTTCACACTTGTCGGACCAAATAAAACGAATGCCTTTCCGAGTAAGGCAAGTGAGAGGAAGCACAACACGGGAAAAGTTCTTAATGAACCGTCGGTAATAACCCGCCAATCCAAGGAAACTACGAATTTCATGCACATTCTCAGGCCTCTTCCAATTCTGGATGGCTTCGATCTTTGAGGGATCGACAGATATGCCATCGAAAGATACAACATGGCCTAAGAACTTAACCTTATTCTCCCAAAAGCAGCACTTGGAGAATTTGGCTTTAAGCAGATGACGACGAAGAGTACTCAAGACAATTCTCAAGTGATTAGCATGCTCAGCTTCAGACTTAGAATAAATAAGGATATCATCAATGAAGACGAGAACAAACTTATCGAGATATGCCCGGAATACCCGATTCATGAGGTCAACAAAGAAAGCAGGAGCGTTCGTCAAACCGAACGGCATAACGAGCCACTCAAAGGAACCGTAACGAGTGCGGAAAGCGGTAAGAGGTATGCTATCCTCCGCGACTCGTAACTGATGAAAACCTGTGGCAAGGTCAAGCTGAGAAAAGACCTTGGCACCACTCAATAGATCGAACGTATCATCGATCCTAGGCAATGGATACCTATTTCTAATGGTCAACTCGTTAAGCTTGCGATAGTCAATGCAAAGCCTAAGAGTTACATCAGACTTCTTCACAAAAACGACCGCGGATCCCCACGGAGAAAAACTGGACTGAATCAACTGCTTGGACTCGAGCTCTAAAAGCTGCTTTTTGAGTTCCTCATTTTCCTTTGTAGACATCCTCGTGGGAGGACGACTAACTGGCTGCGCGCCTGAAATGAGATCAATGCGGAACTCAATTGCCCGTTTGGGTGGCAAACCCGAAACAGGTTCAAAAACATCAGAAAAGTCACAAGCAATAGGAATACGGGATACATCATCACCATCTCGCGAATCAAGAGAATACAAAGCCATCTCGGAATTATCCACATCCCGAAGAACAAGAGATAACTGAGAAGGTGAATCAGGATGACAAAGATATAAAATTCTCTCGGAACAATTAATCCTGGCATCGTACCTCACTAGCCAGTCCATACCAAAAATCATATCAAAACCCAAATGAGAAGCAACGTGCAGATTCGCACGGAAGGAAAAGCCACATAAAACAATCTCAATATCATCACAAAGCAAACTAAGGGTCGCGGATCCCCCAATAGGATTCGCAATCCTTAAAGAAGTAACCATACAACAAACATCCAAAGATAAATCATCTACAAGCTTCTTCGATACGAAAGAATGTGAAGCACCCGTATCGAAAAGAACTCGTATACTATGATCATGAAATAGAATTGAACCCTCCAAAATAGATGGAGTCATACCTTTGGATTGAAAAGGACCTCCAGAAGCATTAGCCACATTGAGCTTGCCAGATTTTGCATTAGCAGGAGCAGTAGGACAAGCAGAAACATGATGACCTTCCTTCTTGCAATTACGGCAGAAGAGAGGCTTTGGACAAGCTCGAATAATATGATCCGGAGAACCACAATTAAAACACTTTCGAACGAAAGGTGTTCCGGAAGATTGAGGCTGAGAGCTAGGACCACCGGTCTTCTTCTTCTTATAAGGAAAAGGCTTCTTCTGAATTGGAAACTGCTTCTTGTTAGGGTTTCTGGAAATCTCAACATCAACATCACTATCACACTCCTTCTCGACGGTCTCGAGATGAAGCGTCGAATCAACCAATTCCTCAAAAGAAAGTTTAAGCTGGAGCAACAAGGACTTCTTAAGATATTTCTTAAGGCCAGAAACAAACTTCAAATTCTTCTTATAAGAAGTGCTGATGAATTCAAGACCATACTGAGATAAAGCCTCGAACGATGCGACATACTCAGAAACAGAAGATTTCCCTTGCTTCAACTCAAGGAAGCGACGGGTCAATAAAACTTTTTCAAATTCAGGAACGAACTTGAGTTCAAATCGTCCCCGAAACTGAGTCCAAGAAAGAGTAGCCTCATCAATTTCAGCTACAAGAAGCTCATACCAGTCAAGAGCACGCTCTTGTAATAAGCTAGAAGTTACAAGAACTCTATCATGGTCAGAAAGATCCATGCGAGAGAAAATACGCTCGCACGTGCGAAGCCAAGCTTGGACTTCAAGAACAGACTCGGAGCCCTTAAACGGCTTTCCTCCAAGATGAGCAAAATCACTGCACTGACGTGCAAAAGCAGACTTGCGAGGTGGAGACACTCGAGGAGGAACGAGAGGCTGAGTGCTCCTAAACAATTCCAAAAATTGATCGGCAGACATATATACGCCATCCGGATGCGAGCCACTAGATTGCCCAGCATCCGAACGTCGACCCCTGCCTCTTCCAGACATAAGCTGAAAGTAAAATAAGAACAAGATTATTCACAAGGTAGATATCACAATATGGGATACTACGGAATAAAATGCATTCCTAAACGTATTTCCAATATCTATCTAACCTTGATGGAATAAAGAGACACGATGATTCAAGGATCAGTATCACTTGTACACTTTGATGTACCATAATATGTGCATCTATTTTGTGTTTATCATATTTTGTTCTGAACTCAGCTCCGATACCACGCTGTGACGCCCCACTCCGAGAGCCTCGTTAACAAAGAGTATTACATAGATAATACTGTCGGCTAACGCGGACAATAGAGTATAATGGAAGCGACCATGTGCAATCTCACCTTAACTATTCACTAAATAAGTCGAAAAGTAGAAACACATTAGAATTCGACCTATTCAATAAATATTTAAAGCAAAACTACAATGGCTATAGGATCTATCAGAAGAAAATATAACAACTCAAATGTAATATACATCACAGAACAGTCAATCATAATATACACATACACCGATACACAACAGAGTATACAAAATAATACATGTCAGGTGGTACAGGAGACCACAATATACAGACGAGACAAAAGAGTATAAATCAAAGTTACAGCAGATAAGGACTACAAAAGACGCTATAACAAAATGAAGCTAGCTAATAGTCCATGCGGAAGCAAAATAGGCTAAGTCTCCAAAAGCACCTAACCTGAAACATCTCGGTCTGACCCGAGTATAAAATACCCGGATCAGTCTAGATAACAAATCAGTTAGATTAACTGAACAATAATAAACCTGCAAGGTCATACAGTATAACAAATATCTCTAGAGGAGATAACACAATCATCAACAAGAAATGAATCATATAGAGCAAGACTCATATCATCGGCAACATATAGAAACAAAGGATACAAATATCCCAAAACAAGCCAGAAGGCAAATAACAAATACCCATAAGGTATACAAGTTCCACAAGGTAATCGCTATACTCCATGCGGCTCACAAAGAGCAACACCGAAGGGCGATACCGAGGGAATTATCAATGAAACATCATGAAATTTTGCTCGAGCTCAGTACTGTACAAACAAGGATCCATGAGCCCGAAGACACCAAACCCAAGTATCACCCATGCGGCACATAAGGCCAACATCAGAGCGAAACTATATAGGGAAACAAACCCGAAGGCACACACTCGAAGGCAACATAGCCGAAGGCAACAAACCTAGGGAGACAGTCCGAAGACACTATCCCAGAGGCAACAAACCATAGTGGTGAAGGTCGAAGACCCAGTACTGGACACCACTAACTGGCGGAATGTGTCACAACTCTCGAAAAGGAATCCGAAAAGTGTTAACGTATGTCCCATAACCACTCGTTCGCACTAAACGGTTTACTATCCGTCAGTCCCTTTCACACTCAAAGCAGTACAAAGTTTACCTCATATCATCGATAAACCAAACCCGAAGGTCAAAACAATCAATCGAATAGGTCAAGGATTAATCGGAAGGATAAACGCACAGATTCATGGTCCGTGTTTTGCCCAACCATTTAATCACCCTCTCACTTCGTTCGAAGTGCGAAAGTGTGTGTGTTTTAAATAGAATTTATAAATTAGAGAAACGAACTTTTAAATGCGATTCGAGAGATTATTTCATAAAACCCGTGGATTAAAATTAAAAGGAACCATCAAAGTCAAAACAATTGATAATCATACATAGGATCATCATGAATCAATTCAAATTAAAAATTCAATCCCAAAAGGCAAAGTGGGCTGAAACAGCAGGTTCAGTCGACTGAACAGAGTTTTTCAGTCGACTGACCCTGCACCTGGAAATTTTCTAGGTTCAGGAAACTTTCTGTTTCCAGGTTCAGTCGACTGTGCAGAGTTTTTCAGTCGACTGAATCATGCCTGGAAACTTTCGGGTTTCAGGTTCAGTCGACTGTGCAGAGTTTTTCAGTCGACTGAATCTTGCCTGGGCTGTTTTCCAGCCTTATTCAAATGAAGAGCAAACTCTCCAAAAATGCAATCGGACGAACATTGGCTCTAAGGGCTTATGCCAATCGACAACCCGGCCCTATATGTTCCTCGATGCATCACCAAAACATGATTAAAACATCAAAGTTAGGATTTCAAAGATTTTAACCCAAAACACTAAAAATTGGATTATTCCTCAATTCAACCCAAACCAAATGCAAGTGCATATGAACAAGGAGTTTGGAATTCATACCTAACATCAATGAAATCAAGAGAAGTAGATGTGAGTTCAAAACTCACCTTTTTACACAAAACAAAGAAGATGAAGAAGCACAATTGCAAGGAATCAACCAACTACACTCCACTTCAACACTACAAGCTTCAATCTAGAATCAAAGAAAGTATTTCCTAGGTTAGGGTTAGGAAAATTACAGAAATTGAAGAGGAGAAGAGATGGAGAAGATGGAGATGAACTTACCAATGGATTCTCTATGAATTTGGAGCAAGAAATCAAGATACAAAAGAGAAACTAGGGCTTGCTAATTTCTAATTCTCTTCCCTTTCCCCCATTTCAGTTTTTAGCTTAAGAAGAAATGAATTGAAGATGAAATGAAGAGAAGGGTTGAGCTAGGGGGGTTAAGTGGGCTAGTGGGCTGAACCCAATCCCAAACCCAATAGGAAAAGTAGCCAAAATTTCACAAACTCCAAACATATCAAAGATTATACTCAAAAAGATCGCAAACGCCATTTTGGAACCAATGGAGGTAGTTTCGAGTTCCAATTCGGCCATTTGTAGAAAGTAACATTTCGGACCCCAAAATCGGAATAACGATGCTATATTTAAATCAAACATTTAAATATAAAATCGTTAAATATGCGGGTTGTTACAGTTAACCTAAAACGATTGTTACCCCTTTAGCATTCAAATTCACTTACGACTATTATTAACACAATGTTGCCATTTGATTTATATATATTTAAATAAATTATATGAATGGGTAAAACTTTAAAAATTATCTTACCTGCAAATTTACTCACAAACATCCTAAATTACCAACTTGCAATTTATTTTTAATTACTAAATTTGCATTGAGTATATCAAGTTGAGATTTAATACGTAATATTTCCTCAAATAAATAAATCTTTGGATTTAAATTCCCAAAATCATAAATTATGTCCTATCATAAATCTATGCTTTTATTATTTTACGTTCACACTTCCGTTACTCTACAATAAATATCCAAGTAACGATATCTTAAACCAACATTAATTTATATATCAATCCTTATAACTCAACAAATTTGTCAAATATGAATAACCTTAACAATACTTACACATACTATCTTACTTACAATAATGTAATATTAAACGTTGAATTTCATTTATTTTGCAATACTTCAATTTAATTAATAAATACTGCTCCTATACTTAAATCTATATTAACAAATTGTTAGAATTGGATCGATAGAAATAGGTTTACCAAAGCTTACATACACATTACATAAATAAACAAATATATAAATTTGTCACCTGTTAGCTCTAAATTTTATTCTTAAGTTTGTTACCTATCAATTTAGATTATATTTCCATCTATAATGCAAATCTAAATCTCCTCTAACTGCATAAATTAGGGCAATTTATTGCAATTGATTTCCCATTAAACATCATAAATTAACAAATTGAAACCTAAATAAAATCGTTTATTTATTTAAAAATCTTGTTGTTTAATTGAATTGACCATTCACGGATATAATTTACATTGTTCTCCAATTATTACTTAAATACATCACACAACGTTAAATCTATATTCAATACAATTTGTTACCAAAATTAATTTAACGAAAACAGTTACGCCCTTAAAATTTCTCTTCATTCATTAATTGCTAATTGTTATTCAATTAAACCCATTCATTTGATTTCCCTATTATGCATCAATTATAAACCCATCATCTTAAAGGTGACGTCTACATTTTATACTATAAATTTACCCCTTTATATTCCAATATCAATGAATGCTCACATACAAATTTAGATCTTAACTCCAATTAATTATTCCATTTAATCCATTAATTACTAACTTTAATTATTGAAATTTGATTGTCTAACATACAATTTGAACCTATTTCCAAATTTTCATAATTAATTAACCCTTACAATAGTTTACAAATAAAAGGGATTGTATTAAATAAATTATTTATTGTCCTGCATTTCTTTATTTCACCCATCTACATTCAATACCCATAATCAATATTCTATTTCATTGTTAAATCCAATACTTGCATTACTTTACTTATTCTAACTTATATCCAATGCAACAATTTCCACTATTTCTATTAATTACAATATATAGTTAAATTTGTAAATTCTAATTTCCCTTGGTACATCAAATTTCACATACTCTTTCATATAAATAACTAAGATTTTTATTCCTTTCTAAATTTAAATTAAAAATCCTATTAATTATATTCATTTTAAACATCGAATTTACATGGGTCGTTACACTCTCCCCCACTCAAAACTTTTCGTCCCCGTAAAGGAAAAGAAGAATTAAATACAATACATCTTATTCAAAATATATAACTTATAAACAATTAAATTTACAAAATTAATTACTTTAAATAGGATATCCTAATTTATAACTATTTAAGCCTTTATATTTAGATTATTAAAGTTTGGAAAAACATTTTCAAAATATTTCTAAGATACTGCAATTTCTTATATAATCCAAAGGGTTACAATTTATATAAAGTGAAATATTTAAGTGGTTTCAATCCTAACAACAAATCAATACAACAACCATCAGTTCAACAAACAGCATACACACACATACAAAACAACCATTAAATCAAACAAACAAATAGTTGTTCAAAACTTTTAAATTGTTCACAATGAAGAATAACTACTAGCGCATCATTTACTCAACAGTCTTAGATAAAACCAAATAGATTATTCATCCACCCAAATCAAATTTTAAAGTACCCTTTCCCAAACAACCATCAACAACAAATTCAAACAACAATCAACTTAACTTATTAATAATTTCATCTCATACCTTTGATATTTGATTTTCTCTTTTTATTTAAACTACATAAATTTTCCTTTTATAATTTATATTTATTTGTATCAAACTTTAAATTTTATTTTCTCATTCAGTGGTTGTTTCCTTTATTTCTACTTATTACTTACAATTATTCATTTTCATTTATTCGGGTCATGTAAGTTTCTTTTATTTGTATTATATTTAATGCACTTCTCAATTTCAATCATTTATTTATGCTTACATTTCTATTATAATTAATTATAGTAACCCTTTTTTAATTACACTTAAATTCTTAACCTTATAATATCCATTCTCATAAGTAAAGGATTTTATTAATTCATTCACTAACGTTTTGCAGTCATTTATTTTTCTTTTTACTTAAAATTTCTCAATTCCATTAAATAAGGTCATGCCAGTTTCCCCCCTTTCCACTATAATTATTCATTTATTTATTGTCGCATGATCTCATTTAGTTACCCTTTAATTACTTAAGTTTAAATCATCTATTTGTCATACTTACCTTTAATTATATTTACTTGGTAAAATTTCAATTAATACTTAAGTTTAAACATTAAATTCTCATTTATAATAGCAAATTCATTGAATACTTCATTACCTACTTTTACTTGTACAATTTTCATTACATTCCCTATTAAACATTTCAACT